>CM051234.1:574330661-575048161 GCA_027917425.1 Gastrophryne carolinensis | reverse complement strand
TTTCATACTGTTTCATTTAATCTCAAATACAGTATATATTTGTTTACAGATTGCATACCAAAAAGCAAAGTTGGGCATCCCTGGATTTGGAGTGATTTCAACTTTTTGCCACAATATTCATTTAATTCTCACAAAATAAAAATTTTTCGTATTTATTGGAGACTCATTATTGGAGCCTTATTTAAGAAGCGTCAACACCACACAGAGACACTTTTTTGGTCTCAGTGGCACTCAGTATATGATTTAACAACGAAAAAAACTGCAACACCAATGTGGACGCAGGCTTGCGTCATATTTAACACTAGTGCTGAAAAGGATGCAGCACCAGGAGCTCTGGTTGAAGCAGCATTTAATGAAACGTTGTTGCGGATTTATGTTGGGGTATAGCAGACCATCTCCCCAACATGAAAAAAGGGAATTGGGGCTCATTGAATATCACCTCGTCTTAATAAACCAATGGTTTCTCATCAATACAGTGCAATCATTTTTTAAATTAGAAATAATGGCATAAAAACGTTACATTCCATACATGATTAACAACACTTGGAATGATGTCCCTCAATTTTAGTGTACAACAAACATTGATACAGTCACAGATTAAATAATGTATACATTGATTAAACCTTGTCCGGTATGGCAGCCATACCGGACAAGGTTTAATCAATGTATACATTGAAGTGTTTAATGATTATAATTAATATTAAACACATATATTTGAACAGAACTTGCATTGGGACTTGGGTCAATAATTGAAACACAGGACCTATCCAAGATGTTTTTTTGGGGGTTATTAAAATAGATTTTAATGCCTTCTTTTGTTTAACAATGTGTAATCTGGATACCACTGTAAAGTATCCCTTTTGTGATTTCTTGTAACTGTAATGAAGAAACGATGACCAGCACCAGAGAAATACCAGCGGCAAAGATTTCAAGGAGGAAAAAATTCATAAATATGATGTTGAGCGCTGGATTAATGGCAGTACAAAGTGGCGCTCACTGGCGCTGGCATAATCAGCCGGCAGGTCCAAAAGACGCTGACATAGGCTGGCCAATTCCTAGTGCAACAATCAAAGCTAATTAGTAGAATCCGGTGCAGCGACTGCTGGTGCCATTGTAGTACACAGCACAGTGCCAGATTAGTCGCCAACAAATCTTAAATTAGTCCCATAGGTCACAAAGAATTTAAATATATTAAACTTATTTGAATGTTGAATATGAAAATTGAATATTTCATATTGATCAAATTAATCATTAGCATACACGGCCATCACATATTAATTTGGGCCTGATTTACACCGTTTGTGGGTTTTCGTTAGATGGCTCAAACTTTAATCTGCCGTGTGCTCGGCAAATGGGAACATAACGGCGATCTGTGTCATAATTCTGGCAAACAGAGCAATATTTGTAGCAATGAACAACAGGAAATATTTGCTGCCATTTTGCTGGGTTATGCGGTGCTTTGTCGGGCTGAAAGAGTGGGATTTACTTAGAAAAATAGTTTGGCACAAGCTGGCGGACTGCTGCGTCAGATATGGTTTTGAATATTAATGAAATCTTGCTGAAAACACACTGTTACAGCTTATGTCTGCATGGTATGGGTCTCAGGATATATGTGCGTTGTCTCAGGGGTGTATTTTTTTTTTATTTTGAAAGATTGTATGCAAAAAGTAAAAATAAATTAAAGAATTAAGAACCCAAGAATTAAGTGACATAGGGGGTTATTTAAGAACGGCTGGTGGCAGGTAGTGCTACGTAGCGGTGGGTGAACACTGTGAAACCCCATTTAAGAAAGCGAATCTGGTGAGCGCCTCTACCAGCGACATGTAGCGTCACATGTATTGCAAAAGCCGTGCTCTAGGTTCAGCAGCGCCATGTATTACCTTTCGCTCAGTATCGCTCTGCCATACATTTCAATGGCGTTTCATTTGGTTGTGTTTAGATAGCGTTTTGGGCAATTAAAATTTATATTTTTTGCTCAAATCATAATTTTTTTTGACTTTTTATATTTTTATGCAGAAATAATTTACAGGTCTGGCACTAAAGTGTCATTGTCACAGTGTTAAAACAATGTCATTCCATGTGTTTTTGCTTTGTTACTGGTGTATATGTGTTCACACAGCGTCTGGCGCTCTATGCTAGAGCACCCAGCTTTAGAATTATGGTGTTGAGCGGCGAGTGCCAGACACACTGAGCTGGTGCTACCCATCACTCGCTGCAGCGTTATACTGTTGTTAGAGTGCCCAACACACATCACATTCATCAATGCTGGCCAGGTTACTACAGTGCCCTATACCCTACTACTAGCGGTCGCTCTAAGCGCCGCTTTACAGATGCTCACATGGCAATAACGTGGCGCTAGTAGTAAATCAGCCTCCACAGTAGTTCGGCAAAAAAAAAAAATTACTGCTAAAATATGAAGAACTGAACAAGTGTCCACTAGCATTCGCCCAACTACACTGAACTAGAAGTAAGGTCACGAAACATGGGCGTAGTCGGGCACATTTTATTTGTAACTGTAGCAAACGTGGAGTAAACCAGTGAATAAAGGCTAATCTGTTAGTAAATCCACCACTGTATATAATTTACTTGTGAATGTTGATCTGCCGATAAATCTGATCACTATAAGGTGGTAGCTAATTTGAATACAGATTGTTGGAATTCCTCTTGCAAACAACAGTGGATGACCCAACAATGATGCTTGGTACAGAAACACGAGACGATCCAGGAGCACATTTTATTCTCCACTAGAAACACATGTTTAGCATTTTAAGTGATTCAGCTTTTATTTTATAGGTCTCTGAGCTATTTTATTTAAACCGGACCAACAACCGATTTTACCTTAACAGGTGTTGGTCTGGCTGTGTGGTCAATGTAAGAAGTGAGGGGGGGGGCATCCAGAATGCTGTAGCCCCCCTCGCAGCAAAACACATAAATAACTTGTTTTACTCACCTGCATACCGAGCCAGCGGCGAGAACGGAGTCCCGCGATTAGCTGCCGGGCGGTCACGTGGGCGCAGTCGCGTCCTCTGTGCCGGCCACCGTCCGGACCTGCCCACGTGACTGCCCAGCGGCCAATCGCGGGACTCCGTTCTCGCCGCTGGCTCGGTATGCAGGAGAGTAAAACAAGTTATTTATGTGTTTTGCTGCGAGGGGGGCTCCAGCATTTTGGATGCCCCCCCTAACTTCTTACATTGACCACACAGCCAGACCAACACCCGTTAAGGTAAAAACGGGTGTTGGTCCGGTTTAAATAAAAAAAGCTCAGAGACCTATAAAATAAAAGCTCAGAGACCTAACAGATGCCTAACCAATGCCTGCATATATCCTTTCAATATAGGGTAACATTTATTCAATGAATTCATCCATCTGCCTAAATGTATTCCTGTCTAAGTGATCGATAATGTTTTGACCCAACCGTAACAGTCCTCCTGAACTCCATTTTTTAGAAGTTTAGAAATTCTCAAAATTATTAATTATTGTTCGTGTAAGTTTAAGTAACCAAAATAAAAGTGAGGTAGTAATGTAAAAGTTAAATATTTCTTTCAGCCATATTTTTAAGATTGTGGAACATCCAGACTACTAGGAAGCGTCTCAATACCAGAAAAATGTGCTGCCAAATGGGTGTTTGCCATTGGCCAGTCAGGATGGTCTAAATAAAGAAAAGCAAAATTGTATATAAATACTGTAAAAGAGAACACAACATCAAGGGTCATATTAATTATTAGTGTTAACACACAAAAAAGTGCAAAACAAAGTTCGTCCTACTTCTTCCCCAATAAATCACCTCTACCCAAGATGGGGCATTTTTGCCGGTGAGGTACATCATATATCCAATATAATAAGAGTATTATTTTAAAGTTTGGAAATAACACCATATGGGCTAGTCTAAAATATTTGAAGTTTCTGAATACCCCATGGGGTAATATTATGTACCTCACCTTTAAACATGCCCCTTCACAGGTACAGGTCATTTTTGGGGAAACCTTTCTAAAAAGCTCACCAGGACGCAGGTTGCAATCCACAACGCAGTGCACACTGCAAGTCACACTGGCTTCACCAAATAATTAGCATGAACCCCAGAGCCACTATCACCCTGAACTTTCAGTAAGCAGCTGGGCAGAGCATTTTTTGTTAAGATAGCTGGAGGGAATGTTAAAACATAGAGAACTGTGAAAGCTTGATGGAACATGAATAGATTGTGCTTGATGTATTTTCCCAATTCAGCAATCCCAGATGTCTTTATTTATTACTATAGATATGCCATGACCTAGATCACTGGTCCCCAACCTGTAGGTCAAAAGCCACACTTGCATCATGAAACAATGCTGTGTGGCTCACAGAATACATGAGGTCAATGAGTTGGACAAAGGGGTGAAGAGTGTTGAGCTGGAATCTGCAGGTAAGCAAACATACTTCTCTATCTAGCCTCTTCTGAGGATCTGCTTCTGAAAGTGGAAGTGAAGGTAAGTATTTTACGGGGTAGGAGGATTCCTGCAACAACCATATTATTAGCACTGAATGTGGCTGAAGACCATCTCTCAGAGCTGAACGTGGTGGCTCTCAAGGTAATAAAGGTTAGGGAAGCCTAACCTGGATGAATGAAAACTTACCCAAACATACAAGTTTCTTGTCCAAGAATATGGATTGGGAACCTATCATGGTAAATAAATATCACATAAGAATTCTCCAATTTTTCTATAGTTTTTCTAGTTTTTCTTGCTCTGCTGCTTAGGCATATCATTAAACTTGTATATATATAAAGTGCCAGAATTGTCCGTAGTGCTGTTGCTTTGGGAACTTTAGAGGGGAACAATTTTATTATACTGTATGTATTGAAATGTTTTTTCAGTCACCATTATGCTATATATATATATATATATATATATATATATATATATTTATTTCTTTAGTTATGATATTGTTAGTTTTTAGCTTAGGGGTTTATTCATCAAGGGATAGCGGCAGGCAGTGCCTCGTAGCATCAGGCAGCATCTGGTGGAGAAAGCGAATGTGGTGAGCGACTCTAACAGCGCCATGTAGCCACTGATTCATTATTACAGGTGGCTTAGCATATAGCGCCGGAGCTCTAGATTTCAGAACGGCAGGTAAGACCTGTCGCTCTCTCATACATTTCAATGAAAGTTCCTTTTCTTTTGTTTAAACAGGGATTTTTGTTTTAATTTTTTTTTTCTCTCAAATAATTGTGTCACCTCTCCTGGCCTAGAAAAAGTCATTTTTGAAAACATTTTTGATTTTTTATATTTATATGCAGAATTATCATTACAGCTCTGGCATTAAAGTATTAATGTCACAATGTTACAACAATGTAATTCCTGTGTTACTGGTGGATATGTGTTCAAAAACAGACTTTAATCACACAGCGTCTGCCGCTCTATGCTATATACAAATAAAAATAAATAATGAATTAACTATTAAACCCTCCTGACTGCCAAGCTCAATACAGACCACTTGTGATCCTCACCCTTTGTCTCTACGCCCTAACCATTGAACATTAGTGAATTGATAAGAGAGTTACAGAATATCATTCAATTTAAAGCAGGATTAAAGTGACCATTAGGGGATAGATGGGAGGGTTACAGCATGCCATTCCATTTAAAGTGGGGCTAAAGTGACCATTAATAAAACAATTAGAGGGCTAACGCATACCATTTGATTACAAGCTGGACTAAAGTGGCCATTATTGAAGTAGTTTATAGTGGATTAAAGTGTACCATTTCATTAAATTACAGACTAAAGTAGCCACTAATGAAATGATCAAATTGTTACAGCATATCATTCAACTTAAAGTGGACCAA
Organism: Gastrophryne carolinensis; assembly: GCA_027917425.1. Classification (NCBI taxonomy): domain Eukaryota; kingdom Metazoa; phylum Chordata; class Amphibia; order Anura; family Microhylidae; genus Gastrophryne; species Gastrophryne carolinensis. Next base: position 575,042,345 of record CM051234.1, on the reverse strand, counting down.
AACCCAGGATTTTGACCTACTTGGGTTTTGGTCCTTTCCCGCTGTGCATTGACGTGATGTCAATGCGCTGGTCTTACAGCGCATTGACATCACGCCGTCTAAGCCTTCGTCTGGCAGCTGCATCCCCCGCTTCTCTCTAAGAGGGAGCATGCCCGCCCCAGCCAAGGCACGCGCCCTGCTATAGGGATAGTGGGGATGCGGCTTGGACCAGGAAAAAAGGTAAGTGTATGGGGTGATCTGGGGGGTTTCACACAGCAGGGCATCATGATTTTGGATGCCCTGGGGGAGAGGCAATCGATTGGCCCGGGAATCTTATAGATTTCCGGGTCGATCGGGGTGAGTTTTGGTCCACTTTAAAAGGAGACTAAAGTGACCACCAGTGAAGCAATTAAAGAGTTATAGGGTACCATTAAATTTAAAGGGGGGTTAAAGTGGCCATTAGTGAGGCAATGTCCAAAAAGATAGCCAGCACTTCCAGGGGTATATCATCCAAGTGATAAACATCATTCCGCTATTAATTTTTTTGCAGAGACTCATGTTAGACTTAATATAGGAAAGCTAAATAGACCAAAGTAAATAAAAAGAGGTCTTTTCCTAAAACGGAAGATATTTACACAGTGCCCAACACAAGGAATACACATCCCTCATTGCAGTAGACATAGCCATGCAAAAAATCCCTTTACATCTCATGGCCACCCAAGGTATTCAGAAAGCCGCTGAGTGTACAATACCAAGGATTAGCTCAAAATTAGGATTTTTAATAACAAATCTGGATCAATTCCAAAAGTACACAAAAAAAAAGTACAAAAGTGAGCTTTGACTCACAAGGAATGTAATCTGTATATAATATATATATAAATATATATATATTAGCAATTTGTATTAACTGCAGAAAACTGGAGAACAATAAAATATAAGAATAAAAGAAGTTTCAATGTAAGTACTAATGAATTGCATTAAGCATCCATGCTTTATATGTATCTATAGAGGTGTATGGGCTCTTCTAGTACATCAGTTTTTGTTTTAGCCATATAGTGATACGGCATGTTGGCTTTTGCTTATTCAAACTGACACGTTGCCTTTATAGCAATATATAAAGCACCGGCAACGTAGTGTCAGGGCTTTGCTGAAATCGAGGTAAATACATCCGTGAAGGGACTGTGCAGTGAAAGAAGATGTAAACTCAGAAGTGATGTGATCTGCTGGTGCCGCACTGGGGCTGGGAACTGAAAAAAAAAATGACAGCCTCAGATTGGAAATGTCTTTCACCGAAACTGTCATATTTCCAACTCTATACTCTATGGATGTGAGTAAGAGGGGCATGGGGAGGTGGGGGGGGGGAGGGAGGCACACACAGAGCGGAGTGGCTGCAAGGGGCTGAACACTACAAGGGGGTGCTGAAATCAGTGCCTGCTGCTGCTGTCCCTCTACCCAGCCGGCCCTTGGTACCGGTCCCCCCATCTCCCTCCTCCAGAAGCCACTAATTGCTCTGCTCCCTTCCTCCACACACCTCGGCTAATTTCCCATTTCTTATTCTGCGGGTAGCTGGAAGGCGTCTGAAGGAATACAGCACATTCTCTTAGCTACCGCATGAATATAGTAAGCCATGTCCATCAAGTCATCGGTAAGGGTCGTTGGGTAAATTAACAGCTGTGCTGTATAATCAGGCATTTGCCACCGAGGCCAATGTGCAGCCCCGCTTAACCAGGTGAGCTTTCAGCATCTAATGGGCTGGGAGATATGACATCGATACTAAATTATCAATTAAACCTGGCTCACAGCATTCCATTCCCATTCCAGGTCACAGACAGCTTATTAAGAAAATTGGACTTTGCTGAACATTTAATGCTTCTTTTTTTTTTTTTCCAACAATAAGCTAATTTATCTGCAAAAATTGGAAATCCTTTGATTTACTGCGCCACATCCTTCCTTTGGCTAATTTTTTATTCTGTCCTGTATTTGTAAATGTAATAATGTTTTATTAAATAATTCTTGCCGATGTATTTATTAGGATCATATTTAACAGCACAATGTGGCACTTTGGAATATTTTTTCTAACCCAATAGAGAAAATGAGAGTGATTTGTGGACGTGACGAGCAGCTTAGCTGGTCATAATATCATTTGATTTTTAGATATTAGATTTGGGCTGGACATAACTCAGCACTTTGCACAGAACATTTATGTATGTTCGGTTATGTATTTATTTTAGAAGGTTACGCTCCTTTTAGGATTAGAATTTCTTATATGGGAGGTTTAGGGGGCGAGGGGGGATCCAGACGATGTTGGAGATTTTATTTCCTAACACAATAACTAGACAGCAGGGATTGCTCCAGGACTGGCGGCAGACAGAGGTGACAGCAGAGCAAGAGAGGAGACCCGGCTGAGCAGAAAATCACCAGCACGTCCTTTTACTACTATTATTGCTGTTTCATAAAACATCCGCCTTTTGTGACTCTGTTGTGGAATATAGAGTTATATTAGCCGCATCATGTAGCATAAATAAAGCCATGGCTGATTGTATAGATTCTCTTAAATCTATAGGCAGTTGGGGATAGGGACCTTTTAACAGTAAAGACAGTTGGGAAGATCAGTAGTGATCAGACAAAGCAGCTGGACTTGCTGTGTTTTCTTTAAAGGAGTTTCACCAGTTATTAACATTTAAAATAGATTGATGAAGAGAAGTGCTAGGGTACTCTAGGGACTTGGGGGCTTTCATGAGGAGGGCAAGCTTGTGCATACTTGGTGGACTTGCCCAAAAATGAGAGGCTTTTGGTCTTGTGTGTTTGGCCTCACACACACCCATTGGTCAGACTGTTCAAAGAGATCCATGTCGCTCTCTTGCACATAAAGCCAAATGGAATCTCTAAATCCCAACATAAATTGACAGTCTTTGTTTTATTAGCAGTAAAACAGAAAATGACTTGTGCTTGGAAAAAGACAGACTGTCTTTTCGAGAAGTAGAAGAATAAAGAACATTTTTTTTATTAATGAGAAATTAACCAGCATTTATGGAGACATCAATAAACAATTCATCAAGGTATGAGACCCTTGGCTTGTGTACTCTTGCCCTGCTCTGGAACCCAGAACCCTTAGTTGGCTCTGATGCTATAGGTTTGTGTCTGGCTTGGCTCATTCTATATTGGTTATTTGACTTATATAATGCAACTCAATGGACCTCGCAGCAAGGAGCTGGCAGGCTTTTCAGAATGACTCATCTTGTTTGTTATAATCCCAGCAGAAGGAAGAGATAGCCCATCCCAAAATTTTACCTCCCATCCCAATATATGGCTCTCTGAGCTTTGTCTCCTATGTATCTATACCCCTTATACCCATAATAAATAGGGTATATACATTTTTGCATATAAATCTACCATATAAAGTGCCCGTTGCTTAAACCGGACCTTCAGCATCATTTGGTGAAAAGCCCAGACCCTTAAACACTATTCCCCAGTATCTAATTAATATATTTTCTGCATTTAGTTGCTTACTCATTATTCTTTTCCCCACTGGGCTGCAACTCTCTTCAGGACTCCGGGTTACGGACGCCTCCATCTTGCCGTAGAAGCATCACATGCTGAGGAGAGACGAGGCAGGGACGTGCAGGGGGGTGGGCTATAGCCATGCTTTGCACAGACAAAGCAGAGCTGGGGTCAGGAAAAGGACAGCAATCCCAGAACGCAGACGGGCATAGTCGAAAGACTCTTCTTTTCTGCAGGCAGCCTGAGACTCCATGGGCCCAGAAAGGCTCTGGGGGTATAAGCCTTACACTGGTGAATGGAAGTATTGCTTTGTTATAATTAAGATTGTTTAAAGCGAGGTCAGGAGCTTTTGTGAGTTCCAGTTGTATTTTCAAGTGAGGTTGTATTATAAGTGAGGGGACTTTTCATTAAGGGACTTTAGAATGGGGACTTCAAGTGTTCTTATTGCCTATGTGCTAAAATAAGAAGGTAAAAGCCAAAGTTGCTGCAACTGTGAGCACTAAAATTGTTTTTACTGCTGTATTGTAACTAGGATAATGGCCAGCAATATTGGAGGTCTACTTCAGTGCACAGTTTGTTATATGTATACACTTCAGGAGCAGCAGTTCCCGGGTGAATACCGCTGTGATAAATGTGAGCAAATTGCAAAACTAGAAGCTTAGGTTAGAGATCTGGAGGACCAAAAACACTGAGAGGGATTGACAATATGGAAAAGAGCATTCTGCTCACTGAGCAGGCAGTAAATGGGGTAGATACAGAGGGTGGAGTAATGGGTCAGGAGGAGCAGATAAGTAGCTGGGTAAATGTAGATAGAGGGAGTAGAAAGGGTGCACAGAAAAGGAAGGCCATACCTGTGTTTGTGCACCCTAGCAAAATTGCCAAGTTGGGTATTGATGCAAGAGTGTCAGTCTCAGAAATGGCAGCCCTAGTGGATACTGCTCTCCCTGACAGCCGGGAGGACAGCCCAGCTAGTGAGCGGATGGTTGGGACTGCAGGTAGGACTAGACAGTTAGTGGTCATAGAGGATTCTATTATCAGGTGGACTGATAGAACAATTTGTCACCAAGACCGCCTCAACCGAATGGTTTGCTGTCTCCCTGGTGCCAGGGTTTGGCATGTGGTGGAAAGGGTGGATAAATTACTGGGAGGGGCTGGGGATGACCCAGCTGTTGTGGTCCATGTGGGAACCAATGACAGAATTAATGGGAAATGGAGGATCCTTAAGAATACATTTAAGGAATTAGGCACAAAATTGAAGGGAAGGACCTCCAAGGTTACACATGAAAGACAGCGGGAGGTTAGAGAGTTAAATGCATGGGTCAAGTCCTGGTGCAGGGCAGAGGGATTTGGGTTCCTAGAGCACTGGGCTGCCTTATCATTGGGGTACAAACTGTATTCTAAAGATAATTTGCACCTGAATGGAAGGGGGGCTGCTGTGCTGGGTAAGATGATACTAGAGGGGGTGGACAGTCATTTAAACTAGAGATGAGGGGGAGGGCAAGAGTGAAAACAAAAGTGAAGACAGGTTACTTAGGGGACAGCATATGATGGCGGGTGGAGAATTAGAAGGGGGGAGGACTGCTATGATGGATAAGGAGATCCATGAGTTGCAAACCAGCAGTAAAAAATTAGACGGATGCATTACTGCAGAAACTAATACTATACCCCAATGTGTCAGACTAGATAGTAACATAAAGTGTATGTTCACAAATGCCAGATGTTTGGTAAGTAAAGTGGCGGAGCTTGAAGCTCTGGTACTGGCAGAGAATATTGATGTTGTTGGTGTGGCTGAGACATGGCTGGATTCCACGCATGACTGGACTGTCAATCTACAAGGTTTTGCTTTTTTTCGGAAAGACAGAGCAAAAAGGAAAGGGGGCGGTGTGTGTCTTTATGTAAAGCAAGAACTCAAAGCATATATTAATGACGGGATACTAGCAGAAGATTGTGAGTATGTAGAATCCTTGTGGGTAGAAGTAGGGGGCGATTTAAACAATGCTAAAATACAGTTTGGTGTAATCTATAGGCCCCCAAATATAACTGGGGAAATAGAGGGTCAACTGCATAAACAGATAGAGCGGGCATCACAGGCTGGTACAGTGGTGGTGATGGGGGACTTCAACTATCCAGGTAACGACTGGAGACATGGTTCTGCTTCAACTACAAAGGGGAGAGCATTCCTCAGTCTGCTACAAGATAACTATATGAATCAGTTTGTGGAGGCACCTACTAGGGGTGATGCTCTTCTAGATCTTGTAATATCAAATAATGATGACCTGATGGGGGCAGTAACAGTCCGTGAAAATCTTGGTAACAGTGACCACAATATAATTGTATTTAACATAAACTCTAAGAAAGATTTTCTGCCTGGGAAGGCAAAAACATTAAAAGAAAATTAAATAGAAAGGCCAACTTCCCAAGGCTCAGAGCTGCACTCAAGGGCATTGACTGGGAGCATCTGTTTAGGAATAAGGGTACATATGCCAAATGGGAGTGCTTTAAATCAATTGTGAGTAGCAACGTTGCAAAATGTATTCCTACGGGTAACAAATATAAGCGGCTAAAATTAAACCCCTCATGGCTGACAAAAAAGGGCATTTAAACATTACAAGGCTGAACTCTCAGCTGTAACACTTGAAAAGTATAAACTAGTAAATAAAATGTGTAAGAAAGAAATAACCACAAAATGAAAGAGATGTGGCCAAAGAAAGCAAAAAAAAACCTAAACGATTTTTCAAATATATTAATTTGAAGAAAACTAAATCAGAACAGGTAGGTGCCCTAATTAATGATAACGGGGAAATGGTCACTGGGGATGAGGATAAGGCAGAGCTGTTAAATGGATTCTTTAGCTCTGTGTACACAAGAGAAGAGCAAGGAGCCAACACAGGAGATGCCACTGATGGCAATAGCCCAGGTATAATAATTAACAAGCTAAATGTGGATATCATCCAAGAAAAACTAAATAATAAATGTGAATAAGACTGGAGGACCAGATGGACTTCACCCAAGAGTTCTCAAAGAACTCAGTTCCGTTATCTCGTCAACTCTGTTGTTGATCTTTAAAGACTCACTAAAACTGGTATAGTGCCAAGGGACTGGCGCAAGGCAAATGTGGGGCCCATTTTTAAAAAGGGCTCTAGGTCTTCTCCGGGCAATTACAGACCTTTTAGCTTAACATCCATTGTGGGGAAATTGCTCGAGGGACTATTAAAGGACAACATACACGAATATGTAACTATCCATAATATTATAAGTGACAACCAACACGATTTTACTAAGGACAGGAGCTGTCAGACTAACCTGATTGGCTTCTATGAGGAGGTGAGTAGAAGCCTGGACAGATGGGCGGCTGTGGATATAGTTTTTCTGGATTTTGCAAAAGCATTTGACACTGTCCCCCACAGACACTTATTGGGGAAAATGCGATCTTCAGGATTAGAAAACACAGCTTGTAACTGGATTGAAAACTGGCTGAAGGATCGTGTGCAGAGAGTTGTGGTTAATGACACCTACTCCGATTGGTTCCCAGTTGTAAGCGGTGTACCCCAGGGTTCAGTGCTGGGCCCACTATTATTCAACTTGTTTATAAACGACATAGAAAATGGAATTTAAAGCACTGTCTCTATTTTTGCAGATGACACAAAGATATGTAGCACAGTGCAGTCAATTGAAGATGTTCACAAGCTTAAGGCTGCCTTGGACACATTGAGTGTCTGGGCATCCACTTGGCAAATGAAGTTCAATGCGGAAAAATGTAAAGTCATGCACCTGGGGTCTAACAACCTGAAGGCCACATATGTCCTTGGGGGAGTAAAACTTGGAGAGTCACTAGTTGAGAAGGATCTGGGGGTACTAGTAGATCACAGACTAAATAACAGCATGCAATTCCAAGCAGCTGCTCCCAAGGTCACCAAGATACTATCATGCATTAAAAGAGGCCTGGAATCATGGGATAGGAATGTAATTTTGCCTCTTTACAAGGCACTGGTGCGCCCTCACCTGGAATATGCCGTCCAGTTCTGGGCACCCATTCATAGAAAGGACACTCTGACTATAGAAAGGGTGCAGAAGAGAGCCACCAAACTAATAAAGGGAATGAAGGATCTTTATTATGAGGAAAGATTACGAGAATTAAATCTGTTTAGTCTGGAGAGGAGGCGATTGAGGGGGGACATGATTAACTTGTATAAATATATAAATGGACCATACAAAAAATCTGGGGGAATACTATTTTGATGTAAAATCCTCTCCAAGGACAAGGGGGCACTGCCTACGATTGGAAAAAAAGAAATTTAGTCTCCGGAGGCGACAATCGTTTTTTACTATAAATCTATGGAATAGTCTCCCACAGAAGCTTGTCACAGCATCAACTGCTGACAGCTTCAAAAAAGGATTAGATGCATATTTAGAAGAAAATAACATTAACAGTTACTATTAGCGGTTAGCAATTAAAAAAAAATAAAAATAAAAACAAAAAATAAAATAAATAGCTTCCCCTATAAAATAAAAAATAACTTCCCCTACCCCAACACCCTTGGTTGAACTTGATGGACATATGTCTTTTTTCAACCATATTAACTATGTAATTATGTAATTACCTACAACTAACTCATCATCTAGTGCTAATACACATACAGGCATGAGATGTGTGTAGGAGATACCAAGGTGCTGAAACTTACTGACACAGGTGAAGGGAAAAAAAGAAGAGGAACCAAAAAAGAAATAATAGAAATTGGAGAGTTATTACCAGGGATCTACCAAGCAAAAGCACCATGCATCAGATGGTAGCATCTACTACTTTCTCAGGGTCAACCACCTAACAAGTTGGTGCTTTTGCCTGGTGTATCCCGAGGCTCTGTGAATGTTGGTGATTACTCTCCATACAGTACTTTGGTATCTCATACATGCATTTCATGAGTTAGTCGCAGGTAATTGAGCACTGCCATATTGTATTTACAGGACATCCATAATGTATTGATAACTCTATTCATATTAAAATGCATTTATGGTAGCAAGGCAGTCTCAATATTTTGAAAATGAATGTGGACCAAAACCCATGCAGCCTGACCTTTGAGTCTAAATCACTCCAGGGCTGGCCGCCAGCCTTCCCCAGGAGCATTTGAAATTGGGATGCCCCGCTGTGTGTAACCTCCTGTGTCGCCCAAAAAAACACAGGGGCAAAGGATTTTGACCAGCTTAAAAGAAAACTAAAAAGTGAAAAAAAAACAGAAGATGATGGTGTTAAAGTCTTTCGGCTGCTAAGCTAGCAGACCCACCCGACTTCTCTCTTTCACCAGTCATCAAATTGGCTTTACCAATATAATATAATTGCGGTGAAACATCTTCACATTAAAAATAAATGAAGTACGGAGGAACTGTATGACTGCCAGCCTCTTTAACCCTTTAACTGCCAGCCTCTGTTGCCAGACCATTTTTTGCACTACACGGGCTTAACTATGATTTATGATCGGATTTCCAGGGTTTTTGTCTTGTTTATCATTTGTTAAGTGTATTCTCAATATTTATAGGTGAAATATGAGCAAAAAATTTAAATAAAATCTGTTTTTTACAATTTGTAGCGTTTTTTGTAATAAAAAAATGTACGTTTTTCAATTAAATCTTATTGCATGTAAAAGCCTTATTTCTCTCCATTACAATGGTGCCACATATTTTTCCTGCTCAGGAGACTCCCCCAAACTGAAACAGTGCTTTAGGAGATTTGCAGATAAAATACAACTGCTATGCGCACCTTTCAGTTTTTGAAAAGAAAACAAACAATCATTTACATATCCCCCACAAACCATATATTATTTGGAAGTACACACCTCAAACTTTCTAGGTGTACCAGGCTTGTTGATGTGGGTGCAGTTTCCTAGTTCTTTGGTTACAAAGGTTTTCCCTAAAAAAAAAAAAAAAAAAAGCATAATCAAAGCCACATTTTCTTACAAAACAATATGCAAACAGGAAAAAACTAAATAAATCTGAAAAAGCAAGGTCCCCCAAACAATGATATCCAACATTTATAGGTACTGTCAATGGAAGAGTTGTCAAACACCCCAAAGTAAAGTATGCACATAATGGTAATTTTACTTGAAAAGTTCAGCTCAGCAGATAAAGTGCACACTTTGTGCTTTTTCAACCAAAACAACCCTTTACATTTGGAAAGCCATATATTCCCTGAAAATATACACACTAAGCTTTCTAGGCGTACCGAGCTTGTTGTAGTGGCTTCATCTTTCTGGAAGTGATCCCTTGAAAAATTTACCTTAAAAAATTAATTAAAAAGCTGAATAAAAAACACATTTTCCTAAAATATCAATATGCAAACCAAAAATAACAAAAAACAAGCTAAATCTGAAAGTGCAAGGTCCCCCGAGCAGAACAATACCCAACATGGATAGGTACGTTTAACTCTTTTAACTTGCAGGTCATTTTTTACCATTTTACGCTATGTTTACCTGTGATTTTTGCAAAAAATTACATATTTTCTATTTGCGATAAAGTTTAGGCTTTAACATGAAATGTCTTGTCTGTAATGTTTCCACTGTTTTTCTTTATATTTTTGAGTAAAAAACTAAAAAGAAAAATTGTCTCATTTATTTTAAATAAAATGTATATTTCATTAAATAAAACCATATTATATGTGAAATCCCCATTTCTCCAATTTACAACCATATCACATATGTGTCAGTAGCCCCCTGCTCCTGCCCATAACATCCCCCAAACTGAAAAGAGCACTTTATAACATTTACAAATTAAATACAACTACTATCCACACTATAAAGTTAAATAAAAAAAATGGCGTGGGGTCAAAATTCCCCTCCAAATATGGGGTTCCCCCCAGGGAAGGGGTCCCAGGGGGGAACTCCATTTTGGGGGGGGGATTTTGAGGGTTAAAAAAACGTTAAAAATCCCCCCAAAAATGGTGTGAGGTCCCCCCTACCCAGCAAAATCAGCACAGGGACCAGCTATGAGGGCTTGTAGAACAGGGCGCAAGGGCCAGCCTTATTCGCCCCCGTCCTGCAGGCTACAAGCCTGCACAGGCTAAATGGTCCTTCTGCCCCCCCCCCCTCCAGGCTTTGGGGAGGCAAGTAATGGGGGGGCTGGGGGTTAATGGTAAGTTGCAGGTGGTTTTTGAATAGGTCCGCCCTTCAATGCTAGAAAAAGTGGTCATGAATAAATAAAATCCTAGGAGTGGGTACAGGAAGGCAGATTGAATCTCTTTTTACACTTAGCATGGACAATCTCTTTAATAAAATAAAAAGACAACACAAGTCTTTCAACCGCCAGGCAGCACCACTTCCTGGAAGCTCAGGTTCCAATAGTGACGTGTCCCACCTCAGCACAATACGGAGCATATATGTGATCAGTAAATAATTGGCATGCCCACTACTGTTTCAAATGAAATAGGAGTGTGTGCCGAGGGAAGGAATGGCAGCTGTATGTGTGCAATGAAACCTTAAAGTCAGTTTATAGTCAAATACCAAAAAATGCTATATTCACCTCTTCTCCAAAGCAGAACATTTCTTGAGAGTTCCTGCTGACTTCTAAATCTAACTTGCAGAAGGTGTAAGGCATTTTGACAATAAAGATATGTTGATAGATAACTTAGGGAACTTTACACTTTTAGCAGATGGCTGAACTCTGAAACCTGTAGATACATTCATTTGCAACACATTTCTATTGGCTCTATGGTAATGGCATCTATGCACCAGCCAAGGCAATTATCACACTCCGCTGGTAAGATTTGGTGAATCTGACACCTAAGTTAGTTGAGTTTACTCAAATATCAACAATTGGCCCCCACCTGCTTGGGTGGTGATGCCCCATTCATCCTGATGTGGTCTCAGACCGCCCTAGAATTGTATTGCAGCTGTTTTCTCTTGAATGAATGCCTTTCACTGTGTGTCTGCATCACCTTAAACTGGACCAACAGCCTTGCACGGTTGGAAAACACCCCAAAACTCCCTTGCCCCATCTGAATGCATAAAACTGAAGCATTGTCAGCACTTACATTTGCTCCTGCATCCACTCAAAGCTGAAACACCACCTCACTGATTTACTAGTGGTAGCGGCTGTGACAGACTCTCTGCCCCTTTGGACTTTACACAGGTTCATTACTTTCCTTTTCTTAAGCATGTTACAGACTGCCAGTGTATTGATTGATTACGTTATTCATTGTTCTGACTGCCATTGTATTGACTGATTACGTCACAGACAATGGCATTGTTCGGATTGAGTGTATTACAGACGTCTATTGTATTGCTGATTGCGTCACCGGCAGAGTTGAGGGATTGTGTGCCCTGCTGCTATTGGTCGGTGTGTGTGTCATGCAATGGAGACTTGTGTATATAAGGGCCAGTGTGGCACTAATAAAGTTCAGTTCACCTTCACCCTCAATACTCCAGTTTCCAGTTTCTCCAGGAATATCCACCCTATTACTAACCTTTGTATCATGGTCAAACAGGCAAACGTTTCCTACCAAGCCTTCTCATATGTCACTTACGAATATAGTAAAACGAATGGGGCCCAGGACAGAGCCTTGTGGTACACCACTTGTAACTCGCCTTTCTTCAGATTACACACCATTACCAACAACACTCTGATACTGATCCTATAGCCAGCTGTAAATCCACTGAACTAGCCAGGAAGTCCTAACTTCAATAAATTTGCTATGAGCCCTTTATTTGGTACAGTGTTAAAGGCTTTGCTAAGATCCAAATAGGCGATATCCACAGCACCACCCTCACCTAATACTTTAGTAACATTCAGCTTGATTCAGAGCCTCTCTATCTCATGTATTCCCACCAGCGGGAATGACATCAAAGGCCCACATTTGGTCTTTTTTTCATGTCGGGTGATTCAGAGCCTTGTTTTTGTGGCCAAGTTGTCCTTTTTGCTGGAATTTATGGCATGCGTATGCCAAACCAAGTGTTTGTCGTATAAATACAGCTCAAGATGTCCATAATTGTATGTGCTTTGCCTGCGCCTAACTTGTGGGACCTATGAAAGCCGTAGGTTTCTGGTTCAAACTTACTCCATCTTTTGCTAGTGGGAAAACTTGGACGGTCTTTTGTTGTTAGTGAAAATACAGCCTACATCCTCTGCACCTATGATGGAGCCCCTTGATGAGTTCTGTGAATAGTATGAGTATCTGCAGCAGCGGGGGCTGTTAACCATGTACCTTCCAGAGCTTAGGCATACCCGCCATTGCCTGGATATCGCTCAGATGACTGATCAGCAGGTGTTGAAATGCAAGTGGCCCTGGTTCCCCCAACTGCTCAGGAGTATATGTTTCAGTATGTTTAGGTCCACATAGCTCCTCCTTGTAGCCCACTCTCCTCTCTTGAGGCTAACCTAACTTCCACTCTCCCAAACAGCTTCCCTGGCTCTCAGTCTATTTAGGTCCACATTGCTCCTCCTTGTAGCCCACTCTGCTCTCTTGAGGCTAGCCTAGCTTCCCCTCTAGCCTAGTTTTCCCTCCCCCCAAACAGCTTCCCTTTCTCTCAGTCTGTTTAGGTCCACATAGCTCCTGCTTGTAGCCCACTCTCCTGTCTTGCTGAAGAGGAGGATGTGTTGGGCTCGGAATCGGCCACAGGTCCTTCACACTCCGGTAGGCCAATACCCAAGAAAACACACAGGTTTTGCTGCATGTAAAGTCTAATAACATGTTTGCTAAGGTGTTGTGCTTCCCTGTCCCTACAAATTCATCAGAGGGTGAGTACAAGGTGATGGGGCCACCTGAGACGGAAGGTGGGAGTGAAGCCAGTGAAGCAGAGCAATACCCAAACATTACACAAACAACACATGGCCATAAATGCTAACTCCTGTTCTTTCCATCTACAGACCCTGAAGGTAGTGCGGATGGTGCAGCAGAGGAGGGCCCCATAAAAGAATACATCAACCAGTTTGGGTAAGTAATACAACTACTGCACATGGGCAGACACACAGGTGGGAAAACAAGTGGCAATATATTTTCTCTTTTGCAGGTGACATGTTTGTCCGCTAAATTATGTTAGCGAAAAATGTATAATTTTTTTAAAAATATATATATTTTAGATGTTTATACAAAAAAAACCACTAACTTAAAAGTTTAATATATATATATATATTATAATAAAAATGAGTTTTAAAGTTATTCGTTTTAAAGCAGATGATAAGCAAACAAACAACATTGTAAAACAGAAGACCAAAACAGAAGGCGGCCTAAGTATGAGGTAAGTAACAGTGGGTAGAAGCAGACGACATGGCAACCAAGGTACAAAGGTAAGTATGGTGAAGGACATGCAGACTACATGGGATACCGTAGATGTCAGCAGGAGGAAGAAAGGTAAGTATGGTGAAGGACATGCAGACTACATGGGATGCCCTAGATGTCAGCAGGGGGAAGCAAGGTAAGTATGGTACAGGACATGCAGACTACCATTAGTACAGTGGCGGGGTTGGCGGAGAGCACAATAGCTGGATATAACAAAAAAGGAATGCGCTGGAAAGCCATGCAAGTATACGGCACACTGAGAACAATGAGCTGCACAGAAGGTTCCATCCAAAAACACATAAAACACTCAGCTTCTGAAACTACTTCTACTGCTAATTCCGTAAATGCTTGGCTAAGCCATATGCATACGCAAAGTAAATACGCCCGCTTACGCATGGACAAACTTTTCTCGGATTTCCCGGTTACCGAGATCAGTTCCCTCTGAGTCAGGCCCATTGTCAAGGCATGTCACTAATTAATTTGACATGATTTGCCCTCAGTAAAGCCATGCTGTTTTGGGTGCAACAGGTTGCTCATTTTTAGATGGTTTAGATGGTCCCTTGACAGTCCCTCATCAAAGAGCTTACCCCTTGAGTAAGACAACATCTACCTTCTTCTGTGGCAGATCTCCTAAATGTGATTCCACTACAGCTGCAGTAGTATCCTTCTGTACAGGTGAGGTATATGATTTTTCCTATGCAATAAGGATTGTTTTTTTTTATGTTTTGAAACAACAGCACCATATGAGCTATGCAAAATTGGTGAATTATTTAGCATAGCCCATAGGATGCTGTTATTTCCAAAACTATAAAAATGTATCCTTACCTTATCAGATATATGATGCAGCTCACCTGCAAAAATATCCCATCACAGGTACAGGTGACTGGTTGGGGAAAATGTAGGAAAAACATTTTTGTGTTAACGCTAAAAAGCTCACCGAGGTGCAGGTTGCAATAAACACAGCAGCACACAACAGAACTGACGCTGGCTTTACCTAATAGTTAGCATGAACCCCATGTCTCTCCTTTTTATCTTTCTTTATTCTTTCTCTCTTTTCCATGTTCCATCAGTCTCTTTGTCCCTTTCTTTTCCATATTCCTTCTCTCAGTTTTTGTGTTCCTCCTGTCTCTCTTTTTCTGTGTTTCATATAGACCCTACTACTATTTCTCATTCTCCCCATCTCTCTTTAATTTGTTCTTAATCAATCTTCCCTGGGGTTCTCTTCATCTATTTCCCTTCATAATGTCCATTATAGTTGTGTGAATGTATGTATGTGCATGTTTGGGTTGGACACTATTATGCAATCTGGCACATGGGGACAATTAACCTAAGACCGGGTCTGATCATACCTGAGGTCTTCAGGATTAGAAAATACAGTTTGTAACTGGATTGAAAACTGGCTGAAGGATCGTGTGCAGAGAGTTGTGGTTAATGATACCTACTCTGAATGGTTACCGGTTGTAAGTGGTGTACCCCAGGGTTCAGTGCTGGGCCCACTATTATTCAACTTGTTTATAAACGACATAGAAGATGGAATTAAAAGCACTGTCTCTATTTTTGCAGATGACACAAAGATATGTAGCACAGTGCAGTCTACTGAAGATGTTCACAAGCTTCAGGCTGATTTGGACACATTGAGTGTCTGGGCATCCACTTGGCAAATGAAGTTCAATGTGGAAAAATGTAAAGTCATGCACCTGGGGTCTAACAACCTGAAGGCCACATATGTCCTTGGGGGAGTAAAACTGGAAGAGTCACTTGTTGAGAAGGATCTGGGGGTACTGGTAGATTACAAGCTAAATAACAGCATGCAATGCCAAGCAGCTGCTCCTAATGCCACCAAGATACTATCATGCATTAAAAGAGGCATGGAATCACGGGATAGGAATGTAATTTTGCCTCTTTACAAGGCACTGGTCCGCCCTCACCTGGAATATGCCGTCCAGTTTTGGGGACCAATTCATAGAAATGACACTCTGACTATAGAAAGGGTGCAGAGGAGAGCCACCAAACTAATAACGGGAATGAAGGATCTTAGTTATGAGGAAAGACGAGAATTAAATCTGTTTAGTCTTGAGAGGAGACGACTGAGGGGGGGACATGATTAACTTGTATAAATATATAAATGGCCCCCACAAAAAATATGGGGGAACACTATTTCGTCTCTAAAGACGAGGGGCAACCGTATTAACTATGTAACTATGTAATAAGGCAGCAAAGAGCTCATCTGATGCCTATGCCATGTGCCTCTCTTTCATTTCCCTGTATCGCCAGGTAAAAACTTTAGTAAGGTTCCAATGTTGGTCCCTCTTTCAATTTAATTCCTCCAGGACCATGCAAAAAAATGGTATAACAGCTGCTCTGGCCTTTGGAGCTCTCAGTGTGAGTGAGCATGGCAGGTCACAGCTGTCTCTGACCACAGAAGAGCATACTCGTAAAGCAGCGCGATGATATGCTCTTCACAGTTCACCCGTGACCCAGACATTGAAGCAAAGAAAGTGGCTCAGATTAAAACACATATAGTATTCACATATATTCAGAGATTTTGAGATGGCCAGTTTTAGACTGTTCCAAGGGGGGGGGGTGATGTTGGAGGAAGTTAGTGTGTGCCTAGACAGGGATTTTAAGAGCCATTCACATATGTGCAGCTTTTCCTTTGATAAATGTAGCCTTCCATGGTGCATGCACCAGTACCATTTAAGCCCAATGGAGGAACATCTTTGAGGTTATGGGAAGAGCGGCTCAGGCCGTGTTTCTATTTTTCCAGTCCTCCTTAGCAGTTTATGTAAAGATCAGTGGTTTCTTTTTGTGCTTGTGTGCTGGAGGATCATATACCCAAGGGGTCCCTGGCTGGATTGTGCACGTTTCTCTTTGCATTAGCAAAGCCCAAAGTCATCCAGTTTGCGCTAATCACCACAATTAGTCCAGAATTATCACCGGACTCTGACAGACGTTCCTTGTAACTCTCTTTTATTTCCAACAGCCCTAATCAGCAGCTCTCATTACAAACGCTGATTAAACTGCAAATTATCCAGCAGTGGCCCTGTTCCCGTCTACCAGCAGCTCGTTCAATATCAATTAAGGCAGCAAGCAGCAAATCTGCAGCCTCTAAGAGCTTCCAACTGGCTGATAGTGGCACTTATTAGTTTGGAAAACTAGGAAAATACTAATAATCAACAACCAAGGGAAAGAAAACCTAACCATAGACATGACTGGGAAAATACACATCCCGACTCCTGCAATGTTCAATTAGAAGCGGTCCCAGTGGTTGTGGTCCTGACTAGTGACAGCCCAGTTACTGCAGAGGTCAGGGAGCAGGTAGCAACTAAAACTGTATTAGATAAGCTAATATCTGCCGCTTATTGAAGTCAGTTTGCTTTATAATGAATTGCATTAAGCCATATAAAAAATGTGAAATTTAACATCATTAGGTCGTTCCGGCTTCATTTCTAATTGACGCCTTTTCTTTGTCTGACCTCTTCTTCCTCTAAGTGAAACAAGCGCTAATGACAGTTGATCCTATTTATTTATTTGCTCAAATTGCATTTAGATACGCACATGCAGAAGCATTGTCTATTTATTATCCCTGATGAAGTAAGAAAGGAGCAGGGACGAAAGGGCACAATACAAAATGAATTCTTTCATACTGGTAAATAGAATGCTCAGGTAGACCTACAAGGGCCGATAAGAGGTTAACAAATTAAAGGTTGAGGTACTCAAATAAATGGATTCCGATAACTGTGTTCTTTAGATGCTTAAAAATGCTAATATATATCAATCTGTTTGGAGAGATAATCTCCAAGGTACTGCATATTGCTTTAATGCAGAGCTTAACCCTCCTTTACAACTCTGTGCCAGAGAGGCTCCTTGTCCAAAAGGGCTACTAACCTAACCTACCCTCTCATACCATTGGTGAGCCCTGCAATACAGCGATAATGTATTGGAGTCAGTAAGCTGATAACTTGTTGTTATGCCAATTTGTGTGCATGTTCAAGTGGAATAAAACCCAACAGTGGCCAGCCTGGAACCTAAAAGTTTCCAGGGCCAGCCACTGCCTTTTCCCCGAATCGAGATGCCCCGCTGTGTGAAACCCCCAGTTTGCCCATAAACACTCACCTTTCCCCACTCCAACTGCACATGCATAGGGTTAGTAATTTGAACTGAATTCTTTCAGAAATTGGGATCCAGTGAAGTAATTGACAGAGAGGAGCAGCAGAGGAACAGCTGGAGGATAAGTAGATGAGACGGGCAGCAAGGTTGAGGATTCATTGCTGGGCTACCTGTCTTTTAGCCAGTAGACCACTAAGGAGTGTGTTGCAGTAGTCTACACAGGAGATAATCAGGGCATAAGCTAGAATTATAGTGGTATCAGGTGAGAGAAAGGGATATATGCGGGCAATGTTTTTGAGTTGGGTACAGGAAATGGCTAGTGACTCGATGTAAGGTGTAAATGAAAGAGTCCAGTATAACACCAAGACAGTGTGCTTGAGGAGCTGCCATGATAGAGAAGTCACTGACAGATATATTTATGTTGGAAATGGGAGCAGAACTGAATGGTGGGAAAAGGTAAGCTCTGTTTTGTCTATGTTATTTTAAGGGAGCGAGAGGATATGAATCAGGAGATAGCTGTTAAAAAGTCAAGGGACCGAGATAGGAAGGAGGATAGGTCAGGGCGTGAGAGGTAATGGGGTGTTATTTGCATAGAAGTAGTGTTAGAAGCCAAAAGTGTTTCCAAGTTGTCCAAGGCCATAGGTATAGAGTGAATAAAGTAGAGGTCCAAGTACAGATCTGGTTGTTTGCCAGACACTGGAAAACATTAGCATCCTTGTACATCCACTTAATATATAGTGAAAATCCTTCATTAGTCAGGGTGGTAGTTGCCTGCCTGAACTGCAGGAAAATTCCCTCAGAGCTGATTAGGACTACTCAGTCGAATGTGTTGGCTGGTTGTAGAATTTAGTAATGTATGTTCTTGAGAGCTAACTTCTCACAAGAGGTTGGTGAGAATTTCTACATTTAAAATCTCAGTGATCTCTCTGTTATATAATATTATAATTATTGGCGTGGATGATTAAAAGTTTAGTCATTACTTAATGATAATAATTGTATTGGTTAAACATTTAATAAAACCATATACAGTATATATCCTGCGTTGCGATCATCCTCCCACAGCTACTGTTTGCGAAGTTGGAAGTTGCGCTTCTGGCTGGGGCGTGGCCTGGGCCTAAAAACAATGGGGGCCTCCATACTCCAGAAACTTCAGTACAGAGGCCCTATTGTTATCAATAGAAGCCGGTTGAACCCAGGAAGTGCCAACCAAGTAAGGATAAGGATATTTCATTTAATATGACATATTCAACTCATTGGGTATCTGAATCAAATAAAGAGCTTATCACTAGATCAGGGGTCCCCAACCTGTAACTCAGGAGCCCCAACTGGGTGGCTCGCTAGACCAGAACACTAGTAGTGCTCGGGCACCCTATTTAGGCTAAAGGGGTGGCAGTAATGTGCTGGCTTACCTGTTTCAGCAGCTTTTTGTGCAGTGCTCAGTTTACCAACCTCACAGTGGTGTCTAAGTTCAATTCTGCAGTTCACCTCCATAAGTTGTTATGTTCGATGCTGTCAAGAACTTTACTGTGTGGTTATTTGGAACAGTTTCCAATTGTTTCCTGTTATATGTCTTCTATGATCTATTCATGATGGCCCTGGCCCTCTCTCAATGTTGAATTTGTCTCAGATTCAGATACAGATTCAGATTTATTTCGCTAAGCGTAAAAACATACATATAATGATTTACAGGGGGGAAAAAGTACAAATCAATACAATACAATTAGAACATATCTACATATAAAGTAGAAAGTGATTTAAAGCATTATCTCCCAAAAGTTCTAGATTATGCACAGTGTACAGTATGTTCAGCAGGAAGTTTTATTAGTTCACACTACAATATCTTATTACTTTTTTTTTTTTTTTTTTTATAATTGAACGTTTTTATTGAAGGAAGCGAGAATTACAGTGCTTGGCAACGCAGTGCCACAGGTTTATACATGTAACAATGAGCACATAAACATATATCTAAACATGAACGGAGTCGCTTGATGACGATAATAGACGGTCGTAGAACCATACGATAGAGGTGCTGGGCCACAGTAGGCCCCGCTCCCCAAGACCCTGGGCAGCAAACGAGATGGACACAATCAAGGAAGAAGCGGGAGGGAGGG
The DNA here is from genome assembly GCA_027917425.1 of Gastrophryne carolinensis. Lineage (NCBI taxonomy): Eukaryota > Metazoa > Chordata > Amphibia > Anura > Microhylidae > Gastrophryne > Gastrophryne carolinensis. Next base: position 575,022,383 of record CM051234.1, on the reverse strand, counting down.
AACTGTGTAGGTACTAGAAGGAGAGGGGAGGGGCGGAAAGGTCACCCCACCAGTAGCCCACCCAGGCCATGTTACGTGTAAAGGGGGAAGTCTGACGAGAAGGTGAAATGATCCCACTCCTGCCAAATCCGCCTGTGTTTTTCATGAGTCCCCCTGAGTGAGGCAGTGAGTTCTTCCATCCTACAAATCTCACTGCGCTGTGGTGGGGGGTTCTGTGGACTTCCATTTGGCTGGTATGCATGATCTGGCAGCACTCAGCAGTGGGGCAAGGAGGGATCTACGCCTTAGTCCCATAGAGGCCGGGGCCAAGTTAAGCAGGTAGCATGCAGGGTCCTCGCCTAGGTCAATCCCCGTCAGTTTCCTGATGACCTCCCTCACCCCCCTCCAGAAACCGGCCAACCTCTCGCACTCCCAAAAGACATGCAACATAGTCCCTCTACTTTGCATGCACCTCCAGCAGAGGGGGGAGGAGGAAGGGAACATAGCCGCCAGGCGCGCCGGGACACGGTACCAGCGGGAAAGAACTTTGAAAGTAGTGTCCTGATACTTGCAGGAGATGGAGCTCTTATGCGCCAACTGAATCATGGCGCACCTCTGCTCATCCGTAAAGGTTCTGTTCAGTTCCTTCTCCCAGCCCCTCACGTAGGGTGGAACAAAGTCGTCTGGAGGTTCCACCAGTAACGAGTATGAGTATGACAGGGCTCCCCGAAAATGACCGACCCCCAGACAGATCTGCTCAAATTGCATTGGCCGCCTAGATGCGTCAGCCGCAGACCCGACCGACCGTTGATAGTGCAGAAGCTGGAGGGTCTGTAACTGCGTAATGGGTCTGAGTGCGAGGTCCTCGACTAGGGCCTCCGGTCTCCTCCACTCGCCACTGGCCTGCATATGGAGCCTTCTGAAGCAGTTCTGCTGAATCCAAGCTTTAAAAGGGCCCCCAGCTATCTCCACCGGGAAGTCGGGGTGGCCCAGGACCGGCGCCAAGGGGGACTGCCCGGGGGAGAGGCCCGGCCTTGAAAAAAATCTATCCACCACTCTCCTAGGCGGGCCAATTGTGGGGTGCTTGTTCAGCTGCGGAAGTCTATTCAATGGGACCCATGGTAAACCCGGGAGAGGGCAAGGGGAAGCAGCTTGTTCCAACTGGATCCACTGTTTCAGGGCGGAGTGTCGGCACCAGTCAATAACTCGGCTCAAATGAGCCGCTGCGTGATAGCACCTCCAGTCCGGCAGGCCCAGCCCCCCCTTAGCTTTGGAGACTGTCAAGAGAGAAGCCGCCATGCGATGGGCCCGACCAGCCCAAACAAACCTGGTGCACATTCCTGTGAGCTGTTTAAAGAAGGTAGAGGGGTCATCTATTGGGAGGGTCTGGAACAAATACAGTACCCTGGGGAGGATGTTCATCTTGACGACACTCACCCTTCCAAACCAAGAAAAGACTCCCCTGTTCCATTTCCGGAGGTCTTCCTCCAGCCTTTTTACCAGTGGGGGAAAATTCAATGCGAACGTTTCTTGAAGTTTGGAAGGGATCCGTGTGCCCAAATATGTAACAGCCTCCCGCTCCCAGTTAAAGTGAAAATTTTTCATGATGTGGCTCAGTCTCTCTGTGGGGATATTAATGTTCAAAGCGGAGGACTTTTGGAAGTTGATTTTATAATTGGCGACCTCCTGGAAGCTCCTAAGCTCTGCAAGCAGATTCGGCAGGGTGACCTCTGGCTTTGTAAGAAAGAACATCAGGTCGTCGGCGTACGCCGCCACCTTGTGCTCGGTCCCGTCTACCTTCACGCCCGCTACGTCCACATTTCGTCTGATCAGCCGAAGGAATGGTTCCAGCGAAATGATGAAAATAAGCGGAGACAGTGGACAGCCCTGCCGTGTCCCATTAAATAATTGGAAAGCCTGAGAGGGCAGGCCATTCACCACCACGGATGCCGAGGGGCAGATGTATGAGGCCAGGACCCGGCGAAGCATCTTGTCGCCCAGCCCGATGTGCCTAAGGGTCTCCTCTAGGAAGGCCCAGCTCACCCTATCAAAGGCCTTCTCGGCATCCATGGAGAGAAGCAGCGCAGCCCCCCCCATCCGCTGCGCGTGGTGAATCACCCCCATAACTCTTGTCGTGTTGTCTCTTCCCTCGCGATTCGGAACAAAGCCCACCTGATCCCAATGTACGAGGTCCGGGAGGAGAGGGGCTATTCTGTCCGCCAGGATTTTGTTATAAATCTTGAGGTCGCAATTTAGCAGGGATATGGGCCTATAACTGCCACACTGTGCTGGGTCCTTACCTGGTTTAGGGATGACTGCGATGCTAGCTCGGAGGGTATCACGCGGGGGGGGGGGGGAGGGAGTCCATCGCTCAAGGAGCCAAAGGACGAAATAAAGTGGGGGCCCAAAATGCCCGCCAGGTCCTTATAATACTCCAAGCTGAAGCCATCTGGGCCAGGGGCCTTTCCAGGTTTCATTCCTCTGATGGCCCTCGTAAATTCCCCCACGTCAATCTCCTCCTCCAGAGCCTCCGCCACGCACCGCTCGATTCGGGGAAGGCCCGATTTCCGGATATAGGACCCAATTTTTTGTAAGTGAGCCTGGGACTTATTTTGCGGGAGATTATACAGGTCGGCGTAGAAGTCCCTAAAGGTCTTAGCTATGTCCCCTATGTTGTGGTGTCTATTACCGCCCGAGTCGAGTATACTGGGGATAAAGTTTCTGGCCCGTTGCCCCCGCAGAGCTATAGCTAAGGCTCTGCCGCTTTTGTTGCTGAATTCATAAAAAAACATACGGCATCTAGCTATCTGGCCCCTAACCTTCACGAAGCTCGCATCCCGGAGGGCCTCTCGGAGTTCAGCTAGTTTTACACCCTCAGCGGGGTCTAGAGATTGTTTATGCCGAGTTTCCAGGCTCCGAATCTCCTGCAGCAAGTGGGCAGTCTGTTTCTCCCTCTCCTTTTTAAGGTACGCACCCCTTCTAATCAACAGGCCACAGATCACGCACTTGTGGGCCTCCCATTGTGATAGGCGAGGAACATCGGGGGTATCATTTACCGAAAAAAATTCGGTGATTGCCGAACAAATTTCCGCCTTGAACTCAGGGTCCTGGAGGAGGGAGTCATTAAGCCTCCAATGTCCCGATGGGGGGGGGGGGGGAGTCCGGGATCGACAAAATGATAGAAATGGGAGCGTGGTCAGAGACTGAAATTGAGCCTATGGAGGGCCGCGATATGAGATGCACGTATCGGTGGGGGACCAGAAACCAGTCAATACGCGAATAAGTATTGTGAGGGGGGGAGAAGTAAGTGTAATCCCTTTCTCTGGGGTTCACGATCCGCCAGACATCTAGAAGTTGATGCTCGAACAGGAGGGCTTTAATTCTCCTCAGAGCTGAATAGGGGACACTGGAGGTCCCCCTGGAGGTGTCGAGCTGAGGGTCCAGAACACAGTTGAAATCGCCTCCCAGGAGGAGAATGCCAGTAGCAAACTCCGCCAACCTCTCCAAGGAAGACCTCAGGAACTTGGTTTGGTTCGAGCTTGGACCATAACAGGTCGCCAGCATCACCTTCTGAGTATAAAGAGTGCCCCGTACGAAGAGGTATCTACCTTCAGTGTCATGGATCACCTCCTCCATTGTCCAGGGAAGGTGACCCGCCAGGACGATGGCTACCCCCCTTGACCTGGAATCAGGGGATAAGCCATGGTACTGGTGGCGGAAGTGACGGCTGGATAGATTATGCACTCTCCCCTTCTTAAGGTGGGTCTCCTGGAGGAAGGCGATTCCCGCTCCCAACCGCTTCAGCTCGCTTAATACGGTGGACTGCTTAATGGGGGAGTTCAGGCCCTTTACATTCAAGGACGTACATTGGACTCTAGCCATTTTAAGCCGAGTGATGTCACCCCTGACTCAACGGTTAATGGCACCAGGGGGAGGTGGGCCCTAAGCCTGCAAGAGGGGCAAGTGGGGAGGAGAAGAAAGACGGGAGGGGGGGGGGATGCAGAGGGAGGGAGGGGGGTAAGTACGAAGAGGTATCTACCTTCAGTGTCATGGATCACCTCCTCCATTGTCCAGGGAAGGTGACCCGCCAGGACGATGGCTACCCCCCTTGACTTGGAATCAGGGGATAAGCCATGGTACTGGTGGCGGAAGTGACGGCTGGATAGATTATGCACTCTCCCCTCCTTAAGGTGGGTCTACTGGAGGAAGGCGATTCCCGCTCCCAACCGCTTCAGCTCGCTTAATACGGCGGACTGCTTAACGGGGGAGTTCAGGCCCTTTACATTCAAGGACGTACATTGGACTCTAGCCATTTTAAGCCGAGTGATGTCACCCCTGACTCAACGGTTAATGCCACCAGGGAGAGGTGGGCCCTAAGCCTGCAAGAGGGGCAAGTGGGGAGGAAAAGAAAGACGGGAGGGGGGGATGCAGAGGGAGGGAGGGGGGTAAGTACACCAGGAACACACAAATCGACAGGCACACTAGACAAAGGGAATCACACTGAGGAGGGGCAAACACCCAACTGGAACGTAAAGGGTGAAATTTACGTAAAAGGGGGGAAATCGGGGAGAATCTAAGAGTGGGAAGAATACCTTCTTTCCCAGAATCAAACCCTAGGCACCCGAGGCAACCAAAACGTCACCCCAGGGAGCCCCGGGGTTCAGGCCTATGGTGGGGGCGAAACGGGTCTGAGAGGTAGAGGGAGGGTCCCCGCCGCAGGAAAATACCCACAAAAGCTTTAAATCATTAGTTAAGTACACAGCCAATAGTTAAATACATCCAGCCCTAGCGGCCAGTAGCCGAGGGCCCGGCGGCAGAAGTAAGCGGCGCCCGGGCAGTCGACTAGCTAACCACAACCAATCAGAAAGTGGGCAACCAGAACCACATATGTGCCCAGGTGCGGTTTAAATAAGCATGGCGGTGACTCGTGGCTCGCCGGGTCTGCCCCCGCATGAGGGACCTCGCCAAATCCGGCGACCGTGTCCAGCTCGGCGGGCTGACCATTGAGGGGGAGGTGAACGCTGCACCCAAGGGCGCTAGCCTCGACCCCGCACTCCACTACCCGCCGGAGTATGCGGGGGAGCAGCCCAGCGAGCCTGAGCCATCCAGAGCAAGCAAACACATTCAAAAGAAAAACGTTGAGAAATTCACGATTCTAAATAAGAAACAGGTTATGATTATCAAGGCATCGTTCCATGCAAGGATATCATCGGTGTCGGCAAGGCACGTCTAATCTTCATTGGCCCCACGGCGGGGGTCTCTGGATGGACCCATGGCAGACCTGCCGCGAGCCGCCCCCCCGCCTCTCGGCCGCCGAATCCTCTGCGGCTGTCCCTCCGGGGGCTGCAAGGGGCCCACAGGAAGCGAGATGTCTCTCCAATCCGGGACCTCTATCGGGGGGGAGTCCAGGAAGGCGAACAGGCCCGACAGGTCCGCGTGGGTTTTCACGGTGAAGGAGCGTTGGTTTTTGCGGACCACAAGATGAAAGGGGTAGCCCCAGCGGTAGGAACCCCCACAGTCCCGTATCTTGGAGAGCAAGGGCTTCAGGACTCGCCTCATCATGAGGGATCTACGTGCCACATCCGGAAACAGCTGTAGGGGGGCCCCATCGAAGCATATTCGACCCTGCTCCCATGCCTTTGCCAGGATGTCCTCTTTCACAGCGTAATAGTGCAAGCGGCATATGACATCGCGTGGATGGGATGGATCTGCAGGTCTGGGACCAAGGGCCTGGTGTACGCGGTCTATCACTATCTCGGTATCCGGCGGGTGGCGGAGTATGTCGTTGAAAATGCCGATTATGGTAGAGCGAAGCTGGTCTGGACCCGTCGCTTCAGGGAGACCTCTGACACGGATGTTATTGCGTCGGCTCCTATTTTCTAGGTCATCTAGGTGCAGAACCGCTGCCTGCGCAACTGCCTTCTGATGGGTCAGATCTCTCTCTAGCACCTCCAGCCTCTGGGTGGTCGCAGCCCGAAATTGCTCCAGCGAGTCGACTCTGGTATCAAGATTGCCCACCGCCTGCTGCAGATCCGAGATATCCTTTTTAAAGGCGCCTTCCACCCTCAGGATGAAGGATTCTAGGTCATCTCTGGTAGGTAAAATTTTGAGCTCTGACTTCAAAGCCGCAAGGACTGGATCCAGAGAGGGGTGCAGCGCCACCTGGGGAGCGTAGGCAACGCAGGGGGCATCACTCTGGAGCTGGTGCGCTGTTCTCACCCCAGAGGGGTCGCACTGAAAGGAACCCCAGGGGCATCCCGAGTCCCCAGGCAGTGGAGGCCGGCCAGGGCTCGCGGCAACGGGGGCCCCCGCGCACGCCCCACCATATGAAGCTGGTGCCATTGTTCCCCCCCTCCTCGCCGGTAACCGGTCACAAGGCCAGGCAGGCCCCGGGGGAGCGTTCTTCTGCTGCTGGGCTGGGGTAGGGGGCATCCCAAGCCAAGCCTCATCCGCGTGTCTTTTAACTGAGGAGCCCGGGGGGGAGTGTAACTGTCCCATTTCTGTCGGCTTGAGGTGAAGTCAGTTCAGCCAGAGGGGGAGGGTCTCTTGCTGGCTGGGAAAGGTCTGGACCAGGACTGAACCCAGGGTCCATCGGCTCCTGCCAAGATGGCGGGGAGGGGGTGGCCACTGAAGATCGGCAGGGAGATTCAGCCATGGCCCCAGTCCCACCCATGCATGCCCCACAGCGAGGGGAGGAAGGGTACAGGTCAGGGCTTGGGCAGCTCAGCTGTGACATACCTGGGCTCGCCGGTGACATCCCTCCCGCATCAGACCCGGTCCGTCTCTCCAGCAGGCCCCCGTGGGGAGGGGGGCATCTCTCCTCTCCCCTCTCCTCTGCACGTGTTGTCTCAGGGGCGGCATCCTCTGCAGAGCGTCCATTCCAGCTCCCTCGCTCGTGTCTCAGCGAGCAATCATCACGGGCGGAGGGGAGGCTTTCCCCCGCCCTCCGCTCCAGCCGCACGCCGGTCCCCGCCGGCTCTCCCTCCGCCGCCGCGGCTCTCCCCGCAGCTTTGTCTTCTCTCGCCCCCGGCGGGACAAACAAGGGAGGGCAGCTCAGAGCCCTAGCATCTCGGGACACAACGGGGGTCCTCGATGGTGAGAGGGACCTCGCATCCACGCGATCCCGGCCGCCCCGATGGCCAGGGGAGGCCCCAGCAGCTCCAGCCGGGGCCAGCGCCATTTTGGATGAGGCGCTCTCGCGGCCCGCCACGCTGCTCCGGTCCATGTAGGCGCTGATCTTGCGGCTCCGATTGTTTGAGGGTGTCTTGGCACCCCTCCGCTTCTTTACCATGGCGTGTCAGGTGTTATGCAGGTGGGTAATCCCTAAATTTGTGCACTTTGCCAGGACGGCCAGCGGGAGCCCAAGCTGAGCACATCCTCACTCTACCATAGCCGGCCACGCCCCCATCTTATTACTTTTATACAGTCAATCTCAGTCATTTAAACAGGAAAAAAAATACAATTCTGTGAAACTCCCCTGTAGAATTGTTTTTGAGTATATCCAGTCCAGGTCGTCCCAGTGATGACATGTGGGTATTCCGCCCCCCGGGGGTGCTCGACTGCAAGATCAAAAGATGTAGCTCCTCCTTGCCTATAAAAGCAGGTGCCCCTCTATGACTCGCCAGTGGTTAAAAAGCAGTAAACAAAAAAGGACAGGCCGGGAGGCCAAGAAACCATGTTACTTCACATAGCTTCAGTTTGTACTCCAAGACTTAAGAAGTCCAATGAATAAAAAATGATAATCACCATAACAGGCAAACAGGCTAATGAACAAAAGGGCGGGATGGGATGACCTGGACTGGATATACTCAAAAACAATTCTACAGGTGAGTTTCACAGAATTATATTTTTCCCTTTATCCAGTCAAAAAAGAAAGTTAACCCTCTGCACACTCATACTATTGAAAAACCTAGCTAACACTTGTTAAGAACATGGACTGTTAGTTAACATAGATTGCAATGAATGTAAAAGCGAGGTAGCCACGTCAATGCCGTCCAATTACTACTCCGTCCCTAACATTACTAAGTTTAAAAGTTTGTGCAGACATTGCTACTTCTTTACTTGTGTGTGCACAAGTAATGCAATACATGAATCAGCCTGTCTAAAGACATTGCAATAACTTAACTTGCTTGCACGTACACAATGAAAAATACTTTACTTGCCTGCACAGTGTTACAGTTCAAAAAGAGGGTTTAGGTAGAGGCCAATTGGACTCCCTGTTACATTGGGAGAGCTACAATCCAGCAGATCTCGCCACTGACCTGCAAATGCAACAGCAAAAAGGAAGGTAGGATGTGCTCTTCCAGTCAATATATAGCAGTCAAGAGGTGCTAGAGGGGTGTGACCACACACACTAAGCTGTCCAGGTCGTCCCAGTGATGACATGTGGGACATCCAAAAGCAGTGTCCATTTGGGCGGGATTCCCAGTGCGGAACAGCATGTAGTGCATCTCACTACCGCCTGAAGCACCTTTCGGCCAAAAACCAGCGTCAGCTGAGGCTCTAACATCCACCTTGTAAAACCTTGTAAAAGTATGAACTGAAGACCAAGTGGCGGCCTTACAAACTTGTTCAACCGATGCCTGGTGCTGAAAAGCCCCAAGAGGCACCAACAGCTCTAGTAGAATAAGCTGTGATACGAAAAGGGGGTTCCTTCCCCTTGGCAGAATATGCTTGCACCACCGCCTGTCTGATCCATCTACTGTGAGTGGACTTGGCTGGTGGCAAACCTTTCCTAGAGCCTTCTGTTAGGACAAAGAGCAAATCCGATTTCCTGAAGGACTCAGTCGCAACCAGGTAATACTTAATGGCTCTGACCACATACAAGGCATGGAGGGTCCTTTCCTTAGAATTAGTCGGTGCTGGACACAAGGAAGGCAAGACAACCTCCTCAACCGTAGGCAAAGTTTAAAGCGTTTAAAGCGAAAAACCACCTCATCCTTATGCCGCTCAAAATAGGGAGGCTTCATACAAAGCACGGCCAGCTCTGATACACGACGCACCGAGGTGATCGCTACCAAAAAGACCACTTTGAGAGTCAAGATAGACAATGCAGCATCGCACAATGGTTTGAAGGGAGGACCCTGAAGAGCAGTACTAAATTCAAGTCCCACACCGGTAATACTGACTTACGCGGTGGCCGGACATGGGTGACTCCCTGGAAAAAAGTCTTGATCAACCTATGGTTGGCAATGGATCTCTGGAAGAAGATGGCTAAAGCCGAGACCTGACCCTTGAGGGTGCTCAGCTGGAGACCCAAGTCTAAGCCGTGTTGCAAAAACTCCAGAATCCTAGAAATAGAAAATGTGCGGCAAGGGAGACTCTTGGTCTCGCACCAAGCAATATAAGCGTGCCAAACTCTGTAGTATACCATGGAAGAAGACTTCTTCCACACCTGAATCATTGTCTGCACAACCGTGGGCGACAGCCCCTTTTCCATCAGGATTGAGGTTTCAATAGCCAGGCCGTCAAAGCCAGCGTCCGTAAATTGGGGTGCCGCAGCGACCCCTGTGTGAGAAGCCCTGGGTCGTCGGGCATAATGTAGCGATCCACTGACATCTGAACTATGTCGGCAAACAAACTCCTTCTTGACCAGCGAGGAGCCACCAGGAAAGTCGGTACCCCTTCCTGGGCTATCTTGCACAGAACTCTGCCCAGGAGTGGAAACGGAGGGAATGCATAAAGAAACTTGAACTCCGTCAAAGGAATCGCCAGAGCGTCAGTGGCAACGGCCAGAGGATCTCTTGAGAGGGAGACGAAACTTGGAAGCTTGTGATTGTGTCTGGACGCAAACAGGTCCACATCCGGCTGACTCCACAGAGCGTGAAAGGTCTTGCTGCTGAGAGACCATTCCCCCAGGCGCAAGGCGCTCCTGCTCAGGGAGTCTGCCTTCAGGATTTCTACCCCAGGAATGTAGACAGCCAAGATGTAGGGAACATTCTCCTCTGCCTAAGTCAGAATCTGAGTCACCTCTCTTGCTCCCACCCTGGTGATTGATGTAGGCGACAGCCGTTTGATTGTCCGAGCGAACCTGGATCGCACGACCCCTTAAGTGGGAAGTCAAGCAAAGAAGCACTAACGGGATCGTTCTCAGCTCCAAGAGATTTATGGGTAAGCGGTTCTCCTGCAGACCCCACTGACCCTGGATCTTCTGAGTCTGCCAAACACCTCCCCAGCTAGTCAGACTGGCATCCATGGTAACTATCTCCCAATGGGGAGTCAGAAAGGACTTGCCCACCAGCAGGTTCCGGGAGTCCAACCACCACAAGAGGGACTGCCTGGCCAGGGGGGACAGCGAAAATTATTGTTCCAAAGAATCCTGCATCCGATCCCAGCCGGGCAGCAGGTTCAATTGCAGAGGTCTCATGTGGAACTGGGCGAAGGGCACTGCCTCGAAGCATGACACCATTAGGTCCACCAATCTTATCCCCCAACGTATTGACGGCCGCTGACAAGACAGCAGGGCCTGCACTTGCGTCTGGAGACCCAAAGCCTTCTGCTATGGCAGAAAGACCTTGACCTGAGAGGTGTCTATCGTCATTCCCAGGAAGGATCTCACCATTGAAGGAATAAGAAATTACTTTGGGTAATTGATTACCCAGCTGACGGCCTCTAGGGTTGACAATACCGTCCGAGTATCGCTCTTGGCCTGCTAAAGGGACCGGGCCACAATCGGCAAGTCGCCCAGATAGCCCGCCAGCACCTTGGTAAAGACGCGAGGAGCTGAGAAAATCCCGAAAGGAAGTGCCACAAACTGGTAATGCTGATCCTCCAGAGCAAACCTCAGGAACTTCTGATGCCCCTGGAAAATCGGGATGTGCAGATAAGCATCCCTGATGTCCACCGTGGTCATGAAATTGCCGGGCCGAAGCGATCTCACCGCTGACAGTAAGGTTTCCATGCGGAAATGTCTGACTCTTACAAACCTGTTGAGACCCTTCAGGTCCAGGATTGGTTTTAACGTTCCGTCCTTCTTGGGAACCGTGAACAGGTTGGAGTAAAAACCTTGACCCTGTTCCTGACGGGGTACAGGGCAAATTACACCTAACCGCAGGAGGTGCTGCACGGCCATTCTCAAACCCTGTGCCTTCAGTGGGTTTTGGGATATCCGAGACCGGAGAAATTTTGTGGGTGGCCTGACTGCCAGCTCTATTTTGTAACCGTATTTTGTGAAACTCTATTTTGACACTACCTCCTGAATCCACCGATCCGAGACATGCCGTCTCCAGAATTGAGCAAATAGCAGAAGCCATCCCACCACCAGGATGGGTTAGGGCGCCCCCTCATGCCTGGGGGGACTTGGCTGGGGGCTTGGACCTGGCTCCCCAGGCGGGATTGGGTCGGCCGCGGGACCTACCTCTACCCCCGGTATCTCTGCGGCCACCTGAAAATGAAGAGCCTCTTCCTCCTCGGAAGGAACGAAAGGCAGAAGGATTCCGAAAGAACCGAGCAGGCTTCCGTCTCTGAGGATGTCTACCATCCTTGACCAAAAGGTCCAGGCGCTCCCCAAACAGCCTGTGCCCCGCAAACCATTGCCACAACCAGAGCGAGCGGCGGGGAGCAAAAAGCAGGGCCGAAATCCTGGCACCAAGCCCCATCGTCCATTGCAGAGGCAACAAAACCAATGAATTCCATGCAGGCCTTAAGTTCTTTATACTCCTCCGCCCGCTTGCGAGCCTTAGCTCTATCCACAAGATGTCTCACCTTCTTTTTGATGGCCAGAGAGACAATCGCCACGGCACACACAGGGCGAAACAGGGCGCCAGCAAAGGTGAACGCATGGCAGACCAGCTGATCCATGAGCTTGTCAGCCGGGTCACGTAAGGAAGCGGTATCAGGTGATGGCATACCAGTAGTGTTGGACGACCCCGACACAGGGGGATCCACTTCGGGAGGGCGAGACCATAGCCGAACCAGCTCCTCAGGGAAGGGATACCGCCTATCCAGGCCCTTAGGCACCGACGGTAGCTTGTTAGGCCTTTCCCATTCCTTGAAAATCATATTAGAAAAATGGGCCTGCTCCAGAAAGACCCGTCTCTGTCTTTCGGGCCTAAACAAATCACCTTGCTTCCTCTTAACCTCTCTGGAGGAACAATAGGCTCAATTCAGAGACCGATACGACTGGACTTTCGTATGTGTCTGTGTATGTTTTTGTGCCCGTTTGGCCTTTTTTTTGTTTTTACGCTCCTTTTTCCATGCGTATGTTCGTTCCCACTAATGCGTATATCCGCTTTTGATGGACGGATCTAAATCTGATCATTTGCATTAGTTTGGATAATTTTCGCATCTAAAACTGATATTTTGCATTCGTTCAGATAACTTACGTTATTGGGATGGGCTTCATTTGCGATCCACTTACGGGACCATTTTGCACTCAGCTTGCTTGACCATGTATTGCGGCTTTGTGGAGGAATATGAGTGCCTTCATCTCCAAGGCATTGCATGTGTCAGCAGGGCCGAGGCCAGATTGCACTGGCGACGCATGCATATCGATCGCATGCATGATGTTGAGTTGTTCGAGCTGACCCAACTTAACCGCGCTTCCCCCTATAAGTTGTATAGTGAGCTGCGGCCATGGTTAGCCCGCACCACAAGGAAGGGGCAAGCAATTTCAGGTATGACCAAGATGCTTGGCTGCCTGCAATTTTTGGCAAATGGCTCGTTCCAGAGGCTGGGCGCCCTCTCCGTGGGGATGTCCCAGCCTACGCTGAGACGCACGCTATCCAAGTTTTTGGATGGCATGGCTACCATTAGTCCAAAATATATTTCATTTCCGGACGACATGGTAGCCTGGAACGCGCTTAAGTTGGGTTTTTTTAATATCGCCGACATGCCCAACGTCATGGGTGCGATCGATTGCACCCATGTTGCATTGGTCCCTCCTGCAGCCGACGAATACATCTATAGGTAAGTTAATTAGGTCATTTTGTTATATTGTTTTGCCAAACTGTATTATAACTATCTATTAATCCTTCCTTGTAAAATGTCCCTGTGAACCATTTTTCAGTGTATACCTTAATCCCTCCTTGTAAAGTGTCCCTGTGAACCAGTTTACAGTGTATACCGTAATCCCTCCTTCTCAAGCGTCCCTGTGAACCAGTTTACAGTGTATACCTTAATCCCTCCTTCTTAAGTGTCCCTGTTAACCAGTTTACAGTGTATACCTTAATCCCTCCTTCTCAAGTGTCCCTGTGAACCACTTTACAATGTATACCTTAATCCCTCCTTGTAAAGTGTCCCTGTGAACAACTTTCCAATGTATACCTTCATCAATTTTTATAATGTAGGCCTTATCCTAACATTTTAATGCTGACCTTAATTAGTCATTAGAATGTTCATCTTTATTTTCTCCCACATAAATATAATCTTTGTTATTAAAACTACTTATGTACTTAGTTACTGTCATTTGGATTGTGCAACATGTTTTTTTGAGGGTGTTAGGAGTTAGTGTTTGAGTAGTTTACCTTGGATTGCCAACATTTTTTTTTTTTCAGGAACCGCAAAATGGGCCACTCACTGAATGTCCAAGCAGTGGCGGCCCGGACATGCGGTTCCTTAGTGTTCGCGGCGGGTATCCAGGCTCATCCCATGACGCTTATATCTTGTGGAGCTCCGGCTTATTCCATCGGTTTGAGTCTGGAGAATTATCAGGTAGATGGCTCCTTGGTAAGTTTCCTCAAATTACGTCATTCCCTTTTCACTATATGCCTATGAATCTAGTTGATGACCCATGTCTTAACCTATGGCTGTTTTTTCCCCTTGATGACATGTTAAACCGGACCTCCACCATGAGTTTTAGAAAAGCTCAAACCCTTAAAAACTGATTCCCCAGCATTTCCACCTAATATATTTCAAGTTTTAGTCACTTACTTATTATTCTTTCCCCCACTGGGCTGCAACTCTGTTCAGGACCTTAGGATACGGGCGCCGCCATCTTTGCTCAGATGCATCACACTTACTGAGAAGAGGAGAGCGGGATAAAGTGCAGGGGGGTTATAGCTGTGCTTTGCTCACACAGAGCAGATCTGGGGTCCGGAAAAGGTCAGCAATCCCAGAATGCAGCGCAGCACAGTCAGAAGGCACTTCCCGTTTGCAGCCTGCCTGATATTCCCTGAGCCGCCATCTTGGATGTTTAAAGGCTCATAACATGCAGTAGATGCAGGTAGGATGATTTTTAATGTGAGCAATCTGTATGTAGAGGGTGTGGGAAACATATAAGATAGGCTCTTATTCAGAGTGAACAACCACTTTAAACAATATTGTTGTTTAGAATGTGTAATTTATGTAAGTATTTTCTTATTCTTTCAGGGGATTCAGGATATCCGCTTCTTCCCTGGCTCCTGACGCCCGTACTTCGGCCGCAGAATGAGGCACAGGAGGCATACAATCGGGCACACAGGAAGACCCGGGCCGTAGTAGAGAGGGCCTTTGGCCTCCTGAAAACCCGATTCCGCTGTTTGGACCATACCGGGGAGGCACTCCAATATGACCCCAACAAGGTCATAAATATCATCCTTGCATGTTGCGTGCTGCATAATTTTGCGATCATGCAGCGTGTCTCCCAGTATGTGGATCTACCCCCCTCTCCACCCAGCCAGGAGGCAGATGAGCATTACATTGGCCCACCTAGTGCCTCTGGCCAAGCAGTGCGGGCAAATTTGATTACCAGATATTTTGCCTAAAATGTGTTTTGTTTGTTTATGTTATTTTCACTATGATTTGCCTTTGTGAAGACCTTTTTCTTTTTTAAAAAAAATTAATGACTTAATTACTAAAAAATTGACACCTGATTTGAGCCTTATGCAGTTTATTTCTGCATGTTTGTTCTTCAAAACCTTAATTAATATCAAAATAACCCAAACATTAATGCATCAACTTAGCCAAGAACAGGTAAAGTCACATTCAATCTATTTTCGCCAAATATGTCAATTTGTAGTTGAAGGGCACTCGCAGACTCAAAATGTACATACATTGTAGAACATAACTATAAATTGGGGCAGACTCATGGCACTTAGCAATTGGCCACATCAGGAGTTTTAAAGTAACTGACTCCAGGCCGAAGTTTCCCCGCCCACCAACATCCAAGATCCATAGGAAGCAACAATTTCCCGGGGAATAGTGGTGCAGGAATACATAGGCCCACATACACACCCTCTCCTGCTTGGCCACATTTGCCAGCGGCAGAGGTGGAAAGCAGCCATACCTATGCCACATCCACGCCTGTAAGTTCAGTGGTCACCGAGCCAATGACCCCCAGTCCTAATGCCAGTCCAGTCCAATCTTTGCCATGGGCAAATGTAGTTGTTTCCCAGCCAAGAATGTCCCCCAATATTGCCAACAAACAGGATGAGCCAGCCACCATTTGATTAGGCCCAAGCCTGCAGCGTGGGAGCTTGAGCGGCTGCTTCAGTGAGGCTTAAGCTCAGCCATTGGCTAGGGGGGTATGTTAGCACTCTAATGAGCTATATGGGCAAATTCAAAAGCAAACCAGCAAAGCCATAAAAAAAAGGCAATCTTGGTAGCGCTCACCAGACAGGTAAATAGAGTGAGGATGTAGAGGAAAGATGTGGAGCAGATACAGGTCAAATAGGTCTTAATATGGAGGTTGCCCATAATAAGCTTGTGGTGGGCCTTGGAGGTGTCGCAACACCTGGCCATGTGTGGCATTCATAATCTGCCACTGCTCCAGCATCTGTCTATTGCTTGTTCTAAATTCCTCGAGCATGGCAGCAAAGTTAGTATTTAAGGTGGACATTTGTCCTGCCATCTGCGTGGTTAAGTTGGCCATTTGTCCAGACATCTGGCTGCTTAAGTTGGCCATTTGTTCAGACATCTGCCTGTTGCTCCTAAATTCAGTCAGCATGTTGGTCTCTAATTGTGCAGTAATCTGCTCTGTGTTTCGTTGAGTCACCTGCCGAAAGTAATGGCTGTCATGGCGCCATGCTGACTCCAGGATCGGCACACGCCTCCCCTGGGAAACTGGTCAACGTTGTTGACTGCGTCTTCCAATTCCCCGGGTTTGAGCGCCTGCAGATGCTGGACCTCTAGGGCGAGCAACAGTCCCAGATGTGCTCGGCAAAACCTCTGCAGCAGAGCTACCACTGGGGACTGTAGGCTCAGTCTCAGCCTGCTGCCCACGATGGGCTGGCAGCATGCGTCCAGCTTCACTCTGCTGCAGAGGATTTGGTGCAGTAGGATGCTGGGGCAGTGGCAGATTAGGTTCCAGGGGGGTAATTTCAGAAGGTCCCATCAGGCTTGCATCCTCCTCCTCCATCTCCTGGATTTCATCCATCAGTGTGTGAGTCTGTTGGGACATGTGAAAAAACTGTTTCAGTTTGGGCCCTAAATATCTTTTTAATACAAATTAGTCATGTGCATTCACATGCATCAGCAGTTTCATCAAAGTCCACTTACCCTATATATCTGTTTCTGGGTCCTAGGCAGCAGGTAGAAGTAGACGGCGTGCTCAAACTGGAGGAGGGTTCCACACTTCCAGAGGCTGGATGCTGGGCTGGGTTTAAAAGTAAAAGGCACGTAAACACACAAACATTAATTGATGAGCTGGATTAGTACATATGCTTTAGAAAACACGTGGCCAAGCAGGAATGCCAACTCCCCCAATGGTCCAAGTTGACCTTCACAAGGAATGTCAGGATCTCTTATATGTATGCCTCACCCTGCACATACAGATTGGTCACATTAAACACTACAAACATGCATGTACTGCATGTTAGGAGGCTTTACAGATCCCAAATGGCGCATTAGGGGCCCACAGCTTGCAAATAGCATTTGGGTTCAGAGTATGCTGCTGTGCATTCTTACTATGTAGACCTTTCCCTGACCCCAGCTCAAGTTTGTCTGACCAAAGCACAGCTACAACCCAAGTGGTACAAAGAAGTAAGTGTTGTCTATTATTGACTATATTCACATCACATGCAGTGCTTTGGTAAGATAAAGAGTTTAATAGTGAGCAGAAATACTGTCAAGGGTCGTGTTTGGCCTGCAAATCTTTTTAAGGACCATTAACTACTGCACCCTGAGAGAGTGCCCATCATGAAGGCCAGTACTCAGATATTAAACACCCGCCTAAAACAGTAACCTCCCCTCAAAGCCACTCCCTAGGGGCATGTGTTCATATGTGCCTGTGAGCCTCATTTCACACGTTTACAATTGTTCACATTCAAACAAACATTACTAACCAGCAGGAATGTTATGGATGTCCGTATCATGTCTGCCAGAGAGGCCCACTAATGGGACAGGGTGTATTAATGCCAGGACCATCTCCTCAGCTCGGGTATATTGTAATTTGGTGGGAAAGCCTCCGCCAGTTTGTAAGCTGAAAAATAGAGGTTAACAAATTTTGGTCATTATGGTCAATACAACAAGCAGCAAAATGCACAACTCAAATATGTACCTGTGATTGCGCCGTTTATTCTGTTTCTTCCATGCTGCAAACTTCATACATTACTTTTGCGCTGTATCTGCTCCACATCTTTCCTCTCGTCCCCCGCTGCATTGACCTGTCTGGTGAGCTCCTCCAAGATTTGGGTCTTTCTCATTTTGCTGGTTGCTTTTGAATGTCGCCCATACAGCTCATCATAATGAAGTGTGAGTCCACTCGCCAATGCTAGAGTTTGCGCCTCCCCAAACCGGCCACTCAACTGGCCTCGCCGCAATGTTTGGCCTAATGCTTGGTCTTCTGGCTCATCTGTGTTTGGTGGCAATTCGGAGGACATTCTGGGCTGGCTCTGTGGTGATGAAATGGCTGACACGTGGCTTGAAAATGACTCGACTGGACTTGCCTGGGTGGCCACCGAACTTTCAGGCGTGGATGTGGCATATGTATCGCTGGTTTCCACCTGTTCCAGTGGCAAATGTGGCCGAGGAGGAGAGGGTGTGCTTGGGGGGGGTGCTTCGGGCCCTCTGACTCTTTGGGCCCTTTGAAGTGGTGCTCCGTTTCTCATGTGATGTGCTTGCACGTGGGGCAGGAGAGGCTGTGCTTGTTGGGCTGGGGCTTCGGGCCCTCTGCCTCTTTGGGCCCTTTGAAGTGGTGCTCCGTTTCTCATGTGATGTGCTGGCGCGTGAAGCAGGAGAGGCTGTGCTTGTTCGGCTGGGGCTTCGGGCCCGCTGGCTCTTAGTAAGCTTGGCACTGGTGCTTCTTTTGGCATGGGATGGGCTGGGGCTTCGGGCCCGCTGGCTCTTTGTGGCCTTGGAACTGGTGCTCCATTTATGATGGGATGTGGTAGGGCGGGGAGGAGGAGAGGGTGTTCTTGTTGGGCTCGGGGTTCTCACCCTCTGCTTCTTTGTGGCCTTGGACGTTGTGATACCTGGCTCCTTGGATGTGGGTGCCTTCTTCTTTGATGCTCCTTCCTTGCTTTTGGTTGGTGGTTTTGATGTTCCGGCCTTTGTGGCCAATGTCGCCTTGTGTTGGCCACTTTGGCTAAGCGTTTTCCGCACCTTGCTAGTCGCTTGGTGCGACCGAGTGGTCGGACGGGAGGAAGAAGTCTCCTCATGCCGCTGTGCCCTTTTGCTGTTGGCATCCTTTGCTGGTGTTGCCTTAGCGCTCTTTTTTTTGGTGCCATGCTGACAATCTCAAAGAGAATGAGCTGTGTGTCCATGACCCTTTAAATACTAATGACTGGGTATGACGCTTACGCGTACGCGTGCGTACGGCCGTTCGTTGGGCCGTGCGGCACCCGGAAACCACTGGGACATTACTTATCTGCTGCGGACAAGAAACAAGATGGCGCCCGCCAACAACAAGAGCTGATTATGCTCGTAAGTGTATTGTAAGGACGTAGATTTGCCATCTAAATGCATTTCAAAACTTATTTAAACTCCGTGCCAAACAGAAGTTAGTGCGCACATGTGCGAACCAAGTCACTTGCATCTAGAAGGATAGTTTCAGGCTAGAGATGTGTTTGGGAATGTCATTTAGTCAACTGATCTAATTGTGACAGATATTTGTATGCAGTTGGATCTAGCAACTATTTTTTTTTTGTGTCTTTTAGACCATGCTTCAGCGCAGGTACGACTACCTGCCCAACGTGTTTGAGAAGAGGAACGTGGCCCGGAAGATCGTGGCTTGGATCCAACAGGAGACGGACACCACCTTCACCCATACACAGATCATGCAGCACTGGTCGGACCTGAAATGACTACACATGCCCCGGATGCGGCAATACGTTTGCTGGCAACACATACCCCGGGTTGCTGGAAACGTTTTTTAAAAGGTCCAATCGTTTTGCCAACATAGACATGTTTCCAGCAACACCGGAGTGATATCCGGGTCAGTATCAATAAACACACGAACGGTGAGAACTTAGACTATGGGAAACCGGTGGCCATTCACTTTGTACAGCATAACCATCAAATACATGAACTAAGGGGTGTGGGGTCATCTACCACATCGAGAGACCACGGCGGGGTGGTGACCGCCATTGGATACTGCTCCAAAGAGAGACTTTTTGGATACATAAATTGGATACGGTTCACCCGAGGGGTCTGAACACCTCTTTTGGCTTTACGTGCTTCCTACCTGAACGTTAAAAGTTGTCCCTCTTTTGAATGTTCCTACCTGTTGTCAATTGCTGTCCCTCTTTTTGAATTATTTCCATACCATGTCCAGGGAACGGCACTTCCATCCGCTGAATACCCTCCATCTGTCCCCGTTTCCCTGTACCACCTAGTGTCCGTGTCCTTTTCCCCTTCCCCCTCCTCTTTTCCTTTGTCCCCCCCCCCTTTTCTTCCCCCTTTCCTTTCCTCTTTCCCACTCTTCTTCGTTCTCCCTTTCCCCCCTCCGGTTACTCTCCTTCTCTCTTCTTCTGTGCTCTCCTTCTCTCCTCTCCTGTACTTACCTACCATCTGAACACCATTTCCCCTGGACTCCTCTCCTGTGATCCCTCTCTTCCTTCCCTCGGGATCTTTGGTCCCCCCTTGCCCCCTTATGTCTTTCCTGCATCTCCCTGTCCTAAATGGCGGTCCCCCTGTTATTTCTGCCTGGCACCCCCCTCATCTCCCCACCTAGTTTCCCTCCTGGTATACACTGTTCGCCTTCTACATTTTAAATGTATTGCTTATGTATATGCGCCCATGAGCTTTTGCTCCCACTGCCTCCGGGGAGCGCCCGCAACATTTGGGGCACAGTCCGGCGTACTCGCAGGCCCTGTACTGGAGCCTGTGACCGTTGTGATCAGCGCCGCCTGTCACAATGTACCCTGTGAATGCGGCCGCCGCTGCCCAATGGGAGCACGGTGGCCTTCACGTCACGGGCTGCCGAGCAGACTTTGCCGCCCGGCTGCTCTCTCTCCCTGGCCCGCTGACCGTCAGGGACATTGCCGATCGCTCATGCAGCGAGCGGTGGTTGGCAGTGGAGGGGCTCCCGCTGTTCAGGGACCCTTATGGGTGTAGGCAGGTTGTTACTTCTTCAGCATTGTTATTTTGATCATGATGATGCTCATTTTGAAAAGTTTTTTTTTTTCTTTTTTCTAATGAGCTTTATTAACTCCCGCTGACGTCACTATGATGTCAGGCGGGAATTCCTGACAACAATGTTTATAAGGACCTCCCTCTTGGCACGTCTGTTTGTCTGTCCCTGATGAAGGGGGCTGCTCCCCCGAAATGTTGGAATTCAGGACACTGCTTACCATTTGACCTAATATGGACTTTGGACACTTTGTGATGGATGTTTCATACCACATTTGTCTTTCTATGATACACTTGGCGGAATTATATAACGGAGTGCTGGTCATTTGTACAGCCAGGATGTACACAGCTGAGATGCAGGGAACATTCTCCTCCGCCAAGATAGTATCAGGGACACTTCCTTGAGGGTCCTCTTGCTCCGGGTCCCTCCCTGATGATTGATGTAGGCAATCGCCGTCTGGTTGTCCGAGCGGACCTGAACCGCCCGACCCTGAAGGTGTGGAGACAATTGGGCGAGAACCAACCTTATCGCCAATTCCAGAATGTTGATAGGGGTGTGGGCCACCTGAGGGCCCCACTGACCCTGGAATTTCAGAGATTTCCAGAAGCCCCCCCAACCTGTCAGACTGGCATCTGTGGTGACTGTCTCCCAGCACGGGGCCAGAAAGGATGTGCCCACCAACAGGTTTCTTGAGTCCAGCCACCACAAGAGACCATCTGGCCAGAGGGGACAGAACCAACACCTGATCCAGGGACCGAGGGTCCTGATCCCAAACTGACAAGAGGTGAAGTTGAAGAGGTCTCATGTGAAACTGAGCGTATGGAACCGCCTCGAAGCAAGACACCATCTGGAGGGATGAGGGCAAGACATAAGGAACCTGGCTTGGGCCTGAAGACTCTCCACCTTCTGCTGAGGGAGAAAAATCTTGACCTGAGATGTGTCCAGAGTCATGCCCAGAAAGGACCTCACCATTGACGGTGACAGGAAAGACTTGGGGTGGTTGATCACCCAGCCGAAGGACTCCAGTGTGGACACCACCAGCTGAGTATCCAGCTCGGCCTGCTGGAGGGATTGAGACGTGATGAGAATGTCGTCTAAGTAAGGAAGGATGCGAATGCCCTGAGATTTCAGCAGAGCCAGTACACCCGCCAGCACCTTGGTAAATACCCTGGGAGCCGAGGTGATACCGAAAGGCAAAGCCACAAAATGATAGTGCTGATCCTCCAGAGCGAACCTGAGGAATCTCTGATGACCTGGAAAGATAGGTACATGAAGGTTAGGGTCCTTGATGTCTACAGAGGTCATGAAGTCCCCTGGGCGTAGTGAATTGACAAATGAGCGCAGAGTCTCCATGTGAAAGTGTTTGAATCTGACAAATTTGTTGAGGCACATTAATCCAGGATGGGTCTGATGGACCCGTCTCTTTTGGGAACAGTGAAATGATTGGAATAGTAGCCTCTGTCCCTTTCCCTCAAAGGCACCTGGCAGATGACCCCAAACTCCAGAAGGTTTTGGACAGCAAGGCACAGACCCTGAGCTGACAGGGTGTTTAGAGCCATCCGGAATTTGATGAATCTTGGGGGCGGCCAGGCTGCCAACTCTATCTTGTAACCGGAGGACACTACCTCCTGAATCCACCGGTCTGAGATGTGAAGCTTCCAGACGTGAGCAAAGAGCCAAAGCCGTCCCCCCACCCGGATGGGTTAGGGCGCCCCATCATGCCTGAGGAGGCTTGGGTGAGGATTTTGGCTTAGGACCCCAGGAGAGGCCAGGACGGCCACGTCCTCTGCCCCTTCCCCAGTGATCTCCACTGGCCCCAGCAAAGGAGACTCCTCGGCCAGTTCTGGAACCACGGAAGGATGGGAAAATGGCACCCATCCCCCGAAAGGACCGGGACAGCCTCCTACGTTGAGGTAACCTACTGCCCCTGGCAAACAATCCAAGCGTTCACCAAAAGGCGCAGACCCTTGAAAGGGAAACCAGTGAGAACCTTCTTAGCAGCATTATCAGCCACCCACTGATGTAGCCAGACGGAGCGGCGTATAGCCACCAACAGGGCAGAAGTTCTACCACACATTCTAATGGCATCATCCATAGCAGACAGAACATATGCAACAAATTCATAGCAAAGCAGGAGAGATCTATAGTCTTCTCATCCCGCGTCATCAGAGGCCCCCTCTAAGAGACTCTTAAGCAAACCCTTAATAGCAATAGCTGTAATGGCACAAACCGGGCATAGGGCGGTCCCCACACAGGCAAAGGCATGGCAAGCCAGTTGGTCCATGCGCCGGTCCTCACCATCCCTCAGGGTAGTAGTGTCAGGAGAATGCATGACAGATGTATTGGACAGCCCCAGAACGGGAGCGTCCACCTCGGGAGGACATGACCAACGCTTAATCACATATGCAGGAAAGGGATACCTTTTGTCCCAACTCTTGGGCCCCCCTGGCAGCTTGCTAGGCCACTCCCATTCCTTGAGCACCAGATTATTAAAGTGAGACTGCTCTGGGAATTCCAAACGTGGTTTAACCGTATGAAATAGCTCACCCTGCTGCTGCGGAGTCACGGCAGGAAGGGAGATACAGAGCCAAAAGCCTGTCAGTGTTATCTGAGGACCATCGATCTTCCCCAAAGGGAGATCCTGTACCACCATAAGCCTTAGGCTGCTCCTCAGATGATTCTGAATCAGAGAACAATTCCCCCTCCTCCAAGGGGGAAAAACCAGTAGTGTCAAAATTTTCCTCAGTTTCCACAGGAAAGAGGGAGACAGCGGGAGATAAATGCCGCTTCTTAGCAGAAGCCTTACGCGAGGCAGACCCAGCAATATGTTTCTCAATGCTGGCCACCCGTGCAGCTACTCCTCGTAGGGGGTCAGATGCAGACGTGGGGGGTAGGCGAAGCCCGAGGGGGCGCAGGCCCAGCAACAGGTAACCCAGACTGTAATGCAAGTACCTGCTGGACGCAGGATACACATATCCTGACATCATCACCGATCGGGGATACCCCACACGCAACACATAGCCGGGCTTGTCCCGAAGGAACCCCAGACCCATTATCCCCAGAAGCCTCTGTATGGTGATTTAAAAGGCACAGTAGGCCAGTAGGGGTTAATGCTAAAGAGCTACCCGGGATGCCCCAATGAACCGCTAGGGAAGTGGGAGATAATGAGGGGAGAAGGCCGGGGGAAACCACAGGACTGAAGCTTTACCCCGCCTGAAGACATAATCACACATTCCCATGAGAATAAGGCATAAGAAAAAAACTGAAAAAAAATCACCCCACCGGGGATACTAACAGACCGCAAGGAGCCAGCAGCCACAGGAAGAAGACAAAATGGCGTCCGCAACCTCGAGGGGTGGGTCGTGGAAATATGAGGTAGAATGCATCATCCACAGAGATCGCCCCCCCCCCGAAGAGCGCGAAGCGCGCCCACGTGATCCGGCCGGCCAGTAGCGGCCCGGCAGCTCTGAGGTGAATGGGGCGCGACGGCGCGTTTTAATAAAGTGACAAGGCACAACATATGTCTACAGTCTTAAAACACTAGACAACCCTCCCCCCCAGAGATCTCCCAAGGGGAGAGTGAGGGAGGATAACGGCAGAATCCCCAGGGAAAAACGGCGCCCAGGGACTAATATGAGGAGTGAGGGTGGAGAGGGAAAATGGGAATAGAGTTTAACAGCACAGGATAACCTGGCAAAAACCATGAGGCAGTGGGGGCATCCCAAAAGGCTCATCATTAGCCTAAACCGCCTACCCTGTTAGAGCAGGGACTGCGGTAGGAGCCCAGCTCATCAGCACCATAGTGCTTCAATAGCCTACCTTCACCCGAACCTTATCAGCCGAGGCTGGGAGGCAGTAAATGGGACGGGTGGAAATAGTCCTGCAGGGCCGCAGGCAATAAGCCCCGCTCACCTGCGCCATAAGAGAGCTGTCTTCTATCTTCTCAGCGCAGACTGCAGAAAAGAACTGGGGAATTTGTGGGAGGTCCCTGACTTATATAGGTCCGGAAGGAGCCACAAGATGTTTTTCTGCAGTCCAGCGCCATCTTGTAGATGTATTACCCATGTATAAGGAATATTCTGGAACAGGACGTGCTGTATACTTAGAATAACTTGTTTCTGTGTCATTTCCTTTTCTACATACATTCATTAAGGATTGGTTACCACAAAAACGAAGGCAAAACCCAAAATTTTGATATGAAGAATCGCCAGACCGCAAAGTGATTTAGGTAAGCATTAGGTGCGAGAAATGGAAGAAGAATGAGACCGCAAAGTGAGTTAGGTAAGCATTAGGTGTGGCAATGGAAGAAGAATGAGACCGCAAAGTGATTCAGGTAAGCTTTAGGTGCGGGAAATTGAAGAATATACTGACCGCTAAGTGATTAAGGTAAGCATTACGTGCGGCAATGGAAGAAGAATGAGACCGCAAAGTGATTTAGGTAAGCATTAGGTGCGGCAATGCAAGAAGAATGAGACCGCAAAGTGATTTATGTAAGCTTTAGGTGCGGGAAATTGAAGAATATACAGACTGCGATGTGATTTAGCTAAGCATTGTAGCAGAAGTGAGTGAACTAAATATGTAGACGAGCACATTAATGAGTTAATTTTGTAGTGTGCAGGCGTAAGGTCGTAACTATTTTCATCTGGATGATTATTTATAGAAAAAGGAAATCAGAATGTAACGGGAAACGAAAATGATTTGTTCGAGGCGACGATGGAAAAAGGGCAAAAACGAAAGCTTACGTTGTTTCATGAGTAACCTAAACGGAAAACGAAAGCTGAAAAATGACATTCTCGGACGAAGACTTTACTGAAGGCTTACGATGCATGCTTAGAATCACTCGTACACTCATACGCGAGCGGGAAAATTTCCCAAAAAAAACAGATTGACACAAAAACTAAAGTCTTTATGTCTCTCTGAATCAACCCTAATGTGTAGTGTCTCAAACACTGAAGTAAGCAACTTCTCCGTATCATCAGGGAGCCCCGCATCCTCGTCAGGGGAAGAACCAGACATACTGTCATCGCCTGCAGAATAATCCACAGTGGAGTGGGACTCATCTGGCAACTCACCTTCCTCCACAGAGCCCAGATCATCAAAGATATCGTCATTATCCAAGTAAACGGGCTCGAGGTGCCGTTTCTTACTCGTGGCCTTTTTAGGAGCTGTTCACGAGATTTGTCTCTCAAGATTGGCCACCCTACGCGCCAGATCCGCCTGGGACCCCCTGCTGGCTACCCATTCGCCGGGGGCAGAGTGCAGCAGTGGAGGGTCCGGAGAGGCCGCAGGCAGCGAAGGGGTAGGGGCAGAGGTGCCCGCCCGGTCATGGTCCAAAATAATGCCCCTGGCGCAAGTGGTACAAACAGTGCTGAATCCGCCCAGAGGAACCCTATTGCACAAGGGGCAGAGCATTTCCTGCCCAAATGCGGCCCCCGCTCACTATCCCCCGATGCCTCCATTTGGTGATTACAGAATGGTCAATGGTAAAAGTTACAAGACACTAACGGCCCAAACCTACACGATCCCTCTTAATAAAAAGAATCAACCCTAATGTGTAGTGTCTCAAACACTGAAGTAAGCAACTTCTCCGTATCATCAGGGAGCCCCGCATCCTCGTCAGGGGAAGAACCAGACATACTGTCATCGCCTGCAGAATAATCCACAGTGGAGTGGGACTCATCTGGCAACTCACCTTCCTCCACAGAGCCCAGATCATCAAAGATATCTTCATTATCCAAGTAAACGGGCTCGAGGTGCCGTTTCTTACTCGTGGCCTTTTTAGGAGCTGTTCACGAGATTTGTCTCTCAAGATTGGCCACCCTACGCGCCAGATCCGCCTGGGACCCCCTGCTGGCTACCCATTCGCCGGGGGCAGAGTGCCGCAGTGGAGGGTCCGGAGAGGCCGCAGGCAGCGAAGGGGTAGGGGCAGAGGTGCCCGCCCGGTCATGGTCCAAAATAATGCCCCTGGCGCAAGTGGTACAAACAGTGCTGAATCCGCCCAGAGGAACCCTATTGCACAAGGGGCAGAGCATTTCCTGCCCAAATGCGGCCCCCGCTCACTATCCCCCGATGCCTCCATTTGGTGATTACAGAATGGTCAATGGTAAAGGTTACAAGACACTAACGGCCCAAACCTACACGATCCCTCTTAATAAAAAGAGGGGGGGAACGGGAGGAACCACAACCCTCAACCACTAAGCCCACGACCTATACAAGAGAAGAGAGGAGAGGCCCATCAGCTCAGCACAAGACAAGTGCATAATAAAAACATACCATTCAAAAGAGGGACTCACGACACCGACAAGGGAAGTCCCTGAGTCCGATGACGGGTCCCGGCCGCAGCAGCAAAACAAAGGCAGAGCAGGCCCACAGCACACCACACACCGAGCAGAGCTTCCAACGCGTTCCTCAAGGGGCGCACGGCTCCGCCCCCTCCGACGGCGTGAAAATACGCGCCCGCCCACCGTCATCATCAGAGCCAAAAAGCGGCCATTACCAGCATGGTCACGGCCGCGACCCACACAGCGAGTGTGCCCCCCGCAGCAGGGGCATAGCTCCGCAACAGCGCATGACCCCACACAGCACAGCACTCTCAACCACAGTGCCGCAGCGGCTTCTCCACCCCCCCCCCGCCATGGACAGTGTCAGTGACAGAGTCAAGATGGAGGGGGGAGAATACAGCCCAGGTCCGCGAGGTATTGACGAGGGAGGTGAAAAGTCATGCTCCAAGGCCCAGCTGAGCCAGCGAGGAGCCAAGTGAAAAACATAGTAGCACAAATGTCGAACAACATCAATAAAGCTTGTGAGCAGGAAGGGTACATACAGGCATGCCTAGAGCCCTAACTATTGGTTCCTCCCCACCTCCAGGCTCACCATAAGCCTGTGGCCGGCTACCCTTTAGTATAGGGTCTGCGGCCCAGAGCCTGAGCTCTGTCGAACGCCCGACCCCGGCGTTCACCTTTACGATCCCGTAGCAGCCAGCGGCTGGGAGGCAGGAGTGGGTCAACCAGGATCAGTGGAAATGGGGCCCGCAGCAGCCGACGGGATAGGAGGCCCCGCTCTGATGCCAATATCTGAGAGAGAGTATCCAACGATCTTCTGCAGCCAAGACTGCAAGTTGAACACTGGAGAATCATAGAGGGACGTCTGCTTTTATAGGCCGGGAGCGCCCCCTGGGGCAGAATACCCACATGTCATCACTGGGACGACCTGGACTGGATATAGGGAAAAGTAGGACAGTTTAGGGAGCTATGCACTAGATGATTCCCTGTTCTTGAAAGGATAATCAGGAGCATCCCAGGTTATCCATCATCAAGGTTGTGGTTATATGTGGCTTGTTCATGCATATTTGGTGGGAATGCAGGCTATTTAAAACACTTTGATTCCTAGGCAAACCAGTTGCCAAAGACCTTACTCAATAAGCCTTTCCCTGACTGCAGCAAGTCCAAGAGTACGCTTTTGAGCGTTATACTAACCTCCTCCAAACAAGTCATTACTAAATATTTGATATACCCAGCAATCCCTTTCTTAAAATTTAAAATAGTGTAAAGTATACAATGTCTCAGGAGAAGAGTTTCTATTTCTAATTATTTATTGTCTAAATGTATTTGGTCACCATGGTTAGAAGGGTTCACACCGCCAGATTTGAGCAAAGAAATGAAGTTCAGCCTGGATAAATGTAAAGTAGTTCACTTGGGGTGTAATAATCCGCAGGGTACATACTGTATATCCTTTGGGGTTTTAAAGCTGGGAGAGTCACTTTGTTGAGAAGGATCTGGAAGTACTTGTAGACCATAGACATGCAAAGTCAAAACAGCAGGATATTGTCATACATTAAAAGAAGCAAAGAAACACGTGACAGGGATGTAACATTGCCTCTTTACAGGGCATTGACTCTATCCATAATTAAAGCCTAGTGGTAAGGACCAGAGGTTTGCAGGTTCAATTCCAGCCAGGACAAGACTGAAGTGAGATTGAACAAGGCACCTAACTTCCCAACTGCTTCCTTCCTGGTGCCGTGATTAGGGCGGCCAACCTCACCTGACATACGTGGATTGGTTATATGCAGGGGGAAATGTCCTATGTGTGCGAAATGGCAATGGCAAAATGGCCAGATATGCACAAAAAAAATGTACAAAAACGAAAATTTTGGAATATGTGGTCCAATTTTGGGCACTAGTCTCAGAAAGAATAAAAGGAATAAAAAAATATTTAGTCTTAAGAAGATACCAATAAGGAAGGGGGGCATGGTTTTAACTTGCGTATGGCTGACATCGCTGGATTCCAGATCTGGGGCAAGGTAAGGAACTTTTTTTAGTAACTGCTTCAGTGTGGTAACTGAGGGTTCTGCCACACAGTCTGGTATAAGGGATTGAGTGGACTGCATGCTGCCTATTATAGAGGATTGGATGGGAATCTTCCACACTGCCTGTTATAGGGGATTAGGAGGATTATGCCACCCTATCTGTTATATGGAATGGGGGGCATTCTGACACATTGCCTGTTATAGGGGATTAAATGATTCGCACGCTGCCTATTATAGGGGTTTCTGTCACACTGCCTGTCATAGGTAATTGAGGGGATTCTGTCACAATGCCTGTTATAGAGGGATCAGGGGGAGGGGTCTGCTGTTTCCTTCCTTTTTTTCTTGTTTTTCACCCCCAAACCCTAGCTGAGCCTTATGGTCAGGTGAGTCTTATGGAGCAAAAAAAATGGTTATTTACTTACTCGCCTGAATCATTTCTGCAAACATAGAAAAACATCCTTGAACATGTTGAAATATATCTGATACGCTATATAATCATGTAAATAGTGCACATTGGATGTTCAGCGCAAATAAACAATCTGACTTTACAGCAGTTACAAAAATAACACTTTTGCAAATATAAGGTGAATTAGACAATGCAATCTATTTACATTTTAAAGAGTTTATCAAAACTACTGAACAGCTTTGTGCTGACTTGGCACATTGAATGCACTAGTAATTAGCTGCATTCTATGATGGAGTTTAGAGAATCAATATAAAGGACATGCAGTGCCTGATGAACATTGAACAGCCATTTAATCCCTTAGAGGACAGAATCCATCTAAACAGGACATTGTAGAAAATCCTAAACTGGTAAAATAAAGGTTATAAAAAGTATTCGCCCCGTTTTTTTTCTTTTATTGCCATTGATGATTGGGTCCAATTAAGTTACCCTTTCTAGAGGATTTAAATAGACGTTATCATGTCAAAAGGAAAGCAGATACCTGCAGATTTATTTAAAATGGGCCAAAACCGGACCCAGTGTTTATGAGACTCCAGGTCCGGTTTGCATTCCACCCATGTGACATCTGGAACTGGAAAGCCCCACTGTGTGAATCCCCCCCAGTCACCCAATATTCTTACCTCGTCAATAGGCCCGCAGTGAATGTCTGGCTAGTGGCAATGTCACTCGCATCCTCCTTGGGATGTGCGTGGCCATGCCCACCTAACTGAATTGCTGATGTGGTCGTGCCCAGCCGAAATATGCAAGTGATGTGGCATGCTGATTGTGTGTTCAGCTAGGATTCCATTAAAGGAGCACTATCGTGAAAAATGGCCCAATGATAAAAATCCACATAAATATGCTGGATGGTTGAAGGAGGGGTCACTTATACACCCGGCTTTAAGAAATCTCCAGCAGACTTGTTTGTTTTATTTTAATGGAAGGAAGGGAAAATCAGGGGTGACAGGTTCGGTCACCCCAGATCCACTAAACCTGTCAACCCTGGATTTTGTTCCTACCAGGAGAGAATAAACCACAGCTTGGTGGGAGTTTTATTCAGTTCTGGTGTATAAATGACCCGTTCTCTCATTAGCCAATATGTTTATATGGATTTTTAAGATTACAAAATTTTGCGATAGTGCTCCTTTAAGCTTTCTCCATCAGAGGAGAGCCGCACCTGCGCCGTGGGCTCATGGGAAGGTAAGGGAAGCGGGCGAATTGCGGCATTTCATGCAGCAGGGGGATGGACCAAATCCGTGGGCTCATGGAAAGGTAAGAGAAGCGGGTCAATTAGGGTGTTTCATGCAGCATGACATCACAAATTGGTATGCCCCAGGGGGACAGACCAAATCCTGGGATAGTGAAAATCCCATGGTTTTGGTCCACTTTAAAACAATGGCAA
Source organism: Gastrophryne carolinensis (assembly GCA_027917425.1). Taxonomy (NCBI): domain Eukaryota; kingdom Metazoa; phylum Chordata; class Amphibia; order Anura; family Microhylidae; genus Gastrophryne; species Gastrophryne carolinensis. Next base: position 574,991,830 of record CM051234.1, on the reverse strand, counting down.
ATGAGAAGTACTAATTAAAACTGGTTATGTAACAATCTATTTTTTCAGGTCAGTATCTATAGGATTCACTTGGGCAGTAACTACAACCTTGGGTCTCTCTTAGCTTTCTGGAAACCTCAGTTAACCATTTTATTCACAAAAGAGCAGAAAACATATCAATAGTTGAACGTCAGACATTTTTTAATTGTATCTAAAGACTGAACAGTTAACACTAAAAACAGTCTTTGAATATCTGGGAAGTGAGGAGCCCAATTTCTGGAGTTTTGGGGGAGGGAATCCTGTCCCATTCTTGTATGATGAGTGATTGTATGATGAGTGATTGATGCTCAACAGTCCTACAGTAGGTCTTCTTGTTTTGTTTCATAATGCGCCAAATGTTTTCTAGTGGTGGATGGTCTTGACTTAAGGCAAGATAGTTCAGATCCTGGACTCTTCTTCTGAAAAGCCATGCTGTTGTACATCACAGAATGCAGTTTGTTGTTAACATGAGGCACATGAGACAATGCCATCCTGAAAAAACTTGTCTCCGTGCCAAATCTAACTCGAATGTGTGAATTATTTTTCGCTCACATGATTTAGGTTACCATTGCGAGATAAAAAGTACTCTTGCAACTTTCTCATTGCAATGCATGTTCGAATGCCGTTCCAAAGTTTCAGCTGACTGTTCCTCCTTTCTCCCTATTACTTCGGAGCCCCATATTGATTTGTAGAAATGTAATAATGTTTTATGTATTTTAGTATTTATGCCTATGGGGGTCATATGATTGAATTCCAATGTCCCACTTTGTCTTTTTTCATCTCGTTCAATTCTTCGGCACCCCCAGCTAACAGTGGACAGCTGAAGATAAGCAGCTTTTATAATGCTTGCATTGGTGCCAACAGTGTAGCCGAATAAAAATTATTCAAAACTATAACGAGTGAAACACAGATGTATAAGCTAAATCTCACCTGTCTATTGTCCTGTTGCCTGGCAACAAAATTATACTTTTTATTTTAGTTAGCCTCCATTTTTGTGCCCTATGATACCAAATAGATTAATGGACTTGTCACACAGAACATGCTATCCGCTACCACTGGCATACTCAAGATATTCTTATTTGGGATGCCAGCACTATAGCAGCTGAAGCCACACTCACTTTTACATTGGTTGCCAATTGGGATTTGCCTGATGGGTACATACACACAATGTACAGGCCTGTCCATCAAGCACTAGTGGCACTGGCAAACACATGAGCAGAGAGAGTAGTGCAACAGTGCGTATCAGGTAAGTGATTTGGTGTGGGTGTGCATCTACAGTCTATTGTTTCACTTTCATGTGGCCGACCTTTCCTTTTAATGATAATTTATATTTTTGAGTCAGCTTCACTACCTGGTATAATCCAGTCAAAAGTCTGTGGTAGTAAAAATTAAGTGATTGGGAGGTGGGTGGGTCCAATTACATTTTAGATTCCAGAGTGGCCACAGGGGGGTGGTTGGTCCACTTTCAGCTAGAAATGTGGCTAATAACAACTTCAGTTCAAAGACACAACTACAACAAGCCTAGAGGTTATTTGTTGACTTTGATCTTGTTACCGCTTCTGAGTGGGGTTACTTTTTCCTTTTCTACAAAAATGCATACATACATGAAAAAATACAATTCTGTGATTACTCACCGGTAGAATTGGTATTATATGTATAAAGCACGTCCTGTTCCAGAAGATATTCCTTACACTTGGGTTATACATCCAGTAGATGGCGCTGGACTGCAGAGACAGAAAAGTGGCTCCTCCCGGCCCCATATATACCAGGGACCGCCCACAAAATCCCCAGTATTGAAAAGCTGAGAATATATAATAAGGCAGGTCCCACTCCTTGCCCAAACACCCATCAAACCATGGCACCACTGCTGTTATCAAAAATAAATATTTCTTTATTACTAGAAGGCATCACATATACTAGACATAGTTAAAAAATACTAAAGACAACAATATGTACAATAAGGAAGGGAAACACTTATGGGGGCAGTGGGAATGGCAGTTCTAATAAAAATGGTCACAATTCAGTATGTATTAATCCTGGCTGGGATCTAAAGTGCATGAGTGCAATGTGCTGAATTCCACATGTGCTGAGTGGCACTTGATAACTAACCCAATATAATTTATGCATAAACACCAAAAAACGTGTAATTCTAAACCCTATCAATAAAATATATGAATATATCAACCCTAAACCAGGCAGCTAATTGCAACTCTAAAATATAAACGTGAGAACAAAGCCAGGAAGGACCAAAGAAACAATCCCCAGTATAAGAGAAAGTGAACTTGCATGTCTATACGACCACCTGCCCACTGCCCCATCTACGCGTTGCGTGACGTCATACGCGTCACTTCCTCAGGACATGGACTAACCTAACCCTCCCCCCTATTTATATACACTAACCTGCACCGCTCATCAAGCACGTGACCCGTTCATCACACCTGTGTCCTCAGTGCCGCCATAATAGACCATCGCAGCGCGTGAACTAAGCCGTCCAGACATGCGGACGTGCCCCGGCCGGTGACACGCCCACACTGACGAACTCTGAAGCGTCCCGGCCGGAGGCGCGCCAGAGTCGAAGTTGGAAGTGACACACGCTGCGGAAACAGGAAGAGGACACACACCTGAACGGTGTGTCCAGCCCTCAGCTAGTCAGTAGCACGATCGTCATGTGACGCGCCCGGCGGTGAAGTCACGGGTATGTGCTGCGCGTGCATGCTGGGACACCTAGGAGCCCAGCTAAGCTGAGCAAGCGCACCACAGACAAGCGCGCTGCCCCTGTCATATGGGGGAAGGATCGTGCCAAGGAGCGAGTGCAGGTGAGTAACAAGCTAAGTTCAAATCAAAAATGCACTACAAACAAATACTGATGCATCTAATGCCATATCTATCCTCACTTTTTAATCTAATTTGTAAACAATATACAAAGCATAATTTCTAACTACTCATCAATATGCCAGTATTGAAAAGCAGTTAAAATGAGACCGGGAGAACTATAACCATTATATAAAAATTTTTAACATAAGAACAATCACCATAAAGAGGTAACTAAAGATAATGATAACAAGGGTGGGGTGGAACAGGACATGCTGTATACATATAATACCAATTCTACAGGTGAGTAATCACAGAATTGTATTATTCTAAGTATACAGCACGTCCTGTTCCAGAAGATATTCCTTACACTTGGGACATCCAATAGCAGTGTCTGTAAGGTAGGGTGGGATCCCCAAAAGTAACAGCAGACAGTTTAAACCACTGCCGCCTGCAGAACCTTGCGGCCAAAAGCAGCATCAGCTGAGGCTCTAACATCAACTTTGCAAAACTTTGAAAAAGTATAACAGCAGACCAAGTAGCGGCCTTGCAAACTTGTTCAACAGAAGCTTGGTGCTGAAAAGCCCAAGAGGCACCAATAGCACGAGTAGAATGATCAGTAAGGCGGAAGGGAGGCTCCTTCCCCTTAGCAGAATAGGCCTGTATCACAGCCTGACGTATCCACTTGCTGATAGCAGACTTAGCCGGAGCCAGACATTTCTTAGGTCCAGACGGAAGCACAAAAAGAGCATCAGTCTTCCTGAAGGATTCAGTAGCGACCAAATAGAACTTCAGACTTCTGACTATGTCCAAAGAATGTAAAACCCTCTCCTTAGGGTTACTAGGACTAGGACACAGAGAAGGCAAATCAACGGCAGCCATGGCAGGAGGAGAGATACAGAGTACATCAAAAATGTGAGCGAAAAGTCTGTCAGTATCATCTGAAGCCCAAGGGTCATGCCCAGAATCGGCACCATACTCTCTAGGATGTTCCTCAGATGATTCTGAATCAGAAAACAATTCCCCCTCCTCTAGCGGGGGTATAACTGGTAACATCAAAAAATTCCTCTGCCTCCATAGGAAAGAGGGAAACACCAGGTGATAAATGCTGCTTCTTGGCAGAAGCCTTACGTGGGCCAGAGCCAGCAATATGTCTCTCAATGCTGGCCATCCGAGCGGCCAAATCAGGTTGAGACTCCCCACTGGTATGCACCTCACTAGGAGTCAAATGTAAGCGTGGGGGGGTAGGCGAAGCCCAAGGGGGCGCAGGCCCAGCCCCCGGTAACCCAGACTGCAATGCAAGCGTCTGCTGGGCACAGGGAACACACACCCTGACATCATCACTTATAGGGGATACCCCACACGCCACACACAGCCGGGCTTGTCCCGAAGGAACCCCGAGCACATTATCCTGAGAAGCCTCCACATGGCGATTATTGTGGCACAATAGGCCGACTGGGATTGACGCCAATAAGGCTACCCGGGATGCCCCAATAGCCCGCTAGGGAAGTGGGAGATATAAAATACAAGAGCCCTCCAATAGGGAGTTAACACTAAATTGAGGGGATAGGACCGGGAGAAACCACTAAAGTTTGACCCGCCTGCAAGACATAAGCAAAAAGATTCCGTAAGCAATGAGCAATCAAAAGAATACAAAAAAATCAGCCCGCAGGGGCACTTACGGACCGCGATAGGGAGACGCCAGACACACGCAGCAGAAAACTTAAAATGGCGCCCGCATATACCTCGAGGAGCGGGCCATGGAGACAGTGATGCAGAACACGTCCGCCGCCAGGCCGCCCCCCCCGAAGAGTGCGAAAACGCGCCCACGTGACAAGACCAGCCAATTATGGCGCAGCTGCGCCTGAGGTGATGTCGCCACCGACTGCAGAGCGGAGTACCAGCGTGCGGCGGCGGCAAAGAAACCAGTGCAACCAATTCAAACACGGATCATCACATAAAACATGTAATATATATATATACATATGACATGCACCCCCCCCCCCCCCCGAAATCTCCAGGGAGAGCGAAAGGGAACGAAGGCCAGCCTAAGGGAGTCAACTGCGGGGACAGGGGGCGAGGGGCATAAGATGCGGGAGGGGCATCCCATAAGGCTCACCATGGGCCTGTACCGCCTACCCTTTGGTGGGGGACTGCGGTTGGAGCAGCGCTCCTTAGCACCTAGCGGCAGTGCTGCCTACCTTCACTCGAACCAGTGCAGCCTAAGCTGGGAGGCAATAACAGGAAACGGGTGGGAATAGTCCTACAGGCCCGCAGCCTAATAGCCCCGCTCACCTGCGAGTAGAGAGAGCCATCCTCTAGTCATCGCAGCCCAGACTGCAGAGAAGAACTGGGGATTTTGTAGGAGGTCCCTGGTATATATGGGGCCGGGAGGAGCCACTTTTCTGTCTCTGCAGTCCAGCGCCATCTACTGGATGTATAACCCAAGTGTCAGGAATATCTTCTGGAACAGGACGTGCTGTATACTTAGAATAAATATCTTGGCAACTACTTGGATGTCGGGTATCACAGATGATCTACCAATAATCGTAGTAATTATTGAAGCAACCCTCTGCTCAAAATAAAAGTTCCAGCTTCTCCTTCAGCAGCCAGAAGCTTGCGTTCACATCTCAGGCATCTACTGCTCTGCAGGGGCAGGCACCTGAGATCAGGAGGATGCAGTTGTATGCTCTTGATCACAGAGGTGCCCCTGTAGTGCAGGAAATATCTGATATTAGCAACACTGAGGGGTGTTACCGAGAGAGCAGTGGTTGAGCTTCTGGCCGCCCTTAAAGCTGCAAGGAACATTTGGTGAGCATGTTTAGAAGAAAGCAAATTAAAAATGGGCTTTATAAAACATGGGCAAAACGGTGAGAAAGCAATTTATTCTTATCACCATATGCTAGATGATTGCGCTCAAACATGGAAGCATGTGAGATGCACAAGCTGAATCGCAGCAAGCTCTAGTTAAGCGAGAAATTACATCCAACAGACCTATTTTTGCGAGAAACAAAAGCACTCTCGCAACTTTCTCATTGCAACGCATGTTTGAATGGTTCCGCTGACTGTTTCTTCTTTCTCCCTATACTTTGGAACCTCATACTGATTAGTATAAATGTAATAATGTTTTATGTATTTTAGTATTTATGCCTATCATGTATGTCATGACTTGTCTCTCTGTAATCACATTTTTTATTCCCTTTTTCTTTTGTAAATATTCACACATAATCATAACTGTTATTTATAATATTTAAACAGTAAAAGGTATTTATTGTTTCTATTTCATATTTTTGGGAGTTAAAATTTTAAATAATCACGTTTTACAAAAAATAACATCACATACATTTAAAACTAAAAACATTGGTAAAATCTGGAGAATTACAAATATTTTTTTTAAAGCACTATAACCTAAGGAGATTATGAACAGTGTTTAAATGTTTCCATCCATGTGTCTTTTTAAGGCACATCTTATCCTTTTATGTATTACCTATTTATTAATAGTGATGAGCGAGTAGTATTCGACCGAGCCGGTATTCGATCGAATACTACGCTGTTCGTCATACTCGATTTCGATCGAGTACAGCGGCGATGGCGCACTCACAATTCGTTTCCCCTCCCACCTTCCCTGGCGCGTTTTTTACACCAATCACCATGCAGGGGGGGTGGGACAGGTCCTGGGAGGACGCTGGCATCGCGAAAACGGCGTCTACACGCATTGGCTGGAAAAACCATGTGACCTCGAATATACAAAACTCAGCACTTCCTCTTCGTCAGCATTAGCAGCTTGAACTTAGTGAGGGACAGACGCTCACAGCAGGGAAAGACAGGCTGTCGCTGGCAGGGCCCCAGAAGCTCGGAATATCGCTTTTACCACCATCTATACCAGCTACCAGAAGACAAGAGAGTCCTTAAGAGCCCTTATTAGGGCTACTACGCTGAACAGTATATAGCTCATATCCTATGTAGGCAGGCAGGGCCCCAGAAGCTCAGAATATAGCTTTTACCACCATATATACCAGCTACCAGAAGACAAGAGAGTCCTTAAGAGCCCTTATTAGGGCTACTACGCTGAACAGTATATAGCTCATATTCTATGTAGTCAGGCAGGGCCCCAGAAGCTCAGAATATAGCTTTTACCACCATATATACCAGCTACCAGAAGACAAGAGAGTCCTTAAGAGCCCTTATTAGGGCTACTACGCTGAACAGTATATAGCTCATATTCTATGTAGTCAGGCAGGGCCCCAGAAGCTCAGAATATAGCTTTTACCACCATATATACCAGCTACCAGAAGACAAGAGAGTCCTTAATCCCTTATTAGTGCTGCTATGTTGAACAGTATATAGCTCATATCCTATGTAGGCAGGCAGGGCCCCAGAAGCTCAGAATATAGCTTTTACCACCATATATACCAGCTACCAGAAGACAAGAGAGTCCTTAAGAGCCCTTATTAGGGCTACTATGCTGAACAGTATATAGCTCATATCCTATGTAGGCAGGCAGGGCCCCAGAAGCGCAGAATATAGCTTTTACCACCATATATACCAGCTACCAGAAGACAAGAGAGTCCTTAAGAGCCCTTATTAGGGCTACTACGCTGAACAGTATATAGCTCATTTTCTATGTAGTCAGGCAGGGCCCCAGAAGCTCAGAATATAGCTTTTACCACCATATATACCAGCTACCAGAAGACAAGAGAGTCCTTAAGAGCCCTTATTAGGGCTACTACGCTGAACAGTATATAGCTCATATCCTATGTAGGCAGGCAGGGCCCCAGAAGCTCAGAATATAGCTTTTACCACCATATATACCAGCTACCAGAAGACAAGAGAGTCCTTAAGAGCCCTTATTAGGGCTACTACGCTGAACAGTATATAGCTCATATCCTATGTAGGCAGGCAGGGCCCCAGAAGCTCAGAATATAGCTTTTACCACCATATATACCAGCTACCAGAAGACAAGAGAGTCCTTAAGAGCCCTTATTAGGGCTACTACGCTGAACAGTATATAGCTCATATTCTATGTAGTCAGGCAGGGCCCCAGAAGCTCAGAATATAGCTTTTACCACCATATATACCAGCTACCAGAAGACAAGAGAGTCCTTAATCCCTTATTAGTGCTGCTATGTTGAACAGTATATAGCTCATATCCTATGTAGGCAGGCAGGGCCCCAGAAGCTCAGAATATAGCTTTTACCACCATATATACCAGCTACCAGAAGACAAGAGAGTCCTTAAGAGCCCTTATTAGGGCTACTACGCTGAACAGTATATAGCTCATATCCTATGTAGGCAGGCAGGGCCCCAGAAGCTCAGAATATAGCTTTTACCACCATATATACCAGCTACCAGAAGACAAGAGAGTCCTTAAGAGCCCTTATTAGGGCTACTACGCTGAACAGTATATAGCTCATATTCTATGTAGTCAGGCAGGGCCCCAGAAGCTCAGAATATAGCTTTTACCACCATATATACCAGCTACCAGAAGACAAGAGAGTCCTTAATCCCTTATTAGTGCTGCTATGTTGAACAGTATATAGCTCATATCCTATGTAGGCAGGCAGGGCCCCAGAAGCTCAGAATATAGCTTTTACCACCATATATACCAGCTACCAGAAGACAAGAGAGTCCTTAAGAGCCCTTATTAGGGCTACTACGCTGAACAGTATATAGCTCATATCCTATGTAGGCAGGCAGGGCCCCAGAAGCTCAGAATATAGCTTTTACCACCATATATACCAGCTACCAGAAGACAAGAGAGTCCTTAAGAGCCCTTATTAGGGCTACTACGCTGAACAGTATATAGCTCATATCCTATGTAGGCAGGCAGGGCCCCAGAAGCTCAGAATATAGCTTTTACCACCATATATACCAGCTACCAGAAGACAAGAGAGTCCTTAAGAGCCCTTATTAGGGCTACTACGCTGAACAGTATATAGCTCATATCCTATGTAGGCAGGCAGGGCCCCAGAAGCTCAGAATATAGCTTTTACCACCATATATACCAGCTACCAGAAGACAAGAGGGTCCTTAAGAGCCCTTATTAGGGCTACTACGCTGAACAGTATATAGCTCATATCCTATGTAGGCAGGCAGGGCCCCAGAAGCTCAGAATATAGCTTTTACCACCATATATACCAGCTACCAGAAGACAAGAGAGTCCTTAAGAGCCCTTATTAGGGCTACTACGCTGAACAGTATATAGCTCATATCCTATGTAGGCAGGCAGGGCCCCAGAAGCTCAGAATATAGCTTTTACCACCATATATACCAGCTACCAGAAGACAAGAGAGTCCTTAATCCCTTATTAGTGCTGCTATGTTGAACAGTATATAGCTCATATCCTATGTAGGCAGGCAGGGCCCCAGAAACTCAGAATATAGCTTTTACCACCATATATACCAGCTACCAGAAGACAAGAGAGTCCTTAAGAGCCCTTATTAGGGCTACTACGCTGAACAGTATATAGCTCATATTCTATGTAGTCAGGCAGGGCCCCAGAAGCTCAGAATATAGCTTTTACCACCATATATACCAGCTACCAGAAGACAAGAGAGTCCTTAATCCCTTATTAGTGCTGCTATGTTGAACAGTATATAGCTCATATCCTATGTAGGCAGGCAGGGCCCCAGAAGCTCAGAATATAGCTTTTACCACCATATATACCAGCTACCAGAAGACAAGAGAGTCCTTAAGAGCCCTTATTAGGGCTACTACGCTGAACAGTATATAGCTCATATCCTATGTAGGCAGGCAGGGCCCCAGAAGCTCAGAATATAGCTTTTACCACCATATATACCAGCTACCAGAAGACAAGAGAGTCCTTAAGAGCCCTTATTAGTTCTACTACGCTGAACAGTATATAGCTCATATTCTATGTAGTCAGGCAGGGCCCCAGAAGCTCAGAATATAGCTTTTACCACCATATATACCAGCTACCAGAAGACAAGAGAGTCCTTAATCCCTTATTAGTGCTGCTATGTTGAACAGTATATAGCTCATATCCTATGTAGGCAGGCAGGGCCCCAGAAGCTCAGAATATAGCTTTTACCACCATATATACCAGCTACCAGAAGACAAGAGAGTCCTTAAGAGCCCTTATTAGGGCTACTACGCTGAACAGTATATAGCTCATATTCTATGTAGTCAGGCAGGGCCCCAGAAGCTCAGAATATAGCTTTTACCACCATATATACCAGCTACCAGAAGACAAGAGAGTCCTTAATCCCTTATTAGTGCTGCTATGTTGAACAGTATATAGCTCATATCCTATGTAGGCAGGCAGGGCCCCAGAAGCTCAGAATATAGCTTTTACCACCATATATACCAGCTACCAGAAGACAAGAGAGTCCTTAAGAGCCCTTATTAGGGCTACTACGCTGAACAGTATATAGCTCATATCCTATGTAGGCAGGCAGGGCCCCAGAAGCTCAGAATATAGCTTTTACCACCATATATACCAGCTACCAGAAGACAAGAGAGTCCTTAAGAGCCCTTATTAGGGCTACTACGCTGAACAGTATATAGCTCATATTCTATGTAGTCAGGCAGGGCCCCAGAAGCTCAGAATATAGCTTTTACCACCATATATACCAGCTACCAGAAGACAAGAGAGTCCTTAATCCCTTATTAGTGCTGCTATGTTGAACAGTATATAGCTCATATCCTATGTAGGCAGGCAGGGCCCCAGAAGCTCAGAATATAGCTTTTACCACCATATATACCAGCTACCAGAAGACAAGAGAGTCCTTAAGAGCCCTTATTAGGGCTACTACGCTGAACAGTATATAGCTCATATCCTATGTAGGCAGGCAGGGCCCCAGAAGCGCAGAATATAGCTTTTACCACCATATATACCAGCTACCAGAAGACAAGAGAGTCCTTAAGAGCCCTTATTAGGGCTACTACGCTGAACAGTATATAGCTCATATCCTATGTAGGCAGGCAGGGCCCCAGAAGCGCAGAATATAGCTTTTACCACCATATATACCAGCTACCAGAAGACAAGAGAGTCCTTAAGAGCCCTTATTAGGGCTACTACGCTGAACAGTATATAGCTCATATTCTATGTAGTCAGGCAGGGCCCCAGAAGCTCAGAATATAGCTTTTACCACCATATATACCAGCTACCAGAAGACAAGAGAGTCCTTAAGAGCCCTTATTAGGGCTACTACGCTGAACAGTATATAGCTCATATTCTATGTAGTCAGGCAGGGCCCCAGAAGCTCAGAATATAGCTTTTACCACCATATATACCAGCTACCAGAAGACAAGAGAGTCCTTAAGAGCCCTTATTAGGGCTACTACGCTGAACAGTATATAGCTCATATCCTATGTAGGCAGGCAGGGCCCCAGAAGCTCAGAATATAGCTTTTACCACCATATATACCAGCTACCAGAAGACAAGAGAGTCATTAAGAGCCCTTATTAGGGCTACTATGCTGAACAGTATATAGCTCTTATGTAGGCAGGCAGGGCCCCAGAAGCTCAGAATATCGCATTTACCACCATATATACCAGCTACCAAAAGACAAGAGAGTCATTGAGAGCCCTTATTAGGGCTGCTATGTTTTAAAAATTGTGTGGAGGCCCAAGAGCTGAGACCTTTTAAAAATTGTGTGGAGGCCCAAGAGCTGAGACCTTTTAAAAATTGTGTGGAGGCCCAAGAGCTGAGACCTTTTAAAAATTGTGTGGAGGCCCAAGAGCTGAGACCTCTCAAACATTGTGTGGAGTCCCACGAGCTGAGACCTCTTAAAAATTGTGTGGAGGCCCAAGAGCTGAGACCTTTTAAAAATTGTGTGGAGGCCCAAGAGCTGAGACCTTTTAAAAATTGTGTGGAGGCCCAAGAGCTGAGACCTTTTAAAAATTGTGTGGAGGCCCAAGAGCTGAGACCTTTTAAAAATTGTGTGGAGGCCCTAGAGCTGAGACCTCTTAAAAATTGTGTGGAGGCCCAAGAGCTGAGACCTCTTAAAAATTGTGTGGAGGCCCAAGAGCTGAGACCTTTTAAAAATTGTGTGGAGGCCCAAGAGTTGAGACCTCTTAAAAATTGATTGTATTAAGCCTAAGAGGTGAGCCATAATTTTTTTCATTAATACAGCAATTCTACGGCGGTTAAGGAGGAGGAGGAGGAGGAGGAAATGGCACTTCATACAGATGGCACTTCACTCTTGGCTGCTTTCCACTGTTGTACAAGCAAAGTCCGGGTCAATCCACTTGCTGTTCATTTTGATTAGCGTCAGCCTGTCGGCACTGTCGGTTGACAGGCGGCTGCGCTTATCGGTTATAATGCCCCCGGCTGCGCTGAACACCCTTTCTGATAGCACGCTGGCGGCAGGGCAGGCAAGCACCTCCAAGGCGTACAGGGACAGTTCCAGCCACGTGTCCAACTTGGAGACCCAGTAAGTGTAGGTCGCCGAGGGATCGGGGAGGACAGGGGTGTGGTCTGCCAGGTAGTCCCGCAACATCCGCCGATACTTGTCCCTCCTGCTGATAGCGGGCCCCGCAGTGATGGAAGTTGCACGAGGGGGTGACATGAACGTGTCCCACACCTTGGAGAGTGTTCCCCTGGTGGCTGTGGGCCTGATCGATGTTGTCAGACTCTGGGAGACACTCTCCTCTCTGCCGCCAGCGATGCTGGGTGGGAAAATCTGCATCATGTTCTGCAAGAGTTCCCTCTGGTATTCCAGTAATCGATTCGTCCTCTCCTCTACCGGAATAAAAGAGGAGAAGTTATCTTTATACCGGGGGTCCAGGAGTGCGAAGACCCAGTATAGTTTGTTCTCCAATATCCGGACAACACGTATGTCCCGGGAAAAGCAGCCCAGCATGAAGTCAGCCATGTGTGCCAGACTCTGAGTAGGCATGACCTCACTGCCCCCACCAGAAGGATCATTTTCCATTTCCTCCTCTTCCTCCTCCTCTCCGCCCCATCCGCGCTGAACCAATGGGACGCACACAGCCTGACTGCTACCCTCGCCGCCAGCATCCTCTTCCACAGCCACCTCCACGTTGTCCTCCTCCTCCTCATCCTCCTCCTGCAACTGCCACCGAGCAGCAGACAAAAGTGTGGTCTGACTGTCTACCTGCGTTGCGTCTCCTCCTACCCCCATCTCCTCTGTGTGCAATGCGTTCTCCCTTATTGCGATGAGCGATTCTTTAAGGACGCCTAGGAGCGGGATGGTTACGCTCACTATAGCGTCCTCGCTGCTGACCTTCTTAGTGGACTCCTCAAAGATACGCAATACATCGCATATGTCTGCCATCCATGGCCACTCGTGGTTGGCAAACTGAGGGAGCTGAGTTGGAGGCACGCGTGGATGCATCATCTGGTACTCCATCAATGCTTTCTGCTGCTCACACACCCTGGCCAACATGCAATAGGTGGAATTCCAGCGAGTGGGCAGGTCGCACAACAGCCGATGTTGAGGCAAATGGAGGCGTTGCTGGATTTTTTTTTAAGCTAGCAGCAGCTACAGTTGACTTCCAAAAGTGAGCGCACAAGCGCCGCACTTTGACCAGTAGCTCTGCCAGGTTGGGGTAAGTCTTTAGAAACTTTTGTACTACCAAATTAAAAACGTGGGCCAGGCATGGTACGTGATTGAGTTCTGCAAGCTCCAGAGCCGCCACCAGGTTACGGCCGTTATCGCACACGACCATGCCTGGTCCTAGCTGCAGCGGCGACAGCCACATCTCTGTCTGCTGCAATATGGCGTGCCTCACCTCTGCGGCGCTGTGCTTCCTGTCGCCCAAGCTGATGAGCTTAAGCACCGCCTGCTGACGTCTCCCCGTGCCAGTGCTGCAACGCTTCCAGCTAGGGGCTGAGGGCGATGTTAAGGCAGAGGAGGAGGAGGAGGAGGAGGAGGAAGAGGAGGGGGGTCTATCAGAACCTGTGCTGGCAATCTTGGGCGGGGGTGGTATGTAGGCCGTCCCTGTTTGCGACCCCGTCCCCGCTTCCACAACATTCACCCAGTGTGCCGTCAAAGAGATGTAGCGTCCTTGGCCGCAAGCGCTTGTCCACGAGTCGGTGGTCAAGTGGACCTTTGCGCTGACTGCGTACCTCAGGGTCCGCCTGATGTTACGCGACACGTGCTGGTGCAGGGCGGGGACGCCACACCGGGAAAAATAGTGGCGGCTAGGGACGGAATAGCGAGGTGCGGCAGCCGCCATCAGGTCGCGGAAGGCCTGCGTCTCCACAAGCCAAAACGGCAACATCTCCAGGGCCAGCAGTTTGGAGATGAGGCAGGTTAAGGCTTGGGCTTGGGGGTGACTGGAGGTGTACTTCCGCCTGCGGTTGAACGCCTGCGAGATGGACAGTTGATGGGACGAGGAGATGGAAGGTGCAGACGAAGATGCAGGGGAAGGGGGGGCTGAAGGAGAAGGCCCCAAAGTAGCCGAGGCAGAGGCAGATGTGGAGGTGTCCTGGCTGGAGGTCTGGACCGCAGTGGCAGCACACAACAAAGGGGAAGAGGCAGTGGCAGCAAGACGGGGCGCAGGTTGTATTGCGTTTGCCCTCTCCCACTCAGCCCAGTGCTTGAATTCCAAGTGACGGCGCATGCCTGAGGTGGTCAGATTGCTCTTCTCAGAGCCCCTACTCAGTTTTGAGTGGCAGATTGCGCAAACCGCGCTCAGTTTGTCATCCGCGCAAACATTAAAAAATCTCCACACCACAGAAGTACGAGGCCTCGATGGGGGAGCTTCGCGCGACTGCCTGCTGCCGGGAAGAGCTTCGGCCCTGCTGGCTGTGGCCTGCCTTCTCTGTCTGGACTGTCCTCTGCCTCTGGACTGTCCTCTGCCTCTTGCTGCCTTATTCGGTGATGCGCAGACCGCATCTCCACTGCTTTCCCCGCTGGACATCACCCCTGTCCAAGTGGGGTCGGTCATTTCGTCATCCACCACCTCCTCTTCCACTTCCTCTCTCTGCTCCTCCTCCTGCCCACTGGACATTCCAACAGCCTCCCTTGATGGCAACTGCGTCTCATCATCATCATCGCTCATGATAGCAGATGCTGGTTCCGGGTCCACATCACTAGCAGATGGCGGATACTCAAGTGTTTGGGCATCACTACAAACAAATTCCTCTGCTAGCTCCTGGGATTCTTGCAGCACATCTGGAAAAGGACCCGAAAAGAGGTCCTGGGAGGGGTCAAGGGTGGGCTGACTCTGTTGGCCAGGTTGGGAGGAAGGAGGGTCAGAGTGAGACTGTGTGGATGACTGGGTGGTGGACAAGTGACTGGAAGCGTTATCAGCCATCCATTGCACCACCTGTTCACGCTGCTCAGGCTTTAACAGAGGTGTACCCCGCCCCCCGCATAACTGTCCCATAAAGGCAGGGAAGCTGGATGAGCGTAATGCTGGCTGCCCCTCATCAGCACGCATTGTATCCCCACTGGCTTCAACGCGGTTTGTGCCCCCACCAGCATTTCCGCGCCCCCGTCCACGTCCCTTTGCGCTAGCCCTCCGCATTTCAGACGTTTTACTTTTTTGGCCACGCGTTATGCCAAATATAAAAATATTTTTAAGAAGAACACCTGGCTATACAGCCGTATACTGCCAGAAGGTGAAATGGTGCCTATACGCACCGGGTATATAACAAGGTTTTGTTGGTAAAGAGGACACAAAACAGTAGTGCCAAATATAAAAAATATTTTTAAGAAAAACACCTGGCTATACAGCCGTATACTGCCAGAAGGTGAAATGGTGCCTATACGCACCGTGTATAAAACAGTGTTTTGTTGGCACAGAGGACACAAAACAGTAGTGCAAAATATAGTTTTGGGTGGTGCTAATACACCACTGAAGTCTTTCTGTCCCTATTCCAGCATCAGCAGCTACCCCTCACTAAAGCAGCCGTTTTGAGCAGAGTGTATATAGTTTTGTATATAGGTGGTAATACACCACTGAAGTCTTTCTGTCCCTATTCCAGCAGCAGCAGCTACCCCTCACTAAAGCAGCCGTAGCTGCAGCACTAATAAGTGCTCAGCTCTTGGGCCTCCACACAATGTTTGAGAGGTCTCAGCTCTTGGGCCTCCACACAATTTTTAAAAGGTCTCAGCTCTTGGGCCTCCACACAATTTTTAAAAGGTCTCAGCTCTTGGGCCTCCACACAATGTTTGAGAGGTCTCAGCTCTTGGGCCTCCACACAATTTTTAAAAGGTCTCAGCTCTTGGGCCTCCACACAATTTTTAAAAGGTCTCAGCTCTTGGGCCTCCACACAATTTTTAAGAGGTCTCAGCTCGTGGGACTTCACACAATGTTTGAGAGGTCTCAGCTCTTGGGCCTCCACACAATTTTTAAAAGGTCTCAGCTCTTGGGCCTCCACACAATTTTTAAAAGGTCTCAGCTCTTGGGCCTCCACACAATGTTTGAGAGGTCTCAGCTCTTGGGCCTCCACACAATTTTTAAAAGGTCTCAGCTCTTGGGCCTCCACACAATTTTTAAAAGGTCTCAGCTCTTGGGCCTCCACACAATTTTTAAAAGGTCTCAGCTCTTGGGCCTCCACACAATTTTTAAGAGGTCTCAGCTCGTGGGACTCCACACAATGTTTGAGAGGTCTCAGCTCTTGGGCCTCCACACAATTTTTAAAAGGTCTCAGCTCTTGGGCCTCCACACAATTTTTAAAAGGTCTCAGCTCTTGGGCCTCCACACAATTTTTAAAAGGTCTCAGCCCTTGGGCCTCCACACAATTTTTAAGAGGTCTCAGCTCGTGGGACTCCACACAATGTTTGAGAGGTCTCAGCTCTTGGGCCTCCACACAATTTTTAAGAGGTCTCAGCTCGTGGGACTCCACACAATGTTTGAGAGGTCTCAGCTCTTGGGCCTCCACACAATTTTTAAAAGGTCTCAGCTCTTGGGCCTCCACACAATTTTTAAGAGGTCTCAGCTCGTGGGACTCCACACAATGTTTGAGAGGTCTCAGCTCTTGGGCCTCCACACAATTTTTAAAAGGTCTCAGCTCTTGGGCCTCCACACAATGTTTGAGAGGTCTCAGCTCTTGGGCCTCCACACAATTTTTAAAAGGTCTCAGCTCTTGGGCCTCCACACAATTTTTAAAAGGTCTCAGCTCTTGGGCCTCCACACAATTTTTAAAAGGTCTCAGCTCTTGGGCCTCCACACAATTTTTAAGAGGTCTCAGCTCGTGGGACTCCACACAATGTTTGAGAGGTCTCAGCTCTTGGGCCTCCACACAATTTTTAAAAGGTCTCAGCTCTTGGGCCTCCACACAATTTTTAAGAGGTCTCAGCTCTTGGGCCTCCACACAATTTTTAAAAGGTCTCAGCTCTTGGGCCTCCACACAATTTTTAAGAGGTCTCAGCTCTTGGGCCTCCACACAATTTTTAAAAGGTCTCAGCTCTTGGGCCTCCACACAATTTTTAAGAGGTCTCAGCTCTTGGGCCTCCACACAATTTTTAAGAGGTCTCAGCTCTTGGGCCTCCACACAATTTTTAAAAGGTCTCAGCTCTTGGGCCTCCACACAATTTTTAAAAGGTCTCAGCTCTTGGGCCTCCACACAATTTTTAAGAGGTCTCAGCTCGTGGGACTCCACACAATGTTTGAGAGGTCTCAGCTCTTGGGCCTCCACACAATTTTTAAGAGGTCTCAGCTCTTGGGCCTCCACACAATTTTTAAAAGGTCTCAGCTCTTGGGCCTCCACACAATTTTTAAAAGGTCTCAGCTCTTGGGCCTCCACACAATTTTTAAGAGGTCTCAGCTTGTGGGACTCCACACAATGTTTGAGAGGTCTCAGCTCTTGGGCCTCCACACAATTTTTAAAAGGTCTCAGCTCGTGGGACTCCACACAATGTTTGAGAGGTCTCAGCTCTTGGGCCTCCACACAATTTTTAAAAGGTCTCAGCTCTTGGGCCTCCACACAATTTTTAAGAGGTCTCAGCTCGTGGGACTCCACACAATGTTTGAGAGGTCTCAGCTCTTGGGCCTCCACACAATTTTTAAAAGGTCTCAGCTCTTGGGCCTCCACACAATTTTTAAAAGGTCTCAGCTCTTGGGCCTCCACACAATTTTTAAAAGGTCTCAGCTCTTGGGCCTCCACACAATTTTTAAGAGGTCTCAGCTCGTGGGACTCCACACAATGTTTGAGAGGTCTCAGCTCTTGGGCCTCCACACAATTTTTAAAAGGTCTCAGCTCGTGGGACTCCACACAATGTTTGAGAGGTCTCAGCTCTTGGGCCTCCACACAATTTTTAAAAGGTCTCAGCTCTTGGGCCTCCACACAATTTTTAAGAGGTTTCAGCTCTTGGTCCTCCACACAATTTTTAAAAGGTCTCAGCTCTTGGGCCTCCACACAATTTTTAAAAGGTCTCAGCTCTTGGGCCTCCACACAATTTTTAAAAGGTCTCAGCTCTTGGGACTCCACACAATGTTTGAGAGGTCTCAGCTCTTGGGCCTCCACACAATTTTTAAGAGGTCTCAGATCTTGGGCCTCCACACAATTTTTAAGAGGTCTCAGCTCTAAGCTTCCCTTACTGCTGGGGTGACACACTGTAACAAACCTCCTCCTGTAAGCTTCCCTGACTGCTGGGGTGACACACTGTAACAAACCTCCTCCTGTAAGCTTCCCTGACTGCTGGGGTGACACACTGTAACAAACCTCCTCCTTTAAGCTTCCCTTACTGCTGGGGTGACACAATGACACAAGAGGACATGTCTGACCACATCTCACACACACACACACACACACACACACACACACACACACACACACACAATGACAATTAGGGGTGGGGTCTATTTATTTTCCCCCTTGCCTATGCCATCTGTGGTTGTCATTAGGCAACGTGATTTTAAGGGGTGCAGAATTTTGTTCTTCTTTTTTGTACAGTTTGGCTTGGGGTCCATGGCAATGTAGAGGAAAGGTTTCCTTGTCTTGTCTCACTTTACGTAGAAGTTATATTGTGTTTGGAGTGTATTGTTGAGTGGCTGTGATAGTGGCGTAATAGTGCGACTTGGGCGCGTTATATGCACCCAGACATGCTTCCCCTGCTGTCCCAGTTGCATTCCAGCAGTGTTGGCATCATTTTCTGATGTTTCAGGGTGGACTTGGTGACCTCCAAGTGGTCGAATTGAGATTTCCAAGTGGCGAGCATTTTTTTCCCATAGACTATAATGGGATTCGATATTCGGTCGAGTAGTCGAGTAACGCGGTCTATTCGAATCGAAATTCGAAATTTCGAATATTTCACTACTCGCTCATCTCTATTTATTAACAAATAAATTAATTGTGAAAAATGATTGGCAAAAGGCTTTTCAGCTATTACCATCTGTTACAAATAATTTAGATACAGAAACGCCCAATAGCGAACCTTTCCTGCTGTTAGGAGATCTTTCATGGACATTTACTCAACAATGTATTAACCATGACATGTGAGTACACTATGGTGAAAACATTGTAAAAATATCCATGTCCAGGCACGCACTAATTCCCCCTTCCCTATGGGAAAATGGTAAAATTAGGTAATTTAAAGCTTTTCAAAATCTCCAATTATATGCAAATAAATTATGAGTTCTAAACATTTCTTCCGTGGCTGAGCTGGAAAGTATGTGTCATGGTGCAGCTTTATGAGTCATGTGTGTGCTCTTCTGTGGTTAGAGCCAGTAGTAGGACCATTGTGGTTTGCCGTGCTCACATGTTCTTAGTGCTCCAAGAGTGGCCCATACCCAGGGGCTTACATAGCTTTCACAGGGCCCCATAGCAAGAGTCATAGTGGGCCCCCCAAAATATGGCTTACCCCTCCCAGCATTGGTAGACCAAAACCCATGATAACCAACACTGGAGTCAAAAAGACTCAAGGACCAAGGTGAAAACTCCCCCCAGGGGCATCCTGATTTGAAACCCCAAATGTGTCACATTTTTAGAAACACCCTTACGAGTATGTGGGCATATGTGGGCCCCTGGCAGAATTCCCTGCATTGATCAAGCTAATTTGTGAACACCTTCGCCTGGCATTTTGTGCACTGCCAGAGAGGCGCAAAGGTCAATTCATTTAACATTGTTTGCCATCCCTTTATCAATGCTGATTGCAGAAGTGCCTGTGCATACAACATGGGAGCAGGGTTCGGAATAAGACTTCAGTGGATTCTGGGGGTTCAAACACATAGGGGCATCCCAAGTATGATTCAAATTCCAAGCAGTGTGGGGCCTGGGTAATCGACAATGGAGCCCAGTGAGCTCTATATCCTTCCGGGGTTAATACAGTATGCAATGTTGCAGGGAGCACCAGGGGCCTGAGCTGAAGGTTCCAGAGCTAAGATGTCAGCACCTTGTTTCCTCAAGTGCTCTATGCAGAGTGCCGGTGGTAAATAATATGTTGGGATCTTTGTTCCGCTGTGTAGAATCTACAGCTCTGGCTCTAAGTGCTCCCAGTAGGCACAGCACCAACCCTGCTTACTGGGGCAGTGGTGCTTTTGCCCTAGATGCTGCAAGGTGGGGGGAAACAGGTTGCATGGGCCCCCCCTTCTACCATGGACCAGGAAACAGCTGGCCTCCTGTCTCTATGGTACAAACGCACCTGGTTAGACCACATTTGAAGGTGGTCATGGAGGAATGACATCGAAAGGAGGGCAAACTTTGGAACCCTGCTGCAGTTTCTACCATGCACTGTAGTAAATGAAGGAGATGCACATAAGGCAGGCTTTAGGTTAGCTGCTTGCTGCCTTATTATTGCCATTGCCTGGACAGTCATACACGATGGGCATTGTTGTATATTTTAACACTGGACAAGTATACTGAAGAGATTATATCCTCACCCTGTGTCATATACCACTTGTATTTGTATAACCCTATACAAACATGGCTGGTATATCGACTGATCTACTGATGTTATCCAGCTGTGCCTTTATGCAGAAAATAATAGCACCATTAACCAGATTTGGTTAGAGAGCCCCAATGGCTGCAAAAGTGAAAATCATGAAGCTTATTTCACTATAACTCTTTTGAAGTATTTTAAATGAAGGGCACTTCTGCCAGCTTACACCACATCAGTGAAAATTAGAGTAGTGCAAAATATAATTTCAAATTTTTTTAGCATGTTGCTGCACCTTAGCAAATTGTTTCTCATTTAGCAAATGTGTTTCTTGCAGTGCAGCAACGTGCTCCAGTGTAAAAAATATATAAATTTTATTTTGTGCCACTGTAATTTCCATCTATGTGGTGTAATCTGGCAGAAGTGCTTGATAAATTGGGCCCTAAATATACATGTATATATGACTAATTTATTTTTTTTAATATTCCTTAACATTATAATCTAACAATTTAATATACTATTGTTAACCAACAGTAACATTAACTAAATAATGTTCTTTATTTATTTTTGAGTTTTCCCTTTGTTTGATTTGTATCTATTCAATTTCTTTCTTTCTGTTTTTTAGGTGATGCATATCCTTCTCATTATCATATATCCAAGTAGAAACAGAAACAGTGGGCATTATTTGTATCATTTAATGATTCAGAAACGTATTTAAATGAAAATTATTTTTTAAATACCTACAAAAATATGTTAACACTTTCTAGAAATTGGAAGTCATTTACTAGTTAAAAATAACAGCAATTTGTTTCAAGTTATTTGTACCAATAAACAAAATCAAAAAATACAAATGGTCATATTGAGTGTTAAGGAGCCTCTCAGCTGAAATACACCTCAGAATGAAGTTGAGATAATAACCATGACAATAGCATGGCACGGATGAGTGATCTAGAAGAGGATGGGTCAAGAATGTGACAGATGCTCCCTGTGTCATGGAGATGAGTTTTCGTTTAATCGGACCTCACTTGTGTCAAAAGAGATAATTCAGGAGTAAATGAAACAGAAATGGGGCTTCCATACATTCCCAGTGACTTTCTTTTCTTACTTGATTACAAAAAATAATTGTGTACACCCAGCTATCCAATAATTCAATTCCTCCATAGACTTCTTAAGGGCTTCCTTTCATCATAATGATATCTTCATGATTGCTTGTTTATGACAGACCACTTAAACGAGCTGACTGTGTATTTACAACAGAGGTGCTGTGCCCAGACAGCAGAGGTAGTTTAGACCTACTGATAAGATCAGCACATTGCGTTTGGCAACATTGAAAAATATTTTTTATCAATTGTATTTGAGATATTAGGAACTGGTTAATATTTAGTTCAAGAGACAATGTGGTAAAGTGTTAAATTAGAAATATTACTAGAGATACATTTGTATCGCTAAATCAGGTTAGATAATATATAAACCACTACCACTAAATATAAAATGTGTGGTTTTAATAAACTATTAAACAATACAGGTAATCAAATTAAACTAATTAATTGATTACAGTCCCTATTGCGGCATTAAAAAAAGTCCATATTAACCTTTAGTCCCCAAGGCTTGCTTGAGTTGGGTCTTCATAATCATGGTATGCAAGTCCAGTTACTTTTACTTACTACAGGTATACAATGACCTGAATGAATAGAAACCTTTACAGATGTGTCTTCGGGTACAATACCTAGAAAGTCTGCAGTCCAAGGTGCTCTGGTTACAGTCTTAGCTCCAACAATGGCAGCTGATAAGCTTCCCCATCATACAGATCTACAGATGATAGTCTTTAAGACTTGTAATGACCAAATTGAGCAAGAGGTAAAATACTGAATTACATTTAAATATTGTATTAAATCATTTAGTGAAACCACCAAGAGAAAGAGCATCATCTTAGACAATCCCTATTTTAGGCCTAAACCAAAATTTGATATACCGTAGTTTTAGATCGAATGGACAAGAACTAGAACCAATGCAATCTATGGTCACTAGAGAAAAAAAGTTTACTAAACAGAAAATACTGTCTCTCTCTCCACATTCGGCCAGTCTCCAAAGAAGTCTCTAGACTCCTTACCTCTTCTTGCCCTTCAACATGCACCTCTGACACCATTCCCTTACATATCCTCCAGTCTCTTCTCCAGGCTGATAGTACTCACTTAACCAAACATTTTAACCTCTTGATCTCTTGCTTCTTAAAAAAAGTCTCTCTACGTGCCCATCGCAATCAACTGTAGACTTTAATCTTCACTTCAACTCTAAAGGATTGCCTGATCTGCTCTCTCCTCAACCACTACCTTTCGGTCAACTCTATCCTTGTTACATTGCAATCTGGTTTCACTGCTCGAGACGCCACAGAAACTGTTCTGAACAAAGTGACAGATGACCTTCTGACAGCCAAATGCAATACTCGCTACTCATCCTCCTGTACCTCTCGACTGTATTTGACATCACAGACCACCATCTCTTCCATAACATGCTCTGATCTTTTTTGGTGTTTTTACCGTATTCCTTTTCTGGGATGTAAAATAACCATTTGTATTAGGATTGTGCCTCCAGACCTGTGATTTACTTATCAGCACTCTGCTTCCAAGTTTCCTAAAAGTGTGTCTGTGTTCCTAAGATGTGAGTGATTTTTCTGGTCTTGAGTACAA
Organism: Gastrophryne carolinensis; assembly: GCA_027917425.1. Lineage (NCBI taxonomy): Eukaryota > Metazoa > Chordata > Amphibia > Anura > Microhylidae > Gastrophryne > Gastrophryne carolinensis. Next base: position 574,968,558 of record CM051234.1, on the reverse strand, counting down.
AGTACTGACTACATATCCCAGATATATTTAACAAGTTAACTAATTGCCAGCAGTAATGATGCTTCCAGCCGAGAACACCCTCAGTAACTCTTTAGCTACTGGATATTCCCTATCTAAATAAGTTGAATTACAGCAGAATGGGTTAAACCTGTCACCAATCAGATGATTAGCAAGCTAGAGTGTCGTAAGTCTCTGTACATTGCTAAGGTAAACACAAGATTTCTTATATAACACATAGTTGCAAACATATAGAAAATAAAGCACATTGAAGACCTCATTTTGTCACACAATAATGGAAACTTCAGAAAATGCTGTCGGAGGTGGAATTACCCTTTAAAATGGACCAACACCCTTGCAGTGCAGGTGCAAGGCTGGAGGGGCATCCAGAATGCTGTAACCCCCACACATAAGCCCACAGAACACCCATAATCTGACCTTAACCTCGCTCCCCCACTGGGAATCCAGTGCAGTGATTGGCCACCCAGCGTACATGTGGGTAGCCAAAAATGCCAATGATCCAGCCGCCAGAATGTGCTGGACACGTGAGCGCGTGGGGGGAGCTCCAGTATACTGGATTCCCCCTCCCAGCCTGTCACAGTGCTACCTGTCACAGTGCTGGTCTTCAGCTGGTAAACATTCCAGTAGATTAGCTATAGACTCCGATTTCCTGGGGAAACGGCCTCCCCTCACATCCCGTCCCCCAATCAGGTTGCTACAGCCCTATTACCATAATTCTGTTCCCCCTCCTCCCTCTTCAGAGCAGCACCACCTCATGCCCTCTATTCCCGGCCTGATGCCAGGAGAGAGCAGGCACACACCCCACTGCCTGGGAATGGGCACATTTGGGAGTGCACGCATACAGTTTGGGAGTGCACACATGCATGTTTGGGGGTGCGCACATTAGTGATTGGGATGGCAGCAATGTGTGTCTGGGGGTGCTGGTCTAGGCTCCAATGTCACCTAGCAACAAGGGGGAGAGGAGAGGAGCCAAGATGTATAAAGTAAGTTCTGAGGATATTTCAAACCACGTCCATTATGCAGATTATTATGCAGCATCACAGAGCAAAGGGCTGTGCGCACTTATTTCATAGGAGAAATGATACTGTGAAACTGTAAAACCTTGATATTTCGGCCATTTCTTCTTCAATATAAAAACAGAAAACAGTTTAGGACAGTGCCAAATGTAGCCTGATGCAATGGTGTAACAATTACCTTTGCCTGCTGTATCACTTTAAAAGGACCCTGTTTTCTCTTCTTCTTTCTTCCCAGTTCTCTGAACCTCATCTTTCCCTCTTGCTCAGGAAGGTTCCTAGGTTCTCTCTTCTTTCCCCTCTATAAAGCTATACAACCCCCATCGGACAGACTTCCAGTACCATCTCTATGCTGATGATTACTGTAACTGTACTGTAACTCACTACTATTTGGTCCCCTCCTCACTAAACCTTTCCCTCTCCAATCGATAATGAATGCAGCAGCCAGGCTCACCTATCTGTCTAACTGCTTCTCTGATGCATCCACCCCTAATCATTGCATTGGCTGCCCATACAGAATAGGATACGGTTTAAAATGCTCATACATACCTACAAAGCTCTGCATGGTGCTGTACCCCCTACATCTCCATCATTTCTGTGTACTGACCAGTATCCAACAATATCCCCACAGCTAAATCAGCTGATACAGCTTGGAAATAATCTTATTTTTTTCTAAGATGGCTGGACCATGGCACAAGGCAAGCACTTATTACCCTTTGTGTCACCCCATCCATTTTCCCCTTAGATTGTAAGCTTGCAAGCAGGGCCTTTGATCCTTGTTTCAATTGCTTACCCATTTGCATGTAATTTATTACTCTGTTTATACATGAACCCTCTAACTGTAAAGCGCTGTGGAATATGTTGGTGCTATAGAAAGACTATTATTAATGACTGTCCTCAATGGTACTGTCTTAACTTGTACCAGCAATGTTCTGTCTGTCTGCATTGAAGTCCAATGTCTTTTTCTGTCTAAGCCTCCCTGCTGGTGCACCATTCACCTTACTGCATGCGTCTCACAGAGATAACCTCCATGTGCTCTTGGCAGCCACATAATCCTATATTGCTCTGTCTGTGCTTTAGCAGGCTTCCTAGATTCCTGGGGCTTGACTCCCTCCCTGTAAATCATGACAGTGAGCAAGCTGGCTGCCTATATACCTCGGGCTGATTGGCTCACTAAGTACTCCTTGTGGAGCTGTGGCCCTGTTCCGTTTCAAGTTCCTGTTTCCAGTAAGTATCCTACTAAGTCCATTTACTGTGCCGTGCACCCCTTGTCACCTCTCTGCACTAATATTCCGCTCTCTAAGTCTGCAACCCCAACAGGATTACCCATGGTCTGTGTAACCCAATCTTCCCCACTGGAGCGCAACCAAAGAAGCAGCTCTCACTTGAATACTGGCATCCTGTGCAACATGTAGTTTGTCTTTCTGTTGGTAACACAGTTTGTCTTTTTTTTTTAATGTTTTTTATTGGATATTACATGACAGTACATACATTACATGAATAGTACATGACATTCAGCGTAAACATATATTAAATAAGTGTATACATAAAACAAAATAATGCTTTGTTGTACGTTGTCTTGCTCTGAGGCCCCCTGTCCCCTCCTTCCCAGATACATCACTCCCCAGATGTTGTGGGCAAGCTGTATATAACTTTTGAGGATAACCATCACCAAAACATATAAGAGAGAATTTATGTGAGAAAGTCAAAGATAACAACATGTAGGGGTTGAAAATTCAGGACACTCCTTCCCTGTTTGATATTAGTCATGCTACCCACTTAAAGGGGACCAAAACCCACAGAACTTTTGAAATACAATTGGCCAAAGCTCCTGCCGATATTCCCTTCTTAGGGTGTAGAACTAGAAATAGATAGTTTCGCTCTTTGAAAAGTCCTGGAACACTTTTTTTTTTGCTGTTCCTCTCTGTAAGATGGCATGGGATCAGTCATTGCATAGGTGTGACAATGACATCATTGCCACACGCAGCAGTGACAATGAATGGAGGAGGCAGAGCTTTACAGCTAAAACAGGCGCCATTATCTGGGATTAGAGTGATGCAGGAGCAGTGATAATTGGCAAAAGGTAGTATTCAAGGGGGGAGCAACTCAGGGGATCCTAGTTAAAGTGGGTTTTGGTCCGCTTTATTGTTCAAATGGAAACTTTGGACCTTATTTATGATGTGTGCCATTTAGCATCTTACTTGTGGCTATAGTACCAGTATCGGAGCGCTGGCATTTTGGTCGTATTTGGCACTGTGCTGTGCACTAGATTGGCACTAGCAGTCGCTGCTCAGAATGCTATTTGGCTTTGATTGTTGCACTAGGTATTGGCCAGTCTATGTCAGCGTCTGTTGGACCCGGCTGCCGATTATCCCAGCGCCAGTGAGTGCCACTTTGTACCGCTGTTTTTCTGGTGCTTCACAGCATATTTATTCCCTCCTTGAAAATATTGGCACTGTATTTTTCTGGTGCTGGTTGGCATATCATTATTACAGTTACAAGATATCACTGCTGGGGACAAACTTTACAGTGTATTTAGGCTGCAAGTTTTAGTTGTTGTCCATTGTCATTGTTAAGCAAGAGGAGCCATGGAAATATTTTTAATATTTTAGTAACATAGTATGTAAGGCTGAATAAAGACTTTAGTCCATCCAGTTATCCTTTCAGTGGTCTAGTAGCCATAGCTGGAAATGTTATAACATGCCAGGAAGCCACCCAGGCTACTTTTGAATGTTTTTACTGTATCCATCATAACTACCTCCTCTGGCAGCGAGTTCCATAGTATCACTGCTCTTACAGAAAAGAATCCCCTCCTATGTCGGTGGAGAAAGCACCTTTCCTCTAATCTTAGTGGATGCCCTCGGGTTATGGTTACACTCCGGGGTATAAATAGATTGTGGGACAGATCTTTGTATTGACCCCGAATATATTTAAATATAGTTATTAGATCACCCCTCAGGCATCATTTTAGTAACCCCAAAAAAACATTTGTGACATGACATCTAGGTCCTGCGTTTCAGTAATTGACAAGTCTCAATTCAAGTTCTGTGTGTAATATTAATTATAAGCATTAAACACTAAAATCCAGTTGTGCCCATTGTTCTCTATGGGATCTTGACCTACAGCAGCAGGTTTCATCTGGTGCTGCTTCAACCAGATCGCCCGACACTGCAACCTGTTCAGCGCCAGTGTTAAGTGGGACACTAGCTGGCGGCCGCATCGCCACTGGCATTTTTTTATTTCTTAAATTGCACCCTGAGTGGTACTGATGCCACACAGTGTCCCCCATAAACCCTATCCTAATAGTGAGCGGATGAGACAGAAATTAAATAGAGACATAGAGAAAGACAGAGAAAGCAAAAAAAAAGGTGTAGGGACAGGTGGGGGAGTTGGAGGTGCCCCGGTGAGCCTGCACAGTCAAGTCAGAATATCAGATAAATGATTTAAATACTTATACCAGAAGCTTGTATCATTGGTTCCCAAGTTCTATGAAAATTGCTCCTCCCTGTCTGGAAAGATAGTGGAGGGTCTTTTGTTTACCATGATCCTGTTCAGCTTCTGGAGAACCAAACCCTAGCGGATAGTCAGCTGCTTCCAAGATGAGTCTATGGCAATCTTCCCCGCAGGTAGGACAAATTACATAAATCTTCTAGTGTTGCCCAGCCTGTTGGGAATCGTCATTTAGTAGGACGAACTTAGGGGAGTTGGAAACTGCAATGCTAGTCACTGCTTTTAAGTCCAGAAGCTTTAAAGCGGACCTTCACCTTCAATAAGAGCATATCTTATGTGTTTCGCACACTCTGTACATACAGATTTCTCACACTAAAAACCATATCTACCGGCATCTACTGCATGTTATGAGCCTTTAAACATCCAAGATGGTGGCTTAAGGCCGCATCAGGCAGCCTGCCATCAGGAAGTGCCTTCTGACTGTGTTGCTCTGCATTCTGGGATTGCTGTCCTTTTCCTGACCCCAGCTCTGCTCTGCTCTGCGGCTCTCCTCTCCTCAGTATGTGTGATGCTTCTGAGTCAAGATGGCGGCCCGAGTTCCAGCTCGGTGGGGGAAAGAATAATAAGTGACTAAAAATTTAAAATATATTAATTTTAGATGCTGCGGAATAGTTTTTTTTAAGGGTTTGGGCTTTTCAATAAATCATGCTGCGGGTCCAGTTTAACTCTTTGGGCAGGACCACCAAATATGCAGGAAATTCCCATTGCCTCCACACTCTCTGTAGCAGGGGGGGTGATACTCCTGGATAAGTTTTTACCAATAGGGCAAGGACCACGTACCACTGTAGTAGGATTTTATATTGGGCTTCTATTAGCGATGTCTTGATGAGACCCTTGGTAGACTTGCTTACTAATCCGCTCCACATTCACCTCTGTCCTTTTCCCAATTCAGAATATAGGGTAGCTTTGAGTATAAAGAAGACAAAGATTATATACCAAGGAAATGCCTCCCCTATCTGCTGGCATTCTGTAGCACATTTTATCAAAACTCTTATGGTCTTGATATCCTGGCAAAATCCCTTCATGGCCATCAAGAAGTGACCCATATGGTTGCTTCAAAATAGTTCCCTAGGTGGAAGATAAAAGGAGCTGAAAAGGTAGTCAAGGCATTTGACCTCACCCCGCTCCTACGCGAGCGCTCGTCCAATCAGAGCGCTCAGAGCCGCTGTGGTATGTACGGACAAGCGACGGACAACCAGAGGCCGCGCCTGGCGCTTCCTACTAACAGGGAGTGCCCGCGCTGGGCATTCACAAAACGGCCGGCGCGGGTGGGCGCCCTGCTAGAAGGAACCGCGAGATGCGGACGCGGCCCGCGGCCGCGGCCCGCGCATGCGGCGTTGGAACGGGGATAAGGATTAGGTTTCTGGGCGTCCTAGGGGGTTTCACCCCGTGGGGCATCCCGATTTCCCGGGCCGATCCCCCCTGGGTGTTGGTCCACTTTAAAAAATCTGTCTAGGCTAATAAAAAAAAATAAAGCCATATACACAGTCCCTTTAAAACTAGAGATCTGTTGGGGTACACACAAATGTTAGAATCTGCCACTGAAGGAGGAAACCTTTGATTAGGGAGTTACTGATAGCAAACATTTTGAGCTATTAATCAAGAAATTGACTATTTAGAAATCTATTTTTAATGTGTTCTTTAACAAAAAATACTATGTTGGGAAGGTATATTCACTATACCACAAATTGTGCCCTGAAACGTGTCTAATTTGTAGTGCCCAAGTGAAGATTGCAATACATTAACACAATTAGTAGAAGTCTGAAATCTAACCATTTAAAAAGAGGCAGGGGTCCTATTGTCTCGTCTTGCTCATGATTTCTTGGTTATAATTTACATTTTTGCAGGTAATGTTAACATATTAAAGTACTATTTAACTATCTTCATTTTACAATAGCCCTTCATTGTAATTTAAAAGCTCAAGAGCCAAGTTTTTAATGACAGTAAGTGCAAGGCAAATGTCATGGGCATAGTCAAAGAATTAGAATCCGAATTGTTTAATAAGCTCGTGCTGTGATCTTCGAAGCTAAAATCACCTAGAAAAGTGCAGAAGTCAATTAAAGCAGCTGCTCATTTATACTCATTTTGCTACTGTTTCCGTAACAGATACTTGGTGTTTAAAAGCGTAATAAGGTCAAGGTAGCGAAATTTAAGCTACAAAAAATTAAAATTAATTCAATACCTGCTTTCTGCAAATGTACCACCGAAAGCATGTCATATACATTTCATAATGGTAGTGAGTTAAAGGGCACAACTGGGATCGGACTAGCCTATCAGAGCATCCAAAGATCCTCAGGTGGGCCCCAGGCACTGACTCAAGACCACCATCAAGGCAGTATAAAAGAGCTAAATATCTAGAGAGCCCCAATATAAGAGAGCCCCAAGATGTGATTTCATCTGGTGTCCTCCAAGAATGTTTTTTTTTGGCGGGCTTCTAGAATTATTTTTTCTGGTGGGCTCCAAGAATAATTTCCTAAGATGGGTTCTAAAAATAGAACCTAGCGTGCAACATTCCGACACCGATTTCATCTGATGGGCTCCAAGAATGATTGCCTCTGGTGGGTTCCAAGAATGATTGCCTCTGGTGGGCTCCAAGAATAATTGCCTCTGGTGGGCTCCAAGAATAATTGCCTCTGGTGGGCTCCAAGAATAATTGCCTCTGGTAGACTCTAAGAATGATTTTCTCTGGTGGGCTCCAAGAAGGATTTCCTATGATGAGCTCTAAAAATGGAGCCTAGGGTGCTCCAGTTCGACACTGATTTTATCTGATGGGCTCCACAAATGATTTCCTCTGGTGGGCTCCACAAACGATTTCCTCTGGTGGGCTCCACAAATGATTTCCTCTGGTGGGCTTCAATAATGATTTCCTCTGGTGGGCTTCAATAATGATTTCCTCTGGTGGGCTCCAAGAATTATTTCCTCTGGTGGGCTCCAAGAATTATTTCCTCCGGTGGGCTCCAAAAATGATTTCCTCCGGTGGGCTCCAAGAATGATTTCCTCTGGTGGGCTTCAATAATGATTTTCTCTGGTGGGCTCCAAGAATTATTTCCTCTGGTGGGCTCCAAGAATTATTTACTCTGGTTGGCTCCAAGAATGATTTCCTCTGGTGGGCTCCAAGAATTATTTCCTCTGGTGGGCTCCAAGAATTATTTCCTCCGGTGGGCTCCAAAAATGATTTTCTCCGGTGGGCTCCAAAAATGATTTCCTCCGGTGGGCTCCAAGAATGATTTCCTCCGGTGGGCTCCAAGAATGATTTCCTCCGGTGGGCTCCAAGAATGATTTCCCCTGGTGGGCTCCAAGAATGATTTCCTCCAGTGGGCTCCAAGAATGATTTCCATTGGTGGGCTCCAAGAATGATTTCCTCCGGTGGGCTCCAAGAATGATTTCCTCCGGTGGGCTCCAAGAATGATTTCCTCTGGTGGGCTCCAAGAATAATTTCCTCTGGTGGGCTCCCAGAATGATTTCCTCTGGTGGGCTCCAAGAATGATTTCCTACGATGGGCTCTAAAAAGAGAGCCTAGGGTTTTCCACACTGACACGGATTGGGATCCTAAATACAGAGGGCCGAGGGGGCGTACCTGTATAAGGGTGCTGAAACGTGACATGGCAAAATATTTGAGATGTAGAAAATTACACCTAATCGCATCTGCCACCAGAAGGCAAATGGAGGAAGTCAGAGGCTTCCTGCATGTGGCAGGTAGGAAGTAGAGGACAGGAGTGTGCTCTTCAGCCAAGAGCATGATATTACCGTGTTCTCCTTTTTCAGGAGAGAAATCTGCCTGACTTTCATTGTCTACCGAGTGTAAATTTTCACCTGGCTCTGAATCAACGTGTATATCCCACTCACATTATTGGGGATTATTGGTCCATAATCTTTTTTGAGATAAATAGATCTAGGGTAAATAATAAGGTACATTTTTGTTGTAACTGGAGATTAATTTTAAAGTGGACCTTTACCCCGCAATGCAGATGATATTCCTAGACAGGTGCCTAAATGCACTCAAAAACTCTTTACTGGTATTGTACATTGATGCCATAGGAGGTAACTGCTGTAGAGGAAAGACATTTGTTTTATAGTTTCTTTAACCTGCGTCATCAAAGCAGGGTTATCAAAATGTAACCCGTTGAGGAGAAAACTGGAGCAAAATCTGTGAAGAACTAAAACTAGATATTTAGCTCTGGGCAACTACTTCAGCCACAGGTTATAACCCTACTAATTGCCTTTCATAAAATAAGATCATAGGATATAAAATGTCCACACATCACTGTTCACTGTTAAAAGATCAGGTTTTCCAATTATTTAAAGGTAAGAGATAGCAATACACTCAACCATTTGATTATCGAAAAGAACACATCCATAGGCAGGCAACAAAAATTGTAAAATGACTTAAACTTCATCAGAAGAGACATTAAACTGGACGTTCACCCCAAACAAGAGCCCTTCTTGTATGTTTTCCCTACCCCATACATGTAGATTGCTCCCGTTACAAATCATCCTACCTGTACTTATTGTGTTTTTGGAGCCTTTTAACATCCAAGATGGCGGCCCATGGAGTCTTAGGCTGCCTGCAGGCAGCATTCTGGGATTGCTGTCCTTTTCCTGACCCCAGCTCAACTATAACCTCGCCCCCTGTACTTTTCTCTTCTCCCCTCAGTATTTTGATGCTTCAGAGGCAAGATCACGGCGCTCATATCCTAGAGTCCTTAACAGAGTTGAAGCTTAACAGGGGAAAGAATAATAAGCAAGCGACTAAAAACTTAAAATATATACATTTTAGATGCTAGGGGAATATTTTTTAAGGGTTTGGGCTTTTCATTAAATGCTGCTGAAGGTCCGGTTTAAAGTTATACTAAAGGCAAGCCCAATTATTGTCCCATTGTCTCAGGCTACACGTTGCACTGTCCAAAACTTCAATCAGTTTTCAAAAAGAACTGTAGTTCCTAAGTTATTTGTAAAAGCATTAGAGCATTGGAGACCATAGTGACCAGAAAAATACCATTTTGTGAATACTCACCTGTAAAATGGGTATTGTAAGTATGTCACACACCCCACTTCAGACTTTAATAATTACACTAGGGTTAACGCAGCTCTAGGTGGCAGCATTGCAGAGAACTTCTCCAAAAAACTTCAACAGGCCCCTCCCGGTCTATACATACCTGGTACCTCCCAAGAACCTCCCAGTATTAGAACAGCAGTAAGACAAGGTACCAGAACCAAACAATGTAACCCTCAACGTAAAGAACCAAACTTCACCAAATAGAGAGCCAGGATACCAAAAAGGGCGGGTGAAGTGGGGTGTGTGACATACTTACAATACCCATTTTACAGGTGAGTATTCACAAAATGGTATTATTCTAAGTATGTCACACACCCCACTTCAGACTTTAATAATTACACTAGGGACATCCAACAGCAGTGTCCAGAAAAGGGTGGGTATCCGAACAGGCAACAATGCAAAAACAATTCAAACCACTGCAGCCTGCAAAACCTTGCGGCCAAAAACAGCATCCACTGAAGCCCGCACATCAACCTTATAGAACTTAGAAAAAGTATGAACAGAAGACCAAGTTGCAGCCTTACACACTTGTTCAACCGAAGCCTGGTGCTGAAAAGCCCAGGACGCACCAACCGCACGAGTAGAGTGAGCAGTAACTCGAAAAGGGGGATCCTTCCCCTTGGCCGAATAAGCCCCAACAATGGCCTGACGAATCCATTTACTAATGGAAGATTTGGCCGGAGCCAAACCCTTCCTAGGCCCACATGGCACCACGAAAAAGGCATCAGTCTTACGAAAAGAAGACGTAGCACGTAGATAGTACCTGACGCAACGTACCACATCCAAGCAGTGCAAAGCACTCTCCTTGACATTCTTAGGCTTAGGACACAAAGAAGGAAGAACAATGTCCTGGTTAAGATGAAAAGCAGAGACCACTTTAGGGAGAAAATCTGACTTGTAACGAAAAACCACTTTGTCCTGATGATCCTCAAAATAAGGAGCCTGAATAGACAAGGCTGCCAGCTCAGAAACACGCCGAACCGAAGTAATGGCCACCAGGAAGGCAACCTTCTGAGTAAGAATGGACAAAGCAACCTCCCGCAAAGGCTCAAAAGGAGGAGCCTTAAGAGCAGAAAGAACCAAATTCAAATCCCACACTGGGAGCAAAGGCTTCCTAGGAGGCCGCACATGCGAAACCCCCTGGAAAAAAGTTTTGACCAACGAATGACTAGCAAAAGATTTCTGGAAAAAAATTGACAAAGCAGAAACCTGCCCCTTCAAGGTACTCAGCTGAAGACCAGAGTCCAGCCCCGCCTGAAGGAACTCCAAAATCCTAGACACAGAAAAGACCCGGCAGGTCAAAGACCTAGCCTCACACCAATCAATATAAGATCTCCAATACCTGTAATAGATGGAAGAAGAAGATCTCTTCCTAGCACTAATAAGAGTCTGAATGACCGCATCCGAAAGACCCTCCTCCTTTAAGATGGAGGTTTCAGCAGCCAAGCCGTCAAAGCCAGCGTTTGTAAACTGGGGTAACAGAGTTGACCCTGAGTGAGAAGATCCGGCCGAAGAGGCAGATCGAACTGATCTACGGCCAGACGAACGATGTCCGCGAACCACACCCGCCTTGGCCACCTTGGAGCCACGAGAATGGCGGGAACTCCTTCCAGAACCAACTTTCGCAGAACCCTGCCTAGCATGGGAATCGGAGGAAACAGATAAAGAAACCCCAGGTCCCTCCAGCTCAGAGTCATGGCATCCACCGCCAGAGCCAGAGGGTCCCGGGACAGGGACACAAAGGACGGAAGCTTGTGATTGTGACGAGAGGCAAAAAGATCCACCTCTGGCGTCCCCCACCGGAGACAAAGTGACCGAAACACCTGGGGATGGAGAGACCACTCCCCCCGACGGGACGCACACCGGCTCAGAAAATCCGCCTCTATGTTTTCCACTCCCGGAATGTAAACTGCCGAGATGCAAGGGACATGAGTCTCCGCCCAGATCAAAATCAGAGACACTTCCCTGTGGGCACCCAGACTGCGAGTCCCTCCTTGATGATTGATGTAAGCAACCGCCGTCTGATTGTCTGAGCGAACCTGAACCGGCAGACCCTGTAAATGATGCGTCAAGTGAGACAGAACCAACCTGATGGCTCGCAGTTCCAGAACATTGATGGGCAAGTGGGCCTCCTGAGGGTCCCACTGCCCCTGAAACCGAAGATCCTTCCAATAACCTCCCCAGCCTGACAAACTGGCATCCGTGGTGACAGTCTCCCAAAGTGGAGTCAGAAAAGACCTGCCCTTCAGAAGGTTGTCCGAGACCAACCACCACAGAAGGGACTGCCGAACCCGGGGGGATAACCGGAAGGACCGATCCAACGACCCTGGACACCGGTTCCAAGACGCCAAAAGATGAAGTTGAAGAGTCCTCGTATGAAACTGAGCAAAGGGAACTGCCTCGAACGAGGCCACCATCAACCCCACCAGTCTCATCCCCAGCCGAATGGACGGATGAGGATGGGAGAGAAGCAGCTGGACCAATTCCTGAATCATCAGAACCTTGGCCTGAGGAAGAAACACTCTGTGCTGGCAGGAATCCAACGACATCCCCAGAAAGGTCACCACCCTGGCAGGAACCAGCGAGGACTTGGGGTAATTGATCACCCAGCCGAACCTCTCCAACAGAGACACCACCGTGCTGGTGTCCCCCTCTGCTTGACTGAAGGAAGGAGCCATGATGAGAAGATCGTCCAGGTAAGGCACAATGCGAATCCCCTGAGCTCTGAGCAGGGCCATCACCCCCGCCAACACCTTGGTGAACACTCTCGGAGCAGAGGTGAGACCGAATGGAAGAGCCACAAACTGAAAATGCCGATCCCCCACCACGAAACGGAGGAACCGCTGATGAGCAGGAAAGATCGGCACGTGCAGGTACGCATCCTTGATGTCTATGGACGTCATAAAGTCCCCCTGCCGAAGCGAACCGATCGCAGACCGCAGGGTTTCCATGCGAAACTTCCGAGGACGGATAAACCTGTTGAGAAACTTCAAATCCAGAATAGGACGGAAGGACCCGTCCTTTTTGGGGACCGTGAAGAGATTGGAATAAAACCCGCGCCCCACCTCTGAAGGAGGAACCGGGCAAATGACAGCCAAATCCAGAAGATTCCTTACTGCCGCCAGGAGCCCCTGCGCGGCCAAAGGATCCAAAGACACCCGAGACCTGAAGAACCTTGGAGGAGGACGGGACTCGAACTCCAACTTGTAACCGGCCGAAACCACCTCCCGGATCCATCTGTCCGGGACCTCCTGGTCCCACACCCGGGAGAAAAGTTGCAACCGTCCCCCCACCCGAACGGGTGAGGGCGCCCCCTCATTGCTGGGTGGGCTTGGCAGCCGGCTTGGGCTTGGCACCCCAGACGCGAGTGGGGCGGCCACGGCCTCTGCCCCTATTCCAACTGCCGCCCCTGGGGGCCGAGGAGCCCGCACCTCTACCGGCGCCGACTCCCCGAAAGGACGGATTGAACGAGACCATCCCCCGAAAGGAACGGCGAAATTTCTTGCGCTGAGGTAACTTACCTCCCTTGGCAACAGAGTCCAGCTTCTCACCAAAAAGCCTCAAACCCAGAAAGGGCAGAGCCGTGAGCGATCTTTTAGAATTAAAATCAGCCGTCCACTGTCTCAACCACACACAGCGCCGGATAGCCACCAGCAAGGCAGTAGCCCTGCCACACATCAGCATGGCATCCTCCTGAGCGGCCAGGATAAAGGACAAAAAAGCATCACAGCGCTTAAGCCCAAGGGACTCATCACTGGTGGGCTCGAGATCCACCCCCAAGTCCCTGACAATAGACCTGACAGCAAAAGTCAAAAGAGCCGAAGCACAGACAGGCCTTAACACCGAACCCGCACTCACTGTCCCTGAGCGAAGTCGTGTCAGGGGAATGCACGACCGCCGTGTTGGACAGTCCCAAGACCGGAGTATCTACCTCAGGGCGGACAGACCAACGCTTCATCAATTCCGCCGGAAAGGGATACTTCCTATCCCAGCTAGACGGCACACCAACAAGACGTGTAGGTTGCTCCCATTGCTTGAAGACAATTTCTTCAAAATGCTGTTGGCTGGGAAACTCCAGACGCTGCTTGGACACCCCAAAAAGCTGACCCTTGGGCCTGGGAGCAACCACCGGAGGCTCCAAATCCAAAACCTCAAACATCTGGCTCAAAATGGTAGAGGAATCGAGAGGGAGGCCATCATCCTGATCCCCCTCAGAACCCAGCAACTGCTGAACATCAGAATCTTCATCCTCAATGAGCTCACCTTCTTCACGGGGACGATCCGACCAATCCAGATCTCCCACAACTTCCTCATCTGAATCCGGCGGAGGCGGAGACAGATGCTTCCGCTTAGCTGAAGCCTTCTGAGCGGCTATAGCAGAAAACCGCTTCTCAAGGCTGGTCAAACGGGCACATACCTCAGCCTGCGAATCCCCGCCCAGGACAACGTCACACGGGGTCCGGAATAAGCGAGGGGGAGAGGGAGATGGCGCGGCTGACGAAGTGCTAGGCACCGGAGTACTGGACTGCCGTGCAATGTTCTGCTGTGCACAAGGGATACACAAAATGACATCATCTCCCTGGAGCGGAGTCCCACAACCCCCGCACACCTTGGATTGTCCCGAAGAACCATTCCCGGTATCTGTGGCAACCTCCATGTGGTGAAATTATGGTTTTTGCAGAACCCAGGGATTTATGCGGTGCGCGACCCGGGATGCCCCTTAATAACCTAACACTTGTCTAAGGACAGTCACAAGATCCTGACCCAGGGGAATAGCATAAGACCCTTATAAAAATACAAATAAGTGTATATATATAAATATATTGCAAAGAAAAAACACCCCCCACGAGCCAGGTATATATGACCGGGAGAGCCCTGCCAGACGGGATCCCAGGATCTGAAAAACACAAAGGGAGAGGGACAGGCGTCAATCAGCACCATGCCAAAATACCACATAATATACAAAACCCCCCTCACACCACCCTCCCCCCTCATTAACCAGAGCAACGGAAATGGTTAATGCCAACCAGCATCATCAAGATGCGCCGGGGCGAGGAGGGAGGAAAAGGAGGAGGAAAGGATCCGAGGGGTCACTGACATACAAGCCAAAAAACGCCTACCTGGAGAGGAGAGGAAACCGCGCAGCCAGCAGAAGATGGCGGCCAGCACACAGTGGACAGAGGAAGAGAGAAGCTCCGGGAGCGCGGGAGCCGAGAAGGCCCCGCCCCTCCGGGCGTCCAATCCGTGCGCGGCCCGCGCACGCGCGACCCCGCCCCCAGGCAGCGTCAGCGTCTGCCTGCGGGGACCGCAATCAGACCTCGATAACGGGACCGGCGGCGCCACCCGCCGGCTCCCAGTGTACAGCGCCGGAGTAACACAGACCCACACACTGATAAAAGGTCCCCCCTGAGTAGCCGGGCAAGCAGGCTGCAAGCGCCGGGTACGGCGCTCAGCCACCAGCGGGACCGCGGCGCAGCACGCCACGAGGCCCCGCCCCCCCCGGCTCCTGAGGGGAGATACACACAGCCATAGGAGAAAAGAAAAATGGAGAACAGACAGTGAAATCAGACAAAGTAAAATCACAAAGGGAATCACAAGGTAGAGCGCAGCAGCACACTCACACAGCATGTCACTTAATAAAAAGCATGACACTGTCCCCAGCGCGTCCCACACCCCGGAAGAGACACAATCCCAGGGCAAGACACAACCTGACCACTAACTCCTATAAAATGGGGCATCCCACATCCGGATCACCACTCCGGGAATCCCGCTATGCCCCGCAATGAAGGGTCGAGCGGAGGAGCTAATCTCCTAGGCACCAATGGTGCCGGCTACCTTATTGCCCGGCCTACAGCCAAAGCTGGGAGCCTGCCATTACATAGAATACATTCAAACAAAGCCGGGCAGAAATAGACCACGGGGGGGGGGGGGGGGGGGCCGGGGGGATACCCCGGCTACCTGCAAGCAGGAGACTTCTTTCTTCTGTCTTGTCGCCACCTTGCAGAGAACAACACTGGGAGGTTCTTGGGAGGTACCAGGTATGTATAGACCGGGAGGGGCCTGTTGAAGTTTTTTGGAGAAGTTCTCTGCAATGCTGCCACCTAGAGGTGCGTTAACCCTAGTGTAATTATTAGAGTCTGAAGTGGGGTGTGTGACATACTTAGAATAAGGGGGTGAGAGATGCTGAAGGCTAAGAGCGTCTCCAGTCTGCCAGCACATAGTGTCACCAGAGAGGAGGGTGGGGTTTCATAGCTGCAGAGAGATGCAGCCAATCAGGATGTCTGGGGATGGAGGGAGGGGTGTTTCCATTCTCGGTCCACTGAAGGGTGATTGAAGGACTAGGTGAGTGGGGTGGAGACTGAAAGCTGAATGAGGAAGTGATTCCCTCACTAAGGAGACCAACATAGCAGGAAGGAGAATGCTGGAGGGACTCAAAGTGAGGTAAGCTACTGATATTTATTTTTTAACTTTTGACTTGCCAATTACTTTAAGAACTTCATTTGTACAGTATAGAGGAAATAAGGGAAAGAGGAGACATGACATAGACCTTTAACCCTTTAAGTGCTAACCACATAACACCTACGTGCTCGCATGTCCGTGCCTTAAGTGCCAAGCACGTAGGTGTTACGTGCTTGACTTCCCCCCCGCTAGTAAAAATGACATTTACTTACCTGCGGTCGCGCTGCCTCCCGACAGGTCTCCTCTTCACTGGGGGGGGGGGATCCGATCGCCCCCCCAGCCTCTTCCGTGGCGAGGAGAGGGCAGAAATCGCCCTCTCCCCCCACTTCCTGGATCGCGACTGATAGCCCCGCCCCCTAAGGGCAGGGCCGGGTGACATCATTGTGATGTCACCAGCAGCCGCCTTCTTAAGTCCAGAACCCGAGACAAGAATCAGTCTGCTCGGGTGGTTGGAGGAGAGAGGTGGGGAGGGGGAGAGGGCTGTGATCGCCCCCCCCCTCCCCAGGCTCTCTCCTCCAAACACCCGAGCAGACTGACAGCTGTCATCGGAGATCGCCGGGGGACAGAGGATCGGAGGTGAGTAAAGTAAAAAAAAAATAAATAAATGACATTTTTTTCTTATGTGTCGGTGTGTTTATTTTTACATTTAACCTGCAGATGACTAGCCATTAACCCCCGGCACCCCTGTTACCTGCCTCCCCAAAGCCCGGGGGGGGGGGGGGGGCAGAAGAGCCCAGGCCCACAAAGGCTATGTGGGCTTGTAGGCTGCAGAGTGGGGGGGTGACAAAAGCTGGCCCCCCCACTCTGTTCCTACAAGCCCCCATAGCTGGTCCCGGGCTGGTAATGCTGGGTAAGGGGGACCGCATTTCATTTTTTGGGGGATTTTTAAGGGTTTTAACCCTTACAATTCCCCCCAAAAAAATGGGGTCCCCCCAGGACCCTATGTCATTTTTTTTAAAATAAAGCCCTTATGTTCTGTCGCCCAGCAGCTAAAAAAAGCTTCCAGCTGCAGCAGGAGAGCAGAAGCCAGATTGATCACACAGGGATGGATGGAAGGTAAGTATTAAAAAAATAAATAAAATATTTTTTTCTGCTTGTTTCTGTTTTTTTTTTTTTTTTTACACTTAACCCCTTGTGAACTGGTAAGGGATCCATGAGACCCCTCTACCAGTTCACAAGGCTGGGGAGCTGGCAAGTCACCTGCAGCTAGCGGGTGACTTGCCGTTAACCCCCGGCACCCCAATTACCTGCCTCCCCAAAGCCCAGGGGGGGCAGAAGAGCCCGGGTCATGGCTATGTGGGCTTGTAGCCTGCAGGGTGGGGGGGGCACCAAAGCTGGCCCCCTTGCACCCTGTTCTACAAGCCCCCATAGCTGGTCCAGGGCTGGTTATGATGGGTAAGGGGGACCCCATATCATTTTTGGGGGAGTTTTTAACCCTTAAAATTCACCAAAAATGCCCCCCCCCCCAGGAGGGGGGACTCTGTCATTTTTTTTTTAAATTAACCCCTTATGTTTATAGTGTGGATAGTAGTAGTATTTTATTTGTAAATGTTATAAAGTGCTATTTTCAGTTTAGGGGGTCTCCTGGGCAAGAATGGGGGAGCTACCAATACATATGTGGTACCGTTGTAGTCGGGAGAAATTGGGCTTTCACATGCAATATGGTTTTCTCTAATAAAGTAAATGTTTTATTTAAAATAAAGGAGACAATTGTCTAAAAAATATTTATTTATTTTTTTGTTTTTTTACACAAAAATATAAAAAAAACAGTAGAAAAATTACAACCAAGACATTTCATGTTAAAGCCTAAACTCTGCTGCAAAATATGTATCTATAATTTTCCTGGAAATTCCGGCAAATATCACGGTTAAACATGCCGCAGAATGGGGAAAAATGACCTGTCAACAGAGGGTGACAAAACTTCAAGTAGGCTGGCAATTAAAAGAGTTAATAGTACCTATGCATGTTGGGTATTGTTCTGCTCGGAGGACCTTGCTCTTTCAGATTCAGCTTGTTTTTTTCTTGTTTGCATATTTATATTTTAGGAAAACATGTTATTTATTCAGTTTTTTTATTCATTTTTTTAGGAAAACCCTGTGCAACCTAAGAATTCTTCGAGGGATTACTTCCATAAAGGTGAGCCTACTACAACAAGCTGGGTACTCTTAGAAAGCTTAACAGGTGTACTTTCAGGGAATATTTTGTTTATGGGGGATATTCCAAATGTAAAGGGTTGTTTTGGTTGAAAAATTGCAAGGTGCGCACTTTGTCTGCAGAGCTGAAATTTTCAAGTAAAATTACTGTTACGCGCATGCTTTGCTTTGTGGTGTTTGCCAACTCTTCCCTTGACAGTACCTATGCATGTTGGGTATTGTTCTGTTCGGGGCATGTTGCTTTTTGAGATTTTACTTGCTATTTCTTGTTTGCATATCGTTTTTTTAGGAAAATGTGGCTTGATTCTTCCGTTTTATTCTTTTTTAGGGAAACTTTGTGCAACCAAAGAATACATTGAGGGATTACTTCCAGAAAACTAAGCCCACATAAACAAGCTTGGTACGCCTAGAAGGCTTAAGGCGTGTACTTCCAGAGAATATATAGTTTGCGGGGGGGTATTTCAAATGTAAAGGGTTGTTTTTCTGGAAAAACTGCAAGGTGCGCATAGCGCAGTTGTATTTTATCTGAAAATCTCCTAAAGCTGTTTCAGTTTGGGGGAATCTCCTGGGCAGGAAAGGGTGTCTACCAATACATATGTGGTACTGCTGTGACCGGGAGAAATTGGGGTTACGCACGCAATAACATTTTATTGACAAACTTACATTTTTTAGTACAAAAAAACAATACAAATTGCAAAAAATTGATTTTTTGCACATATTTCACCAAAAAGTATTGAGAATACACTAAAAAAAAGGCCAAACAAGACATTTCATGTTGAAGCCCAGACTCTGTTGAAAAAAACAATATATAATTTTCCTGGGAAATCCTTTCAAAAATCACAGTTGAACATGTGTAGCGCAAAATAGTGAAACATGGTCTGGCAACAGAGGGTGACAAAAGCTGCAGGTAGGCTGGCAGCGAAAGGGTTAAACTAAGGCTCAGAAAGGAAAATATTTTAAAGCGGAATTATAGTCACAACTTGCCCCCCACCCCTCCTTGCCACCTTACCCTGGCGCTGACGGAGGGCTACAAAGAAAAAAAACAGAACCTCCGGGCGCTTTGGATCCTGGCTGCTGCCATCTTGCCTCAAAAGAACAGAGCCGCATCTCATGGCTCTGTGCGTGCTCCCATCCATCTATTCAAGTGAATCGGCAGCGGGAGTGCACGCACACACCAGGGGATGGCGTTTTGTGTCATTCTCAGCAGCCAGCCACAAGTATCACTAGCCACTAGCATCAGGTGGGGTTTTTTTCTTCGTAACCCCCTCGTCCTGCCTCAGCACCAGGGTAGGGTGGCAGGGCAAGTTGTGACTAGAATTCCGCTTTAAGGCTGCCAATCTCGGGGCTGAATTCCCGGCTGAGGATCCAGGAAGAGTTAAGAATTGGGGGAATTCTGGGGGGTGATGCAGAGATGGGCTCCAGCATTCTGAGTGCCCCCCCCCCCCCCCCCCCCAGTATGTTTGATTGCACTGGGACTGGACCAACACCCGTTAGCAGAGAAATGGGTGTTGGTGTGTTTTAAGAGGAAATGATAAAACAAGGGGGCACAACCTGAAGCTAGTCGGAGGGAAGATCAAGAGCAACGTTCGAAAATATCATTTTACTAAAAGAGTAATAGATGCTTGAGGCAGGTAAATAAATCAACAGTGAGTAAAATTAAACATTTCTGGGAAAAGCACACATCTATCCTAAGATAAGAACATATGCACATGAGGGCAGACTAGATGGACCATAAGGTCTCCTACCGTCAACCTTCTACGCTTCTATTTAACAATGCAATTGCACAAGTATATGGACTCTCTCCTATAATTGGGAATGCAGTTGTGTTTAGGATTAGCTGCCATTATTTTTCAATGTTCTTTATGACAACATAATGAAAACATATACATAAATAAAGGATTATACTCCAGAACATACAGTTGTCAGGCTAACATCTATATAAAACTTTGTCTTATATAATGATGATGTTATAGTGGACTGTTTATAAACAATCATTTAGCTGCTTATTCAAAAATTAGGTTACATAGACTAAAAATGAAAAAAGGTCTAAAAAAAAGGGAAGAGTAGTGAGGAAAGAAAGCAAGAAAAAAAGACAGGGGTGGTATCATCTGGATTTAAAGGGTAATTACACGTTCAATGGCATTTTTAAAAGTTTCCTATCTAGTGTACCAGTATCATGTGCTCAAGGAGTTAATCTATTAATTTTTTACTTTTCTATGTTTTTGCAACTCCATGTTATAAAAGAAAACAGTTCTCCATAGCAACAATGTGTTTACCTTAGAAACGTACATCAAAGTGGTGTTCTGATGTACATTTCAGAAGCTTCCTCACCCGCTTGCTTGCTAATCCTCTGATTGGCCGAGGCAGACATGACACATTTTTACCCCATCTGCATTATTTCAATCTCTTCAGATAGGGGGGGATCTGTCTTGTGTTCAAGAAGCTAAAAGGATTAGTAGCTGCATTCTCAGGTGAAAAGAGTGATTTCTGCTGCTTTGTTTAGCCAAAGCTATTAATAAAGACACCTGTTATCGTTGAAGGATTCTGGGATTTGTAGTGAGCAAAGGATACCGGGAGCTTTAATGATTGGCAACAAAACCACTCCTACTTCACAGAGCCACAGGAATATAAGAAACTTGGAAACAGCAAGCTGATAAGTAAATCATAAGCTGATAAGTAAATCAAAGGTCTGGGGGCACAATCCTAACACAAATTTTAGTGGGTATTTACAAATAGAGCCTCCCTATAGATTGTCCATAACTCCTGGACTTTAGCGTACAAATCTTCTTTGTTTAAAGTGGACCAACACCCAGCGTGATCGGCCCGGGAATCTATGAGATTCCCGGGCCGATCCGATCCCTCCCTGCGGGGCATCCAAAATTGGGATTCCCCGCTGTGTGAAACCCCCCAGGACACCCGCTGCACTTACCTGATTGCCGGTCCAACGGCGCATGCGCGGGACGCATCTTGCACTTCTCTCTAACAGGGGGCGTAGCTGTGCCGGCCATTTGTGAATGGTCGGCGCGGGCGCGCTCCCTGTTAGAGTGAAGCGCGACATGCGCCCGCCAGCGTGCTCGGAGTGGTAAGAAACCTCATTGACGCGCATTCCACAGCGGCTCCGAGCGTGCTGATTGGACGAGCGGCCACGCATGCGCCGTAGGAGCGAGGTGAGGTGAGTTTTTACTTGCGATCTGGGGAGGTTTCACATCCCGGGGAAGTGGACCAAGACCCAGGATAGTCAAAATCCTGGGTGTTGGTCCGCTTTAATGAAACACTGGACATTTTTCATTGGTCAAAATCCATTCACATTTCCTCTCCCTTTCTATTTGGTTTTCTATAAAGCTCATTATTATGCATGGCATAGAAAGCTGATTGGACCACCGGTGAGAAGGAAATACTCAGAATTCTATTAATGTACACACAACAGCCAAATTGGGATGCCCGGCGGAAGAGCAATAGAACACAGGAGAGTGAAAATCCTATTTAAAGTGGAACAAAACCCAGGATTTTGATCAACCTGTGTTTTGGTCCTTGTCCCCGTGGCAACCACCGATCGGGGTTGCCCCGCTGTGTTAAACCCCCCAGGTTGCCCAAACAAACTCACCTCTTCTCGGTCCTAAGACGCATACGTGGCCGCTCGTCAAATCAGCGCGCTCGGATCCGCTCGGGCTCCTTCTTCCAGGAGCTTGTCTAAAACGAGCATTGACGCCCGCATCCCCCGCTACCCTCTAACAGGGAACATGCCCGTGCCGGCCATTCACAAATACCTGGCGTGAGCGTGCGCCCTGCTAGAGGGATAGTGGGGACAAAACTGCTGCTCGCACATGTGCCATTGGCCCCGAGAAAGATGATGAGTTTAAGGGCGACTTGGGGGGGTTCACACAGCGGGGCATCCCGATTCTGGATGCCCCGGGGGGGAGGAAATCAATCAGCCCGGGAATCTTATAGATTCCTGGGCCGATCTCTGAGGGTCTTGGTCCACTTTAGGAAGCAACAAGTGAAATCTGTCACAGGCTCTGGGTGGTGGGGACAGCATGCTGGGGGGGCTTGAAGCACTGAAGCCTTGAAGCACTGCCCCTGGCCGATAATCCTGTTCATTAGGCGGATAAGCACACGTGACGTGCGTGTCTCATGCACGTGTTTTGCTTTGCCACCACGCAACCCATGAAATTGCATGGGACAGCCACCTCTCAGGGGCCCCCCAGATCCCAGACTCACTCACAGAGCACACACTGGAAGTGGCTGAGGGCTAACTGTATAACTGGTACTGACAGGGAAGCAGGGCAAAGATGTGGGTACAGCAAGGAACAGAGCAAAGATGGGGAGCAATGTGGAGAAGTAGGTGCATTTGGGAGCAGGGCAGAGACCTGGGTGCAGCAAGGAAAAGGGCAAAGATGGGGAGCTAGGTGAAGATGTAGGTGCATTTGGGAGCAGGGTAGAGAAGTGGGTGCAGTAAGGAACAGGGCAAAGATGGGGAGAAGGGCAGAGAAGTAGGTGCATTTGGGAGCAGGGCAGAGATGTGGGTGCAACAAGGAACGGGGCAAAGTTGGGGAGCAGGGGGGGGATGTAGGTGCTTTTGGGAGCAGGGCAGAAATTAAAAACCTTGGGTTTTTATTTTGTTACATAAAAATTCCTTAGATTAGGGCCCCCCGACACAACTTTACATGGGGCCCCATATATGATAAGCCCGTCCCTGAAAAGAGCAGCCCCAGTAACTACTTTTACCTGATATCATGATGCCCCCTGGGGTGTAACGCTCAGCAGATCTTCGGTTAGATGAGGATTGTTTTTGCTTTTCATGCCCAAGTTTTTGGTGTTCTGCCTTATTATTTCCCTCATCTGGGGTGTAAAATAAACTTGTGTTAGGATTGTGCCCCCCAGACCTTTGATAGACTTATCAGCAAGATGCTTCCAAATTTCTTACATTCCTGTGTGTCTGTGATACTAAAGTGAGAGCAGCTTTCCTGGTCTTGATTAAAAACTACTGACTACAAATCCCAGAATCCTTCCACTGTAACAGGTGAGCTCATCAACAGCTTCACACAGCAGTAATGACCTCCCCAGGTGAGAACTCTGCCAGTAACCCCTTAGCTACTGGAACACAAGATTGTGATTCCCCATTATTTGCAGAGTTTTTATTAATGCAGAAGGGGTTAAACATGCTATCTCTGCCTTAGCCAATCAGGTGATTAGCAAACCAGAGTCAGGAACTCGCTGTCCTCGAAAACACCACATTGTTGCTACAAAAAAAAGGTTTGCTTTTATAACACAAATTTGAAACAAATACTTTTGGCACACAATAATGGAAACTTTTGAAAATGCCATAGAAATTGGAATTACCCTTTAAAGTGGACCACTTCCTCAGGGCACCCTGATCGGGGGTGCCCCACTGTGTGAAACCCCATCAGAACACACTGCTCCTGGCTTCCACCACTCACTCCAGGCTGAGATCTATGGCCAGGCCCGTCCAACACCCAGTGATGGAAGGGGGGTAAGTACTAGTTTAAAAAAATAAAATAAAAATAAAGGACTTGTGTGTGTGTTTTTCACTTAAAGGGCCAGACCAGCCAGACTGCCCATTTTAACCCTTGATAGTGTGTGTATTTTATTTGAAAATCTCAAAAAGGTGCTCTTTTCAGTTTCAGTTCACCATGATTTATTGAAAAGCCCAAACCCTTATAAAATAATTCCCCAGCATCAAAAATTAATATATTTTAAGTTTTTAGTAACTTACTTATTATTCTTTCCCCTGCTGGGCTGCAACTCTGTTCAGGACTTTAAGATACGGGCACCGCCATCTTGACTCAGAAGCATCACACTTACTGAGGAGAGCGGGATAAAGTGCAGGGGGGCGGGTTATAGCTGTGCTTTGCTCACACAGAGCAGAGGTCAGGAAAAGGTCAGCAATCCCAGAATGCAGAGCAGCACAGTTAGAAGACACTTTCTGTTTGCAGGCTGCCTGATGTCCCATGAGCCACCATCTTGGATGTTTAAAGGCTCATAACATGTAGTAGATGCAGGTAGGATGATTTTTAATGTGAGCAATCTGTATGTACAGGGTGTGGGAAACATATAAGATAGACTCTTATCCAGAGTGAAGGTCCGCTTTAAATCATGCTGAAGGTCCGGTTTAAATAGAGGACATCCACACATGGGATACTCCAGAGGCGTTTGTTAGGTCAACTAAAGACCATTCGATTTCAGGTCCACTTTAAAGCAAAGCACAATGCCGGTTGCCCTCACATGAATACACACAGGGCAACAACCCCTGTCACCCCTCTCATGTCTCCCGCCCGCCACAGAGCAAAGCACAGGCTTCCCGCTACACATGCCTCAGCTCCCGACATCTGTTGCGCATGCGCGCGGCGCCTCTCACGAGTGTCAACGGCAACCAGTGCAGCGTTCTTCCGCCTCGCCGTCATCTCGCTGCGCAGTCCCTCATCATCTTGCTGCGCAGTCCCTCATCATCTTGCTGCGTAGTCCCTCATCTCTCTTCCCGGCAACATGGCGGACCCGCGAGTCAGGCAAATAAAAATCAAAACCGGCGTGGTGAAGCGGTGAGTGGAGTGGGAGAGCGCGTGTAATGTGTGTCGGGCCCGGCCGCCTCTGTTTCCATGTCACTACACTATACCTAGGCCTGTCACCCAGGCGCCATGTCTCCCTCACATGTGTCATGTGTGATCTGATATGAGGAGGGGCCGCAGACCTGTACGTGCTCCTCAGAAGCTGCCATGTTTCTGGAATGTTCTGTGGAGGCCATTGTCACGCCCTATAGAGGAGACTTGGCTGCCCACCTATGATTGGAGGCCTGTTTTTTCCCCTGCATGGTCCTATAAAGAGGAACAAAACCTAAGCTTCTCACTTTCCGGGGTTGTGTTGCCCAGGCTTTGTAATATGCTGCAGATCGCCACAAACGCACATCTCTGGTGATCCCAAAGCACATGCATGAGAAGCTAGCCAATCAGTGTCTTGCATTTCATCCAGCTCGCCGCTGTGCGTGCAAAGAAAATGTTGACTAGAGCTTAAGGTGGACCACGAGCCATTCAAGTGGAATAACATACCCCCCAGGCTTCTAGGTGAAGGCTGTAAACATCTACAGCCGTCATCCCCAGAAACTCGGGGGTGGGAGTGGCCCTCGTCTAGAGGGCACTGGGGATGCGGCTGCTCCCTGGGGGAAGGAACAAAGCCCGGGATTAAAAAAAACAGGGGTTTGTTCTGTTTTATAGAAATTTCTGGTGCAGTTACGTGACTGTGATAGGATCACCAGCTACGTGAATATAGCAGGCAATCCAGGGGGGTTTCACACAATCCAAGAGAAAAACCTTAGACTTCAACCGGACCTTCACCCTGAATAAGAGCATATGTTATGTTTCCCACATGCTGTACATACAGATTGCTCACATTAAAAATAATAATAATCCTACCTGCATCTACTGCATGAGCCTTTAAACATCAAAGATGGCGGCACATGGAGTCTCAGGCTGCTTGCAAACAGGAAGTGTCTTCCTCTGCATTCTGGGATTGGTGTCCCTTTTCTGACCCCAGCTCTGCTCTGTCTGTGTAAAGCACAGTTATAACCCTCCCTGCATTTTTTGCCCCCTCTCTTCTCCTCATTATGTGATGCTTCTGAGGCAAGATGGCGGTTCCCGTATCCTAGAGTCCTGAACACAGTTGCAGCCCAGTGGGGGAAAGAATAATAAGTAAGTGACTAATAATGTCAATATATTAACTTTAGATGCTGGAGAATATGTTTTTAAAGCTTTTCATTAAAGCGGACCTTCACCCTGAATAAGAGTCTATCTTATATGTTTCCTACACCCTGTACATACAGATTGCCCACATTAAAAATCATCCTCCCTGCATCTACTGCATGTTATGAGCCTTTAAACATCCAAGATGGCGGCTTATGGAAGCCGCCATCTTATCAGGCAGCCTGCAAACAGGAAGTGCCTCCTGACTGTGCTGCTCTGCATTCTGGGATTGCTGACCGTTACCTGACCCCAGCTCTGCTCTGTCTGAGCAAAGCACAGCTATAACCTGCCCCCCTGTACCTTATCCCACTCTCCTCTCAGTAAGTGTGAGTTAAGATGGCGGCGCCCGTATCCTAAATTCCTGAACAGAGTTGCAGCCCAGTGGGGGAAAGAATAATAAGTTAGTGACTAAAAACGTAAAATATATTAATTTTAGGTGCTGGGGAACTGTTTTTTAAGAGTTTGGGCTTTTCATTAAATCATGGTGAAGGTCCAGTTTAAATGATGCTGAAGGTCCGGTTTCAGGCCAGTAGTTGTTGCGCTCTGGGGGGGGGTCATTTTGATACTGCGCTGTGTTTCTTCCCAGGGATCACCATTAAACATTAACTTCCAATGATCCCGCGGTGTGGGCAGCAGCCGGCCCGCGTGCTCGAGGAAGCCACCAGCCGCATCTTTGCTCTCTATGTGAGGGGCCAACCCATGCCAGTCATTCACAAATGCCTGGTGTGGGGGGTACGCACCCCAGCTAAAGCTATAGTTTGGATGCGGCCCACACATGCGCTGTTGGATCACCCTGTTATGTGAGTTTACTCAAGTGATCGCTGGGGTTTCACACAGTGAGACATCCCAAATCGGAATGCTTCATGGAGAGGCGATTAGCTGGCCTTGGGAGTGTTTGAGACTCCGGGGTCAGCCATGAAGGCCATTGTTCCTCTTTGAAGCAGAATAAAACCCGGCACAGCTGGCCCTGAAATCTAAAGTATTCCAGGGCTGGCCCCTCTCCTTCCCCTGGGGCATCCCAGGGAGCTGGTAATTGGTCACTATTCCCTGATCCAATACACATGCACGGGCTCTTATACAGTTTTGGTTGTTGACAATGGGGAGTGAGAGCGGCCGCATCACCACTTCCGGTCCAGCCATTCAGATGGGGATGCGGCTTCTCTCTCTCCCCATTGAAGTCAAAGAGAGCCTTTTGCTGGATGAAATAAACATGGAAAAGGGCTCTGATTGGACAAGAGCCTGCACGCGTGATGTTGGACCGTGGAGAGGTGAGTTGTACTGGGTGGGGATTTCACACAGCAGGGCGTGTGTTTTGTGCCCCTTTAAATTGGACCAAAACCCAGGATTTTGACTATCTTGGATTTTGTTCCTTGCCCCCGGAGCACCCCCAATCAGGGATGCCCGGCTTTGTGAAACCCCCAGGTCGTCGAAACAAACTCACCTCTTCCCGGTCCTATGGCGCATTTGCAGCCGCTCGTGGCTCCGAGTGTGCTGATGGCAGCATCCCGCGCTACTCTCTAACATGGAGTGTGCCCGCACCAGCCATTCACAAATGCCTGGCGCGGGCACACGCCCTGCTAGAGGAATAGTGGGGATGCACCCGTTGGACCAGAAAGGAAGGTAAGTGTATGGGCAACCTAGGGGGTTTCACACAGCGGGGCATCCTGATTTTGGATGCCCCGGGGAGCAGGAATCGATCTTATAGATTCCCGGGCCCATCACCATGGGTTTTGGTCCACTTTAAAACTGACCAAGAGCCAAAACGTCCCTCAGGGTTGCTCTGGCACCACCTTCGTTGTTTCACGAACAAACCCCTAAAACTGTGGGGTGAGTACTAATTCTTAGCATTTTCTGTGGCAGGGTTGAAGGATGTAGAGGCACATATATGCTAGTAAACAGGGCTAGACTCTAAAAGACTCCAGGGCCGGGTTAACGCTTGCCTCTGGGCCATCCTGATTTGGGATGCCTCCAGTATTGGCGCTAAACCTGCCTCAGGACTCAATCCCACAATGCATGTGCATGCTTCTGGCAACAGCCGAACTCCAGGACGTCCTAATATGAGATTCCCCCTTGGGGGGGTTCAGCCAAACCTACAGTCTTAGTGTTTAGGTCCACTTTAGAGTCTATCTACCACCTATTTACTTACCTGTCTGCTGTCACTGACAAAATAACAGTTAGCATTTAGTGGGTGCAGAATGGGCCAGAGTCCCAATTCCTTGGTAAGAGGCTACTGTTGCTGCTATAGTGATTTTTTATTATAATATTATATATTAATTATGTAATAATATTATTACCACTGGGAAAACAGAATGTTACAATAAATCACTGAAATGTTCATCATAATAATAACCCCATGACATACTGTAGTTCATCCTCTGTGTGTTACAGTGTCCTCCCACTACAAGCGTGTCCTTGATGTACTTATTGTTTGGTTATTTAATGATGCAATCCTGCTTTTTCAATGTACTGCGGCTTTGATACATACCGGAGATATATATATATAGATATATATATATATATATATATATACACATTAGTATTCAAATATAACGATGTGGAAATAGAGTTCCAAAGTTTACACCAAATAATATTGTGACATATTGAATTACAGGTGTCTAACCACCATCTGTCTGCAAGCACACACGCTACATATTAGGAACTAACCCTGTTAGAATAGCACATCAGCTCGCTAGGAAGACTGCTTCCCTGCACTTCTCTTCAGCCTAAGTAAGTGGGCAGAGAAGTAAATTATAGGTAATGTTAGGTAAAAGTGGCCCTACCTAGCACCTCTTAAAGTGGAACAACACCCATTGTAGCTGGCCTTCCCCTGGGGTATCCTAAATCCGAATGCCCCGCTGTGGGAGCCCCCCCACCCCAGGTCACCGCAAAACTCACCTTTGAGTTGTACAACAATGCCAGCTGCACCCCTAGCATCTCCGGGCTGATGCACACTCCTGTGCCCAGCCTGTGGGAGGAAGCTCACCCACATCTAAAGGGAAACTAGGGATTCAGCCACTTGCACTCACTATTGGCAAGCTCTGCGTCTAAACAGAGCCATATTGCCAATCATTAATATGCACAGCATATCGTGCTGATTGGACGAGAACCCGTGGGTGCACTGTGTGACCAGGGAAAGATACTTTTTTTACAAGCAATTCTGGGGGGCCAAATCGGGATGCCCCTGGGGCAAGCAACGAGACCCATGGATAGGGAGATCACAGATTTTGTTCCACTTTAAATTAATACTGTGTCGGTCCTGGAGTCTAAAGGACTTCAGGGACTGCTGAATTCCTGCCCCCACTAAAGTGGACCATAAACACAGGTTAGTGGAAAAACCTGGACTTTGGTCCACTTTAAAGCTATTGTTAGATTACTAGGAAGAGGGAGCATCCCAGTTTTGGATACCCAGATATGCGCACATGCACCCACATTGATTGTAATGCAGCTGCCCCCTGCTTTGTTAGCTCGCGTGACCAAAAAACTAGCATCCAGTAACAATGCAATGCTTATGGGTATATGAAGTGTGGTATTGAAAATTTGAAATGCCACCAATGGAGGAGGTTGAAGTAGTGTTTTAGGTGCAGAGGTTCACTTGGGGTGGAGGAAGCTGTCTCACATTGATATGCTTTACACTGGACTAAAGCATGGATATAAAAATATAAAAAGCCTTATACTTTTTTTGTTCCCCCACAGAAGATTGCTCCTGGTCCTATGCTGGGTGCCTTACCTGATTGGCAGATCCGTTTGGTCCAGTCATCAGGTACATCCACATTCTTAACAGGGCACCGTGTGGCGCTTTCGGTTACAGTAACGTGGACACTCCCCCTCCATTGCAGTCAATAAAGGTGGCGTGCCAGGTCTTGACAAGCCCCCTCCAGTGCAGACAGATGTGGGGCGTGTCAGGGTTACTGTGATTGATGGCAGGGGGCAGTGCCTTTTTGACAATGCGGATGTGCCCAGTGATCGGGCCGGGTGGCCCCCTGCAGGGGACAAGCGTTGAGTATAATGCTTTTTTTATGTTTGCCTGGACAATGGCAGAACAGAACAAAACCCAGCGTCCCAAATTGGAACCCATCAGAACGTGCTATACCAATTCATCTTTCCCCAGTCCTGCGGCACTTGCATGAGCTTTTGCCATTTATGCATTAAACAGCTCCACCCTTCTGCAATAGAAAGCGTAATAGGGCACATCCCCAAACGTGCGCACGCTCCTTCTAAGCCTATCTGAATGGCTGGGGTGGGAGCACGTGCACAGCCTAGCAATGTGTGGATGCAGCTGCTTGCGCTCCCCATTGCAGAAGGGCAGGTCAGTTTGCCCAATGACGTATGCATGGCAAACAGCTTTGATTGGATGTGATCCTGTGCATGTGCTATAGGACCGGGAAGAGGTGCCTATTACTGGGTGATCTGGGGGATTTCACATAGCAGGGCATCCCAAATCGGTATGTCCCCCGGGGCACAGACCAAAGCCCGGGATAGTCAGCACGTCAGTCAGCAGCCAGCCCTGAAATCTATAAAATTCCAGGCTGGCCACTGGTGGGTTTGTTCTGCTTCCCTGGGGCACCCCCCATCTGGACGCCCCGCTGTGTGAAACCACCCAAATCGCCCTATCTGCTTATCTCCGCCCTGGTCCAACGGCGTATGTGTGGTTGCCCGTCCAATCAGAGCTGTTAGCTGTGATGATGTAATTCGGGAAGCGGCTCAGATTAGGATGAATAGGGAGCGCGTGCTCCCGCATCACCGGCCATGCACGTGCTCCCGGCCTCAGCCGCTCCCTATTGTTAACCATCAGCCAAATCACGGCTCTCGTCCAATCAGAGCAAGTGGTTCTGATTGAACAGAAGTCTGTGCATGCGGACTTGGTGAGGTGAGTGTTTATCGGCATCCCGGTTCGAAAAGGTTCCAGGGCTGTGCTGCAAGGGTTTTGTTCAGCTTTAAATGTCTTCTGTGCAGATCGGTGTTGAGCAAAGGATTGCTACATCTGTACCTGTCTGAGGTGATAATCAACAAGCTGTTTCATTTACATTTATAGATCTATACACAACTTTTCTATTGAATTTTGCCTCCAGCCAGTAGAGCTCACATAGTGGCCACCCTGGGAACCCAATTGGTTTTGTGGGTCATGTATTGTGTAAGTGGAAATGCTCAGTTTTGGGGCTTCAAATAGGGAATTTCTATATTGAGATACTCAGAATTGGAGATTAGAGAATCTGACTGGAGATCCACTTTGAAGGAGGTGCATGGTGAAATTACCGGTATGTACTATTAATAATCGATACACAGGCTTCAGCCTTATCGAACTTCTTAGTCCGTCAGTTGAGATCGATATTTCTAATCAGTTATTTGCAATAGCTCAGCACCCTTTAAGGGCTTTCAACAGGGGGCTTGTCACTCGGACTAATGGAATTGTTGGAACCTCCCATGGAACCAATAGAGGGGTTCCATGAAAGTGGTTATCCCTGGGATTTTATCTCCTACTGGCCATCACATCAGCCAGAAGGGTGAGAACCTTATTATTCAGTTCTCTCAGATAAGGTCATACTAGACCTGTTCCTTTTATGTTTTACCAAAAACTGTTACAGCTACTAACAGATCCCGAGACATAGTGCTCCCGACATTGCCAGACGGAGCAGGCATGGGTGAGTATCTCGCACATTTACAGATGTGAGGAGCGCTGAATATTTATTTGGAAAGATCCAGAAAATGGTTGATAACGGAAAAAGAAGATGCCTAGTGGCCTCAAGATCTGTTATCATCAGATGGATAATATAACCTATTGTACAGGTTTATTCATTTTAGAGGCGTGTCCCCACCTCAAGTTCTGCCCATTCCACCAGGCTCTTGTCAGCCTCCGGGGTACAGGGGCCCCAATAGAAAGAAAGCTGCAATGTGCTTTTCATCCCACACCTTCCTCAAACATTATAGACTGGATCTCTGGTCTGTAAAGCATTAGGCCTTTGGTAGAAGTGTCTTTCTGCCCACCCCTAACGTAGATTACTTGCCTACTCTCTTCGTGGGTCGTGCTGAAGGATGATTGGAGAAGATCTCTGTTAGCCTTACCGGTAAAGGCTTTTCTAAGAATTCTTCAGCACGACCCCTTAGTTCCCAGCCATAGTCCTATGGTTAACTAAGGTTACCTGATTAAGATTTAGGTGGGGAGGAAGGGGTGGGGTTTTAACCTCTGTTCAGTTTGTGTTTCCTCCCAGGGGTGGAGCCTCTTTCTCTGTGGGTCGTACTGAAGGATTCTTAGAAAAGCCGTTACCTGTAGATCTAACAGGGATTTTTTTTAGGGCAAGAGGCTGCTGCATCCTCCACCCTGCCAAAATAATTTATATCCCAAACTAAACAATTTTTTTTCAGCTCTGAAATGCTGCACATCCGGTATGTTTGCTTGTGGCATCAGGTTTGCAAACACTAGACCACCGCGGTTGACTGGGTCTCTTGTGGCTACTGTGGGCTCAGGACCACTGCAGGGTTTAGTGTAATGGCCAGTCTCTTGGCATTTTAAGAGGTTAGACAGTGGTCTGGCATCACAAATCGTTATGTCCAATAGTGGAGATAAATTGGCCCTGTGGGCAGTTTTGGCTCTAGGCCATTTTAACCCCTCATTGGCTGGCTCTGGCGCTAGCGTGCAGCCTGTAGCACAGGGTCCTAAGAGGATACTTGTTTGAAAGCCTTTCCTCAGTCTTTGGCAGGGGCTTGCTGTCTTCTGCTGTTCAAAAATGAAAGATGTGGAGCCCATCATTAGATGGGAAATCTCTTCTTGATGAGTTAATTTGCCTTGTCTTGGAAAGCATATGTGGAATACTGACTCCGTATTGTGGTGCTCCATAAGTTTAGTCTTTAATTGCATAAAACATCCTTAAATATGGCTTCTTATATCCATTTGAAACTAATAATGGCTTTCAATTGAAAGTGAATAAAGAGTGCTAAAGCCGTGCAAAAACAGTGCTGACACCGGACCATTGTTTCCTTCTGCCTAAATGAAAGTGACACCCTTAGATTAGAATGAGACTAAGACAATTCACATTGCAATTGTGTTAGTTTAACTTTAACAATCTTTTAACACTCTTGTTTAAATGTAGCTGACATTCCATAATTACAAATCTACAAGCCTTGATTAAAGAATTTTACATCTGAACCTATGGAGAGCTGGTATTGACTTTTTTTATGTCTTCAAGGAAACCAATTTTTCCTTTGTACATTTGGTGATAGTTCTTGCAGCCTGTTGATTTTTCAAGGGAAGTAGCAGGTCATATTTGCAACAGAATTTCAGTACTTGCCTGTCTGCGATCTTCCGGAAGCCAACTGCAGCCTTTTCTCCCTTATGGTATACAAGTGCACAAATACGTGGCAGATCTTTTTGGCGACCGGTGGTCAAGTGGGCTGCAAGTGTAGCACTGGAGAGCAGGCAAGGTAAATAATAATCTACCCTTAATCTAAAAAGACCTTTGTAAACCTGTTATTTCCTAGGGACATCAGAGGGGGTTCCAGTTAAAAATAAAAAACGCTGAAAATTGGGCCGTTCATATGTACCCATTGCCTTCAGAAGTTACCTAATTAGTAAATAGAGTTCACCTGTATGGAAATTATTCTCAGTTTAACTACAGATGTTCTGTGAAGGCCTCAGAGGTTTGTTGGAAAACAAACAGCAACCAAGGAACACACCAGACAGCTCAGCTCAGGGATTAACTTGTGGTGAAATAATTTAAAGGGTTAGGTGATACCCTAAGCTCTGACCATCTCACAGAGCAATGTTCAGTACATCATCCTTAGAAATATTGCACAGCTGCAAGTAAGTTCTGTTTCTAAGTAAAAAAAAAAAAACCTCTGGGTATGTTTATTTGCTAAGCAGCTGCTTGCCATGGTGGGGTAAGATATGAGATCATTTTGTGACTTGTCTTCTGCTTTAACTCTTCTGCCTTACGGATAACCCTTTCAAGAAAAACAATCCTTTACATTCGACCCTCCCCCCCCAAACTATATATTTCCTGTAAGTACACGCCTCAAGCTTTCTATGCACACCAGGCTTCTTGACATGGGTGCAGTTTTTCGCAGTTTTTCTGAAAGTAATTCCTCGATGAATTCTTTGGTTGCACAGGGTTTCCCTAAAAAAAAAAAAAAAAAAAGTCAAAGCCACATTTAACTTAAAAAAATTAAACAATTTGCAAACCAGAATTTAAATCTGAAAAAGGTCCCCCAAACAGAACGATACCCAACATGCATAGGTACTGTCAAGGGAAGAGTTGTCAAACACCCTAAAGTAAAGCAGGCTCATATGGGTAATTTTACTTGAAAATTTCTTCTCTGCAGACAAAGTGCACACCTTGCATTATTTCAACCAAAACAATGGTTTACATTTGAAATATCCCCTCCCTTATATTACCTAAAAGTATTTTATGTTCTCAAAATATCCTCAGCGTAGCATACCACTGAGAGATTATAGCTCCGCCCCTATGTAGGAGCACACGACAGACGGATTTAGTTGAGTATTTTTTTGGGTGCTACAGGTCTGAGCGGGGGACCTGTTCTTAGCTCCGGAGGCAGCCTGACAAGGACCCAGGGAGCCCCCAGTGGAGAGGCTGGACAGGTCTCGGGAGTCCATAGACAAGATGATTGGGGTCCCCAACTAAGTGAAGTCTTCACTCAGCTGGTGTCATGATGAGCAAAGGGTCTGTTCTGGGCAGATCCCAAGGACGTTAATGTGGCCATGGACGTGTCTTCTTGGGGATGGGGGGCTCACTGCAGCCCCTTGATGGCACAGGCATTTTGGTCCAGGAAGCTGAGTTGCTTCTCCTCGAACCTTGGAATTTAGAGCCATAATGGAAGCGTTACTGGCCTTCTATCCTCACATACAGGAACATCATGCAGATCAGAACCAACAATGGCACTACGACGGCATATGTGAATCAGCAGGGGGGCCAAGGTCATCTGTCCTGCAAAAAGCAACAGAAGAGATTCTAATTTGGCAGAAAAGAACTTTATCCTTTACGGCCATTCACCTGAAGGGCTGCCTAAATCAGGTGGTGGATTTCCTGAGCTGCTCTCCACTGTTGGAGGCAGAATGGTCCCTAAACCAGGAAGTGCTCAGCCAGATTTCAGAGAGACTTCGGAGGTGGATCTTTTTGCCTCAGGATGGAATTGCAAACTGAAGAAATTCTACTCCCTCAACCCCTCCGACCAGTGGCTAGGGATGGACACATTGGCGCACCAATGGCCTTTCAATTTGGCTTACACTTTTCCTCCTTTTCGAATACTTCCACAAGTTTTGAACAAGATCTCTTGTTAATCGGCTACGGTTCTGCTTCTTGCCCCCTGAGGATAATAATGAGGATGCTCTGTCCAGGAGCTGTGGGAACTTCCGGTATGATCAGACCTTCCAACTCAGGGGCTGGTACTCTGCCACGGTCTCTAGAGATGGTGTTTGACTATGTGGACCCTGAGGCCACATTGCTCTTGAGGAAGGGGTTTTCAGGGGAAGTAATCAAGACTCTCCTTACTAGGAATGAGGTAACAAGGAAGATTTATTTAAAAGTTTGGAAACCCTTTTAATACTTGGAAGAGTCGTACTAGGAGATCCATCTTTAATCTTCCTGTCATATTTCAAGCCATGCCCATTCCTTTCCTCAGATTTTTCAAGATTGCCGAGTGCTACTGGTGGATCATTGCTACCTTCTGAAGGCTCCCAAAATTTCCATAGAACGCAAGAAATAGTTCTCCCATCTGCTGGTGACCTCATTTTCTCTAAGACTTCTATAGACAAATCTTTAGACATTAGGGTTTGTTCACTGGAATACCTTTAGGCAAACAAGAGATTGGAGGAGGGCCGGCATCCTATTCACCTTTTCGGGTCACAGAAATGGCCATGTCTCCAAGGCATCATTGGCTCGATGGATGAAGAATTCTATTAGTTTTGTTTACAACGGATCTCCTGCTTCAGGTCTAGTTACAGCCCATTCAACAAAAAGTGTGTCTACGTTCGACATTCGTCAGTCATTATCGCCTGGATCAGCTTACCTTGCAGGACCAATCCTTTGGCAGGAGTGTGTTACAGGCAGCCTTTCCCACTAAACAGAGGTAGTAAACATCCGAAAGGGCAGCACACAGGCTTCTCGCTCACTGCTTTGTTTTACATTATTTGATCATTGACATTATTTAGTTTTTTTTATTGTTTAACATGAAATGTCTTGTTTGTAATTTTTCCAGTTTTTTTTTTTTTTCAAAAAGGCAAAATTTTTTTTTTTTTTTAAATTGTCTAGTTTCTTTTAAATAAAACATTTATTTTATTCAAGAAAACTACATTTGCATATGACAGCCCCATTTCTCCCGATTATAACTGTACCACATATGAAAAGAGCACTTTATAACATTTACAAATAAAATACAACTACTATCCACACTATAAAGGGTTAAATTAAAAAAAAGTACCTATTTAAGGATTGTCCCCCCAGAGGGGGTTACCGGTAAATCCAAGTTGTCCTGACCCACCGATAGCCTAGTTTCAGGACTATTGCACTGTGAGAAAAGATGGAAATTAAGTGGGCTGGTTGATAAGATGGCCCCCAATTATGCAACAGAATGACTGCCTCCCCATTCTATAAAATACTTAAAAGGGGCTCACCCAATATCCACCACGCCATTATATATAATTATACATATCCAGATATGTCAAAATACAAAATACACTTTATTGTACTTTGATACATATTAATTAAAAATACACTAACTCATAAAGGTCAATAGTTCATGTGATAATAAAAACAAAACACCATTTCTACAACAATTACAATCATTAATGAAAGAATGATTTTAACTTTCTTCTTTTTGCTGGGTAGACTAGTTTCGCTACTATGGCTTCTTCAGTACCCATTAAGATTGGTAAACATTGCTACAAATAATATGAAAATAAAGCAATTTCTTATGTTATTATTATTATTGGATTTGATCTAACACAATAATTAAATGTTATGATATTACCTGCGGCCAAATGGACAAATGTTCACTGTATGACTGTGCTTATTGAGAACAGGAAAAATATTGCCAGCAGCAGTACAGTACTAGCCACAGGTAACTTGGCAGCCCCTCAAACTATGTGAACTGGTATGGGGGTGTCAGAAGTGGGTCCAGAGGTGTCCCAGGGGGGGTCAGATGCCCCATATGAAGATAAGAAGACGACCTGGCCGATCGGTCGAAGGGTCAGTTGAGTTTTTTTCCTTTTTTTTTTTTTTTCATTCTTTGGGGTTTAAAGTTAGCTACGTGAGGCTCACGGTTGGATCGGCAACTACGTGAGACTCGCGTACCTGGCACTAAATGAGTTACAGCAGACCTAAAGGGCCTAGAATTGGGCAACATGTGTATGGTCTCCTGCCGTCAACTTTCTATGTGCTTTTGTACTATTTGGTCACCCCACCTACCACCTTTAGCAACTGGAGTTTGCTGGTTAGATGCTTAGAATAGAGGATCAGTTCCCTAACAATTGTTTTTGTTTCTGGCTGTAGATCAGCTTTAAGTAACTGTAAGATTAATACATGATGGAATGATTATTATTAGAATTTCCATAAATTGTCTGTTACCAGTTTTTCTGTGATGTGCCCCCCCCCCCCTCCTATTCAATAGACATATTTTCTCTATTTTATGGGGCAAATTAGTGAAAAATTATGCAAAATTTTAAATCAACATTTATCAATCACTGCTTGAATTTGAAAGAGAGATGGCTGGGTAATAAATTGGGAATAAGCAAGCTGGAACCTACTTAACAAATTCAATGCTAGGTGAAGAAGCATGATTCATTACAGGGAATAAGGCTTGGGAGAGACAGAATCATTTGGTATCCATCAGCCTCGGGATTGGAATACAAGCAGCAGACCAGACATGCTGAAAATAGGCCCGGTTGTAAGGGCATGCTACAGTGATTAGGTGACGCAGTTCTCTCATCTGTTCCAAGTTGGTGACATTATTTAAATGTGCCAGCCTGAGCGCTCTTCATAGAGCGTAAAACGGGTTGGCTGAAAGGGTAAAGTATTAAGAAAGTGTCAGAGCTGACGTAAATCTTCTTTCCTAGTCTGATGTAATGGAAGAAGCTCAAATATATAGTTAGTGAAATACGAAGAAGCACTTCGTCCCTATGTCTTACGTTTAGACATCGCTAAATAGTAATTATTTATTATAATTTTGTATATAGATTGTGCTGTTCTCCTCTGCAGTGCTGTGACAGTTATTATAGTAATAACTTTTCAGGGCAGTTAAAGATGAACACCCCCCATGAATTTTACTCTCCTGGGTGTTCCACTCAGACGGGGCATCACCTTCCTGCTGTTCTCACAGTGCAGGTGCAGCAGAAACCGAGCTTGCTGGCTGAGCGGCCCTCCCCCATACAGTTCGCTACCCCACAAAACTTTCAAGCTTTCAAACTGGACCTTCAGCATCATTTAATGAAGAGCCCAAATCTTTAAAAAAAACTTTTCTCCAGCATCTAAAATTAATATATTTTATGTTTTTAGTCACGTATTATTTTTTCCTCCGCTGGGCTGCAACTCTGTTCAGGATATGGGAGTCGCCATCTTGCTTCAGAAACATCACATACTGAGGAGAGAAAAGCTCTGTACAGACAGAGCAGAGCCGGGTTCAGGAAAAGGACAGCAATCCCAGAATTCAGAGCAGCCTGAGAGTCCATGGGCCTCCATCTTGGATGTTTAAAGGAACAGAAAATGCAGTAGATGCAATTAGGATGATTTTTAATGTGAGCAATCTGTATATACAGGGTGGGGGAAACAGAAGATAGGCTCTATTTAGGGCGAAGGTCCGGTTTAAGCAATACACTTCAGTCTTTACCCATTATCCTTTAAAGTGGACCATCACCCTCGGGTGATCGGCCCGGGAATCTATAAGATTCCCGGGCCGATCACCTCCCTCCCCGTGGGACATCCGAGATCGGGATGTCCCGCGGGGTGAAACCCCCCCAAAACCCCCAAACCCCCTTACCTTAGTCTCTGTCTGTGAATGGCCGGCGCGGGGGAGGCGGCGGCGGAGGAGCCACGGACAAGCGGCTGTCAAATCGCTTGTCCGTCGGCGCGGGGAGAGGTGAGTTTTTCTTGGGGTTCGGGGGGGTTTCACACAGCGGGGCACCCCGATCGGGGGTGCCCCACCGAAGTGGACCAAGACCCAGGATAGTCAAAATCCTGGGTGTTGGTCCACTTTAACTATCAGACTTTAAAGCAGTCCAAAACACACTTTATTTACATTGCATCCTCCCAAAACCATCTGAGTACTCAGTGTGGCATGGCGCTTTTTCTGCCAGCAATGTGCCCCCACACACACGTGCGCAAATGTAAGCTCTCCTACCTGATCTGGAAGCTGCCAGGTTACTTATGGTAGTGGCCTCTTAAATAGCTTAACCACCCCACCGCCACATCTGGCATAGCAGGAAGAAAGGTAGGATAGACTGTTAATGTCCCATAAACAGACTTTTTTTTTTTAAGTTTTAAAAAATCTTTATTTTCTGAAAGTATTCTTTGGCCACCCAGCAATCCTGTAGCCGCAACACCACGGAATGCTGACTACTTACCAGATTCTCTGATAGGGACAATGCTACCGAATTGACTTTTTGATGATTTTCTTCAGCTGTTTCGTGCTTTATGACCAGGGAATGCAGACATTCATGAAATGGGTACAATAAAAATGAAAAATGTATTTGTTAAATTTAATTCAGTATCTCTTCTACTAATACATTACTTGAACAAGACTTACTGATAAAGGTGTGGCTTTGTGACTTTTGTTCGGTGCCAATTATATTAAGAAAAGAAATCCAGCATGTGTTCATCAGGTGAACATCATGCTTGCAGAATTTGTTGGAATTCCTGTGCTGCAGTAGTAAATTGGTAGAGGAGATACGAACATTAAAGGAACATGGATTTTAAAAATAATCCTATACTCCCCTCAATGTTTCATCAGCTACCTATTCTGGCAGCCAACCACCATGTGCCATTATTCTGGTGGTCCAAAGGTTGGTCTCACGCCTGTGTGTCTGCCCAACGCTCGTATTTTCGGACAACCACCTCCACAGTCGCCTGTGATAAGCTGCCCATAGCAGTCTTTGGGTGTTTTTACATATGATTAGGGCGATTTCGGAGCATTCTAAACACTCCGCAAAAGCCCTGCTAGCAACGCCTGGACGGCACAGCACTAGTGATTCCACTCCATGTTAGTGGTGCGCGCTAATGCCAAGTGCCCTCCACATCCTCAACAGAGCAAATGCAGGGTGCACGAAATGACATGTTCCCTCCATTGCAATAATTTGATTCATTGTATCTGATGAAGAGGTCCTTGGTGGCCTCCAAAAAGCTGTACATTCACCAATAAAGTGGAGTAATTTGTAGAAAGAAATGTACAGTATACCTCCCTATGCCATCCTCATCCAGCACTGGATGTTGCTTCGGCACCTTTTCGTGTCCCTCATCACTTCTTCGGCCTGCAGAATCAGTCAAATGACTGCTGCATCGGGGTTTGGAAGGAAGGAGAACGAAGGTGCCCCTTCCTCCTATGCTGGTGCTCTGCCAGGTCTGCTCGACACAAATGGGATGGGTATTAATAGCCCGTGGCTTGCCCCCCTAGCGACACCCTAGCCACGTCCGGGAGTATAAATACCCCTCTCAGTGGCAGGAAGCGAGCAGAGCCCTTAATGCAAAATGTATGTTGCAAAAGTGGGTGAACATAGCCTTATAGTTTTTAACAAACACAGAGTACTGAGTTGTTTGCCTTGTAACGGTCATATATCTTAATCTCCTGTTAGTCTTTACATTTAGTTTTATATTTAAGGACTCACTTGTCGCCAGTAATATTATAATGGCACTTTCAATCAATTTCTTTTTTCCCCCAAATTTTGGACGAGGTTGCTTCATCTAATGAAAGTGAGGGAATCTTCCCTAACTCAGCAACACATTCATTCTTCTGGTTTTTACATAATCCGTTTACTCCTTAACTACCTGCCTCCTCAAAACATGATAAAAAAAAGCTAGATAATGATTAATTCCTGGCCCATAATAAAGAAATCCACTGGAGTTGTGTGGCGGCATATTCCTTTACTGAAATAGAAATTCAGTGAACAGTGGCCTCCATTCTTTATCATTTATAATTCTACAACGGTGTCGGGTGCACATTTACCAAAGTGTGACCTTGGGCAAGACCTGCAGTCAAAGCCTGAAGGAAAATGAAGCATCATACCCCAGGCTTTTCCTCGGCTCTGGAGGTAAAAAAAACACTGTGCATGGCTTTTATACAGTTTTGCACATTTGAGTTAGCTCCTTGCACAGCGGATACCCTTAATAAAATGACAACAGTAATTTGGTTTTGTCATTTGAACTGGCACCGGCTACATGCCTCAAAAATACAGTATTAGGGTTGCTGAATGTGTGTCGGGTCTAATTCTTTTTTCCATTTTCCAGAGAGCGGCTTTTCCATTAACTTTGGGAAAACACACTGGCAGATTCGTTTAAGGGCATCTCAGCTCCACCCTGGCTCTAAGTGACTTAGCCTGTGCAATCAGAAATTAAGATTAAGGGACATTTTTCTCATTAGATTTTTTTTCTCTTTTTCTTCCAGTCACGCAATGGCATTGTGACTTGCAAACCATAGCTGCCGTATAACTCATCTCCTGGAGTCTTAAGACACTTACTGTAGCATATGTTAACTATTACAAGATGCCTTGATGGAAGGATATTAAAATTACGGGTAATTGACATAAAATATGACAAAGTGTTTTAGGCTTTCTGAGCAAAGCAACACACATTACAGAGGAGCAGCCCCATAATGTAACTGATTAATGAAGGATTGCTCAGGCATACGCCGCTGATGTTATGAAAAATGAATTCTTTGTTGTCTTGTCGGCAAGCCGGGAACTGCAGCCGGAAAAAGACTATTAGCGAGAATCATTATCAATAGCAATATTTTCAAACTCTATTATAGCAATCAGGCTAGAATTTATTCAATAGATTTAGCTCATTTGGTGGTAATTGATAAATAATCAAAATTTATCAATGTGCTTGCACGCATTTCACTAACAATCAAGCAA
The DNA here is from genome assembly GCA_027917425.1 of Gastrophryne carolinensis. NCBI lineage: Eukaryota > Metazoa > Chordata > Amphibia > Anura > Microhylidae > Gastrophryne > Gastrophryne carolinensis. The sequence goes on along the minus strand of CM051234.1, from coordinate 574,926,532 downwards.
AAATGGTCCATTTACCACCTGACTTGGTCCAAATTAGAACTAAATTGATGATCAATTAATCTTAGAAGGGGCAGTGTTGTATTTTGTAAAGGACCGGCTGCAAAAAAGCAAAGGCAAATAAATGGTGTTAAGATAGAAGATTAGTGGAATGAGTCAAGCTGCTATGGTTCATGGCTAACAGGCGTACGGCTGGATTATAAATAGCTGCTTCTGTAGTTTCCAATAAGAAATATATATAAATGCAGGAGGGCTGAGGCTACTAGATTGTGACAAAAGCATTATACATTGATGATATAAGGAATGGCTAACCCAAAATATTTTGCCAACACGGACATGGGAATTGCCATATTCGGATCCTTGTCCGTCTGGTATGGAGGTACATCTGCAAAGGATAAACTGGGCAAAGTAACCAAAACTGACAAAATGATCATCGTCCCTGGCCCCAATAATAAAAAATAAAACCTCTATGATAGCAGGCTGCTAGAGTAATCTTTTTAATCAAGTACCACTTTCCATTTTCTAATTATATCCTGCAACACCTGTTTGATATGCAAATGTTGTCCGTTTCCACAACCATGTTTAAAACGCACAAATGAGCCATTTAATGTGCATGAATCTAGTTGAAGGATCAGGGACCTAGGGACCACTTTCCAGGCAGCCAATTCCAAGGCATCACATAAAAGTCCCAGTACAGGAAGTTGGGGAAGTGAGTAGCTAGTGGGAGTAAGGAATTTGAGGTTAAAGGAAAAGAGGAGCTTTCCTAAAACGGAAAGTATTTACATAGTACCCAATACAAGGACAGATAGCATTATCGCCCCCCCCCCCAGCCTCTTCCATGGCGAGGAGAGGGCAGAAATCGCCCTCTCCCCCCACTTCCTGGATTGCGACTGCTAGCCCGCCCCATGGGGGCGTGGCCAGGTGACATCACTGTGATGTCACCAGCAGCCGGGTTTTTAAGTCCAGCACCCGAGACTAAGACTCAGTCTGCTCGGGTGGTTGGAGGAAAGAGGTGGGGAGGGGGAGAGGGCTGTGATTTCCCCCCCCCCCCCCAGGCTCTCTCCTCCAAACACTCGAGCAGACTGTCAGCTGTCATCGGAGATCGCGGGGGACACAGGATCGGAGGTGAGTAAAGTAAAAAAAAAAAATAAATGACATTTTTTTTTCTTATGTCTGTGTGTTTTTATTTTTACATTTAACCCCTTGTGAACTGGTGAGGGGTCCATGAGACCCCTTATACCAGTTCACAAGGCTGGGGGCTGGCAAGTCACCTGCGGTAGCTGCAGGTGACTTGCCATTAACCCCCGGCACCCCTATTACCTGCCTCCCCAAAGCTCGGGGGGGGGGGGCAGAAGAGCCCCGGCCCACATAGGATATGTGGGCTTGTAGGCTGCAGGGTGGGGGGGGGCCACAAAAGCTGGCCCCCCCACTCTGTTCCTACAAGCCCCCATAGCTGGTCCCGGGCTGGTAATACTGGGTAAGGGGGACCCCATTTCATTTTTTGGGTGGATTTTTAAGGGTTTTAACCCTTAAAATTCCAAAAAAAATGGGGTCCTCCCCCTGGGAGGGGGGACCCTATATAATTTTTTTTTTAAATTAAGCCCTTATGTTCTGTGGCCCAGCAGCTAAAAAGGCTTCCAGCTGCAGCAGGAGAGCAGAAGCCAGATTGGTCAGCGTGGGACACAGGGATGGATGGGAGGAAAGTATTAAATAAATAAAAAATGTTCTGCTTGTTTCTGTGTTTTTTTTTACATTTAACTCCTTGTGAACTGGTAAGGGGTCCATGAGACCCCTATGCCAGTTCACAGGGCTGGGGGGCTGGCAAGTCACCTGTGGCTAGCGGGTGACTTGCCGTTAACCCCGGCACCTCAATTACCTGCCTTCCCAAAGCCCAGGGGGGGGGGGGCAGAAGAGCCCGTGGCCATGGCTATGTGGGCTTGTAGCCTGCAGGGTGGGGGGGCCACCAGAGCTGGCCCCCTTGCACCCTGTCCTACAGGCCCCCTTAGCTGGTCCAGGGCTGGTTATGATGGGTAAGGGGGACCCCATATCATTTTTTGGGGGAGTTTTAAGGGTTTTTAACCCTTAAAATTGCCCAAAAAATGGGTCCTCCCAGGAGGGGGGACCCTATGTCATTTTTTTTTAAATAACCCCTTATGTTTATAATGTGGATAGTAGTAGTAGTTTATTTGTAAATGTTATAAAGTGCTATTTTAATTTAGGGGGTTACCTGGGCAAGAATGGGGGGGCTACCAATACATATGTGGTACCGTTGTAATCGGGAGAAATTGGGCTTTCACATGCAATATGGTTTTCTCTAATAAAATAAAAGTTTTATTTAAAATAAAGGAGACAATTGTCTAAAAAATATTAATTTATTTTTTTGTTTTTTTTACACAAAAATATAAAGAAAAACTGAAAAATTACAACCAAGACATTCCATGTTAAAGCCTAAACTCTGCTGCAAAATATATATCTATAATTTTCCTGGAAATTCCGGCAAAAATCACGGTTAAACATGGCGCAGAATGGGGAAAAATGACCTGTCAACAGAGGGTGACAAACTTCAAGTAGGCTGGCAATTAAAAGGGTTAATAGTACCTATGCATGTTGGGTATTGTTCTGCTCGGGGGACCTTGCTCTTTCAGATTTAGCTTGTTTTTTCTTGTTTGCATATTTATATTTTAGGAAAACATGTTAGTTATTCAGTTTTTTTTATTCATTTTTTTAGGGAAACCCTGTACAACCTAAGAATTCTTCGAGGGATTACTTCCATAAAGGTGAGCCTACTGCAACAAGCTGGGTACTCTTAGAACGCTTAACATGTGTACTTTCAGGGAATACATGGTTTATCAGGGATATTCCAAATGTAAAGGGTTGTTTTTGTTGAAAAATTGCAAGGTGCGCACTTTGTCTGCAGAGCTGAAATTTTCAAGTAAAATTACTGTTACGCGCACGCTTTACTTTGTGATGTTTGCCAACTCTTCCCTTGACAGTACCTATGCATGTTGGGTATCGTTCTGTTCAGGGCATGTTGCTTTTTGAGATTTTACTTGTTATTTCTTGTGCATATAGTTTTTTTTAGGAAAATGTGGCTTGATTCTTCCGTTTTATTCTTTTTTAGGGAAACTTTGTGCAACCAAAGAATACATTGAGGGATTACTTCCAGAAAACTAAGCCCACATAAACAAGCTTGGTACGCCTAGAAGGCTTGAGGCTTGTACTTCCAGAGAATATATAGTTTGTGGGGGGTATTTCAAATGTAAAGGGTTGTTTTTCTGGAAAAACTGCAAGGTGCGCATAGCGCAGTTCTATTTTATCTGAGAATCTCCTAAAGCGCTGTTTCAGTTTGGGGGAGTCTCCTGGGCAGGAAAGGGTGTCTACCAATACATATGTGGTACTGCTGTGACCGGGAGAAATTGGGGTTTCGCATGCAATACAATTTTATTGACAAACTTACATTTTTTATTACAAAAAAACACTACAAATTGCAAAAAATAGATTTTTTTTTTTTTTTTTGCACATATTTCGCCAAAAAGTATTGAGCATACACTAAAAAAAGGCCAAACAAGACATTTCATGTTGAAGCCCAGACTCTGTTGAAAAAAACTATATATCATTTTCCTGGGAAATCGCTGGAAATCCTTTCAAAAATCACAGTTGAACATGTGTAGCGCAAAATAGTGAAACATGGTCTGGCAACAGAGGGTGACAAAAGCTGCAGGTAGGCTGGCAGCGAAAGGGTTAAACAGCCATTCCACTAAAGGCGCCACATGAAGGGAGTGTCTCAATCCAAGGTATAAGGGGAGAGAGAGAGAGTGTCTTGGAAGTAAATCGAAGTGGAATTTAGAGTGGTTACGCCATGATTGTAAATTAACCGCATTTGGCCTGTGTACACCAAAATCTATAGCACTTGCACCACTTTTGACCGATCATATACCTCTATTTCTCACCAGTCTGACAGTGTCAAGCTCAGAAGAAGTCTATTAACCCTTCTAGTGCCAGCTACGTGAGTCTCACGTAGCAGCCTCTCCAACCATTAAGTGGCAGCTACGTGAGACTCAGGTAGCTGACTTTAACACCCCACAGTAAAAAAATATAAAAGTAAAACACTCACCTGACCCGTTGTTGGATTGGGTGGGGTCTTCTGTTCACTCGGGGGGCATCCGTCCCCCCAACCGGGGCTCTTCTGTCTTCAGGAGGGTGCCCGAAATAGCGCCCCCCCCCCAAACCCCCCCCCCCCCCCCCGCTTTGCCCGCTGCCACAACCTGTAAAAAAAAAAAATTAAATTTACTCACCTGCAGCTCCGATTCCTCCCCCGGGCTCTTCCATGGTGAGGAGAGGGTGAGAAATCACCCTCTCCCCCCACTTCCTGGGTTGGGACTCGGCACGGGCCAGGTGACATCATCCGAGACCCGAAGCTCAGTTGCTGTTGGAGATCGGAGGAGGAGGGCTGGTTACCAGCTCTCCTCCTCCGATCTCCAGCAGCTGTCATCTGAGACATCGTAGGTGAGTAGAGAAAAAAAAAAATGTCATTTTTTTTTCTTTTTTCTTATGTGTCTGTGTGTTTATTTTACATTTAACCCCTTGTGAACTGGTTAGGGGTCCATGAGACCCCTATACCAGTTCACAAGGCTGGGGGCTGGCAAGTCACCTGCAACTAGCGGGTGACTTGCCATTAACCCCCGGCACCCCAAAGGGGGGGGGGCAGAAGAGCCCGGGCCCACACAGGGTATGTGGGCTTGTAGGCTGCAGGGTGGGGGCCACAAAAGCTGGCCCCTCCACTCTGTTCCTACAAGCCCCCCATAGCTGGTCCCGGGCTGGTTATGACGGTTAGGGGGGACCCTACGTCATATTTTGTTTTTTAATTTTAAGGGTTAGGGTTAGCCTAACCCTTAAAACTGTTTTCTTGTTTGCATATAGTTTTTTTTTAGGAAAATGTGGCTTTGATTCTTCTTTTTTTTATTCTTTTTTTAGGGAAACTCTGTGCAACCAAAGAATTGATTGAGGGATTACTTCCAGAAAACTGCGCCCATGTCAACAAGCCTGGTACGCCTAGAAAGCTTAAGGTGTGTACTTCCAGAGAATATATGGTTATATATAATAGTTTGTGGGAGGTATTTCAAATGTAAAGGGTTGTTTTTCTTGAAAAACTGCAAGGTGCGCTTAGCGCGTAGCATAGTTGTATTTTATCTGAAAATCTCCTAAAGCGCTGTTTCAGTTTGTGGCTGAAAAACAGTGTACAGACACTTAGTGTATAACCACACAGGGTGAGGGGGGTAGTAAGGGCCAGCAGTCTGCTGTAAGTTTAGCTTTAAAGAGGACTAAAACTCACCCTGGAATCTATAAGACTCCAGGGCAGGCATACTTGGTGCCCTGCTGTGTGAAACCTCCCAGGTGGCCAGAAAACCCTTTTTTGTTTATGGCCGCATCCCCACTATCATTTTAGCAGGGCGCGTGCCCGTGCCAGGCATTTGTGGTTGGTCGGTGTGGGTGAGCTTCCTGTTAAAGGCCGTCATGGCGCTTGGATCCGCTCGCATTACACAAGCTCCTAGACGAAGGGGCTCGAATGTGCTGATTGGACAAGCTGCCACGCATGTGTCATAGGACCGGGAAGAGGTGATTTTGTTTGGGCAATGTGCGCGGTTTCACACAGCAGCAAAGACCAAAACCCAGGATAGTCGAAATACTGGGTTTTGGTCAACTTTAAAGTGAACTCTAGTCTTCACTAGGTGCTTAGGCAGGATAGGTTCGGGGGTTACAAGAAAAAAAAAAAAGCTTACCTCGTCCGGAAGCAGCTGCCATTGCCCCACCACCCCGTTTTCTGGACCTGGATTTCTGGAAGGAGGTTTATAGACACTGGACTCCACTTTAACGAACATAGAAATTGCTCCTTAGGCAGGGCTAAATATTCATTTAGGGTGTATGTGACTGTTGAGAGAGGAAAGGGGCTGAGTATAGGGGCAAATGCTGTTGTCCTGAATATTGAGTTACCTGCTCTTTTAAAAGGATTCTCACTACCAATATTGATTTCAGATAGTCTGTAGAAAAGCTAAAGCTGTCAATTAAGATATTTTCCCTATATGTAAGTTCCTACTTACTTGTTGGTCTAGTAGGATTATATTCTTGGCTTTATATCTTCTAGTCCTTGGAATCCTGCTGGGTATATGTGTCGTATTCTACTTTATATCTTACATACTGATTATAAGCAATTATTCAGTGTGCAGCAATAGAAGCTATGGCAGTATATCAAGCTCTTGTGTGACAGAGGTTGCGCTGATGCTCTGCTGAGCCTACTTCTCGCTGTTCACGTTACTGAAGACCATGTCATCTTTAGAGTGGGCCACTCTATTAATTTATTCTGGTCTGTCACAGAGAATGGCCTTTTCTTATGGCTTCTTACATTGCTAGTGTTTTGATTCGTGTGGAAAATGCTCTGACAGAGAAGACAAAGTGATAGGCTAATGCATTCTAGCCTCCATTTGCTGGAAAAAAAAGAATTGAGGAGCCCGATCCAGCAGAAAAGAGCTTTGCAGCACCTACAATGAACCACAATTGCCTTTAGCTATGACAGATGCTAAATTTAAGGTTGTGATTGTAACAAGCACCTCTTTGTAGTAATAAAGGAGACTGAGTTGCCATTATTATGCTACTCTTCTGTCTTTTCCTGCAAAAACTGTTCTATATTGCTCTTCTGTCATATCACATACAAAAATAAATAACTAAGAGTGTGGTGCACGCTGTTTTCAGCCACACATTCAGCCTGTATGAATGGATGTACACTAGTGGAGGGCTGTATGATGTGACTAGTTAGCCTTTAGTAATCCTATTGCAATACCAGTTGTGGATCATTTTTATTTAATATGTCTAGTTATGGGTAATTTTTGGGTTAGCATGACAGGAGGTGGCGTTAATGTATATTTATGCCTGAAATCCTCTCCAACGCCCATATTGCTATGTATGAGGCTCAGTGAGCAGGCGGAAGTGCTGTATGGAGCAGCCTAGGGGAGCTCTATACCCTGGCCTTAATTTTTCAAAGGTGAGCAGGTGTGTTAGGTGTTGTGGGTGCCCTGTGTACTGCTGTTCCTGGACTGGCCCCTTTAGCCTGAGGAGCCTACTAAGAAGCCCTCTTGTACTGGCCCCAGGGTTGTTGGCCTGGGAGACCCAGTATAGTGGGGTTACAGGGGGATCCCAGGTGCCTCCTATGTATTGCCCTCTCCTATGTTAAACATTTAGGCTTCCGGAGCATATGTAAACAAGCAGGAAACTACTGTGTAAGTAAGTATTGGGAACCCCTAAGGTCCTCGCATGTAAACCGTCATCTGAGTAGGTGTTTAGGGCCCCCAATTCTTTGCATTATATAGCCAAAATTTAACACCTATACCTCTATAGTGTTACATTTTAATAACTGCAAATTGTGTACTCCTCCCTGATCAAAAATACATCTCCAAGACTATTACTTATTTGGGGGAAAATCTGACTCAACCTCTGCTTGTGACTGGCTTGTTTAGAACAATAAAGAAAGCCCATCTCTGGCTTCCTCTGGTTTTCTGTTTTGGAAGACAGAGAAGTCAGTGGAGTACCACTGACCCAGAATATGTATGGTACAACTAACTGTTATTACCTCCTACAAATTTTAGTGTATAAACTTTCAACTTTTTTAAACTGTGTACCATCCTCATATTTCCTAGGGATGAAAATGAAATTATCCGTAGAGCTTCGGGGGTAATTTTATCCCCTTTTATTGATGCATTAAACTATTCTCTAAGACAGGGAATGAGTTGATGCATGTTTTTATAGTATAGGTTCGGTAGTTCATCCGGAGCAGATGCGCTAGAAAGTTTTGCTTTCCGTGCGGCATTTTGGATCACCTCCTCTGTAATTTCTCTGTTTAAACTAGTTTTTTGATCTTCAATAGTTTTGTTATCTCCACACCTTTCATCCTATTATCCATCACATCCTTTGAATTATCCAAAGTTTCGGAATAAAGGTTTTTATAAAAGTCCTGATCAATTTCTCTGGATTTTGGGTGAGCTTCCCCTCTCTGGTTTTAATTTTTGGTAAATTGGCTTTAGGATTGGGGCTGATGCATTTGGAGAGTAACTTATCAGGCTTATCCTGTAAAGTATAATATCTTGGTCTCCTTCACTTTAAGAAACTCTCGTTCTTAAAAGCATCTTCAATTCTGTTCTGAGATCTTCAGAACAGAGACCGTTGAGGGCTTTCTTATGTTTTGTCACCGTATATGTCACCCTATACAATGCATTTATTTTTCCCCAAAAGTGGGGGGAAATGTCAGTGCATCTTATTGGGCAAATGTAAAAAAACAAATAAAAGGTAAACTCACGTGTTACGGGCGCTACCGCATTGCTGACTTGGCTGTCTGCCACACTGCAGGAGGCCAGAAGAAGATGGAGGAGCGACGGGCTCTGTCCCCATCCCTGCTATCACGCTCTCTGCACAGAGTTAGCGCAGGCCACACCCACCCGCTGCACGAACCTGAGTGTTTGCGTGTGCCCCAGCCGGAGGAGCCAGCAGCAGCAGCTGGAGGCCAGAAGAAGATGGAGGAGCAGCACGCGCTGTCCCTGTCCCTGCTGCTGCTTCGTACTGGCCGGGCCACGCAGGGTGTTGCGTGTGCCCCGGCCGGTAAGAAGCAGCAGCGGGGATGCTCCTCCATCTTCTTCTGGCATCCCACAGTGTGACAGCCCGGCCAGCAACGTGGGAACACTCGTAGCACGTAAGTTTACTTTTTTTTTTTTCCATCTTCTTCTGCCGCTATGGTGAATGGGAGGGGGGTGCCACACTGCCTATGGCTATTGGATGGAGGGAATGCCACACTGCCTGTGGGAATGGGATGGTGGGAATGCCACACTGCCTATGGGAATAGGATAGGGGGGTGCCACACTGCCTATGGGGAATTGGATGGGGGGAATGCCACACTGCCTATGGGAATGGGAGGGGGGAATGCCACAATGCCTATGGGAATGGGATGGTGGGAATGCCACACTGCCTATGGGAATAGGATAGGTGGGAATGCCACACTGCCTATTGGAATGGGATAGGGGGGTGCCACACTGCCTATTGGAATGGGATGGGGGGAGTGCCACACTCCCTATGGGAATGGGAGGGGGGAATGCCACAATGCCTATGGGGAATGGGATGGTGGGAATGCCACACTGCCTATGGGAATGGGATAGGGGGTGCCACACTCCCTATGGGAATGGGAGGGGGGAATGCCACAATGCCTATGGGGAATGGGATGGGAGGAATGCCACACTGCTTATGGCAGTGGGATGGGGGAATGCCACACTGCCTGTAATTGGAGCCTATGCCTGTAATTGGAGCATAGGCAAGGTACTCTTGCCAATTATTTTGTTCAGAATATTATTTTTCTTATTTTCCTCCTCCAAATCCTAGATGCGTCTTATAGGGTGAAAAATACTGTAAATTCTTTCAGTTTTATTCTTCTATCTTCTTCGGTCGGCCCCTATTTCTATAAAGCATTGTTCACAATTGCTTTATGTGCCAGCCAGTTTATGGCAGCTGATGTATCCACGGAAGAATTGAGCATAAGATATTGATTAAGTTCTTGCTGGACCCGATCTCTCTCTCCTCTTCCAACATAGATTAATTTAATCACCATGTATATCTATGGGGTTTAACCAAGAGGTCGACAATTTCTGTACTATTGCAAGCAAGGTCCGACCATGGGACTTCCAAGATCTTACAACTTTGAATCTTGTTAGCAATTGGGACAGGAACTAGAGTGTGGTCAGTCTGAGTGTATGAATGATGGGTGGCGGAGACGTATATATAGTCTTTTCGGTTTGGATTACATTCTCTCCAAAGATCAATCGGCCTCCATTAATAGTCTAAGCACCGCCCAGCTCTTGATGGAGGCTTATATCTTCTCTGCAGATGGGAGGTCTTGTCTGCTGAGGGGTCAGTCGCCAGGTTCAAGGCCCTGCCCCAGATTACCACCCCCTCCAGTTTGAGGGAAATTATCTCAAACTTCTGAAAGAATGTAATCTGTCTGGTATTCGGGGCATAATATTTTAGCTTCTCCTATCAATCCCTTAACTAAGAGAAATTTGCCTTCTTTATCTTCTATGCGCTCCTCCAAGATAAGAGGCACTCTTCTGTTTAAATGGCTACTCCATTTTTTTTTTTATTTAGTTAGAAGCACACAAAAGATAAAGATTGGGAAGCTCTTTTAAAATGAGTTTCCTATAATAGAAGAATATCTGAGTGTAATGAGTTATAAAATCTAAAAGCTTTCCACCTCTTTATGTGAGAATTTATGGCCTGCACATTGTGAGATATGATTTTAAATATATGATTTCTTAAATATATGTAGTCTTTCTGGGCCTATGCTATAAAGAACCTGAGAGAAGGCCTCTAGGGGTCCTGTCCACAATACCAGGGGTAGCAGGACACACCCCACAACCAAGAGACAAAAGATGAATAATAGAAAGAACAAAGAAGAGAGAGATCGCCCGTATCCTCCCTTCTTCTGCCTTGTGGCCAGAGAAACTGGCCTCTTGGCATCTATCAGAGACCCCCTCCCCTCTCCCAGAGGGGGAGGTGGGGGCCCAGTCCAAGCCCCCACAACAATTGGAGACTAAACTGCATCGGATGACCTCAGAAAAGGGCACAAGAAGAGCGGGGGGGGGGGGGGGGGGAGAAGGGAGGAGAAAAGAAGAGAAGAAAAAAAAGTGGGGCCAGACCAACACCTCCCACCCTTGGGAGGCACCCTGTGTCAACTCTTAGATAACCCCCACTAATTGGGAGTTACTGTGAAAATTACATATTATGGTGACAGACCCATGGTGCATAAACACCTATGGGTAACCTCCTATATAATGTTAATTTGTGACCCCACATATTTAACCCTAATATTTAGTGTTTTGTTCCCCCTAAACCTCAAGTAATCCTATGTGACAACCTCCCCCTGCTCTCGGGCACCCCAAACCCTCTCTAAATTAATATTCTAAGTATGCAGCACGTCCTGCTCCAGATAGTATTCATAACAGCTGGGATATAGTCCAGAAGAGGGTGCTTTACTGCAGAGATTGCAGAAAAGAGGCCCCTCCCGGTCCATATATACCCGGGACCTCCCATTAATTCCCCAGTTTCTTCTCTGCAGTGGGCTGCGAATGTCAAGATGATGGCTTCTCTCCTCGCAGGTAAGCTGGGCTTCACAGCCCCTGGCCCTGTGTCCTATTCCCACCCGTTCCGCCTTTACTTGCCTTCCAGCCTTGGCTGTGTGATCAGGTGATGGTAGGCAGCATTTAGAGGTGCTTTACTGGAGATTGCTCCACCGCAAATCCCCCACCAAAGGGTAGGTGGCACAGGTTTGGTGAGCCTGTATTTGGGATGCCCCATCCGCTTTAGCCCTCCCTTACATGTCTCAAATGAAATCAAGGGCTTCTACTTCCCCCTTCTCCTGTTTGCCCTGTTTGTGGGGGGGGGGGGGGGGGGTCAGTGTCCATGTGTGAGTGATTGCTTGCACTGTGAACAGGTTATGCTTTTGTGACACTGTATAAATCGCGCTGGCATTGTGCTCAGCGTTCCTCCTCTCCTCCTGTTCTTTCTAGTTTGAAAGGCCCGCGCGCGCGCTCGGCGGCGTCCGAGGGGCAGTGTCGTCACCCCGCGGCCGGCTGCACGCTGATTGGCTGCGGGCGGCCTGCCTTCGGTCTATCCCCGTGTTCCTTGAGGGGGAGTGGCCTAGCGCTTGGCGCGTTACACAAGCGGCCCGCCCCTCTTGAGCATCTCAGCGCCATCTTGTCCCTGCGGTCTGGTGAAGTGCTAGCCCTTCGGCGTCCGTGAGTGCCCTCAGCGGGCCTGTATTTTAATTAAATGTTTTCTTATATTGTGTATATTAGTCTGATTGGGTGTATTGTGTTTGTATCTTTCAGGCGGGACAAACTAATTAGAGGTTTCTCCCGGTCCTGTGCCCTCTATTAGCCCTATTGACATTATTAGAGGCCTAATTATTAAATCCTCCCACTAGCGGAAATTTAAGGGGCATTCCGGGTAGCTGCACAGCGTAATTCCCATTGGTCATAGTGACACCAAAATTCACCATATGGAGGCTTCACAGGATGTTGTGCTCGGGGTCCCATCGGGGCAAGCCCGGCTGTGTGTGGTGTGTGGGGCATCTCATGTGAGCGATGATGTGCGGGTCTGTGTACCCTGCGCCCAGCAGGCGCTTGCGCAGCACTCTGGGCTGCACTTGTCTGGGCCTGTGCCCACCATGACTTCTCCCACGCCCCCTCGGTTGATCGTGACCCCCAGTGAGATTAACACTATGGGGAGTCTCGGCCTGATGTGTCTTCCAGGCTGGCCAACATTGAGAGGTTGATTGCTAGCTCTGTGGCCCGTAAGGCCCCAGCTGAAAGACAGCACTTGGTGCCTGCCTTCCCTATGGAGACGGAAGAATTCCTTGATTTGTCTGACTGTACCCCGCTTGAGGAGGGGAAATTATTCTCAGATTCGGAATTTTCCGATGATCAGCATTTTCCTGGCGCTGATGCCGGCTCAGAGGATTGGAATGCTGATGACACCCATAGACTTTTGTCTCAAATCTTTGAAGTACTCTCCATTTCTCTCCCTGCTGCGGCACCCAGGCAACAGGGGGAATTGTTTGGTACTACAAAGCCAAGTTTGGAATTTCCAGAACAGGCTCATTTCCATAATCTGGTTCACAAGGAATGGGAGCGGCCTAGCCGGTAGAGGTGGTTAAATGTTGGTCAACTTCACCAGAGGTGGATGCTCCGGTTTTGGGGTTGTCTAATACTTCTGTGGTGCATTCCCCTGATTCCACTACCTTGAAGGATAGTGAGGACCGACGTATTGACCAGCTGGCTTCCCATGCCTTTGCCTGTGCTGGATCGGCCCTGCGCCCGGTCTGTGCTTCTGCTATTACTGCTGTGGCCATTAGGTCAAGGGCCTGTTAGAAGGCTATCCTGATGATTCTTCTAGTGCCGAATTTAGAGCCTTATCACAATGTGAGATGTTTATTGCTTATATTCTTTCTGCCTTAGATGACACCATTAGGATGTGCAGCAGGACCTCGGCTCTGGTTGTCTCTATTCACCGCTCGGTCTGGCTGCGCCAGTGGGCAGCTGACAATGCTGCTAAGAAGGCTCTCACAGGGATACCCTTTAAGGGGCTGCGCCTTTTTGGTGACCGGTTGGACCTTTTTGCAAAAGGAGGTAGGTTGCCCCAACACAAAAGACAACTGCGGCCCTTTCGGGGTTCAGGGTCCTTTACCCCCTCCTTTCGTGGATCCAGGTCAGGGAGGGGGGTACCCTTTGCGGGGCACAGGGGGGATTTCTGGGGCAAGGGTAGAGGCCGTGCCCGTCCTGGATCCTCCTGGGGATCTAAGCCCAACTCATCAGTCATTAAGCCCGCTCAGCCATAAAGGGGCGCCCTCACCCTTACGGGTGGGGGGACGGCTGCGGCTCTTCGCTCATGTCTGGGGACAACAGGTCTCAGACAGGTGGTTTCTGGAGTTTGTGTCCTCCGGCTACAAGCTAGAGTTCGTGGCACGACCCCCTCCAAAATTTCTCAGGTCTCGGATTCCTCTAGAACCCCTGGCCGCTAAGGGTCTATTTCAAGCGGTACAGAACTTATTGGGTATGGGGGTCATCTGTCCGTTCCCTCCGGGGGAGAGAGGTCAAGGTTATTATTCCAATCCTTTCACAGTACCCAAAAGGGATGGCTCCATCAGGCCCATCCTGGACTTAAAGCTTCTCCACAGGTGTATCAGAACCAGACGCTTTAGCATGGACCCTGCGCTCTGCGATCAGCTCCTTGCGCCCGGGGGACTTCATGACCTCCATAGACATCAAGGATGCTTACCTTCATGTGCCAGTCTTCCCAGGGCATCAGTGGTTCCTCAGGTTCGCCCTGGAGGACCAGCACTACCAACTTGTGGCACTTCCCTTTGGTCTCACCTCAGCCCCCAGAGTGTTCACCAAGGTACTTGCGGGAGTAATGGCCATCCTCAGAGCCGGGGGTATTCGCATCCCCCCTTATCTGGACGACATTCTCATTACATCTCATTCTCTCCAGCAGGCAGGAGTTGGATACCCAGATGGTGGTGGTGGCCCTGGAAACGTTCGGATGGGTGATCAATTATCCCAAGTCCTCCCTCTCCCTGTCCCGGGTGACCCCCTTCCTGGGCATAATTTTGGATTCCATTTAGGCCAGGATTTTTCTTCCTCAGCAGAAGGTGGATTCTCTTCAAGCTCTGGTTCATTCCATGCTGTCCAGCCCTCGTCCTTCCATCAGGCAAGGGATGCAATTGGTGGGACAGATGGTGGCCTGCTTCGAAGCAGTCCCTTACGCTCAATTTCACATGAGACCCCTTCAGCTCCATCTCCTTTCAGTCTGGGACAAGAGTCCCCTGTCTTTGGATCAGGCCTTTGTTCTCTCTCCTCTGGTCCGGCGGTCCCTCCTGTGGTGGCTGGACTAGAGGAATCTTCTGGGGGGCAGATCCTTTCTGACTCCATGTTGGGAGACGGTCAGTACGGATGCCAGTCTGTCAGGTTTGGGGGGCTACTGGAGAGCCCTCCAATTCCAGGGGCTGTGGGGCCCTTAGGAGGCTCACGCTCCGATCAACGTTCTGGAGCTGAGGGCGGTTTGGTTGGTACTGGCACAGTTGACTCCTCACCTTCAGGGTCTGCCGGTACAGGTTCGTTCCGACATTCAGACGGCGGTCGCCTATATCATTCATCAGGGAGGGACTCGGAGCAAGAGTGCCCTCCAGGAGGTGTCCTTGATTCTGTCCTGGGCCGAGAACAATGTCCCGTGCATCTCAGCAGTTTATATTCCGGGAGTGGAGAATCTGGAGGCGGATTCCCTGAGCAGGGGGACCGCTCGCTGGGGGGAATGGTCCCTCAACAGCGAGGTCTCCCTATCCCTTTGTCACCGGTGGGGGAGGCCAGACGTGGATCTGCTTGCTTCTCACCACAATCACAAGCTGCCAGCATTTGTTTCCCTGTCCCAGGATCCCCTGGCTCTGGCAATGGATGCTCTGTCTCTGTCCTGGCAGGGTCTAGGTCTCCTGTACCTCTTCCCTCCGTTTCCTCTTCTGAGCAAGGTTCTGCGCAAGTTGGTTCAGGAGCGGGTGCCAGCCATTCTGGTGGCCCCCAGGTGGCCAAGACAGGTGTGGTTCGCCGACGTTGTGCGGCTGGCAGTGGATCAGTACGCTCTACACTTGGTTCTGGACCTTCTCACTCAAGGACGGCTCTGTTATCCCAATTTACAACTGCTGGCTTTGACGGCCTGGCTGCTGAAACCGCCATCCTGAAGGAGGAAGGTCTGTCTGATACGATGGTTCGTACTCTTGTCAGCGCTAGGAAGAAGTCCTCCACTATTTACTATAGGACCTGGTGGACCTACATTGACTGGTGTGAGTCTAGGGCCTTTCCCTGTCGTGTGTTCTCCATTCCTAGGATCCTGGAGTTCCTGCAACATGGTTTGGATATGGGTTTTCAGCTCAGCACCTTGAAGGGTCATGTGTCCGCCTTGGCTGTTTTCTTCCAGAGGTCCTTTGCTCTACATCCTCTGGTCAAGACCTTCTTCCAGGGGGTCACTCATGTGCGCCCCCCCCCCCGCAAACCCATGGTACCGGTCTGGGATTTGAATTTGGTTTTGTCCGTCCTTCAAGGTCCTCCTTTTGAACCTGTGCATGAGGTTGCCTTGTCTCTCCTTACCCTGAAGGTTGCCTTTTTGGTGGCTATTACCTCTGTCCGGCTTGTTTCTGAGTTGGCGGCTCTGTCGATTCAGACCCCCTACTTTGAGAGACACCAGGACAAGGTGATTTTCCGATTTAAACCAGACTTGCCTAAGATTGTCTCTGCATTCCATCTCAATCAGGATATTGTGCTTCCTTCTTTGTGCCCTAATCCTGGTAATCCCAAGGAGAGGGCTTTGCACTCTCTGGATGTCGTCAGGAATTTGAAATACTACCTGGTGGCTACTGCTCCTTTCAGAAAGACGGACGCATTGTTTGTGGTTCCATCGGGTCCCAATAAGGGGTTGGCTCCTGCTAAATCTACTATTAGCAAATGGATCCGTCAGGCTGTTGTTGGGGCCTATTCTACTAGGGGGAAGGATCCTCCTTTCCGTGTTACTGCTCATTCTACCCGTGCTGTTGGGGCTTCCTGGGCCTTCCAGCACCAGGCTTCTGTTGAACAAGTTTGTAAGGCTGCTACGTGGTCTTCTGTTCATACCTTTTCCAAGTTTTACAAGGTTGATGTTCGGGCCTCAGCGGATGCTGTTTTTGGCCGTAAGGTTCTGCAGGCGGCAGTGGTTTGAACTGCACGTTGTTGCTTTTTTGGGATCCCCACCCGTTTATGGACACTGCTATTGGATGTCCCAGCTGTTATGAATACTATCTATGGAGCAGGACGTGGTGCATACTTAGAATAATACAATTCTGTGATTACTCACCTTGTAGAATTGGTATTATAAGTATGCACGTCCTGCTCCATCCCACCCTGATTACTTTATTCTTGGATCCTCTTTATGGTGATTTGTTTCTTGTTAACATGGTTAAATTTGTTATTGGCTTCTCCTGGTTCCCTTACTGCTTTGTTATACTGGGGAATTAGTGGGAGGTCCCGGGTATATATGGACCAGGAGGAGCCTCTTTTTTGCCATCTCTGCAGTAGAGCGCCCTCTTGTGGACTATATCCCAGCTGTTATGAATACTATCTGGAGCAGGACGTGCTGCATACTTATAATACCAATTCTACAAGGTGAGTAATCACAGAATTGTATTTTAACTCCTCCCCTCTGACCATAATTAAATGGGGGGGAAAAACCTTTCATATCCCACCCACCTCCAACTGGTGCATAATGACTCATTGTGCTGATTACCTGGCCCCCAGGATTATCCTGGGTTTTGGTCCTATGCACGGACTCGCATGGCGCGCTGACTGCCGCATTCCCGCTTTCCTCTAACTGGGAGCGTGCCTGCGCCGGCCATTTACAAATTGGGGCGATTTTGTTTGCCCCTGGGGGAGGTAATTGATCGGCCCAGGAATCTTCTAGATTCCCAGGAAGATCGCTGTGGGTTTTGGTCCACTTTAAATGCAATGCTCTATCCATTATCCCCACCGTTGTAATAATCCCTCCCAGAGAAGAAAAAACACCCCCGAACAAAAAAAAAAAGGACTTGCTCTCCCCTCATCCACCCCTACCCTGAATTTTAAAAGTTGAGGGGATTGACCATCCGAGAAAGAAACAACCAGCGGGGTGCTCCTCCCCAGCAAATGCTAGGGCACCATCATGCCTCCCCTATCCACCGTAACAAGGGGGCACACCATGCTAACGGATGGGGGGGGTGGTGGCTTTCCCCATAGCTACTGATAGGAGAATGCAATCCCAGCCCAGAAATATCTGGGTTTGGGGTTTAGACATTCGAGTAGATTGCTGAACAGCGAAGCAGGGCCGGTCCACCGCGTGTGCCAGGAGGCAAGCCCCCAACCCCCTTTTAAATGAATCCCCCCCCCCCCCCCCCCCCAAGAGCTGCCAGCAGGTCAGGCCCCAGGAGCCCCCACTATTGGCATATATATCCAATTTATTTGCAAAAACAACCCAGGGGGTAAATCTCCCCGCACCCCCCCCCCCCCCAAACATTCATAAACCTACATTTTAACCTTTTCTTAGCAACACATGACAAAGGTATTTCTTGATCTGCCATATTCGGGAGATAGATCTAGATTGCTAAGGCGACAGTTCATTCCTCTCCTGAGCCAGGCACAATCTCCTCAGAAGCTCTTCCTCTTGGGGTAATGCACAAAAATGTAATTCTCAAAATGAAAAGACATTCTAAAAGGGAAGATCCATCTGGATCTTATCCCGTGTTTTATGAGGGTCTGTGATATGGGCCGCATACCCCTTCTTTAGCATAAAATGCTTTGGGAAATATCTGCATAGATTTGAATCTTGTGACCTATCATTGAGTGGTCCTCGCTTTCTCAAGAAGCCAGCATAATTTCTTCCTTGGTGTTTATAAAAGTGGAATTTCATTATAATGTCTCTGGGTAGGCCATCATTCCTCAAAATTTTAGATACTCTATGGATACACTCTTATTTCTCTATCTAATGGGGCTATATCTAGGTGCAGCACCTTTATTTTAGACCCCCATGAAGCCCTCCAGATCTTTTACATGTTTCGGGACCCCTCGGACTCTCAGGTTTTGGTGCCTTGATCTGTTTTCAAGATCTTCTAATTTCCCCTGAAGATCTTCAGTTTGCTCCAAGTTAGTGAATTTCATTCACTCTGCTCATTGTTTGATCTATTTTAGCTTCCATGATTTCGATTCTCCCGCCGACGTTTAGAATTTCAAGTTTGAGTTAATTTAAAGAGACGTAAACTATTGCTAGCTTCTTATCTAGAAGTTTGGAAATTTCCAGTAATATGTCTTGATTGAGCCTCCAATTTTACTTGAGGGATCTACCCCCTTATTCTTCAAAGAAGTTGAAGGAAAGGAGTTTGGCTCTATATGTTGATCCAAATCCAGAACGCTATCAGAGCGATATGCACCTAAAGGCTTTGATGGGGGGTGCAGAATTGATGATTTAGTCTGTTTCCCTTGAATATTTTCTAATACATTCCGAGTGTCCCCTTTATTTCTCTGCTTGCCCCCCCCCCCCCCCAAAAAAATAACACTGGAGCTGGCCAGCTTTTCCTGGGGGGGATTAGCTGGTGTGATCTAGCTGTGCTCCTGGTTGTGCATTGTGTTTTTTCTTATGCGCAGGGTGACCTTTAGGTGGGTGTGAATGAGAAGTGTCTAAACACTTTAATGGGTGTTGGTCCTGTAGTTAGCTAAACAAAACTCCATGGGGACATCCAGAGTCCCCCCCGCGCACATAATCCCTCCAGAAGCTCCTTAGTTCAGCGACTGGACCATGGTCACGTCCTCGTGGCCAGCCACTACAACGAAATACCTGCCCACCAGCCAATTACGGGACACCGTTCCCAGCACTGGCTTGTAGTGAAGTTGAGGGGTTGCATGGGGGATTTCGGCATTCTGGATGCCCCCCGCTTAATTTGAAGTCCCTGATTGAAGTCGTGCTGGGGTGATCTTCTCTATGACCTGAACCTGTTCTTATCCACCACTCCACAAGGCTTGGAGTCTTTCTATAACCTCTGCTATGCTCACTAGCGGAGAGGAGGTGCAGTGCTTCCTCATTGTAACGGATCATAGCATCTTTTCCCTATATCCAGTCCAGGTCGTCCCAGTGATGACATGTGGGTATTCCGCCCCCAGGGGGCGCTCGACTGCAAGATCAAAAGCTGTCGCTCCTCCCGGCCCCCTATAAATGCAGGTGTCTCTCTATCATTTCCCAGTGTTCATCTTGCAGTCTGGCTGCTGAAGATCGTTGGATACGCCCTCTTGGAGTTTTGGCAGCTGAGCGGGATTGTGACGGTAGGGAGAACGCCGGGGTCAGGTGTTTTGGCAAAGCTAGATTTTGTGCCGCAGACCCTGATTAATGGGTAGCCGGCCATTGGCTGATGGTGAGCCTAATGGGGGAACCACATGGCTGGCTTAGATGCCTAATTTCCCTCCCCATCCCACAAGCTTTATTTGGTGTGCAGTGTGCTTTGCAACTTTACTGTTGTGTGCTTTTGACATTATGCTTACCTCCCTCGCGGTTCTGGCTGCTCCCTCTCCCCTCCATCTTGCTGTTCATGCGCCGTGAGGGGGGGGCGGGATGCCGCTCACGCGGTTCCTTCTTGGTGACAGGCGGGCTGCGGAGTATGGGCGCGGTAGTTCGTGCTGCATGGGCTGTGTGAGGTGTGCTGCGGCGGGCCTCCTGCTGCTGGCGGCCATTATTTTTTATGTCCCTCGCTGTGTCCTGGGCTCCTTGCTGGGCGGGCATTCTTCGCGCAGACAGGGGGGGGGTGCACGCTGACGCTTTTCGCTTCATCGCTGTGCGCCACGCCCCTCGAGGATCGCACCGAAACTGGCTGCGTGCTTGTACGAACGGCTCCATTTTGCAGCTGTTCCTCGTGCCTGGCGCCCCTCCGCTACTGCTCCCCACCTCTGTCGGTGTCGTGAGTCTTTCTTAATATTGCTTTTATTCTATTTTTCTGCATACGCTTGTGGGATACTGATGGGCTTCTCTTTTGTTATGTTTAGGTGGGCCCAGTGATTGAGGGTTGTGGTTCCTCCCGGTCCCCCCCCTCCCCTATTATTAAGAGGGATCATATAAGAGTGATCATATAGGTTTGGGCCGTTAGTGCCTTGTAACCTGCATTTGCCATATTTTTTCTAATCACCATAATGGAGGCATCTGGGGATAGTGAGCTGGGGCCCCTTCTGGGCGGGTGAAGATCTGCCCCTTGTGCAGTGCAAGTCATCTGGGTGGATTCAGCACTGTTTGTACCACTTGCGCCAAGAGCATCATTTTGGACCATGACCGGTCGGGCGTCCCTGCCCCGAGCCCTTCACTGCCTGCGGCCTCTCCGGACCCTCCGCTGCTGAACTCAGCCCCCCGTGGGGGGGAAGCCAGCAGGGGGTCCCATGTTGATTTGGCGCATAGGGTGGCCAGTCTAGAGAGACAGATCTCGTGAACGGCGCCTAAGAAGTCCACATGTAAGAGACGGCACATTGAGCCTGTTTCCTTGGATAGTGACGATCTTTTTGATCTGGGCTCTGCGGAGGAAGGTGAGTTGCCAGATGATTCTCGTTCCACTGTGGATTCTGCTGGTGATGACAGTTTGTCTGGTTCTTCCTCGGATGAGGATGCGTGGCTCCCTGATGATACGGAGAAGTTACTTGCTTGCTTGCTGTTTTTGAGACTTTACACATTGTTCCTCCCAGAGCTGCCGAGAGGAAGCAAGGTGATTTGTTTAGGCCTGAAAGACAAGAGGCGAGTCTTTCCAGAACAGGCCCATTTTTATAATATGATTTTCAAGGAATGGGAAAGGCCCAACAAGCTACCGTCGGTGCCTACGGGCCTGGATGGGCGGTATCCCTTTCCTGAGGAGCTGGTCCGGCTATGGCAGGATTTCGGCCCTGCTTGTTGCACTTCGCCGCTCGCTCTGGTTGCGGCAATGGTCGGATGATGCCGCGGCCAAAAAGTCGCTTATTAGTATCCCCTTCGTAGGGCACAGGTTGTTTGGGGAGCGTCTGGACCTCCTGGTCAAGGATGGTAACTTCCTCAGAGACGGAAGCCTGCTCGGCCCTTTCGAAGCTCATCTGCCTATCGCTCCTTTCGAGGAGGAAGAGGCTCTTCATTTTCAGGTGGCCGCAGAGATACCTGGGGTAGAGGTAGGTTCCGCGGCCGACCAAGTCCCGCCGGGGGAGCCAAGTCCAAGCCCCCTGCCAAGTCCCCTCAGGCATGAGAGGGCGCCCTCACCCATCCGGGTGGGGGGGCGGCTTCTGCTATTTGCTCATATCTGGAGACGGCATGTCTTGGATCGGGGGATTCGGAAGGTGGTGTCCTCCGGTTACAAAATAGAGCTGGCAGTCAGGCTGCCCCCAAAATTTCTTCGGTCTCGGATATCCCAAAACCCATTGAAGGCACAGGGCTTGAGAATGGCCGTGCAACACCTCCTGCGGTTAGGTGTGATTTGTCCTGTACCTCGTCAGGAGCAGGGTCAAGGGTTTTATTCCAATCTGTTCACGGTTCCCAAGAAGGACGGAACGTTAAGACCTATCCTGGACCTGAAGGGTCTCAACAGGTTTGTAAGAGTCAGACATTTCCGCATGGAAACCTTAGTCGGCGGTGAGCTCGCTTCGGCCCGGCAACTTCATGACCACGGTGGACAACAGGGATGCTTATCTGCACATCCCGATTTTCCAGGGGCATCAGAAGTTCCAGAGGTTTGCTCTGGAGGACCAGCATTACCAGTTTGTGGCTCTGCCATTCGGGATTTCCTCAGCACCCCGCGTCTTCGCCAAGGTGCTGGCGGGCATCATGGCTATCCTGAGGAACCAGGGCATTCATGTGCTGCCCTATCTGGACGACTTACTGATTGCAGCTCAGTCTCTTCAGCAGGCTGAGAGCGATACCCAGACAGTGTTGTCCACTCTCGAGGCCTCCGGCTGGGTAGTCAATTATCCAAAGTTGTCTATCACTCCCTCAACAGTGAGGTCCTTCCTGGGCATGACGATAGACACCTCTCAGGTCAAGGTCTTTCTGCCACAGCAGAAGGTTTTGGTGGGCAAGTCCTTTCTGACTCCCCGTTGGGAGATAGTTACCACGGATGTCAGTCTGACCGGCTGGGGAGGCGTTTGGCAGACGCAGAAGATCCAGGGTCAGTGGGGTCCGCAGGAGAACCGCTTACCCATAAATCTCTTGGAGCTGAGAGCGATCCGGTTGGTGCCTCTTCGCTTGACCCCCCATTTAAGGGGTCTTGTGATCCAGGTTCATTCTGTCAATCGGACGGCTGTCGCCTACATCAATCACCAGGGCGGGACTCGGAGCAAGCGAGCCCTCAAGGAGGAGACCCAGATTCTGACTTGGGCAGAGAAGAATGTTCCCTGCATCTCGGCGGTTTACATCCCCGGGGTAGAAAACCAGGAGGCAGACTCCTTGAACAGGTGCGCCTCACCCCTGGGGGGAATGGTCTCTCAGCAACAAGACCTTTCACGCTCTGTGTCTCCGCTGGGGTCAGCCAGACGTGGACCTGTTTGCACCCAGACACAATCAGAAGCTCCTAAGGTTTGTCTCCCTCTCAAGCGATCCTCTGGCCATAGCCACAGATGCTCTGGCAATTCCCTGGACAGAGTTCCGGTTCTTTTATGAATTCCCTCCGTTTCCCTCCGAACCTGCTCCACACCGATCGCCTAATGGAGCAGTCCCGATGGAGCATTAGGCCAGGCATATTGTATCCATGGTTCCCAGATGGAGAGAAACCTATCTTGGGTGTTGGCTAGAATGCTTGAGAGCCTCTCATTGACCAAAAATCCATTCCTTCTAGACGACGCCTCCGACAACGGAACAATCTGCTTCTTCCAGGCCCTGGCAATGGTTTGTTTCGCCGCCAGGAGCAAGTAAATGAACAGCTTGTTCTGTTTTTTGGTAAGCTCTGGAGGTCTCAACTGTGATTTTTGAAAGGATTTCCAGGGATTTCCCAGGAAAATTATATATTGTTTTTTTCGACAGAGTCTGGGCTTCAACATGAAATGTCTTGTTTGGCCTTTTTTTTTAGTGTATTCTCAATACTTTCTGGTGAAATATGTGCAAAAAGAAAAAAAAAATCTATATTTTGCAATTTGTAGTGTTTTTTTGTAATGAAAAATGTAAGTTTGTCAATAAAATTATATTGCGTGCTTAACCCCAATTTCTCCCGGTCACAGCAGTACCACATATGTATAGGTAGACACCCTTTCCTGCCCAGGAGACTCCCCCAAACTGAAACAGAGCTTTAGGAGATTTTCAGATAAAATACAACTGCGCTATGCGCACCTTGCAGTTTTTCCAGAAAAACAACCCTTTATATTTGAAATACCCCCCACAAACTATATATTCTCTGGAAGTACACGCATCAAGCCTTCTAGGCGTACCAAGCTTGTTTATGTGGGCTTAGTTTTCTGGAAGTAATCCCTCAATGTATTCTTTGGTTGCACAAAGTTTCCCTAAAAAAAGAATAAAACAGAAGAATCAAACCACATTTTCCTAACAAAAAAACTATATGCAAACAAGAAATAACAAGTAAAATCTCAAAAAGCAACATGCCCTGTACAGAACGATACCCAACATGCATAGGTACTGTCAAGGGAAGAGTTGGCAAACACCACAAAGTAAAGCGTGCGCGTAACAGTAATTTTACTTGAAAATTTCAGCTCTGCAGACAAAGTGCGCACCTTGCAATTTTTCAACCAAAACAACCCTTTACATTTGGAATATCCCTGATAAACACTGTATTCCCTGAAAGTACACATGTTAAGCGTTCTAAGAGTACCCAGCTTGTTGTAGTAGGCTCACCTTTATGGAAGTAATCCCTTGAAGAATTCTTAGGTTGCACAGGGTTTCCCTAAAAAAATGAATAAAAAAACTGAATAAATAACATGTTTTCCTAAAATATAAATATGCAAACAAGAAAAAACTTGCTAAATCTGAAAGAGCAAGGTCCTCCGAGCAGAACAATACCCAACATGCATAGGTACTATTAACCCTTTTAATTGCCAGCCTACTGAAGTTTTGTCACCCTCTGTTGACAGGACATTTTTCCCCATTCTGAGCCATGTTTAACCGTGATATTTGCCGGAATTTCCAGGAAAATTATAGATATATATTTTGCAGCAGAGTTTAGGCTTTAACATGAAATGTCTTAGTTGTAATTTTTCTACTGTTTTTTTTTATATTTTTGTGTAAAAAAAAATAAATTATTTTTTAAACAATTGTCTCCTTTATTTTAAATAAAACATTTACTTTATTAGAGAAAACCATATTGCATGTGAAAGCCCAATTTCTCCCGATTACAACGGTACCACATATGTATTGGTAGCTCCCCCATTCTTGCCCAGGAGACCCCCTAAACTGAAATTAGCACTTTATGACATTTACAAATAAAATACTACTGCTATCCACACTATAAACATAAGGGGTTAATTTAAAAGAAAAACGACATAGGGCGCCCCCTCCTTAAAACTCCCCCTTACCCATCATAACCAGCCCTGGACCAGCTATGGGGGCTTGTAGAACAGGGTGCAAGGGGGCCAGCTTTGGTGGCCCCCCCACCCTGCAGGCTACAAGCCCACATAGCCATGGCCTGGGCTCTTCTGCCCCCCCCCCCCCCCGGGCTTTGGGGAGGCAGGTAATTGGGGTGCCGGGGGTTAACGGCAAGTCACCCGCTAGCCGCAGGTGACTTGCCAGCCCCCCAGCCTTGTGAACTGGTATAGGGGTCTCATGGATCCCTTACTAGTTCACAAGGGGTTAAGTGTAAAAAAAAAAACAAAACACAGAAACAAGCAGAAAAAAATGTATTTCTTTTTTTAATACTTACCGCCCATCCATCCCTGTGTCCCACGCTGATCAATCTTGCTTCTGCTCTCCTGCTGCAGCTGGAAGCCTTTTTAGCTGCTGGACGACAAAACATAAGGGCTTAATTAAAAAAAAAAATTCCCAGGGAGGGGGGGGGGGCATTTTTTGGGGGGAATTTTAGGTGTTAAAAACCTTAAAAATAAAAAAAAAATGAAATGGGGTCCCCCTTACCCAGTATTACCAGCCCGGGACCAGCTATGGGGGCTTGTAGGAACAGAGTGGGGGGAGCAGCTTTTGTGGCCCCCCACCATGCAGCCTACAAGCCCACATAGCTTATGTGGGCTGGGCTCTTCTGCCCCCCCTCCTGGGCTTTGGGGAGGCAGGTAATAGGGGTGCCGGGGGTTAATGGCAAGTCACCTGCGGCTACCGCAGGTGACTTGCCAGCCCCCAGCCTTGTGAACTGGTATAAGGGGTCTCATGGACCCCTTACCAGTTCACAGGGGGTTAAATGTAAAAATAAACACACTGACACATAAAAAAAGTCTTTTTTTTTTTTTTTTTTTTACTTTACTCACCTCCGATCCTGTGTCCCCGGGCGATCTCCGATGACAGCTGTCTGCTCGGGTGTTTGGAGATGAGAGCCTGGGAAGGGGGGGCTAGCAGTCGCGATCCAGGAAGTGGGGGCAGAGGGCGATTTCTTTACAGTTAGCAGCTGCTGCTGCCGTCGAAGCGGGGGGGGCCTATTCCGGGGGCTCTCCTGGAGCCATCCGACCAACCCCACCCCACGGGGGATCGGATGGCACTAAATTAAAGAGGAGACCCGGCCGGATCCAACGAGGTCAGGTGAGTATTTTTCTTTAAAGTCAATCACATAACACCTACGTGCTTGGCACTTAGGTCCTTGCCAAGCCAGCACGTAGGTGTTATGTGCTTGGCACTTAAAGGGTTAAACCTGATTTTTTGCCTAAGGTCGTTTCTCCCTTTCACCTTAATGAGGAAGTTGTCTTACCTTCTTTGTGTCCAGCACCGACTAATTCTAAGGAAAGGACCCTCCATGCCTTGGATGTGGTCAGAGCCATTATACAAGTATTACCTGATTGCGACTGAATCCTTCAGGAAATCGGATTTTCTCTTTGTCCTAACAGAGAGCTCTAGGAAAGGTTTGCCACCAGCCAAGTCCGCTCTCAGTAAGTGTTTCAGACAGGAGGTGGTGCAAGCATATTCTGCCAAGGGGAAGGAACCCCCTTTTCGTATTACAGCTCATTCTACTAGAGCTATTGGCGCCTCCTGGGCTTTTCAGCACCAGGCGTCTGTTGAACAGGTTTGTAAGGCCGCCACTTGGTCTTCAGTTCATACCTTTACGAAGTTTTACAAGGTTGATGTCAGGGCCTCAGCTGATTCAGGCAGTAGTGAAATGAACTACATGCTGTTCCGCACTGAGGATCCCGCCCTAATGGACACTGCTTTTGGATGTCCCACATGTCATCACTGGGACGACCTGGACTGGATATAGGGAAAAATACAATTCTGTGAAACTCACCTGTAGAATTTTTTTGAGTATATCCAGTCCAGGTAGTCCCACTCCGCCCTTGTTTCATTATCTCTTGTTTGCCTGTTATGGTGATTACCATTTTTATTCTTGGACTTGTTGTCCTTAAGTTTTTTGTTGGAGAGAGTACATGCTGAAACTATGTGAGGTAACATGGTTTCTTGGCCTCCCGGCCTGTCTCCTCTTACTGCTTTTTAACCACTGGGAAATGATAGAGAGACACCTGCCTTTATAGGGGGCCGGGAGGAGCGACAGCTTTTGATCTGGCAGTCGAGCGCCCCCTGGGGGCGGAATACTCACATGTCATCACTGGGACGACCTGGACTTGGATACACTCAAAAACCAATTCTACAGGTGAGTTTCACAGAATTGTATTTTTGCCCCTCCCACTTCCCTTTCCTGTCCATGTGGTCCTGTGTAGACAAAATACGGCCTTCTTAACCGAAGATAGCACTTAATGTCATTGTTGGCAGCTCACTGTTGAAATTGCTCCGCATTACTAAATGAGAGACGCAACTTGTTGGCTTCACGCTCCAATTGTGCTAAATACAATACAACCCCCAAATCCAGCTGATACTGTTTAGATAAAGGTGAACAAAGCAAAGGCATTTACAATGTACATACAGCAAGGAGACCAAATCCGCTTTAAGGTCTTTAGAAAGTAAATGCTGTATCCATTTTGGTACATTGTTTCCATTATATCCTAAATGTCTTTGTCAGAATTTTAGAGCTATAAGAGCTTATTGCAAGTGATAAAATTCTAATAGGAGACACTTGACTGATTTAACAGGGCGTAAAATAATTTTTTCTTAAATAATCTTTGGTTCTGTCAGGTTATTTGGCCTTCCAGTAACCATTTATGTGTGATCTGAGCAGGAGTCTTCTGATTCTGTATTTATCTTTGTCCTTATTTGTTTCATTTTAGAGTTGAGACCTGTAATAGGAGCAATGAAGCCTTGTCAGCTCTTGTTTGGTGCATTCAGACATTTTGTGCACACTTGATCTCGACCTTCTGTGGTAGAAGAGGGCTTCATAGCAGAGTCGTTTGGTTAAGAGGCATAGCAGACTAGTGGAATATCCAGCACACTTTCACCTGGGCTCCTTATAAAAACTAGCTCTTAGTCCATTAGTTTAAAAGTCTGTGTAGTTAGAAAGTCGATGTAATGCAAGGTTTCTTCTGTAGAGCATTTTGGGAGTTAGCATTAAGTCAGCCTCCTTAGTTGTGCTGCTTTATACTGTGTGCCTTTATATATGTAAGCCATGTGGGGAATTGATTAGCTTTCCAATGGGCAGGGTGGGTTGAGGAAGCTTGGGCTGGATACAATCAAAGCCATCAATTTTGCCTCAGCCCAACCTCCGCTGTAGACACCATTGTGCTATCGTGTAGATGGGTAAATATTAGGAGTGTGAATTGGCAAGAATCTGGCGATACGATATGTATCGCGATACACATATGGCGACAATGTATCCCCATATATCCTAGTTCTGTCTCAAAGACAATATATCCTGATTTTTTTTTCCAAGTATACATCACGTCCTGTTTCACTAAATTCTTTACGCTTGGGATATCCGCCACAAGGTGGCGCAGTGGACTGCAGAAAAGACTTGTGGCATCTCCCGGCCCTATAAAAGGCAGGAACCTCCCACAAATTCCCAGTTTCCGTCTGCAGTCTGGACTGCGAAGATAGAAGATGGCTCTCTATATTACGCAGGCGAGTGGGGCTTACCAGCCTGCGGCCTTGCAGGACTATTTCCGCCCGTTCTGGACCCACTGCCTCCTTCGGTTGAAGGTAGGACAGCACCAGGGTCAGGTGCTTGAGGAGTGCTGCTCCATCCGCAATCCCTGCACCTACAAGGGTAGGCGGTTCAGGCTTATGGTGAGCCTTGTGGGATGCCCCTTCCTGCCTTATTCCCCCCTCCCCCCTAGCTAAGACATGCCTTGGGTGTGCCTGCCGCTGCTCTTCCCCGCCTCGCTCTCTCCCTGGGGAGCTCTCCCGGGGGGGGGGGGCTGGGGGGTAGTTTTTGTCTGTTTTTTACTTTGTATTGTGCGCGCTCACGCCCGCGCTGCTTTGTAACGCGCTCCGCGGCTGGCGGCGACATTCACCTTGTATTTTATTGCGCTGTCATTGGCGCTGGGTTGTCACGTGGTGCACGATTCGCGCTCTTGGGGGGCGGGTCCCGCGGATGACGCCTTCTGCGTCATACCTCCGCGACCCGCCCCTCAAGGTCCGTGCGGGCGCCATTTTGGTCTGAGGCTTTCTCTTCCTGTCCTGCAGTACTGCGGCGCGCTGCTGGCCTGCCTGGATTGTGTGATCGGCTTCTTGGTCCGTGAGTCCCCTTCGGGGGTTGTATTTTGCTATTTTCGCTACATTATAGGACGTTATGTGTGGTTTTCTTATGTCTTTCAGGCGGAATAAACGTGACTGTGGTTTTTTCCCGCCCCTCTTCCCTTCCATCTCCCACCTTCCCTAGCAGGGTTTGGGACATCCCGGGTGGCTCTTGCTAGCCTTAACCCTATATTGCCCTGTGTGCCCACTCTAATCACCATATGGAGGCTTCCAGGCATAATATGCTTGGGGTTCCTTCGGGACAAGCCCAGCTGTGTGCTGTGTGTGGGGTGTCCCCTGTGAGTGATGTCAGGGTATGTGTGCCCTGTGCTCAGAAGGTACTTGCGCTGCAGTCTGGGTTGCCTGCCTCGCTTCCCAGCTCTGCACCTCCTTCTGCATCTCCTACCCCCACACCTGCCTCTGACCCCCAGCGAGGGACATGCTAGCGGGGAATACCATTATGATTTGGCTATGCAGGTGGCCAGCCTGGAAAGGCACATTACGGGGCCTGTCCCCTGCAAGGCTTCTGGCAAGAAGCGACACCTAACCCCCGATGTTTCCCTTTTTCCTGTTGAGGATGAGGGACATTACACTCTGTTTGGTCATTACCCCTTCTCTGATTCAGAGTCCTCTGAGGAACAGCAGGAGATTTATGGTGGTACTGGGTCGCCATTTGGGGAAGATCTATGGTCTCCTGATGATACTGATAGGCTGTTGGCTCACATTTTTGAAGTATTGTGTATTACCCATCCTGTCCCGGCTAAAAAGCAGCAGGGTGAGCTTTTTCACTCTGTTAAACAATGCTTGGAGTTCCCTGAGCAGAACCACTTTAATAATTTGGTGCTCAAGGAGTGGGAACGCCCTAGCAAATTGCCCGCCGTGCCCAAGAGTTGGGACAGGAGGTATCCCTTTCCTGCTGATGTGGTTAAGCGCTGGTCGTGTCCCCCCGAGGTCGATGCTCCCGGTTGTGCAATACCTCGGTCGTGCATTCCCCTGACACTTCTACTCTGAGGGATGGTGAGGACCGGCGTGTGGATCAGCTGGCCTGTCATGCATTTGCTTGTGCGGGGACTGCACTGAGCCCTGTGTGCGCTTCTGCCATCACGGCTCTTGCTATTAAAGGGCTACTTAAGTGCCTTCTGGCTAATGCCTCGGATGCCAATAGGGGGGAGGAGTATAGATCCCTCCTGCTTTGCTATAAATTTGTGGCATTCATTCTTTCTGCTATGGATGATGCGGTCAGGATGTGTGGTAAGGCATCTGCTCTTTTGGTGGCTATACGCCACTCTGGCTGCGTCAGTGGGCGGCTGATAATGCTGCTAAGAAGGCTCTCACTGGCTTCCCCTTTACTGGGCTACGGCTCTTTGGTGAGCGTCTGGATCTGTTTGCCAAGGATGGTAGGCTGCCTCAACACAGGAGGCAGCCACGGCCCTTTCGGGGGGCTGGTTCTTCCCTCCCCTCCTTCCGTGCTCCCAGGTCTGGCCGGGGTGCACCATTTGCAGGGACACGAAGGGACCTTTGGGGCCGGGGTAGAGGCCGTGGACGTCCCAAGTCCAAATCTGTCCCCAAGCCCCCTCGGGCATGAGGAGGCGCCCTCAC
Source organism: Gastrophryne carolinensis (assembly GCA_027917425.1). Classification (NCBI taxonomy): domain Eukaryota; kingdom Metazoa; phylum Chordata; class Amphibia; order Anura; family Microhylidae; genus Gastrophryne; species Gastrophryne carolinensis. The sequence continues at coordinate 574,896,103 of CM051234.1, read as the reverse complement.
CCATCCGGGTGGGGGGACGGTTGCGGCTCTTTGCTCACGTCTGGAGACTGCGCGTCTGAGACCAGTGGATTCAGGAGGTGGTGTCCTCCGGGTACAAGATAGAGTTTGCAGCCTGGCCGCCCCCAAGTTTCATAACCCCTTGTCAGCTCATTGCTTGCGGCTTGCGGTCCAAAGCCTTTTGGATTTGGGTGTCGTCTGTCTCGTGCCCTTCCAGGAAAGGGGCAGAGGCTACTATTCCAATCTGTTCACTGTTCCCAAAAAGCATGGGTCCCTGAGGCCCATCCTGGATTTGAAGCGCCTCAACAAATTTGTCAGATTCAAGCATTTTCGCATGGAGATTCTGCGCTTAGCGGTCAGTACCTTGCACCCGGGCAACTTCATGACTTCTGTGGCCATCAAAGATGCTTACCTTCATGTTTCAATCTTTCCAGGTCATCAGAGATTTCTCAGGTTCGCTCTGGAGGATCAGCACTACCAATTTGTGGCCTTACCGTTCGGTCTTACCAAGGTGCTGGCGGGGTGATGGCTCTGTTGAGATCACAGGGCATTCGCATCCTTCCTTACCTGGACGACATTCTGATCGTGTCTCAGTCCTTCCATCAAGCCAAGCTGGATACTCAGATGGTGGTCTCCACACTCGAGTCCTTCGGTTGGGTGATCAACTACCCCAAGTCTTCACTGTCTCCGTCCTTGGTGACGTCCTTTCTGGGCATGACTCTGGATACATCTCAGGTCAAGGTTTTTCTGCCTCAGCAGAAGGTGGAAAGCCTGCAGACGCAGGCACGGTCTCTACTTTCTTGCCCTCCTCCCTCCATTTGGCAGGGAATGCAGTTGGTGGGCCTGATGGTGTCATGCTTCGAGGCGATCCCCTATGCTCAGTTTCACATGAGACCTCTTCAGTTGCACCTCTTGTCGGTTTGGGATCGGGACCCTGTGTCCCTGGATCAGGAATTTGTCCCCTCGGGTCAGTCAGTCCCTCTCGTGGTGGCTGGACTCAAGGAATCTCCTAGTGGGCAGGACCTTTCTGCTCCCGTGCTGGGAGATTGTCCCCACGGATGCCAGTCTGACAGGTTAGGGGGGCTTTTGGAAGTCTCTGAAGTTCCGGGGTCAGTGGGGCCCTCTAGGAGGCTCATGCCCCCATCAACATTCTGGAACTGCGGGCGATAAGGTTGGTCCTTTCCCAGTTGACCCCACACCTTCGGGGTCGGGCTGTTCATATACGATCGGACAACCAGACGGCGGTCGCCTACATCAATCATCAGGGAGGGACTGGGGGCAAGCGAGCCCTCAAGGAAGTGTCCCTGATACTGTCATGAGCGCAGGAGAATGTCTCCTGCATCTCTGCACATCCCGGGGGTAGAGAACCTGGAGGCAGACTCTTTGAGCAGGGGAATGTCTCGGCTGGGGGAGTAGTCCCTCAGCAACAGGGTGTTTCACTCCCTGTGCCACCGCTGGGGTCTGCCGGATGTGGACCTGTTTGCTTCACGTCACAAACTTCCATTCTTTGTCTCTCTGTCACAGGATCCTCTGGCCTTTGCCACGGATGCGCTGGCAATGCCTTGGAAGGGGTTTCGGCTCCTCTGTTTTCCCTCTGTTTCCTCTGTTGGGCAGGGTGCTGCACAAGGTAGCCCAGGAAGGGGTGCCAACCATTCTGGTGGCCCCCTGTTGGCCAAGAAGGGTGTGGTTCGCAGACATCGTGCAGTTGGCAGTAGATCAGTACATCCTGCCCAAGGATCCAGATCTGCACACTCGGGCAGCTGTGCCATCCCAATTTACAAACGCTGGCTTTGACTGCTTGGCTGCTGAAACCTCCATCTTGATGGAAAAGGGTTTGCCTGCCTCTGTTGTAGATACCATGATTAGTGCTAGGAAGATGTCCTCGTCCTTTATCTACTACAGGGTTTGGCATGCTTACATTGCCTGGTGTGAGTCTAAATCTCTTCCCTGTCAGGTGTTTTCTATTCCCAGGATTCTGGAATTCTTGCAACATGGTTTGGATTTGGGCCTTCAACTTGGTACCCTCAGGGGTCATGTTTCAGCTTTGGCAATTTTTTTCCAAATATCTTTTGCCTCTCACTGTTTGGTTAAAACTTTTTTCCAGGGGGTTTCTCACGTGCGTCCACCACGTAAGCCTATTTTACCAGTTTGGGATTTGAATCTGGTGTTATCTGCTTTGCAGGGTCGTCCCTTTGAGCCTCTCCGTGAGGCTGCTTTGCCCATTTTGACTCTTAAGGTAGCCTTTTTGGTGGCTATCACTTCTGTCAGGTGTGTTTTTGAGTTGGCGGCGCTTTCCATCAAACCTCCTTATTTTGAGCGACACAGGACAAGGTGGTGTTTCAGTTTAAACCAGATTTCTTGCCTAAGGTTGTCTGCTTTTCTTCTCAATCAGGACATTGTCTTGCCTTCCTTGTGTCCTAATCCTGCTAATTCCAAGGAGAGGACTCTGCATTCTTTAGATGTGGTCAGAGTTCTGAAGTTTTACTTGGTAGCTACTGAATCTTTCAGGAAGACTGATGCTCTTTTTGTTCTTCCTTCTGGTCCTAGGAAGGGTTTGCCTCCGGTTAAGTCCACTATCAGCAAGTGGATTCGTCAGGCGGTGGTGCAAGCCTATTCTGCTAAGGGGAAGGAACCTCCCTTCCGCATTACTGCTCATTCCACTCATGCTATTGGTGCCTCTTGGGCCTTTCAGCACCAGGCTTCTGTTGAACAAGTTTGCAAGGCCGCAATTTGGTCTTCTGTTCATACTTTTTCCAAGTTTTACAAGGTTGATGTTAGGGCCTCAGCTGATGCTGCTTTTGGCTGCAAAGTTCTTCAGGCGGCAGTGGTTTAAACTGCCCGCCGTTGTTCTTTTGGATCTTTTTTCCAGCATATTTTGACTTTTAGAATGGTTTTAAGTGGTTAGAGCAGAATAACGCGTTCTCTGCCTCTCTTCCCCGCCTGGCTCTGAGCAATGCGTCCGCACTTGGCTTACCTCCGCTGCGCTGTCAGGAGGCAGTTGGCGATCGGGGGCCTCGGATCCTTCTCTCTCCCGGGTTCCTTCCTTGGGCGCGCTGCTTCCTCCGGCGAGCCTCTTCCGTCGCCGCTGCCACCGGGTGAGGTTCTCCTTCCAGGGCAGATCATTTTCCTGCTCCAGCGGGACCAGGTGTGTTAATTGTGCGCGTTCGGCGCATTTTTTCCTGAATTCTTACAGGATTTAGGATACAGGGCTTCTTCCTCCCGGGCTGCTGACGTCACATCCTGGCGCCCGGGGTTTTTCCCTGCTTTTCCACAACACGTGCTAGGCCTTAAAGGGGCAGCACAGTGTTTTGGTACATGTATATTACGGCCTCCCCTTCTAATATATTTAATGAAGGGTTAATTTACAAATTATGGGATTTTACTCCTGCCCTATCTAGGCGGACTCAGGAAGCATATCCATTGGTGCCTCATAACCAGAAGCTTGGCAGACTACAAGGATGACATTTATATCGATCCTCCTCCACAGATATGCCTCATGTGGACCAGGATTCATCCAGTATTCCGTCGGCTGCCGATTCTGGAAGGAGGAGGCCCAGCTTTGCCTGGTAAGTCACTTTTATTAATTGTGTCTATTTTGGGCATGTTTAGTTAAATTTAAATATGGCTATCGCCCCTTTTTTTTGCTTATGTCTCTTAATCTTTGACGCCAGACTAAGCTCACAGAAGTGTACCAAATCCTCTTCTTCCGGACCTATTCCCCATAAGAAAAGTAGAAGTGATCCCAAGGATAAACTGTGCTTTTTAGATTCCCATATGTAACCCCTCTGTCAATCTTGCACAAACAAGGTGGTTGATGAGTAGTGTAATTACGATCTTTTGCGGATCAAAATAGACCAGATGACTTCCTCACCTTGGGACCAGAAGGTTCCGGAGGGTTCGGGTAACCAGGTTGTGTTTCTCCCAACTTACAGGTCCCTTTTTGATCCTTCTTATTATGCGGTCACATAGGGGAGGGGGGGGGGGGGGGGGAGATCAGGCCGGTTTTAGGGCTTTAAACAGAGGAAGGTACTATTCCCTCCGGGACATTTACCTTGCCTTTCTTATGATTTTCCTATCCTTGGGGATAGAAGAAAAGGATAATCATGTTGGGCTTTATCCAGATTTGGCGCCTGACTCTTCATGTTCATTCCTTCTCATTATTCTTGAAGGATATGATTATGAACGATTGGAAAGATCCATTTTGAAAAATATATTTTCTTGACCTATGTTCACGCCACCCTGAGTGCGGTTGCTGATCTGATCTCGGGAATTAAGCAATATCTGGATACTTGGACCCTAAGTAGGGTCACGGGGTCTTTAACTTGCATATCCTTTTACGGAAGAGGATTCAGAGTTTTGGGAAAATGCCCTAAGTTGGAGGTCTTTTGTGCCAAAGTCTCTAGGAGAGCGGGGTTAGCCTTTGAAGATTTTGGCCTTGATTCAGTAAAGGTAGAAAAAAATTCTCATGGTAGTAAAAAATTCAATTCATGAGAAAAAAGCCTGAGAATGTCACTGTTACTGAATCACTAGATCAGGGGTACTCAACTACTTTGTGTGAAGGTCCACTTACCGGAGCCTGGCGTAGGGTGAAGGTCCGAGGGTAGGTGGGGGTGCAGGTCAGTGGCTGGGAAGGAGGGGGTAGGCGGGGGTGCAGGTCAGTGGCTGGGAAGGAGGGGGTAGGTGGGGGTGCAGGTCAGTGGCTGGGAAGGAGGGGGTAGGTGGGGTCAAGGTCAGTAGCTGGGAAGGAGGGGGTAGGTGGGGGTGCAGGTCAGTGGCTGGGAAGGAGGGGGTAGGTGAGGGGGCAGATCAGTGGCTGGGAAGGAGGGGGTAGGTGGGGGTGCAGGTCAGTGGCTGGGAAGGAGGGGGTAGGTGGGGGTGCAGGTCAGTGGCTGGGAAGGAGGGGGTAGGTGGGGTGCAGGTCAGTAGCTGGGAAGGAGGGGGTAGGTGGGGGTGCAGGTCAGTGGCTGGGAAGGAGGGGGTAGGTGGGGTGCAGGTCAGTAGCTGGGAAGGAGGGGGTAGGTGGGGGTGCAGGTCAGTGGCTGGGAAGGAGGGGGTAGGTGGGGGTGCAGGTCAGTGGCTGGGAAGGAGGGGGTCGGTGGGGTGCAGGTCAGTAGCTGGGAAGGAGGGGGTAGGTGGGGGTGCAGGTCAGTGGCTGGGAAGGAGGGGGTAGGTGGGGGTGCAGGTCAGTGGCTGGGAAGGAGGGGGTAGGTGGGGTGCAGGTCAGTAGCTGGGAAGGAGGGGGTAGGTGGGGGTGCAGGTCAGTGGCTGGGAAGGAGGGGGTAGGTGAGGGGGCAGATCAGTGGCTGGGAAGGAGGGGGTAGGTGGGGGTGCAGGTCAGTAGCTGGCTGACGCAATATGCCTCTCAGCCGGGGTTGCAGCTGTGGCCTGCACACCTGCCGTGGGATCAATTGGGGATTCCTGGGGAGGCACAGAGTCTCAGAGACAGGCCTGGGTCCTGATTTGGGATGCCCCAGGGATGAGGAATTATGCCTTCCTGGGAGGCTGACTTTTCTATTGAAGGTGGAGCAAACGTTTTAAAAGACTCTTAGTCTGCTTAGTTATGCCTCCTTACTCTGGCCCTGTGGGAAATAAACAGGCAGACCATGAGTCTTATGAGACTTTAGATCCACTTTAAAGGTAAAGCACTTGGGGGGGCTAGGAGGGAGCATTAAATAAATGACCCTATCAGAATAACTGTATCCCTAACTTACACTTTGTGCGATCCTGTCGTCCAGCATTGCTCCTCCTGACGCTGCCTGATGCTAATGATGAGTCATTGATGTCAGCACACTGGCCGATTCTGTGCTCCGCGCCTGTCTGCAGCCTGTGTGCAGCAAAGCATGACAGGCTTTGTTCCTGCGCCTCCCGGCTCCCCTCCGCTTTGCTCTGTTATCTCCTCTCCAGCCATCCTACCCTGCGGCGCTGCCAGTGCACAATGAGGTAGCAGGGAGACAGGTGGCAGGAACTAAAAATATATTTGTGTGTTCCTGTGGGGGGCACTAAAAGACAGCGCACAGCTCAGTGAGAGCTCTGCTGGAAGCGCTGCCGGAAGAAATATCATTCTGTGAAACGGCTCCAGGGACACTACACCAGCCCTGGGCAGCGGTCCGGACAAATGGCGTCTGCGGTCCGGATTTGGACCGCGGTCCGCCATTTGAGTACCCCTGCACTAGATAAAAAGACAATGAAAGTCAATGGCAGCTTTTACTACAGTGTAGAAAGGAGTAAAAATTCTCTACTTTTCTTAGGAGTAAAAAAGTACCATTGACTTTCTTGGCTGGTGATTCAGCAACAGTGAAATTCTCAGGCTTTTTCTCACGAATTGAATCTTTTACTACCATGAGAATTTTTTTCTGCCTTTATTGAATCGAGACCTATGGGTCCTTTGCAATCTCCTATTGGCTTCCATTTGTATGATCGGAAGTTTGGCCTTCTGCTTCAACAATAAAACGACTGTTGTTGAAAAGGACTGGTCTAGGGGGATTATGAAATCCTTTTTCAGCTATAGCTTTTGGTGTCAAGTGCCATTAGTTTTTTTGGGGAACAAAGAACATGGCTGTAACGTATCTGTTCACAGAATTCTCTGGTTGAGGACCCTGGTCTGAGGATATTGGGTCAAAGATGAGTCTTGTGCAATATTCTTTTAGGAATATTACTTTTCGGACGGATTCGGGAATACGACCGATAAGAACATAAATATATTCTGCCCGATCTGGGACGCCTGTTGAAGGAAGTGCTCTTTTGGAGCTCCTTTGGTTAGATGCTCCTTTCATACAGGGACGCTGCTAAAGAACCAGGGGGTACCGTCCTCGTCTACCTCTACTGCTAGAAAGGAGGGTTTTTAAAGGTTCCACTCGCTCTGGAACCTATTGACCCAAACCCGAGGAGCTATGATGTCATGTCTTGGGTTGGGGCCTGAATGCCAGATTCTTGGTCTCCCCTATACCCGTGAGGTTGACTGAACGATCAGATATTCAGAAGTCTGCTAACGTTTGGAGCCAGGGCATATCCCAGTTCCCCCTCACCAGCAAGGAAGGGGTTTATTCCTCTATCTTTCTGGTGGTGGAGGCTTTGGAGGGAGATTAATTCTGCTTTTTAGAATTTCAGTCTCTATGTTCCACAGGCATGCTTCCACTGGGTTGTTTCATGGTCTTAATAGATCTGGGGAATGCCTGGCGGGTTTCTATGAGTCTTTTTTCGGATTCGCAGTAAAGACAGAGCTGGATATTGCGCTTCAAATTTTTTGCTCCCTTTCGGGCTGGGATCAGTCCAAGAATTCTACAAGGATTTTGGGGCAAAGACTGCAGGCATATCAGGAGACTGAGAGTAGTCTGTGGCGGCTGACCTGGACGATCTGCTACTTTTTTTGTACACTTCAGGATCAAGATGCCTTAGAGACTCAGTTCATGTTTAGAGCTGTGTATCCGCTCGGTTGGATTCTAAACCTTTAGGGTTCTAGTCTGGTTCCCTCTCAGATAACGATTTTATGGTCGGAAGTCAACAACTTCTTCAGACTCTTTCTCCTTCTCAAAGGTTTTTGGCCCTTCAGGTAAACCGTTGATTCCTTTGTGCCAGTTCAGCATCTCCAATAACACTAGCCATGAGGGTGTTAGGACTGTTGACATTGGTCTTTCCGCAGTAAGGTGATGTCACTTGCTTTTAAGTACTATGAGGTACATGTCCTGAACAGCTGTTACGGCGCCAGGAATGAGTGGGAAGATAAGGTTCCACGTCTCGGTCAAGGGAGGCTATAGCTGGGACCCCAAAAGAGAGGTTGGTTACTGCAGATACCTCTGCTTGGGGTTAGGGAGCCTTGGCGAAGAATGGTAGATGAGGTTAGATTATGCTACGACAGTAGCATACATTAACCATCAGAAGAGAATGAGGTTCATCGCTGAATGGGGGTCGCATTAGAAATCCTTTTTGGATTAGATGAAGACCTGAATCTCCTTCAGCTGTAGGAATGTTGCATCATGTGGCAGTTTTTTCTGAATGCCCTCATTTGAGGGAGTCAGAATAGGTAGGTCAATTCTAGGGTCTTCTAAGGGATCGTTCGGATCTATATTATTGCCTTGGCAAGTAGTCCCTGGCTGACCAAACTTTTTTTTCTGGATCCGGCAGTAGGGGGCGGATGCTTCAGACCTTGCACGGTATTTCAGTCTAGCCTATGCACTTTACGGTTAGATTGGTGTTATCCATTCGTGTCCCTAGGCCACCTCTAATCTGGCGGTCTTTTTTATCTAGGTTGCCTCTAACCCTAGGTTGCCTCTAACCCTGGGTCGCCTCTAACCCTAGGTTGCCTCTAACTCGGGGCCATCATTAACCCTTGGTCTCCTCAGGTCCTGGGCTTTTTTTCTAGCCCTAGGCTGTCTCTAGTCCTAGGTTGCCTCTAGGCACTAAGGTTGTCTCTAGCCCTAGGCTGACTCTAGCCCTGGGTTGGCTCTAACCCTGGGCTAGTCATTATTTTTACCCGAACAACTTTGGGGTTGTTATTCATTCAGGATCAAGGGGTTCCCCCTTTGAGCATTTTTCCCAGATCCCGTATTCTGAGATTGGAGCTTTTGCTTTTTTAGTTCTCATCGGCTTTTCCTAGATGCTAGGAATGTTCCTTCTGTCGGTACTGAGGAGGAAGCTTCAATATGATATTCGTATACACATTTGGGAAGTACCTTTTTAGGGAGACCCAACTGTGGGTTCATGGACGTTGTAACTCTGAGTAAGGACAAACAGTGTTCTAGTCGACTCTTACAGGATTTGGCTTTTCTAGTTTATATCAGGCCTTATGGTATCACATCTCATATAACAAGAGGTGATGCTACATTTTGGGCTGAGCAGGTGAGCTATTGCAGCCGCTTGGTCCTCAGCAAGGTGTTCTTTTGCTGGATGCTATGGGTTGGAGCTTCTGTCATAGAAGGATCAGTCTTGTGGCAGAAGTGTCCTCCATTCTGTTCTTCTCACCCAACGAGGTGAGCCTATCTCTCAGACGTATGCTGCCTGAAGGATGTTTTGAGAAAACTTAAGTTAGGTACCTGGTAACCTTTTTTCTAAACATCTGAAAGGGCAGCATACGCCGGCTTCTCTCCCTTATTTTTTCTGTGGAGTTGGTTTATGTATGGATTATAGATTGGAGTTGTGGGTCTGTTTCTTTTCTCTCTTTCAGATCTCTACAACAACTGGGGAATGGAGGGAGGAGTCAAGACTTTATTCTGGCTGGTGGTCACATATTCCCCTTGGTGGGAGGAGCCCGGAGGTCTCAGGCGTATGCTGCCCTTTCGGATGTTTAGAAAAAAAGTTACCAGGTACCTAACTTAAACCGGACCTTCAGCGTGATTTAATGAAAAGCTCAAACTCTTAAAAACGGTTCCCCAGAATCTAAAATTAATATATTCTAAGCATACAGCACGTCCTGCTCCAGAACATATTCATAACGTATGGGTATACCTCCGCCTTCAGCGCCGTGCACTGCAGATCATGAAGAAAACAAGCTCCTCTCGGCCCTACATATACCGGAGGACCTCCCACAATCCCCAGATTTCTCTGCAGTGCTGGAACTGGAAAGACATGAAGTATCACGCTCTCGCAGGCGAGCGGGGCTTGACAGCCCGAGGCCCTGCGGGACTATTTCCACCCGTCCTCATTGTGAATTAATGCCTCCCAGCCTGGGCTGCACGGGTCGGGTGAAGGTGGGCTGCACGTGTCGGGTGAGGGTAGGCAGCACCTGGTGTGCTTATGGAGCTAGTCTCCACCGCAATTCCCCAACCATAGGGTAGGCAGTTTAGGCTGATGGTGAGCCTCCAAGGGATGCCCCTCCCGCATTATTGTCCCGTACACCGCGTAGTGCTGAGCCCTATCCGGATCGCCATTCTCCCTCTTTTCCCCGTCTACTTGGGGAAAAGAAAGGGGGTACGCGTGTGGCGGTCCCAGTGTACCGGTGTGTCACGCTCGTGGCTTCTATCCTGCCCTTACTAGCTCAGATGTCAGGGCCGCGCTGCTTGCTTCTTTTTCGGCTCCCCTGCGTGTTTTTTTTTTTTTACTTGATTGCCACTTAATATTGTTACCGCGGTGCCCGCGCTTATTGTCGGTGTCCGCTCTATGGTACGTTAGGACGGCTGTTGCACCATTGCCTTATTTTTTACTTCAGAGCTTCGCGCTCTTTAGAATGGGCGGGGCCTTTGTCTGCCGCGCTCCGCGTCACGGCGGAGTATTTAGCCTGCTCTTCGAGCTTCGCCGGGCGCCATTTTGGTTAGCTTCCCGCGCAAGCGTCGTGACGGTCCCCTTCTCCACTAGAGCTGTAAGTGCCCTTGCGGGCGAACCCCTCTCATTATTGTCTGCCCATCTGCGCATGTTCCTGACATCTCTTTCCCATTGCGTCTTTCAGACGATGAGTTCCCGGCGGCCTCTCCCGGCCTCATATACATATATACCTATATACCTATTCATATATTTACTTTATACGTATGCATTGCTATACTCATAAGTATAAGGAGCGGGCCTTCCCAAAATCTCCCACATTGATCAGCGGGTAGTTGGGGCATCCAGGGTTGCTTACGGCATAAATCCCTATCCACATACTATAATTAAACAATCACCATATGGAGGCATCTCAGGATTGTGTTACCGGGGTCCCCTTGGGACAGGACCGGCTGTGTATATCGTGTGGTCTCCCCCATGCCGAGGCGGACGGGGCACGTGTCTGCGTGTCATGTTCTGAACAGACGCTGGAACTGCGAGCGACGCTTGCGGTTGTTCCTCGCTCCTTCCCACCCCTTCCCGAAGCCTCACTCCTGTTGAGTCTTGTACAAGTGGGGAATTACAAATAGATCCCTCTCCTAGGCAGCCCACGCTGGCCCAGATCGTGGAAGGCTTGGCTGGCCGGATCGGCCCAGTTAGACAACGGCCTTCTTCTCCCGCGGCTTCGGCCTGTGCTATGGGCTCTGTGGAGTCCTTGTCTACACGTGTCCAGGGGAGCCCTGATTCCTTAGGGGACTTGATATTCCTTGTCCCTCCTGAAGTATCCCTCCCTTGGGAGGTTCTCTGTTGTGCCTCTGGGCTCACACTGGCAGGGTTCTGTGGGACCCCGCCTCTATTACACTGGTCTGTTATTGGCCAGATTGGTCTGCCCTGGTTGGGGCTAGTGGTTCTGGCTGGGTAGTTTACTTGAAGATGTTATACCCTTGCCCTACCGGGCGCGGGGAGAGCTTGCGCTAGTCCCTGAGGGCAAGCAGCACCTTATACTTGGGGCCTGGGAGGCCCAGTGGGGTGTGGGTTCTCAGGGAGCCCGGCTGGGTACAGCTGGACGGTAAGTTCCCTTATGAGGACTATTTTTAACATAATATGGTTCCTTTCCTTTAGACCTACCTTATCGTTGGCAGGATCGGGGGCTTACCCTGCCGGAGATCACGGATCTTGGGGTGTCCTGCTCCTTGGAGGCTCTGGACTTGGTCCTTCTCATTAATTTTCTTCCTGCGGCCACGCTGGGTTAGCTTATGTTGCCCCTATGCTATTCGCTGGGTCTAAACTCCTTCCCTAACGGGAGGGTATCTGCCCCTGGGATTAGGGTCCTACAAGTAGTGTTTGGTATGGGCTCACTACTTGACTTGGTCTATGGTTGGGGCCTGATCTGTTCTCCTATTACGAGACCCTATCCTTTCTTTTGTTTGCATTCTTCAGGGTCTGCTCAGGAGCGTTTCTGGCGGATCCCTAGTTCCCCCTTGGGGGAGGACTTATCCTGAAGCCCTACCAAGGGTTCCCACAAGTCTTAGTTAGGTCCCTGTCTGACCTGCTCCCTCCATCAGGTTGCTCCTCTGGGGAGGTTACCCCAGGCAGTGGTGTGCCATAAGGAACGTCACTATTGGTGGTCCTAGCCATTATATATATTTTCTTATATATATGCATGCCTTGGTATACATCTATACCATGAGGTGAGGGTACCCGCCTCACTCTAAGTGGGATTCAGGCATTATTTCGTCCTTTCTGCCTGGGACGGATCCTCTGGTCTTGAGACTATGATCTAATTTACTATGAGATGAAAGGGATCTGTGCCCCTCTACTGGGGTTAGAGATCTCCCGGAACTGTCTCGTCCCTGATGGGATCTTATCTTGGGGTCTACCGGTGCCCCCTTCTTGAGGTACCGGATTGTTTGTTGCCATAGACTTAGGGCCCTCTGGCCTGGTCCTTTTTGGTTGGTCATCCTTCCGGACCTGTAGGACTCTTTTGGCTCTGCTGAATATTCTTGTTAGCACTTCTGTTGGTCCCGTCTGTGACCTGGACATGTATTCCCCGTTGGGAAAGGTTTTGAGTTACCATGGCTAGCCCCTCTTGTAGCGGCATGGTTAGACAGTTATTTTGGTCTATCCTTTAGAGGAAGATTCTTCTTCCCTATTGTTATTCGTTCTTGTATTTTTAGTGCTTGGCTTGTCTTGTAGCACTATGTTCTGGCGATCTAGCCGGCCAGTCCGCTGCTTGAGCTCAGTTCTCCCTTTACAAGGTTCAAAGGTTGAGGTTAGAGCTTTGCTCTCGTTGGTAACATGGTTAAGGGTGACAGTGCTTTATTGTTGGCTGTGCCTTTTCATGGGGATCCCACCCTATTGTGGACACTGCTATTGGATGTCCCATACGTTATGAATATGTTCTGGAGCAGGACGTGCTGTATGCTTAGAATAATACAATTCTCACCTGTAGAATTGGTATTATATGCATACAGCACGTCCTGCTCCACCCCACCCTGGTTTCACTTTGTTCTGGATCCCCTGTATGGTGATTGTACTCACTTGGTGTTATTGCCAGACATTCTGGGTTGTTTGTTTCTCCTGGCTTCTCTTCTCACTGCTTTTCAATGCTGGGGATTGTGGGAGGTCCTCTGATATATGTAGGGCCGGGAGGAGCTTGTTTTCTTCATGAACTGCAGTGCATGGCGCTGAAGGCGGAGGTATACCCATACGTTATGAATATGTTCTGGAGCAGGACGTGCTGTATGCATATAATACCAATTCTACAGGTGAGATTCTCACAGAATTGTATTATTTTACATTTTTAGTCACTAAGTTATTATTCTTTCCCCCACTGGGCTGCAACTCTGTTCAGGAATTTAGGATACGGGCGCCGCCATCACACTTACTGAGGAGAGGAGAGTGGGATAAGGTACAGGGGGCGGGTTATAGCTGTGCTTTGCTCAGACAGAGCAGAGCTGGGGTCAGGTGACGGTCAGCAGTCCCAGAATGCAGAGCAGCACAGTCAGGAGGCACTTCCTGTTTGCAGGCTGCCTGATAAGATGGCGGCTTCTATAAGCCGCCATCTTGGATGTTTAAAGGCTCATAACATGCAGCAGATGCAGGTAGGATGATTTTTAATGTGGACAATCTGTATGTACAGGGTGTGGGAAACATAAGATAGACTCTTATTCAGAGTGAAGTTCTGCTTTAAGTTTTTCCTTTGTAAAAATGAAGATTTATTGCCAGAGTAATTATAAAATAATGTTTTAACTCATGTTGTGCTGTCCTCTGTGATGGGAGGGGCATGGATGTTGCAAGCATGGTGTGTGCTTTGTATTTGAGTGAGCTGGGGGTTCATTATAACCTACCAACCTGACACAAGCATTGGGCTTCAATATGTGGTCAGGATCAGAGTGGGAGGCGTTGAAGGCAGCAAAGTGGGATAAAAATGTCCCTCCCTCTTGGCAACCAGAGCGAAAAGACAGCATGGGACTGACCCTGCCTCAAGTAAAGCTACTAGGCAATTGATTTTAAAGTGGAACAAAACCCATGGCAGACAACTGTGGAATGTAAATACTCTAGATCTCTGGTGTCAGGCTTCCCATCCCCGATCCAGCGGCAAATGTATGGGCTCGCTCTCATCCAGTCAGAGCTGTTTGCCGTGGCTATGTCATTTGGTAAACATCTCTGATTGTCTACAATGGGGAGCGAGAGCAGGCACATCGCCAGCATCCTTGAGCTGAGCGCGCTCCTGCCCCGGCCGTTCAGATATATATATTCAGTATAGTTTAGTTTACAGTCTACGGTTGTCCACGTTTTGTTTTGTACTGCTTTAAAATCAAATGCCTGGCAACTTTACCTGATGCAGGGTAAGTCCCATGCTGTCTCTTCGCTCTGGTTGCCATAAGAAAGGGGCATTTAGGGTCATCAAAATGGGGAACAGTCAGCTCCCAAACCAGTTCATGTAATTATTTGGCAATGAGGGCCGAAATGGGGCCCCACTGATGCACCACATTGTTGTAGGAAAAAAATAATTTCCAGACACGAAATAATAAATAGGCAATAGCGGCCTAGAGGGTCTTAGGACTGAGTCTCATCCATTGGGCCTGGTCTTTTTAAGCCCGGAGGAATTGGCCTGTGGGAATCCCATCCTTGACGTGCCGCACATGTGCGCTTTCATAGTCCAGGAAGCGATTTACCGAAGTGGATTTTCTGAATAGGTTGGTATTAATCATTCCATCCGGCTCTAACGTAATCACCAGATCCAGAAATGTTACCTCCTCACAAGAGATCTCATAGGACAGTTTGATGTTTATATCATTCCGGTTTAGGGTGTCGAGAAATTCACGGCAGCTCTCAAAGGGGCCCAGTGAAGATTCCAGGGGGTATGTAGAATCCTGTTCCTGAAGAAGCGCCTGGAGGCCCAGTAATGCCTCCCGGTCCTCCGGCCCAAGTGTGATTTGGTCTTGGCCTGTTCGATGTGAACCAAAATGCTTCTTGAGTAAAATCTTTATTTCAGCTGATGTTAAGACATGTGAGGATATGTTGACTACTTGGAGTGCATGCGTCCCACCCGATCCGATCTCCCTGTCAGGCGTTTGTAACCCCATCAGTCCCTGCTCCTGAGGGACCTTTGGGCGCCGCCGCCCCCCCCCCCCTCCTGGTTCTTCGTCTGCCTCGCTGCCCGAGGATAAAAAATGATTGTATAATTCACTGCGGGAGGAGTTTTGGGAACCAGGAGGTGGGCCCTATGTGATGGGTCCTTTATCCCCACCATATCTCTGTCTACCCCTCCGGTTATTGCCTCTGTGCTGCCATTTGTATGCTAGGTGATGGGCATAATCAGAGAGATCTCTTTGTAGCTTGTTTCTCTTAGTGTCCATGGTCACCTGTTCAAATTTAGCCAACTCAGCTGAAAGTGCATCCAAAAATGGTTTGACCTGACGTTCCAGGTCAAAATTCTCAAGTTTGGATTTTAGTTCTTGCGCTGGTCGGGTGAAGGTAGGCAGCACCGCTGTTAGGTGCTTAGGAGCACTGCTCCACCGCAATCCCCCACCAAAGGGTAGGCGGTTCAGGCTTATGGTGAGCCTCTTTGGGATGCCCCTCCCGCACTAGTGCCCCCTTGCCCCTGCCCATCGGTGGGCCCTGTTTAAGTGGCCGCTGTCCTCCCTCATCCTCCTTGTAGCCTTCGGGGGAAAAGAGGGGGGGGGTGTAAATATGTATGCTATGCATTCTGTGTTTTACACTCTTTCCATTCTGTTTAGTCTTGTGTCAGCCGCCGCGCTGACTTGTCTTTACTGGCTTTTTAAAATTGCCGCGGCCGCGCGCTGACTTGGTTCCGCGCTTGGCGGCGGCATTACCTCAGGCGCTAGTGCGCCATCATTGGCTGCTTGCACGTTCTGGCTTCGCGCTCTTCTGGAGGGGCGGGGCCCGTCTATGGCACGCTCCGCGTCATCGCTGATACTGGCCCGCCCTTGAGGTATACCGACGCCATCTTTATCCTGCTTGGTTGGCTCATGTGCGACGGACCCCTACCTACCGCGGTCCGTAAGTGCCCTCGCGGGCGGCTTTATATCTTTCACTTTTGTTACTGTGTGCTTACAGGTCTTGGCTGCTTATGTCTTTCAGGCAAGGCGAACCCTTTTGGCTTCTCCCGGCCCTGTATTAGTATATAACTTGTAGGCTTTGTAAAAATAATACTCCTACTTCCCTAGCGGGTTATTGGTGCATCTGGGGTTGCTATATAGCGTTATTCCACCATATGGAGGCATCCCAGGATAATGTGACCGGGGTCCCTTCGGGACAAGACCGGCTGTGTGTAGCGTGTGGGCAGCCTCATGCTGACACTGACAAGGCGTGGGTCTGTGTACCCTGTGCTGAGCAGGTGCTTGCATTGCAATCTAACCTGCCAGTGGCTGCACCTCGCTTCACTTCGCCTACTCCCCCAAGCTTAAACCTCACTCCTACTGAGTTGCATACTAGCGGGGATTCTCAGCCTGATGTGTCTTCTAGACTGGCTACTGTTGAAGAGTTGATTGCGAAGTCCTTGCCTGCTAAGAAGCGGCACTTGACTCCTAATGTCACTGTTTTCCCTATGGGAACTGAGGAGTTTTGGAATCTTTGTGGCTATACCCCGTCTGATGAAAGGGAACTCTTTTATGATTCAGGCTCATCTGATGAGAGACCAAGGGGTCATGACGATTCTGGCTCTGACCCCTGGGCCCCGGATGACACTGACAGATTATTGACCCAGATTTTTGAGGTTCTGTCCATCTCTCTCCCTGTTGAGGCTCCCAGGCAAAGAGGGGAGCTTTTCCATACAGCAAAATCACGTTTGGAATTTCCCGAACAGGCACATTTCCATAACCTTATGATCAAGGAATGGGAGCGCCAGAGTAAACTTCCCGGGGTTCCAAAATGTTGGGACAGGAAGTATCCCTTTCCTACTGAGGTGGTTAAATGTTGGTCATCCCCCGAGGTGGATGCCCCGATCCTAGGGCTATCTAACACCTCTGTCATGCATTCCTCTGACTCTACTACCCTGCGGGATGCTGAGGACCGGCGCATTGACCAGCTGGCATCCCACGCCTTTGCATGTGCATTTGCCATTACTGCTGTGACCACTAGAACCCTTATCAGAAATATGCTTGATACTGCCCCTGATGATTTGCCTTGTGAGGTGTTTAATGCACTCTCCAGTTGTGATGTTTTTTAAAATTTTGTCCTGTCAGCATTGGATGACACCATCAGAATGTGTGCCAGAACTTCTGCCCTCGTGGTGGCTATACGCCGCTTGGTTTGGCTGCGCCAGTGGGCTGCTGCCAAGAAGGCCCTCACTGGGTTTCCCTTTAAAGGACTGCGCCTGTTTGGGGACCGCCTGGACCTTTTTGCTAAGGGAGGCAGGTTACCCCAGCGCAGGCGGTAATCTCGGTCCTTTCGGGGTCAGGGTTCCATCTCCTCCCCTTACCGTGGTGCAAGACAGGGAAGGGGGGTTTCCTTTCCTGGGGCCCGGGGAGATTTCTGGGGTAGAGGCAGAGGACGTGGACGTCCTAGCTCCTCCTGGGGTCCCAAAGCAAAATCCTCTCCCAAGCCCCCTCAGGCATGATGGGGCACCCTCACCCATCTAGGTGGGGGAATGGCTGCAGCACTTCGCTCACGTCTGGAGGCTTCATGTCTCAGACCGGTGGATTCAGGAGGTAATGTCCTCCGGTTACAAGTTGGGGTTTGCTGCCGATCCCCCTTCAAGATTCATCAGATCCCGGATTCCTCAGGACCCTGTGTCAGCTCAGGAGCTAGTGCAAGCAGTGCAAGGCCTCCTGGAGCTGGGGGTCATCTGCCAGGTCCCCTTAAGAGAAAAAGGCAAGGGCTTTTATTCCAACCTATTCACAGTACCCAAAAAGATGGTTCAGTCAGGCCCATCCTGGACTTGAAGATCCTCAACAAGTTTGTCAGGGGCAGGCGCTTTCGCATGGAAACTCTGCGCTCTGCCATCAGTTCCCTGCGCCAAGGGGATTTCATGACTTCTGTGGACATCAAAGATGCTTATCTTCATATTCCTGTGTTCCCAGGCCATCAAAGGTTCCTCAGGTTCGCTCTGATGGATCAACGCTACCAGTTTGTGGCCTTGCCCTTCGGCCTCACTTCAGCTCCCAGGGTGTTCACCAAGGTGCTGGCTGGAGTCATGTCTCTGCTCAGATGTCAGGGCCCGCGTGCTTCCCTATCTGGACGACATTCTCATCACTTCCCAGTCTCTGCATCAGGCAGAGTTGGATACTCAGCTGGTGATGTCCACCCCAAGTCCTCACTGTCCCCTTCCTTGGTAACTCCATTCCTAGGAATGAATCTGGATACAGTTCAGGCAAGGATCTTCCTTCCTCAACAGAAGGTGGACAGTCTGATTGCACAGGCTCAGTCCCTCCTAGCTTGTCCCCATCCCTCCATCAGGCAGGGGATGCAGCTGGTGGGCCTGATGGTGGCATGCTTCGAAGCGGTCCCTTATGCTCAGTTCCACTTGAGGCCCCTGCAACTTCACCTAGTGTCAGTATGGGACAAGGACCCAGAGTCCCTGGACAGGGTCAGTGTGCTCTCCCCCTGGTCAGGAGGTCCCTCTCATGGTGGATGGACTCAAGGAACCTGTTGGGGGGGCAGATCCTTTCTTGCGGTTCCAGGGGAGGTGGGGCCCACAGGAGGCCCACACACCTATCAATGTCTTGGAACTGCGGGCGATCAGGCTAGTTCTGGCTCACTTGACTACTCACCTTCAGGGCCTGCCTGTTCAGGTGCGCTCGGACAACCAGACGGCAGTTGCCTACATCAGTCATTAGGGAGGGACCCGGAGTAAGGGGGCCCTCCAGGAAGCGTCTCTGATCCTGACTTGGGCGGAGGCCTCTGTCCCCTGCATATCAGCTGTGTACATCCCGGGGTTGGAAAATCGCCTGGCGGACTCTCTGAGCAGGGGGACCTCTCGCCAGGGAGAATGGTCCCTATGCAGCAGGGTGTTTCAATCTCTGTGTCACCATTGGGGCCAGCCTGATGTGGATCTGTTTGCGTCCCGCCACAATCACAAGCTCCCAGCTTTTGTCTCTCTGTCCCAGGATCCTCTGGCCTTGACCTCGGATGCGCTAGCAATGTCATGGCAGGACTTTCAGTTCCTGTATGTCTTCCCTCCAATCCCCTTGCTGGGCAGGGTTCTGCGCAAGATTGCTCTGGAAGGGGTGCCAGCAATTCTGGTGACCCCCAGGTGGCCAAGAAGAGTGTGGTTCGCATACGTGGTACAGCTGGCAGTAGATCAGTACGCTCTGCCCTTGGTGCCAGATCTGCTCACTCAGGGCTCACTACGCCATCCCAAGTTACAAACTCTGGCTTTGACGGCTTGGCTGCTGAAACCTCCATCTTGACTGTCTTCCTCGGTTGTGTATACTTTGATTAAAGCTAGGAAGAAGTCTTCCTCTTCCATTTATTACAGGGTTTGGCGTGCCTACATTGACTGGTGTGAGTCTAGGTCTCTTCCCTGTCGTGTGTTCTCTATTCCCAGGATTCTGGAGTTCCTGCAGCATGGGCTGGAGATGGGGCTCCAACTCAGTACTCTGAAGGGTCAGGTTTCTGCCCTGGCTATTTTCTTCCAGAAGTCCTTTGCTCAGCACCCTCTGATCAGGATTTTTTTCCAGGGGGGCACTCATGTGCGTCCCCCACGTAAGCCTATGGTGCCTGTTTGGGATCTGAACTTGGTTCTGTCAGCCTTGCAGGATGCTCCCTTTGAACATGTGCATGATGCTTTCTTGGCCATTCTTATGCTCAAGGTTGTATTTCTGGTGGCTATCACTTCTGTCAGGCGTGTGTCTGAGTTGGCGGCGCTTTCCATTCAGCCCCCCTACTATGAGCGACACCACCAGGACAAGGTGGTGTTTCGTTTCAAACCTGACTTTCTGCCTAAGGTAGTGTCTGTCTTTCATTTGAATCAGGATATTGTTCTTCCTTCTTTGTGCCCTAATACTAGCAATGCTAAGGAGAGGGTTTTGAACTCTTTGGATGTGGTTAGGTGTTTGGATGTGGTTAGGTGTCTGAAGTACTATCTGGTGGCTACTGCACCATTCAGGAAAACTGACCACTTTTTGTGGTCCCTTCTGGTCCTAGGGAGGGTTTGGCTCCTGCCAAGTCTACTATCAACAAGTGGATTTGTCTGGCTGTGATTCAGGCCTACTCTGCTAAGGGGAAGAATTCTCCCTTCCGCCTTACTGCTCATTCCACTCGTGCTATTGGTGCTTCTTGGGCTTTTCAGCACCAGGCTTCTGTTGAACAAGTTTGCAAGGCCGCTACTTGGTCTTCTGTTCATACTTTTTCAAAGTTTTACAAGGTTGATGTTAGGGCCTCAGCTGATGCTGCTTTTGGCCGAAAGATTCTGCAGGCGGCAGTGGTTTAAGCTGTCTGCTGCTGATTTTTATTGGGGATCCCACCCTACTTTATGGACACTGCTATTGGATGTCTCAAGTGTAAGTATTAGATTTGGAGCAGGACGTACTGTATACTAAGAATAATACAATTCTGTGATTACTCACCTGTAGAATTGGTATTATGAGTATACAGTACGTCCTGCTCCAACCCACCCTTGGTTTGTATTTTCTTGGATCCCCTGTATGGTGATTGTTATCATTGTTCTAGTTGATAGTTTGGATTGTTTAATTCTCCCGGCTTCTCATTAACTGCTTTTCAATGCTGGGGATTTGTGGGAGGTCCCTGGGTATTTGAGGGGCCGGGAGGAGCCTATTTTTGATATCTCTGCAGTCCAGCGCCATCTGGCGGAGTATATCCCAAGTGTAAGTATTAGATTTGGAGCAGGACGTACTGTATACTCATAATACCAATTCTACAGGTGCGTAATCACAGAATTGTATTTTCATGTGTTGAAATGCCAGGTACCCAACTGAAATCTATGACTGGACAGGGCTTGTGGTTGCACGCTGTAGGCTATCTAATCTGTGCTGTTATAGAGCATCTAAGGCAGAGCTGTGTCACTAGAAAGAGTCCGTAGAAAGGTTACGACTAAAGCATAAAGAAATAAAAATCTTTTACCAGAATTTTATAATACATTTTCAGTGCGTCTTATTGGGCAAATGTTTAAAAAAAAAAAAAAAAGTCAAAAAAAGTATACTTACAGTACGCGCCCCCTACCCCCCCCCTCTGTCCCCGCCACCGTCTCTCTGGCTGACACTCGGGTGTTTGTGTCAGCGCTCACTGACACCCAAGAGGCAGAGTCAGAGCGGAGACACAGCAGAAATATACAGTAACTTTCATGGGAAGTTTTGTAATGGTAATCGTACATATATTTACTCTCAGTCTAAGGCCCTTGTTTATAATAATCAATGATAAGCAGCTGGATAGATAATTTCTCCAATCTCCCCATCCCTTTTTACTAGGTATCTTCATGCTGCCCCCTATGCCGTTAGTTACAAAGCCTAAAATCTCAATTTCTAAAACCTTCCTTCATTGTTATTCTAAGTATACAGTATGTCCTGCTCCAGATATAATACTTACACTTGGGTTATCCTCCTCCAGATGGCGCTGTGCACTGCAGACATGCAAAAACAGGCTCCTCCCGGCCCTTCATATACCCAGGGACCTCCCACAAGTCCCCAGATTTCTCTGCAGTGCTGACTGCGAAGACATGAAGTATCACTCTCTCGCAGGTGAGCGGGGCTATTACAGCCTGCGGCCCTGTTGGACTACTCCCACCCGTCCTACTTGTGATGTGCCTCCCAGCTTGGGCTGCGCTGGTCGGGTGAAGGTAGGCAGCACCATGCGTGCTTATGGAGCCTTGCTCCACCGCAGTCCCCCACCAAAGGGTAGGCGGTTTAGGCTGATGGTGAGCCTTTAGGGGATGCCCCTCCCACATCATTGCCCCACGCCCCGTGTAGCGGTGGACCCTGTGTAAAGGGTCGCCATCCTCCTTCGTTCCCCCCTTAGCCCGGGGGGAAAGAAAGGGGGGGAGGGGTTTGTGAGTATGGCTGCCTCAGTGTACCCTACTACACGCTTATGGCCTTTGTATCGCGTTTGACTGGGAATGGGTGTCAGAGCCGCGCTGTTTACTTTTATCTTGTATTTGTCGCCGCCGCGTCTTTCATATATGGTTGTACTGCATGGCGGCGCCGGCTTTGCAGATGCTGCGGGGTCTATTTTTTTTAGCTTGTAGTGGCTCTTCTGAGGCAATCCACTCGATCAATTCCTCTTCAGGCGTTCCTGCCCTGCTGTCTATAGGCTTCACGTTCTCCGGGGGGGGGGCGGGGTCCTGGCTTGGCACGCTCCGCGTCACGGTGAGCCCTGGCCCGCCCTTCGAGGTTCGCTTGGCGCCATTTGTGGTGAAGACCGTCCTCCCCCCGTGGCTGTAAGTGCCCTCGCGGGCGACCTTATTTTACTTTTTAGGAGTCCCTTGCGCATGGCTCTGACATTCTTGTTCCCTTTATGTCTTTCAGACCGTGGATTCTGGTGGCTTCTCCCGGCCCGGTGTAGCTCCCGGTTGAGACTATTCAATTTACTCCCACTTCCCCGCGGGTTATTGGGGCATCCAGGGTAGTTTACAGCGTCAATCCCTACTGGCCTATTGTGCCGATTAAATCACCATATGGAGGCATCCCAGGATATTGTGAACGGGGTTCCTTCGGGACAAGCCCGGCTGTGTGTAGCTTGTGGGGTCTTACCTAGCAGCGGTGACAATGCACGGGTCTGTGTTCCTTGTGCACAGCAGGCGTCATCGGTTCTTCCCGCCTCTTCAGTGGCTGGGCCTGCACCTCGCCTCACTTCACCTACTCCCCCAAGCCTGAGTCTAACCCCCAATACTAGCGGGGATTCTCATCCTGATGTGGCTACTAGACTGGCCAGTGTTGACAGATTGCTTGCTAGCTCATTAGCGCGTAAGGCCACCGCAAAGAGGCGGCATTTAACCCCTGACTCTGCTCTTTTCCCTATGGAATCTGATGAGTTGTTGGATCCTTTCGGCCATACCCCCTCGGACGAAGGGGAGCTGTTCTCTGACTCAGAGTCATATGACGAGGAGTCAAGGGGTCATGACGAGTCTGGTTCCGAGCACTGGGCCTCGGATGATATTGACAGACTGCTGGTTCCGATTTCTGAAGTTTTGTCCATCTCTCCCCCTGTTGCGGCTCCTAGGCAAAGGGGTGAGCTTTTTCATACTGCTAAGGCTCGTCTGGAATTTCCCGAGCAAACCCATTTCAATAGCCTAGTGCTTAAAGAATGGGAACATCCCAGTAGACTTCCCGGGATCCCTAAGAATGTGGATAGGAAGTATCCCTTCCCTGCTGACTTGGTTAAGTGCTGGTCATCGCCCCCCGAGGTCGATGCTCCTATTCTAGGGTTGTCCAACACCTCTATTATGCACTCCTCTGACACTACTACGCTGCGGGACTCTGAGGACCGGCGTATTGATCAATTGGCATGCCATGCCTTTGCATTTGGGGGAGCGACTCTGCGCCCGGTTTGCGCCTTAGCCATTACGGCAGTAGCGCTCAGGGCCATGGTCAGGAATGCACTCGATGGCACAGATGAGTTGCCACCTGATACGGTCAATGCACTGTCTAACTGTGATGTGTTTGTAAACTTTATCCTGTCTGCATCGGACGATGCTATTAGGATGTGTACCAGATCTTCTGCCCTGGCGGTAGCTATACGCCGCGTGGTTTGGTTGCGCCAGTGGGCTGCTGACAATGCCGCTAAGAAAGCCCTTACTGGGCTTCCATTTATGGGGCTGCGCCTGTTTGGGGACCGTCTAGACCTCTTCGCCAAAGGAGGCAAGTTACCCCAGTGCAGGCGGCAGATTCGGCCCTTTCGAGGCCAGGGTACCCTTTCAATCCCCTACCGTGGGGCTAAACAGGGAAAAGGGGTGTCCTTCGCTGGGTCCCGCGCAGATTCCTGGCACAAGAATAGAGGACGCCGTCCCGGTTCCTCTTGGGGGTTCAAGCCCAAAGCCCCTCCCAAGACCCCTCAGGCATGAAGGGGCGCCCTCGCCCGTCAGGGTGGGGGGACGTCTGCAGCACTTCGAACATGTCTGGAGGTGCCACGTGGATTCAGGAGGTAGTGTCCTCCGGCTACAAGATAGAATTTGCTGTACGGCCCCCCACCAGATTCATTGGGTCCCGGATTCCACAGGACCCTGCCTCAGCTCAGGTCTTGTTGCTGGCCGTGCAGGGTCTCCTGGATCTAGGGGTCATTTGCAAGGTCCCCTTAGGAGACAGGGGCATGGGGATCTATTCCAACCTTTTCACAGTACCCAAGAAGGATGGGTCAGTCAGGCCCATTCTGGATTTAAAGATTCTCAACAAATTTGTCAAGAACAGGCACTTTTGCATGGAAACTCTGCGCTCGGCCATCGGCTGTCTGCACCCAGGGGACTTTATGACGACCGTAGACATCAAGGATGCTTACCTTCACGTCCCAGCACCAAAGGTTTCTCAGATTTGCACTGAAAGATCAGCATTACCAATTTGTGTCCTTGCCATTCGGCCTCACGTCTGCTCCCAGGGTGTTCACCAAGGTGCTGGCAGGGGTGATGCCCCTGATAAGGCTAAGGGGCATACGCGTGCTGCCATACCTGGATGATATACTCGTCACCTCTCAGCTGGTAGTGTCCACCCTGGAGTCCTTCGGCTGGGTGATCAATTACCCCAAGTCCTCTCTGTCCCCCTCCGCGGTGACTCCGTTCCTGGGAATGATTCTGGATACGGTTCAGTCAAGGATATTCCTTCCTCAACAGAAGGTGGAAGCTCTGACTGCGCAGGCAAAGTTCCTGCTCTCGTGCCCACAGCCCTCCATCAGGCAAGGAATGCAGCTGGTGGGCCTGATGGTGGCGAGCTTCGAGGCGGTGCCCTTTGCCCAGTTCCATTTGAGACCTCTGCATCTTCACCTTCTGTCAGTATGGGACAAGAACCCAGCGTCCTTGGACGGGGTCTGTGTGCTTCCCCCCCTCGGTCAGGCGGTCCCTTGCGTGGTGGCTGGACCACGGGAACTTGATAGGGGGCAGGTCTTTTCTGACCCCCCTCCTGGGAGACGGTCACAACGGATGCCAGTCTGTCAGGTTGGGGGGGGATTCTTGAAGTCCCTGCGCTTCCAGGGGCAGTGGGGTCCTCAGGAGGCCCATTTACCCATCAACATTCTGGAATTGCGGGCTGTCAGGTTGGTACTGGAGCGGTTGACCCAACACCTGAGGGGTCTGTCAGTCCAGGTACGCTCAGACAACAGGACGACGGTTGCCTACATCAACCATCCGGGAGGGACCCGGAGCAAGGGTGCCCTCCAGGAGGTGTCTCAGATTCTGACATGGGCGGAGGCCAATGTACAATGCATTTCGGCTGTTTACATTCCGGGGGTGGAAAATCTGCTAGCAGACACTCTGAGCAGGGGGACATCCCGTCAGGGGGAGTGGTCCCTCTGCAACAGGGTATTCCAGTCCCTGTGTCACCGTTGGGGCCTACCAGATGTGGACCTGTTTGCATCCCGTCACAACCACAAGCTCCCGGCCTTCGTATCCCTGTCTCAGGATCCTCTGGCCTTGGCCACAGATGCCCTGTCCATGTCCATGGAAGGAGTTTCGGCTCCGGTATGTATTTCCACCATTCCCCCTTCTGGGCAGGGTTCTGCGCAAGATCGCTCTGGAAGGGGTGCCTGTGATTCTAGTGGCCCCCAGGTGGCCAAGAAGAGTGTGGTTCGCAGACGTGGTTCAAATGGCAGTAGACCAGGGCTCCTTACGCCATCCCAATCTACAAACGCTGGCTTTGACGGCCTGGCTGCTGAAACCTCCATCTTGATGGAGAAGGGTTTGTCTGCCTCTGTGGTAGGTACTATGGTGCAGGCTAGGAAGAAGACTACTTCTGCTATCTATTATAGAGTATGGCGTTCCTACATTGACTGGTGTGAGTATAGGTCTCTTCCCTGTAGGGAGTTCTCTGTCCCTAGGATTCTGGAGTTCTTACAGCATGGTTTGGAGTTAGGTCTAAAACTCAGTACTCTGAAGGGTCAGGTTTCTGCCCTGTCAGTCTTCTTTCAGAAGTCCTTTGCGCAGCATCATTTGGTTAAGACCTTCTTTCAGGGGGTGCTCCCTTTGAGCCTATTCACGATGCTGCTCTGGCTGTTCTTACCCTCAAGGTTGTCTTTTTGGTGGCCATAACTTCGGTTAGGCGTGTCTCTGAGCTGGCTGCTCTATCCATTCAGCCTCCATACTATGAGAGGCACCAGGACAAGGTGATGTTCCGTTTCAAGCCGGGTTTTCTGCCTAAGGTTGTGTCTGCTTTTCATTTGAGGACATTGTTTTCCTTCATTGTGTCCCAATCCTAGCAACGACAAGGAAAGGGTTCTGCATTCCTTGGACGTGGTCCTGTGTTTGAAGTATTACCTGGTAGTCACTGCGGCTTTCAGGAAGACTGATGCTCTCTTCGTTGTGCCTTCTGGGCCTAGGAAGGGTTTGGCTCCTGCCAAGTCTACTATCAGCAAATGGATCCGTCAAGCTGTGATTCAGGCCTATTCTGCTAAGGGGAAGAGTCCTCCTTTCCGTCTTACTGCTCATTCTACTCGTGCTATTGGGGCCTTCTGGGCCTTCCAGCACCAGGCTTCTGTGGAGCAAATTTGCAAGGCCACTACTTGGTCTTCTGTTCATACCTTTTCAAAGTTTTACAAGGTTGATGTTAGGGCCTCAGCTGATGCCGTGTTTGGCCGCAAGGTTTTGCTGGCGGCAGTAGTTTAAGCTGCCTGCTGTTGCCTTTTGTTGGGGATCCCACCCTACTTTTATGGACACTGCTATTGGATGTCCCAAGTGTAAGTATTATATCTGGAGCAGGACGTACTGTATACTTAGAATAATACAATTCTGTGAAGTACTGTACACCTGTAGAATTGGTATTATACGTATACAGTACGTCCTGCTCTACCCCACCCTGTTTTTTTGCATTATTCTGGATCCCCCGTATGGTGATTGTTACCATTGTTGTTGTTACCAGTTTTGGTGGTTAATTTCTCCCGGCTTCTTGTTCACTGCTTTTCAATGCTGGGGATTTGTGGGAGGTCCCTGGGTATATGAAGGCCCGGGAGGAGCCTGTTTTTGCATGTCTGCAATGCACAGCGCCATCTGGCGGAGGATAACCCAAGTGTAAGTATTATATCTGGAGCAGGACGTACTGTATACGTATAATACCAATTCTACAGGTGAGTACTTCACAGAATTGTATTTTTTATTTTTGTTTTGAGTACACCCCTTAAACTGCACCATACACCTAGCAATTATCTGACAAGCTTACTAAATGAAAGCATATATCTAGGGTTACAATATTATTGGTCACTCATATTATATGTGCACTGGCATGTAAAATTCACATGTATGACATGCTTATCAGATTCCTTTGTATTCACCATGTTACTCTATGAATCTCCATCAGCCTATGCTCTTTCAATCAGTGGTTGTCCAAGCTCGAGTTATTTTAGCCCCGAAATAAAAGGGGCACTCTAAAAGCGAGTTGGCTTATGTTACAGCCATATGTTTCTGCCTATATATTCAGCCCCACTCATTATGCTTCCTTTTCATAACTGACAACAGCTTGAGCTCTACTGTAAAAATAAAATCTCATGCCGACTACTTGCCTACACACAGGTATCCTTGACCCTGCTCTACTTGGACACATTTCAGTACAATACAGGTTAATGCAGAATTACATTTGTACCTTCATACGCAGCCTAGCCCATCTTGAGCAATGTTCTTCCTTACAATAAATTGTTCCTCTAGTTTCAAGAAGATGTGTTCAAGTCATTGTACTCTGTTTGATATTTGTGTGAAACACTTTGTCATGAACAGGTTGGCCAAAGAAAAATGTATGTATGAAAAAGAAGCCAAGCAACAAGAGGAGAAAATAGAGCGAATGAAAAGTGAAGGAGGAGATGAATATCTCATTAAAAAACAGGCAAGTCATGTATTTCTGTTTAGCACTCTGCTAAACCTCTCAATAATATAATAAAATATAGATAATGTTATTCTATCTAAAGTACTTTTCCCAAAATGTCCTCCAGGACAGCTCAGCCGAGTAGCTCCTCCCAATTTAACTGGAAACACAAAGATTTTTGGGTACCAGTTCCAGCTCCTGGGTGGGCGTGTCCTGTTTCTTGTGTCAGCTGGTACGAGTCACAGGCCACACCCCATCTGGTTGCCAGGACCGGCTCCCTGGGAGCTTGTGGCAGCGGAGGCAATGGCTGTCGAAGGCAGCTGGCGCCAGTAGTGTGTGTCTTGTGTTTTTATGTCGGCGTGGGAACTGGGGAATGTACGTTTTTTGGGGTTTTTTTTTCTCCCGATAATGCACACGTTTCCGACCTCCTTAAGTTCATCTTATAGGGCCAAAATAGGGTGAATTCATGAGAAAATTTTTTTCCATAGACTACTTGAGTAAATGGTACAATGTGCAATGCCATGCCATGGATTCGCTTAAAATTCACACCTTCCACTTGTGGACTTGTTTCGAGCTTGTGGCCCTCATCTGCACAATCCTGGATTTATTTGACCGTATGGGGGTGAGACTTTGTGAGTACCAAAACTAAAAAAAAAAAAGGCATCGTGTAAAGAAACCCATGTTTCTCCAATATAGGGGGTCTAATAAGACCAATAGGAATCATTGTAGGAATCAGGTAAAGTAAAAGAGGCTCTTTCCGAGAATAGTATTTACATGTTTCCCAGCATGAGAAATAATATACAATGGTTGTGTATATATCGGGATGGATGGTCTTACTGGCAGTGCTTAGAACCAAACAAATCCCCCCCCCCCCCACCGCCACCGCTTTTATGTCCTGTAAAAAAAAAAAAAGGCTTACCAGTTTATAAAAGGAACCGTGCACTTCCCACAGGATCGCAAAAGAGCCAGAATGTGTGCTGCTTTATTTGTGGAGCCGATAACTGGGATCTCGTGCATGCGCTGTATAGTATCACAGAACAGGGGCGAGCCCTCACTCCCACCACTATCAGTGTTGCGCGTGTACCAGACGAGCATTGCCTCCCTGCACACCCCACCGATAACTGGACGACTGTACTGTGTGTGTGTTTGCAAAGCCAATCTTGCGGGGGCGAGGATACAGTGCTCGTCCCTGCAAAAATGGCGCACCCGCAGTACAGTAGTGTACATTAATTTAGCTCCCAGATTACAAGTGCCCGCCCTGCTGTTTACGTGTTGAGCGTGGCATAGCCAGGCGCACTCCCTCTGAAAGTTTTGCTACGCGATTGGCGTCAAGGATCTACCTCTCTTTAGATTCCACAGCCCTGATACCAGGAACCATCATGCCTGCGTTCTAAAACCCTAATGTTTTTGTGCTTTTTTACTAATTTTTTAACAGCACAGCATAGGTCTGACTTTTTTTTTATGATTTGGTGAAAAGAAAATCTTTAAAGGGTAATTCTTTTCTATTTGTTGCAACTCGTGTTATAAACAAAAAGTTTCCCTAGCAACAATGTGTTTACCTTAGCAATGTACATCAAAGTGGTGTGTTAAAAGTACAGATCAGATACTTCCTCACTCTGGCTTGCTAATCATCTGATTGGCTGAGGCAGAGTCAAGGTTATTAACCCCTTCTACTCTAATTCTACATCTTCAGATGGGTGGAAAACAATCATGTATTCCAGTAGATAAAGGGTTACTGGCAGTGTTATCAGCTGGAGTGATGATTGCTGCTGCTTTTTTCATCCAAAGCTTCTAAATAGGTCACCTCTTACAGTGGATGAATATTCTAAGTATACAGCACAACCTGTTCCAGCAAAGATATTCCTTACTCTTGGGTTATACATCCAGTAGATGGCACTGGACTGCAGAGACAGAAAAGTGGCTCCTCCCAGCCCCATATATACCAGGGACCTCCCACAAAATCCCCAGTTCTTCTCTGCAGTCTGGGCTGCGATGACTAGAAGATGGTTCTTTCTACTCGCAGGTGAGCGGGGCTTATTAGCCTGCGGCCCTGTAGGACTATTCCCACCCTTTCCTGTCCTTTGCCCCCCAGCTTAGGCTGTGCTGGTCGGGTGATGGTAGGCAGCACCGATGCCAGGTGGTAAGGAGTGCTGCTCCTACCGCAGTCCCCCACCAAAGGGTAGGCGGTATAGGCCTGTGGTGAGCCTTATGGAATGCCCTTCGCCCCCTGTCCCCTCAGGCTCCTTTTAGGTGGTCCGCTGCTTCCCCTTCGTTCCCCCTGGGTAGATCTCGGGGGGGGGGGGGGGGGGTGTATATGTATTATATGCCGCTGCGCGCTTGTACTCCACTCCGTGGACGGCGGCGACATCGCCTCAGGCGCCGCTGCGCCGTCATTGGCTGGCCTTGTCACGGGGGCGTGTTTTCGCGCTCTTCGGGGGGGGGGGCGGACCTTGCGGATGATGTATTCTAAGCAGACAGCACGTCCTGCTCCAGACATAGTCCTTACATGTGGGTATACCCCCGCCTTCAGCGCCGTGCACTGCAGAATCATGAAGAAAACAAGCTCCTCCTGGCCCTACATATACCGAGGGACCTCCCACAAATCCCCAGATTCCTCTGCAGTGCTGAAACTGCGAAGACATGAAGTATCACGCTCTCGCAGGCGAGCGGGGCTTGACAGCCCGAGGCCCTGCGGGACTATTTCCACCCGTCCTCTTTGTGAGTAACATGCCTCCCAGCCTGTGCTGCGTTGGTCGGGTGAAGGTAGGCAGCACCTAGTGTGCTTACGGAGCCATGCTCCACCGCAATCCCCATCCTCGGGGTAGGCGGTTTAGGCTAATGGTGAGCCTCATAGTGGATGCCCCTCCCGCAACTTGCCCCATGTAGCGGTGAACCCCGAGTGCTGGGTCACCTTATTCCTTAGTTCCCCCCGTTTGTGGGGGGAAAAAGAGGGGGGGGAGCTGTGTACATTGGCCTAATGTTGCCATATCACACGCCTTGCCTTAGCCCTATCGGTTTCCGGGGGTCAGAGACGCGCTTCAAACTTTATTTTTATGTTGGCCGCAGCGTCTTTAAAATGGACAGATTGGCCTCCCATGCCTTCTCTAGTGTAGGGACGGCTCTGCGCCCGGTCTGTGCTGCGGCTGTTACCTCGGTGGCCGCCAGGACGCTGTTCAGGAAGATAATTGACCAACAGCCGGAGGATCTCCCTTGTGAGGTCTTCAACGCACTGTCAGATTGTGACGTTTTTGTGAGATTTATCCTCTCAGCTATGGATGACACCATTAAAATGTGTGCTAGAACCTCGGCCCTTGTGGTGGCTATTCGTCGCCTGCTTTGGCTGCGACA
Organism: Gastrophryne carolinensis; assembly: GCA_027917425.1. Taxonomy (NCBI): domain Eukaryota; kingdom Metazoa; phylum Chordata; class Amphibia; order Anura; family Microhylidae; genus Gastrophryne; species Gastrophryne carolinensis. Next base: position 574,865,117 of record CM051234.1, on the reverse strand, counting down.
GTGGGGGGCTGACAATGACACTAAAAAGGTTCTCACTGCTATTCCCTTTCGAGGACGTCGCTTATTTGGGGCCAGGTTGGACCTTTTTGGCAAAAAGGGTAAGGCGTCCTCGCGCAGACGGTCAGCCAGGCAGCCCAGGGGCAGGGACCCCTCGCCCCCTCCTTATGTTTCTGTTAAAAGAGAACCAGAAGTGTGCTTCCAACTTTTTGGAGTGGAAGCTCGTTCCAGGGGAGGCAGGCCTGGGACCTCTGGCAGGTCAAAACCAAAGTCTGCCAAAACCTCAGAAGCATGAAGGGACGCCCTGCGGGCGAGGGAACTGCCACAGCACTTGGCTCTTATGGCAGGATGCCATGCTTCGTTCGGGCGATGGCAGGTGATGGCCTTCCTGGACGTGGTTTTTGAAAGAATGGAGTGTTCTGGGCAGTTCCCTTCAAAATTAGCCAGGGGTACGCTAGTCCCTGTTGTATCCTTTAGTGATTGGACACAGGTTGAGTTTGGCCTGGAGGGTCTGGGCCTCCTTTAGGTTGGCCTCGGCTGATAATTGCATTCACTTTGCTCTTCCCCCGGGATGACGCAGTCTGTCCAGATCCGGCGGTCTAGACCGGGTATCTAGGTTCCACGGGCTCTGCCTGCTTGGTATCCATCTGTTGGGCCGCAGACGCCCTTGTCATGTGAACCTCTTGATGCCTGCGAGGATCCTTTTCCCCTTCGTTCCCTTGTCCCATCTGGACGCCTAGTCCTTTTTTCCAGCCGGTGTTACAGGACCATTCTTTATATTAGGGTCTTGTCTGGGGTCCCTCCCCTGTTCCCAGATGGCTCGCCAAGGCGAGTATGGGAGCACTTTCATGCTCTTTCACCGGTGCTGTCCGCACTAGTTTCTACTTTGTCTTGGGGCTCTCTTGGAGTCTTTTGGATTGGTGCTTATGCACATCTCTTACTTGGTGTAATCTGATTCATACTCTCCCTACGGGGTGGCATTTAGATGGGTCCAGGTTCTACCTTCCCTTCTGATTTGGGTGCCTTGGTATGGAAGGGGCCTTGCCCTTTGTGTAGTCTCATTTCATTCACCTTGCGGCTGATGGGCCTATTGCTGGCGGCCGAGGCTGTTCCTCTTTGCAGATGCCCCTGGGGCCTGCGGCTCCTTGGGTTACTTGTCCTGGATGGGGTTCCAACACCCCGGGATATAGATCAGTACGTTCCCCCTGTTTTTATGGGGGTTCCCTTCTGGTTGGTCTACTCATGGAAGTTGTTGATGGACATCACTTCCTTCTTGCTAGCCCTGTAGATGGTCGCCATGGGGACCAGGTCTGGCAGGGTCGCTAAAGGGGTTCTATTCCTTATGAAATTCCCTGAGGTACCTAAGGGGGGCCCATTTTCATACCATCGGTAGGTCATCACATTGTGCCTTGTTGGGCCCTAGCTTGCTGGTCTGTTTCCCTTAGGCCTTGTCTCTTGGGGACTCTTGGTCTGTCTGGTCAGTGGCCTGTCCCAGCTTTTATCCGAGAAGGTCTCGGAACAGGTTGACCCTTCTTCTAGGGTCTGGTTCTGATCCAGTGGAGGTTTTTTTTTTTTTTTTACACTCCTTGCGCTTCATTGGTATTAGCTCATTGGCTCTCCTACTGTGCTGGGAGGGCCTTCCCTAGTGTCTCAATGAGTCTACTGGTTGGGGCTATTACAGGGACTCTGTCCTGGTTAAGGTCCTAATTCGTTGCCCTGGGTGATTGTCCCAGGACTCTCTGGCCTTGGTCACGGTGACCTAGTCTGGCCTTTTGTCCGGGTATTCTACCCTTTGTCTGTCCCTTCTTACACCCTGCTAGGTGGGGTTCTGCACAGGCTTGCTGTGGCAAGGGTGAACTGTTGCACTGGGGGCCATGAGTGGCCCTGTGTGGTTTGGTTCGCACTTTCTGCTGGAGACAGTTGTACTGTGTGCCCTCTCATGTGGGCGGTTATGCCTAGTTAGGCTCCTTACTACGTCCTTCCCTTCACAGGGTTTGGACGATTGTTATTCACTCTATCAGAAATGTTCCCTCTGGGTGTCTCTTCTTTTTGGAGGATTGGGATTGGAGGATCCCTCCCTTGTCTATTCTTCTCCCCTTTCTACCAGCTATGTTGGGAGTTGGCGCCCTAGTTGGATGGTTGGGACTAGCTCTCTATTCCCTATGGAATGAGGGCTTACCATGGGTACTAGAGTTCTTATGGCATGGCTGGAGTTGGTCTCCCAACTCAGTTCCTTGAGAGGTTCCAGGGCTCGCCCTGTTTGTCCTCGGTAGTGACTAGTCTCAAGCTTCGGCGTTGAGCTTTCTTCAGGGGTGGCTCAGGCGCATTCCCCAGAGAATTCTTAGCTCCCTTGGGGGGGGTTGCTTATCCTGTTGCCCTGCTAAGGGTTTCCCTGGGTCTTATTCAGGTTCTTGTCTGAACTGTTCCCTGCCTCAGATGACTCCTTCAGGGCGGGCGCCTCAGTCTGGGGCGTGCCATAGGAGACGGCTTCCTTAGCCTAGTCCTTTTTATATTCTTTACAGCTCTTTATATCTGTACACCATCTGGTGAGGATGTGTCCGCCTTGCACCAAGCTTGAGTCCAGGCGGAGGGTTGTTATTCTTCTCGATTCCAGAACCTATGGTCTTTGGACTGGTGTTCTGCTTACTCTGAGCTTAAAAGGGATCTGTATCCCTCAATAGGCGTTGGGAACCTCTGGACTGTTGCCTGTCCAGGGTTGGGGCTATGCCCGTTGGGCTTATAGACGCCACCATCCTTCTTGCAGCAGGATCTGGTTACTCCCATGCGTATGGGAGTCTGTTGGACTGGTCTTGCTTGGCTGGTTGCCCTTCTGAGCTCCTGATTATCATGTTGGCTCTTGAGGAGCCTTGTTAGCTCGTGTTCAGTATTACGTTGGTCTCGCCGAGACCAGGGTTTGTATTCCCTGACGGGAAAGGTTCTATGGTTGCCATGGCTACCCTGTTATAGTTAGTAGCATGGTTAGGCTGTTACTCTGGCCTGTTTGTTAAGGGAGAGTCATTCTTCTCTCTTGGTTTGGATTTCTTTTACCGGTGCTTGGTTTGGGCCTTATGCACTTGGTAGTTGAGCAGGATGACTAGTTCTCTGCTCGTGTTTCATTAGCCTTGTAAGGCTTCATAAGTTAAGTTTGAGCTTTGCTCTAGTTGCTCCTGGTAGCAAGGTTACCGGCGATAGCGCTGTTTTGGTTGACTGTGCCTTTTTTCATGGGGATCCCACCCTACTTATGGACACTGCTATTGGATGTCCCACATGTAAGGACTATGTCTGGAGCAGGACGTGCTGTCTGCTTAGAATAATACAGCTCTGTGAAGTACTCACCTGTAGAGTTGGTATTATATGCAGACAACACGTCCTGCTCCACCCCACCCTGATTCACCTTGTTCTGGATCCCCTGTGTGGTGATTATCTTGATATTATTGCCAGTTTCTGGGTGGTTGTTTTCCTCCTGGCTGGTTGTTTCCTGGGGATTTGTGGGAGGTCCCTCGGTATATGTAGGGCCGGGAGGAGCTTGTTTTCTTCATGATTCTGCAGTGCACGGCGCTGAAGGCGGGGGTATACCCACATGTAAGGACTATGTCTGGAGCAGGACGTGCTGTCTGCATATAATACCAACTCTACAGGTGAGTACTTCACAGAGTTGTATTTTTCCGCATCACTTCTCCGCGGCCTGCCCCTTTGAGGTATATGCGGGTGCCATTTTGGAGCTCCTGTGCTGCTGTCTGGCATCTCCCTATCGCGGTCCGTAAGTGCCCCTGCGGGCTGGCTTTTTCTTATACTTTCATTGTATTATGCTTACGGGATCTTTGCTTTATGTCTTACAGGCGGGTCAAACTTTTAGTGGTTTCCCCCGGTCCTATCCCCTTTTAGCGTTTACCCCTTATTGGCGGGCTTTTGTATTTGTATATCTCCCACTTCCCTAGCGGGCTATTGGGGCATCCCGGGTAGCCTTATTGGCGCCAATCCCAATTGGCCTATTGTGCCACAATAATCACCATATGGAGGCTTCTCAGGATAATGTGCTTGGGGTTCCTTCGGGACAAGCCCGGCTGTGTGTGGCGTGTGGGGTATCCCCTATAAGTGATGATGTCAGGGTGTGTGTACCCTGCACCCAGCAGACGCTTGTGCTGCAGTCTGGGTTACCTGTGGCTGGGCCTGCGCCCCCTCGGGCTTCGCCTACCCCCCCACGCTTACATCTGACTCCTAGTGAGGTGCATACCAGTGGGGAGTCTCAACCTGATTTGGCTGCTCGGGTGGCCAGCATTGAGAGACATATTGCTGGCTCTGGCTCGCGTAAGGCTTCTGCTAAGAAGCGGCATTTATCACTTGGTGTTTCCCTCTTTCCTATGGAGGCGGAGGAATTTTTTGACTTTACCGGTTATACCCCCCCTGGAAGAGGGGGAATTATTTTCTGATTCAGAATCATCTGAGGAACAATCTAGGGTGTATGGTGCCGATTCTGGGTCTGACCCATTGGCTTCAGATGATACTCACAGGCTTTTAGCTCACATTTTTGAAGTACTCTGTATCTCTCCTCCTGCCGTGGCTCTGCGGCAGCAAGGGGAGCTGTTTCATACTGTTAAACCACGCTTGGAGTTTCCTGAGCAAACTCATTTTAATAATCTGGTGCTCAAGGAGTGGGAACGGCCTAGCCGGCTCCCCGGGGTGCCAAAGAGTTGGGATAAGCGGTATCCCTTTCCTGCTGAAATGGTTAAACGGTGGTCATGTCCTCCCGAGGTGGATGCACCAGTTCTGGGGTTGGAGGCCTTCTGGAACTGGGTGTCATCTGCCTTGTGCCCTTGAGGGAAAGGGGAAAAGGCTATTACTCCAATCTTTTCATCGTCCCCAAAAAGATGGGTCCATCAGATCCATACTGGATTTAAAGCTTTTCAATTTGTCAGATTCAGACACTTTCGCATGGAGACTCTGCGCTCAGCTGTGACTTTCCTACGCCCAGGGGAGTTCATGACCTCTGTAGACATCAAGGATGCTTACCTTCATGTACCTATCTTTCCAGGTCATCAGAGATTCCACAGGTTCTCTCTGGAGGATCAGCACTACCAATTTGTGGCCTTGCCCTTCGGTCTCACCTCGGCTCCCAGGGTATTCACCAAGGTGAAGAAACAATTAAAAAACAGGGAGATTCCCACCACTCATAGCCTGTGCACTGCCACACTAGTATGTGGCATCCCACTAACCAAATTAAGTACCCAAATTAACACCCAAAGACAAGGTTAATTGTGGGACCGGCACTATGACAATTGAGAAATCTACTGATAGTGATAAAGCCAGAGAGCCGTTCGAGGAGATAGAAAAAGTCTTTATTAATTATTGCACACACCCTCAAATGCACCAAGTATTACACCGGAAATTAATAAAATCACACAGCTCCGGTGGGCGGGGCGAAACGCGCGTCGTGATCTAAAACAATGTGAGGTATTTTTGTCCTTCATAGTAGCCGCTTTGGATGATTCTTTGATGATGAGTAGTAGAGCCTCTGCTCTAATGGTTACTATCAGGCGTTCAATTTGGTTACGCCAGTGGGCGGCTGATGTTGGGTCAAAGAAGTCACTGACGGCTCTTCCCTTTGTTGGGTTACGACTCTTTGGAGACAAATTGGACGCTGTGGCCAAGGGCGGAAGGCTACCTCAACGCAAGAAGCAACGACGCCCCTTTCGAGGAGCGGCTTCCTTCACCCCTTCATTTAGGGGATCTAGAGCGGGAAGAGGTTTTGCTTTCCCTTCTACCAGAGGAGATTCCTGGAATAGGGGCAGAGGACGTGCCCGTTCAGGATACAGTTGGGGTTCAAAACCCAAACCCGTTCAACAATGAGGGGGCGCCCTCACCCGTGCGGGTGGGGGGACGTCTGCGACACTTCTCCCAGGTCTGGAATCAGGAGGTTTCGGACAAATGGATCCGGGAAGGGGTGTCTTCCGGCTACAAGCTGGAGTTCGAGCCCCAACCCCCCCCCCCGCGTTTCTTCAGGGCTCGAGTGTCCCCGGATTCACCGGCTGCGCAGCAGCTCCGGGTGGCGGTATCAAGTCTTCTGGAAATGGCAGTCATTTGCCCAGTACCCCCTTTAGAAAGGGGTCGGGGTTTTTATTCAAATCTGTTCATGGTCCCCAAGAAGGATGGCTCCGTCCGGCCCATTCTGGACCTAAAGATTCTCAACAGGTTTATCAGGCTGCGAAAATTTCGCATGGAAACGTTGCGTTCGGCTATTCAATCTCTTCGTCAAGGGGACTTCATGACGTCCATAGACATCCAGGATGCTTACCTTCATGTTCCCATTTTTCCCGCGCATCAGAGGTTTCTGAGGTTCGTGGTGGAGGATCGACACTTTCAGTTTGCGGCTCTTCCCTTCGGTCTCACCACAGCTCCAAGAGTTTTCACCAAGGTGCTTGCTGGGGTGATGGCTCTCCTCAGAGCGCAGGGGATTCGCATAGTGCCGTATCTGGACGACCTTCTCATAATGGCACCGTCATTCAGCCAGGCAGAATTGGACACCAGGACGGTGATATCCACTCTGGAGAGGTTCGGCTGGGTGATCAACTACCCCAAGTCCTCACTCCACCCGTCCAGGACGGTATCCTTTCTGGGAATGTCTCTGGATACAGATCAGGCCAGAGTGTTTCTTCCTCAGTCCAAGGTTCTTCTGATTCAGGAGTTGGTTCGGTCACTCATGTCTATTCCTCGTCCGTCCATCCGACTAGGGATGAGACTAGTGGGGTTGATGGTGGCCTCCTTCGAGGCAGTCCCCTTTGCTCAGTTTCACACAAGGACACTACAGCTCCATCTGTTGTCGGTCTGGAACAGGTCTCCTCAGACGCTGGATCAATTCTTTCAAATGTCCCCCCGAGTTCGCCGCTCGCTTCGGTGGTGGATGAACTCAACCAACCTGCTGAGGGGCAGATCCTTTCTGACTCCTCAGTGGGAGATAGTCACTTCGGATGCCAGCCTCTCAGGATGGGGGGGTTTTTGGAAGGATCTACAAGTTCAGGGTTTGTGGGGTCCCCTGGAAGCTCACGAGCATATCAATATTCTGGAATTAAGGGCCATCAGGTTGGTTCTTTGTCATTTGACTCATCAACTGCGAGGCTTGCCGGTCCAGGTCAGGTCGGACAATCGGACGGCGGTGGCCTACATCAATCACCAGGGAGGGACCCGCAGCATGAATGCTCTCAAGGAAGCGTCCCTGATTCTGGACTGGGCGGAGAGCCATGTCTCGTGCATCTCGGCAGTTTACATCCCGGGAGTGGAGAACATGGAGGCGGACTCTCTGAGCAGAACGTCAGTCCGCAAGGGGGAATGGTCTCTCAATCCCAAGGTCTTTCACTCAATTTGTCGCAGATGGGGATCTCCGGCGGTGGACCTATTTGCCTCCCGTCACAACCACAAACTTCCGGCATTTGTGTCTCTGGCGAAGGACCCTCTGGCTCTGGCAACAGATGCCATGTCTCTGAACTGGAGGGATCTGGGGTTTCTGTACCTGTTCCCTCCGTTTCCCATGGTGGCCAGAGTAGTGCGCAAGCTTGTTCTGGAGAGAGCACCAGCAATCCTGGTGGCTCCAAGGTGGCCAAGACAGGTCTGGTTCGCAGACGTGGTAAGGTTGGCAGAAGATCAGTTCGTTCTGCCCCTGCTGCCAGATCTACTTACACAGGGTCTTCTTCGTTACCCCAATTTACCAACACTGGCTTTGACGGCGTGGCTGCTGAAACCTCCATCTTGAAGGAGGAAGGTCTTTCGGATGCTGTGATTCGGACTCTTATCAGTGCTAGGAAACGGTCCTCATCGTCTGTGTATTATAGGACTTAGAGGTCTTATATTGACTGGTGTGAATCTAGGTCATTCCCTTGTAGGGAATTCTCTATTTCTAGAATTTTGGAGTTTTTGCAACATGGTCTGGACCTGGGGCTCCAGCTCAGTACTCTAAAGGGACAGGTGTCTGCCCTGGCGGTGTTTTTCCAAAAGTCTTTTGCACTTCATCCTTTGGTTAAGACTTTTTTCCAGGGGGTTACACACGTGCGGCCTCCTAGGAAGCCTATCATTCCAGTTTGGGATTTGAATCTGGTTCTTTCTGCTCTCCAGGGTCCCCCCTTTGAGCCTTTACATGACATTCCTTTGTCTTCCCTTACACAGAAGGTAGCCTTTTTGGTAGCTATCACTTCTGTTAGACGTGTTTCTGAGTTGGCGGCTCTATTGATTCATGCTCCGTACTTTGAAAGACATCAGGACAAAGTGGTTTTCCGTTTTAAGACGGACTTCCTTCCTAAGGTGGTTTCGTCCTTTCATTTAAATCAGGATATTGTTCTGCCCTCTCTGTGTCCTAATCCCAGCAATGACAAGGAGAGGGCCCTACATTCTCTGGACGTGGTTTGCGTTGTGAAGTACTATTTGGTTGTAACTTCTGCTTTTCGCAAGACTGATGCTTTTTTCGTGGTGCCATTTGGGCCCAAGAAAGGTCTAGCACCCACAAAGTCTACCATCAGCAGGTGGATTCGTCAGGCCATTGTCGGGCCTATTCTTCTAAGGGGAGAGATCCTCCTTTTCGTGTTACAGCTCATTCTACTCGTGCAGTTGGGGCTTCCTGGGCTTTCCAGCACCAGGCCTCGGTTGAGCAAGTTTGCAGGGCTGCTACCTGGTCTTCTGTTCACACTTTTTCAAAGTTTTACAAGGTTGATGTTCGGGCCTCAGCGGATGCTGTTTTTGGCCGCAAAGTTCTTCAGGCTGCAGTAGTTTAAGTCGTGCTTTATGCCTTGTTTTGGATCCCCGCCCTTTATGGACACTGCTATTGGATGTCCCACACGTTATGAATATCTTGAAGCGGGGTGTGTGACATACTTAGAATAATACCATTTTGTGAATACTCACCTTGTAAAATGGGTATTATAAGTATGTCACACACCCCGCTTCAACCCGCCCTTTTGTATTCTGGATCCTTCATTTTGTGAACTTTGCGTTGTTATGACTTATTTTTAGCTCTTCCTGGTCCCTTACCTTACTGCTTTCTTTATACTGGGTAATGAGTGGGAGGTCCCAGGTATTTATGGACTGGGAGGGGTTTTCTTTCCTCCAATCATCTCTGCAGATCGCCTCTTCAGGTCAGTATATACCCACACGTTATGAATATCTTGAAGCGGGGTGTGTGACATACTTATAATACCCATTTTACAAGGTGAGTATTCACAAAATGGTATTTTTCCCGTGCTGGGCAAGATAGCTCAGGAAAGGGTGCCAGCCATACTCGTGGCCCCCTGTTGGCCAAGAAGAGTGTGGTTCGCAGACATCGTGCAGCTGGCAGTAGATCATTGCGCCCTGCCCCGGGTTCCAGATCTGCTCACTCAGGGGCACCTACACCACCCCAATTTACAAACGCTGGCTTTGACGGCCTGGCTGTTGAAACCTCCATCTTGATGGAAAAAGGGCTGCCTGCCTCGGTTGTAAATACCATGATCAGGGCTAAGAAAAGGCCCTCTTCTTCCATCTACTACAGGGTTTGGCGTACTTACATTGATTGTTGCGAGTCTAAGTCGCTTCCCTGTCGTGTGTTTTCTATTCCTAGGATTCTGGAGTTTCTGCAACATGGTTTGGATCTGGGTCTTCAGCTCAGTACTCTGAAAGGTCATGTTTCTGCCTTGGCTATTTTTTTCCAAAGATCCTTTGCTCAACATCCCCTGGTCAAGACCTTCTTCCAGGGGGTTACTCACGTGCGTCCCCCACGTAAGCCTATGTTACCAGTCTGGGACTTGAACTTGGTCTTATCTGCCCTGCAGGGGTCTCCCTTCGAGCCCTTGCAAGGAGCCCCTTTGTCCATTCTTACGCTTAAGGTGGTCTTTTTGGTAGCTATCACTTCTGTGAGGCGTGTCTCAGAGTTGGCGGCACTTTCTATCAAGCCTCCTTATTTTGAGAGACAGCAGGACAAGTTGGTGTTTCGTTTTAAGCCAGATTTTCTGCCTAAGGTTGTTTCTGCCTTTCATCTCAATCAGGACATTGTTTTGCCTTCTCTGTGTCCTAATCCTAGTACTTCTAAGGAGAGGGTTTTACACTCTCTGGATGTGGTCAGGTCTCTGAAGTTCTATCTGGTGGCTACTGAATCCTTCAGGAAGACTGACGCTCTCTTTGTGCTCCCGTCTGGACCTAAGAAGGGTCGAGCTCCGGCTAAGTACATTATCAGCAAGTGGATCCGTCAGGCTGTGATACAGGCCTACTCTGCTAAGGGGAAGGAGCCTCCCTTCTGCCTTACTGCTCATTCTACTCGTGCTATTGGTGCCTCTTGGGCCTTTCAGCACCAAGCTTCTGTTGAACAAGTTTGCAAGGCCGCCACTTGGTCTTCTGTTCATACTTTTTCTAAGTTTTACAAGGTTGATGTTAAGACCTCAGCTGATGCTGCTTTTGGCCACAAAGTTCTGCAGGCGGCAGTGGTTTAAACTGTCTGCTGTTACTTTTGGGGATCCCACCCTGCCTTACGGACACTGCTATTGGATGTCCCAAGATGTCCCTATTCTGGAACAGGACGTACTGTATACTTAGAATAATACAATTCTGTGATTACTCACCTGTAGAATTGGTATTATATGTATACAGCACGTCCTGTTACTCCCCACCCTTGTTATCATGATCTTTAGTTACCTCTTTATGGTGATTGTTCTTATGTTCAAATTTTTATATATTGGTTATAGTTCTCCCGGTCTCGTTTTAACTGCTTTTCAATACTGGGAATTTTGTGGGAGGTCCCTGGTATATATGGGGCCGGGAGGAGCCACTTTTCTCTCTTGCAGTCCAGTGCCATCTACTGGATGTATAACCAAAGAGTAAGGAATATCTTCTGGAACAGGTCATGCTGTATACGTATAATACCAATTCTACAGGTGAGTAATCACTGAATTGTATTTTTGGAGTTGTAGGCAGAAAGTATAGTAACAGGTTTACTGATGGACAAGAAAGCAACTCCTACGTTACCCAGTCAGTGGAATATAAGAAACTTGGAAACGGCATGCTGATAAGTAAATCACAGGTCTGGGGGCACAATCCTAGGTATACGTTTACACCTGTCCGGTCATGTTTTTTGGCAGGAATTCCGTTTTGTCTTGAGTTTTTATTTGTGTTTGTTCCTGTTTGTAATAGAGAGCCCTGTTTAATGGGATGCGTTTGTGACCAGGACGCATCGGTCAGGACTTTTTGCGTCCATGTTTTTCTACTCTTTTTCGGTACCGCTGCATCTACCGCGAACACAGAAACACATGCATTACAAATGTCTATTTTATATCCCAGAAGGGAAAAAAACAGGCTGAACACCAAAAACCTGACAAAAAGTATGTTTTCCTTGGGGATATTTTAAAGTGGACCCCCTTTTTAACTAACATCCCCTGAATTGCTCCCCCTATAAAGACCATGTTTCCGCTTCACTCTAATGCCAGATAATGGCGCCTGATTTAGCTGTAAAGCTCCGCCTCCTCCATTCATTGCCATTGCCACATCTTTGCAATGACAGACAGTCTGCAATATTACAGAGAGCCACAGCGCAAAAAAAACTGTGTTCCAGGACAAAAAGCAAAAATATCCATATTGTACAGTTATAAAGTGTTGTAAAGTGTTTTGAAATCTTGCATCTACCTTTTGTCGTATGCTGCGATACCTGCTTTATGGGCAATTGACAAATATCATGCGCTAAGGAGTGTCCTCTTTTTTTAGTAGCAAATGTAATAAGTGCCAATTGGTCTATTAATTTGACCACCTCTTTAGACTAGATGGGTTCGAGGGAAATTTGACGAGTTTCTAATGTGTTGCCTAAGGTTACAAAAGGATGGGGCTGGCAGCTTCTATTGTTCTTAGAGATGTTACACTATGTGCGTGATATATATATATATATATATATATGTATTCCCCCTCTTTCCTTAACATAAGGATTTGTAGAAAACATTATTTAAGTATATGTAGGCATGAAAAGTGTTCACATTCAGTGGGGTTCCAGTTTAGTAATTTTGTTCCCAGCCGCATGGCGAGAACATCATCTTTCATAAAATGAAACGCAGCGATAAGTAATAACTTTTTATGCATGATAAGCATCCAAATACAAACCTGCTGTTTTCCTGCTTTTCATTTTCTTTCTCCTTCTCCTTTACTTTCAGTCTCCTGCCGGGGCCTCGCAACATGATCAATATACTCAATATCATTTTTTTCCATGCAGTAATTATCTCAATGTGATATTATCGCAGCACAGTATTTCTTTATTAAGTGAAGGATGCAGGTGGTTTATGTACCCACCAGATGATCCCATTCTGGATGGAGGTGGAAAAACATAGGAAATAGTTTAAAGTTTCAGAGCACAGGTCGGGTTATCAGCGCCTTACAAGGGAACGCGCACTGCATGCTGCTTCAACTTGTGTGCGCTGAGAATGGTTATGAAGAGCATGTCGTTTGTGATATATGTAATATATATATGTAATATATATATATATATATATATCACAATCTACCGTGCTTTGAACTTTTCCACATTTTTAAACGTTACAGCCACAAACTTAAACTGGTATTTTATTTGCTAGCAACACAAATGTTTGGTGCACATATGTATTCTGTCCTCCTTTAGCTGCAATTACAGCTGCAGGTCTATTGTGGTTTCTACCAGCTTTGCACATTTTAAAGTGGACCAACACCCACGGGTGATCGGCCCGGGAATCTATAAGATTCCCGGGCCGATCACCTCCCTCCCCGCGGGACATCCCGATCTTGGATGTGAAACCCCCCCAAATACCCCAAACCCCCTTACCTCATCTTCGGTGGCGGCCGGCCGCCTCCCTCGCGCCCCTCTAGGCGTGCGCGCGCCTGCGCCAGCCGTCTGTGAATGGCCGGCGCGCGTCAAGAGGGACGCGCGGGAGGCGGCGGCGGCGGAGGAGCCGCTTGTCCGGGACTGTCAGATTCCTTGTCCGTCGGCGCGGGGAGAGGTGAGTTTTTCGGGGGGGTTTCACACAGCGGGGCACCCCCACCGAAGTGGACCAAGACCCAGGATAGTCAAAATCCTGGGTGTTGGTCCACTTTAAGGCTGAAAAATTTGCCTATTTTTTCTTTATTGCATGACACGGCCTGTTTCGGTATTCATAACAGTTGGGTTATTCCGCCACAAGGTGGCGCAGTGTACTGCAGAAGAGCTGTGGCATCTCCCGGCCCCCTATAAAAACAGGATTAACCATAGAGTTCCCAGTGTTTCCTCTGAAGTGAAACTGCGAAGATAGAAGATGGCTCTCTCTATGCGCAGGTGAGCGAGGCAACCAAGCCTGCGGCCCTGCAAATCTATTTCCACCCGTTTCTGGACCCTCTCTGCCTCCCAGCCTTGGTGACAGATCGGGTGAGGGTAGAAGAGCACTAGGGTCAAGTGCTCTGTTAGCGCTGCTCCAAGCCGCAGACCCTGTTCCACAAAGGGTAGCCGGCCATAGACTTTATGGTGAGCCTACTAGGGATGCTCCTGTCCTGGCTTCTGAGGGGGTGAGTGTTTTGGGGACTGTGTCCCCTTCTTTTCCTTCAGAGGTCCCCCCCCCCCCTCCTGGCCTGGATACTCGCCGCTGCCTTCTCGTCTCTCTCTCCCCCCCCCCCCCCTCTGACTTTGTTTGGGGGGGCGGGTGGTAGCAGCGAGTGGTGTTGTGGTGTTTTGGCGTTTACAGTGTGTTCTTTGGTGTTTTTTGCCCGCCGCGCCGCTTTGTACTGCGCTCCGCGGCTGTGGGCGCTATAACCTGTGGCGTTTTTGCTTTGTCATGGCGCAGGCGGGGTCACTTGGGCGCAGTTTTCGCGCTCTTCGGGGGGGAGGGGGCAGGGGATGACTCGTATCGCGCCCCGCCCCTTGAGGTACCTCTGCCGGCGCCTTTTTGGATTAGCTGCGTGTCTGGATTTCTCCCTTCCGGGCTGCAGCGCTGTTTCCTCCGGTGTGTCGCTTCATCCTGCGGTCTGTGCCTTGGGGACCCTGCGGTGTCCTTGATCTGTGAGTCCCCCTTGGGGGGGGTTATTGGTCTCCTGGGGCATGTGCTGCGGGATGCTCATGTGGTGTTTTTACTTATGTCTTTCAGGCGGGATACCAATGGGTTGTGGTTTCTCCCGGCTCTACTCCTTCCTCCCCCTCATCCCCCCCCTTTACTGACTCCTGGGGGCATCCCGGATGGCTTTTGTATTAGCCCTTACCCAGCGCTGGCCTATTGCGCCTGTGTTAATCACCATATGGATTCTTCTGGGAATGGCGTGCTCGGGGGTCCTTCGGGGCAATCCCAGCTGTGTTCCATGTGCGGGGTATCCCCTATCAGCAATGATGTCACGGTTTTCGCATGGAGACGCTACGCTCTGCTATTGGTACCCTTCACACGGGCGACTTCATGACCACCGTGGACATCAAGAATGCTTATCTTCATGTGCCTATCTTCCCAGGTCATCAGAGATTTCTGAGGTTCGTGCTGGAGGATCAGCATTACCAGTTTGTGGCCTTACCATTCGGTATCAGTTCGGCGCCTCGGGTGTTCACCAAGGTGCTGGCGGGAGTGATGGCTCTGCTGCGAACCCGGGGCATTCGCATCCTTCCCTACCTGGACGACATTGGCTGGGTGATCAATTTTCCCAAGTCTTCACTTTCCCCGTCCTTGGTGAGGTCCTTTCTGGGCATGACACTGGATACCTCTCAAGTCAAGGTGTTCCTTCCTCAGCAGAAGGTGGAGGGCCTTCAGAAGCAGGCACAGGCTCTGCTCTTGTGTCCTCATCCCTCCATCCGTCTGGGGATGCAGTTGGTGGGCCTGATGGTGTCCTGCTTCGAGGCGGTCCCCTTTTCTCAGTTTCACATGAGACCTCTTCAGTTGCACCTCTTGTCAGTTTGGGATCGGGACCCTGTGTCCCTGGATCAGGAATTTGCTCTGTCTCCTCTGGCCAGGCAGTCCGTTGCGTGGTGGCTGGACGCAAGGAATCTTCTGGTGGTTGCAGAACCTTCCTGCCCCCGTGCTGGGAGACTGTCACCATGGATGCCAGTCTGACGGGCTGGGTGGGCTTTTGGAAGTCCCTACAGTTTCAGGGTCGTTGGGGCCCCCAGGAGGCCCATGTTCCATCAATGTCCTGGAACTGAGGGCGATCAGGTTGGTTCTGTCCCACTTGACCACATACCTTCGGGGTCGGGCTGTTCAGATTCGCTCAGACAACCAGACGGTGGTTGCCTACATCAACCATCAGGGATGGACTCGGAGCAAGCGAGCCTTCAAAGAAGTGACTCTGATACTGTCTTGGGCGGAACAGAATGTCTCCTCAGCGGTATACATTCCGGGGGTGGAGAACCAGGTGGCGGACTCCCTGAGCAGGGGGACGTCTCGTCTGGAGGAATGGTCCCTCAACTACCAGGTGTTTCTCTTCCTGTGTCACCGCTAGGGTCAGCCGGATGTGGACCTGTTTGCGTCCCGTCACAATCACAAACTTCCCAGGTTTGTCTCCCTGTCACAGGATCCTCTGGCCTTCGCCACGGATGCGCTTGGGCGGAGTTTCAGCTTCCCTATGTGTTCCCTCCGTTCCCTCTACTGGGCAGGGTCATGCGCAGGATTGCCCAGGAGGGAGTGTCAGACATCCTGGTGGCCCCCTGTTGGCCAAGAAGGGTGTGGTTCGCAGATGTCGTGCAGTTGGCAGTAGACCAGTACGTCTTGCCCAGGGATCCAGATCTTCTCACTCAGGGACAGCTACGCCATCCTAATTTACAAACGCTGGCTTTAACTGCTTGGCTGCTGAAACCTACATCTTGACAGAAAAGGGGTTGCCTGCCTCTGTTGTGGATACCATGATTCGGGCTAGGAAGAAGACCTTGTCCTTTATCTATTACAGGGTCTGGCATGCTTTCATTGCCTGATGTCAGTCCAAGTCTCTTCCCTGTCAAGTTTTTTCCATTCCCAGGATTCTGGAATTTTTGCAACATGGTTTGGATTCTGGATAAGTACCCTCAAAGGCCATGTTTCAGCTCTGGCAATTTTTTTCCAAAGATCCTTTGCCAACCACCGGTTGGTTAAAAATTTATTCTAAGTGTGCCATACACTCCACTTCCTTCATGACATCTGGGTAATCTCCAGTAGAGGGCAAACTTCTGCAGAGATGAATATGCAAAAAAGATAGCCCCTCCCCGTCCATATATACCTGGGACCTACCACCAATTCCCCAGTTTCTTCTCTGCAGAGAAGGCGACAAGACAGAAGATGAGGACTTCTTGCTTACAGGTAAGCCGGGCTTGGCCCGGCCTTCTATTATCCCTATTACTGCCAGCACCCTTCTAAATTACCCTGTATTGAGCCTCCCAGCTTAGGCTGCGGGTCCTGGTGATGGTAGGAGCACCCTATGGGTGCAGCAGGAGCACTGCTCCACCGTGAGACCTCACTATGGGGTAGGCGGTTATCCAGGTTTCTTGGTGATCCTGGTGTGGGATGCCGCATCCCGTTAGGCTTATGGCCAACTCCTGGCTGGATTTCCCCCCTTCCGGGTCCCTGATTCCCCTCCAGGGGGGGGCCTGGCCTGGCCTATATTTCGTTTTGGCCGATATTTCGTTTTGCCTGATACTTAGTTTTACCCAGCCTTAGTCACGGTGTGAGTGTTTCACTTGTGTGTGTGTGTGTGTGTGTGTGTGCTTGCTGTTACTGGCCTCAAGCTCTGACTACAGCCTGGGGGAGCTTCTCCCTCTCAGGATGCGTTTGGGAAGGGGGCGGGGCCGGGCTCTCAGCGCGGCCGTGGTAGCCCCGCCCTTTATTTGGCGCGCTGACAGTGCTCGTTGGCTAGGGGTCCGCATTGCTGGGAGGGGGGCGTGGCCTAGGAAAATGCGCGTTCTGCGCTGGCCCGCCGTCCCCCTGCTCTCCCTTCCCAGGCACGAGGCCGCGTGGGGGCCATCTTCCCTGGCAGGCAGCTTGCACTCGGGGTGGTAAGGGACTGATGGCCATTTTTCTTTAGCTTGTGTGTGCGGGGGCCCCCACTGGTCTCTGTTTTGGCTATGTTGGGGTATATGTAATATATATCTCTATATATATATATAGATATAGATATATAGATATATAGAGATATATATTTATAGAGATATATATAATCTCTATAAATATATATATATATATATATATATATATATATATACCTGATTTGTATACCATGCGCACAAAAGGCCATAACGCGGCAGTCTGGTACCCAGCCTTCTGGGTCGGCTCCTCCCGCTTCATCGCTTTCCCCTCCCCACCTGATCCGTACCCCAAGTGACATTGGTACCAGTGGGGAGTCGCTTTCTCATGTTTGGGCTCGGTTGGCCAGCATAGAGAAAATGATTGCTAGCACGGTGGGCAAGAAGGCCCAGGCTAAAAAAAGACAGTTGTCGTCGGCCCAGCCTTTGTGGGATATTGACGACGAGTCCGCTGATTTGTCCGATTATTCCCCGTTAGAGGAGGGGAAATTGTATCAGGATTCAGAGGCTGACTATGGTCAGCCTGGGAATCCCCATGTCGGGCAGGCGCTGGGAGATGCCGTTGATACGGCCACTGTTTTGTCACATTTATTGGAGGTGTTGGATATTGATCCACCTGAGGCGCCCCCTCTTAAGAAGGGGGAATTTTTTGGTGTCCACAAGCCCGTCTGGAATTCCCTACCCAGGGTCATTTTGATGCGCTGATACTTAGAGAATGGGAAAGGCCCAGCCGGCTTCCTGGTGTGCCTCAGGGATGGGATAAGAAGTATCCTTTTCCGGTGGAGGCGGTCAAGCGCTGGTCTTCTGGCACCGAGGGTCTTCACCAAGGTTTTGGCGGGCGTAATGGCTCTGCTCAGATCTCAGGGCATTCGCATTGTGCCTTACCTGGGCGATCTGCTGATTTCAGCTTCTTCCCTTCAGCAGGCGGAACTGGACACCCTCCAGGTGGTGTCGACCCTGGAGAGGTTCGGGTGGGTGATCAACCGCACCAAGTCTTCTCTCTTCCTGTCTCAAGTGATTTCATTTCTGGGCATGAATCTGGATACCAGTCGAGTGTTTCTGCCCCAGACCAAGGGGCAGGGGATTCAGGACCTGATCCGTCTTCTTCTAGCCAGTCCTTGTCCCTCTATCCGACAGGGGATGAAACTGGTGGGCCTGATGGTGTCCTCCTTCGAGGCGGTGCCGTTTGCACAATTTCACATGAGATCTCTTCAACTTCTCCTATTGACGTATTGGGACAGGAGCCCACAGTCATTGGATCAACCTTTCAAGTGGTCCCTTGTTGGGAGACGGTTACCACGGATGCCAGCCTGTCGGGCTGGGGAGGTTATTGGAAGAGTCATCAGTTCAGCAGGGTGTGGGGTCCCCAGGAGGCTCACACCCCCATCAATGTATTGGAGCTCTGAGCCATTCGTCTGGTTCTGGCTCGGTTAACCCCACAGTTACGGGGTCTTCCGGTTCAGGTGGCCTACATAAATCCCCAAGGAGGGACTCGCAGCAGGAGTGCCCTCAGGGAAGTCTCTCTGATCCTGCCCTGGGCGGAGAGCAATGTTCCTTGCCTTTCGGCAGTCTACATTCCGGGGGTGGAGAATACGGAGGCAGATTCCCTGAGCAGGGGGTCCTCTCGCCACGGAGAGTGGTCTCTCAACCCCGAGGTCTTTCTGGATCTTTGCTGCAAGTGGGGTACTCCGGAGGTGGATCTCTTTGCCTCGAGGCACAATCACAAGCTTCCGGCATTTGTGTCTCTTTCTCAGGATCCCCTGGCCTTGGCAGTGGATGCCTTGTCTCTGGCATGGAAGGACTTGGGTTTTCTGTACCTGTTTCCACCTGTCTCCATGCTGGGCAGGGTAGTTCGCAAGCTGGTTCTAGAAGGGGTACCAAGCGATTCTGGTGGCTCCAAAGTGGCCAAGAAGGGTTTGGTACGCAGACGTCGTAAGGATGGCCGTAGACCAGTGCTGGCTTCCCTTGATGCCGGACCTGCTATCCCAGGGTCATCTACTTTACCCCAATTTACAAACGCTGGCTTTGACGGCCTGGCTGCTGAAACCTTCATCTTGAAAGAGGAAGGTTTGTCTGAGGCGGTCGTTCAGACCCTGATTAGGGCTAGGAAGCGGTCCTCTTCTGGCATTTACTATAGGACTTGGAGGTCCTATATTGATTGGTGTGAGGCTAGGGCCTTGCCTTGCAGGGTTTTTTCGGTTCCCAGGATTTTGGAGTTTCTTCACCATAATCTGGACCTTGGGTTCCAGCTTAGTACTTTGAAAGGACAGGTTTCTGCTCTGTCGGTTTTCTTCCAGAGGTCTTTTGCTTTACACCCGCTGGTTAAGATTTTTTTCCAAGGGGTGGCGCATTTGCGGCCCCCTCGAAAAGCTGTAGTTCCTGTTTGGGATTTGAATTTGGTTCTTTCGGCACTGCAGGGTCCACCTTTTGAGCCGCTACATGATATTGCTCTTTCGGTTCTCACTCAGAAGGTTGCTTTCTTGGTGGCTATTGCCTCTGTCCGGCGTGCCTCTGAGTTGGCGGCCCTGTCGATAAAAGGCCCCTTACTTTGAGAGACACCAGGATAAGGTGGTTTTTCGTTTTAAGCCGGATTTCCTTCCTAAGGTGGTGTCTGCTTTCCACCTCTATCAGGATATTGTTCTCCCTTCCTTGTGTCCTAAGCCTAACAATGACAAGGAGAGGGTTTTGCACAATTTGGACGTTGTTCGCTGTGTGAAGTACTATTTGGTGACTACTTCTTCCTTCCGCAAGACGGACGCTTTTTTCGTGGTGCCCTGCGGGCCCAGGAAAGGTTTGGCACCTGCTAAGTCTACGATTAGCAAATGGATTCGTCAGACCATTTTTGGGGCCTATTCTGCTAAGGGGAGGACTCCCCCTTTTAGGGTCACTGCGCACTCTACTCCTGCTGTGGGTGCATCCTGGGCTTTTCAGCACCAGGCTTCTGTTGAACAAGTTTGTAAGGCTGCTACTTGGTCTTCTGTTCATAGCTTTTCCAAGTTTTACAAGGTTGATGTGTGGGCTTCAGCGGATGCTGTTTTTGGCCGCAAGGTTCTGCAAGCTGCAGTGGTTTGAGCTGGTGCATTCTTTACTGTTTATGGTTCCCACCCATGACGGACACTGCTATTGGATGTCCCAACTGTCAAGAAGTATTGAAGCGGAGTGTATGTCACGCTTGGAATAATACCATTTTGTGATTACTCACCTTTAAAACGGATATTATAAGTGTGACATACACTCCGCTTCACCCACCCTGTTTGGTATTCTGGATCCTTTATATGGTGAACCATTGTTTTTTGTTAGTATTGTTATAATTGATTCTTCTTGGTCCCTGTACTTTTATTGTACACTGGGGAATTGGTGGGAGGTCCCCGGTAGTTATGGACCGTGAGGGGCTTATTTTTTTGCAGAAGTTCGCCCTCTACTGGAAAATAACCCAACTGTCAAGAAGTATTGAAGCGGAGTGTATGTCATACTTATAATATCCGTTTTAAAGGTGAGTAATCACAAAACGGTATTTTTACCACCAGACAAGCAACAAAGGTTGCTTGCCCATTTTGTTTGGCTAATCCAGCAGCAAACTGCTTCACTGCAGGAGATCGTCAGGTTACTGGGCCTCATGACTTCAACAATCCCAGCTGTGACCTGGGCACAGCTGCACTCCAGACCCCCTCCAGTCCTTGAGGACCTGGGATCACGATCCAGAATCTTTAGACTACCAGTTAATAATTCCCAAATCAAAAACGGTATGCTCTGGTGGTTGAACCCATGGATCTTGCAAGAAAGCAGACCTTGGAGACAGACCCACCCTGCCATTATTACAACAGACTCCAAAAGTCAAAAGATGTTCAGACAAGATTCTTGAATTTCAGATAACTAAAAGCAGTAGAACAGGCCCTCTTTCATTTCCGTCGTCTACCAACCCAAAGGGATGTTCAGGTGCGATCAATACCACGACAGTAGCATATGTAAATCGACAGGGGGAAACCAGATCCGTAGCTCTCCAGGAGCTGGCATAAGCCTTTCTTCTCCCCCTCCCCTTATGATCCTTAGCAACAGTGCATCTGAAAGGATCCCTAAATGTGGTGGCAGACTACCTGAGCTGAACAAAAATGTGCCGCCGCGCGCTGACTTGGTTCCGCGCTTGGCGGCGGCATTACCTCAGGCGCTGGTGCGCCATCATTGGCTGCTTGCACGTTCTGGCTTCACGCTCTTGGGGGGGGGCGGGGCTCGGCTATGGCGCGCTCCGCGTCATCGCTGATATCAGCCCGCCCCTTGAGGTATACCGACGCCATCTTTGTCCTGCTTGGTTGGCCCATGCGCGACGGACCCCTACCTACCGCGGTCCATAAGTGCCCTCGCGGGCGGCTTTATATCTTTCACTTTTGTTACTGTGTGCTTACAGGTCTTGTCTGCTTATGTTTTTCAGGCGGGGCGAACCCTTTTGGCTTCTCCCGGCCCTGTATTAGTATATAACTTGTAGGCTTTGTAAAAATAATACTTCCACTTCGTTAGCGGGTTATTGGGGCATCCAGGGTTGCTATATTCCCTATCGGCGTATAGTGCCGCTATAATCGCCATATGGAGGCATCCCAGGATAATGTGACCGGGGTCCCTTCGGGACAAGACCGGCTGTGTGTAGCGTGTGGGCAGCCTCATGCTGACTCTGACCAGGCGCGGTCTGTGTACCCTGTGCTGAGCAGGTGCTTGCATTGCAATCTGGCCTGCCAGTGGCTGCACCTCGCTTCACTTCGCCTACTCCCCCAAGCTTAAACCTCGCTCTTACTGAGTTGCATACTAGCGGGGATTCTCAGCCTGATGTGTCTTCTAGACTGGCTACTGTTGAACAGTTGATTGCGAAGTCCTTAGCGCGTAAGGCCCCTACTAAGAAGTGGCACTTGACGCCTAATGTTACTGTTTTCCTTATGGGAACTGAGGAGTTTTGGAATCTTTGTGGCTATACCCTGTCTGATGAAGGGGAGCTCTTTTCTGATTCAGGCTCATCTGATGAGAGACCAAGGGGTCATGACGATTCTGGCTCTGAGCCCTGGGCCCCGGATGACACTGACAGATTATTGACCCTGATTTTTGAGGTTCTGTCCATCTCTCTCCCTGTGGAGGCACCCAGGCAAAGAGGGGAGTTTTTCCATACAGCAAAATCACGTTTGGAATTTCCCGAGCAGGCACATTTCCATACCCTTGTGCTCAAGGAATGGGAGCGCCCCAGTAAACTTCCCGGGGTTCCAAAAAGTTGGGATAGGAAGTATCCCTTTCCGGCTGAGGTGGTTAAATGTTGGTCATCCCCCCCCCTCCCCCCGAGGTGGATGCCCCGAACCTAGGGCTATCTAACACCTCTGTCATGCATTCCCCTGACTCTACTACCCTGCGGGATGCTGAGGACCGGCGCATTGACCAGCTGGCATCCCACGCCTTTGCATGTGCGGGGACGGCGCTGCGGCCGGTCTGTGCCTCTGCCATTACTGCTGTGGCCGCTAGAACCCTTATCGGAAATATGCTTGATAGTGCCCCTGATAATTTGCCTTGTGAGGTGTTTAATGCACTCTCTAGTTGTGATGTTTTTGTAAATTTTGTCCTCTCAGCATTGATTGACACCATCAGAATGTGTGCCAGAACTTCTGCCCTCGTGGTGGCTATACACCGCTCGGTTTGGCTGCGCCAGTGGGCTGCTGACAACGCTGCCAAGAAGGCCCTCACTGGGTTTCCCTTTAAAGGACTGCGCCTATTTTGCGACCGCCTGGACCTTTTTGCTAAGGGAGGCAGGTTACCCCAGCGCAGGCGGCAATCTCGGCTTTTTCAGGGTCAGGGTTCCTTCTCCTCCCCTTACCGCGGTGCAAGACAGGGAAGGGGGGTTTCCTTTCCTGGGGCCCGGGGAGATTTCTGGGGTAGAGGCAGAGGACATGGACGTCCTAGCTCCTCCTGGGGTCTCAAAGCAAAATCCTCTCCCAAGCCCCCTCAGGCATGATGGGGCGCCCTCACCCATCCAGGTGGGGGAATGGCTGCAGCACTTCGCTCACGTCTGGAGGCTTCATGTCTCAGACCGGTGGATTCAGGAGGTAGTGTCCTCCGGTTACAAGTTGGAGTTTGCTGCCGATTCCCCTCCAAGATTCATCAGATCCCCGATTCCTCAGGACCCTGTGTCAGCTCAGGAGCTAGTGCAAGCAGTGCAAGGCCTCCTGGAGCTGGGGGTCATATGCCAGGTCCCCTTAAGAGAAAAAGGCAAGGGCTTTTATTCCAACCTATTCACAGTACCCAAAAAAGATGGTTCAGTCAGGCCCATCCTAGAATTGAAGATCCTCAACAAGTTTGTCAGGGGCAGGCGCTTTCGCATGGAAACTTTTTTCATGACTTCTGTGGACATCAAAGATGCTTATCTTCATATTCCTGTGTTCCCAGGTCATCAGGGCGTCCGCGTGCTTCCCTATCTGGATTACATTCTCATCACTTCCCAGTCTCTACATCAGGCAGAGTTGGATACTCAGCTGGTGGTGTCCACTCTGGAGTCATTTGGATGGGTGATCAACCACCCCAAGTCCTCACTGTCCCCTTCCTTGGTAACTCCATTCCTAGGAATGAATCTGGATACAGTTCAGGCAAAGATCTTCCTTCCTCAACAGAAGGTGGACAGTCTGATTGCACAGGCTCAGTCCCTCCTAGCTTGTCCCCATCCCTCCATCAGGCAGGGGATGCAGCTGGTGGGCCTGATGGTGGCATGCTTCAAGCGGTCCCTTATGCTCCGTTCCACTTGAGGCCCCTGCAACTTCACCTATTGTCAGTATGGGACAAGGACCCAGCGTCCCTGGACAGGGTCTGCGTGCTCTCCCCCCTGGTCAGGAGGTCCCTCTCGTGGTGGATGGACTCAAGGAACCTGTTGGGGGGGCAGATCCTTTCTTGCCCCTTCCTGGGAGACGGTCACCACGGATGCCAGTCTGTCAGGTTGGGGGGGTTTCTGGAAGTCCCTGTGGTTCCAGGGGAGGTGGGGCACTCAGGAGGCCCCCACACCTATCAATGTCTTGGAACTGCGGGCGATCAGGCTAGTTCTGGCTCACTTGACTACTCTCCTTCGGGGCCTGCCTGTTCAGGTGCGCTCGGACAACCAGACGGCAGTTGCCTACATCAATCATCAGGGAGGGACCCGGAGCAAGGGGGCCCTCCAGGAAGCGTCTCTGATTCTGACTTGGGCGGAGGCCAATTTCCCCTGCATATCAGTTGTGTACATCCCGGGGGTGGAAAATCGCCTGGCGGACTCTGAGCAGGGGGACCTCTCGCCAGGGAGAATGGTCCCTATGCAGCAGGGTGTTTCAATCTCTGTGTCACCGTTGGGGCCAACCAGATGTGGATCTGTTTGCGTCCCGCCACAATCACAAGCTCCCAGCTTTTGTCTCTCTGTCCCAGGATCCTCTGGCCTTGACCTCGGATGCGCTAGCAATGTCATGACAGGACTTTCAGTTCCTGTATGTCTTCCCTCCAATCCCCCTGCTGGGCAGGGTTCTGCGCAAGATTGCTCTGGAAAGGGTGCCAGCAATTCTGGTGGCCCCCATGTGGCCAAGAAGAGTGTGGTTCGCAGACGTGGTACAGCTGGCAGTAGATCAGTACGCTCTGCCCTTGGTGCCAGATCTGCTCATTCAGGGCTCACTACGCCATCCCAATTTACAAACTCTGGCTTTGACGGCTTGGCTGCTGAAACCTCCATCTTGATGGAGAAGGGGCTGTCTTCCTCGGTTGTGGATACTTTGATTAAAGCTAGGAAGAAGTCTTCCTCTTCCATTTATTACAGGGTTTGGCGTGCCTACATTGACTGGTGTGAGCCTAGGTCTCTTCCCTGTCGTGTGTTCTCTATTCCCAGGATTCTGGAGTTCCTGCAGCATGGGCTGGAGATGGGGCTCCAACTCAGTACTCTGAAGGGTCAGGTTTCTGCCCTGGCTATTTTCTTCCAGAAGTCCTTTGCTCCGCAATCTCTGATCAGGACTTTTTTCCAGGGGGTCACTCATGTGCGCCCCCCACGTAAGCCTATGGTGCCTGTTTGGGATCTGAACTTGGTTCTGTCAGCCTTGCAGGGTGCTCCCTTTGAACCTGTGCAGGATGCTGCCTTGGCCATTCTTATGCTCAAGGTTGTATTTCTGGTGGCTATCACTTCTGTCAGGCGTGTGTCTGAGTTGGCGGCGCTTTCCATTCAGCCCCCCTAATATGAGAGACAAGGTGGTGTTTCATTTCAAACCTGACTTTCTGCCTAAGGTAGTGTCTGTCTTTCATTTGAATCAGGATATTGTTCTTCCTTCTTTGTGCCCTAATCCCAGCAATGCTAAGGAGAGGGTTTTGCACTCTTTGGATGTGGTTAGGTGTCTGAAGTACTATCTGGTGGCTACTGCACCTTTCAGGAAAACCGATGCTCTTTTTGTGGTCCGTTCTGTTCCTAGGAAGGGTTTGGCTCCTGCCAAGTCTACTATCAACAAGTGGATTCGTCAGGCTGTGATTCAGGCCTACTCTGCTAAGGGGAAGAATCCTCCCTTCCGCCTTACTGCTCATTCCACTTGTGCTATTGGTGCTGCTTGGGCTTTTCAGCACCAGGCTTCTGTTGAACAAGTTTGCAAGGCCGCTACTTGGTCTTCTGTTCATACCTTTTCAAAGTTTTACAAGGTTGATGTTAGGGCCTCAGCTGATGCTGCTTTTGGCCGAAAGGTTCTGCAGGCGGCAGTGGTTTAAACTGTCTGCTGCTGATTTTTCTTGGGGATCCCACCCTACTTTATGGACACTGCTATTGGATGTCCCAACTGTAAGTATTAGATTTGGAGCAGGACGCACTGTATACTAAGAATAATATAATTCTGTGATTACTCACCTGTAGAATTGATATTATGAGTGTACAGTACGTCCTGCTCCAACCCATCCCTGGTTGCATTATCTTGGATCCCCTGTATGGTGATTGTTATCATTGTTATAGTTGATAGTTTGGATTGTTTAATTCTCCCGGCTTCTCATTAACTGCTTTCCAATGCTGGGGATTTGCGGGAGGTCCCTGGGTATTTGAGGGGCCGGGAGGAGCCTATTTTCGATGTCTCTGCAGTCCAGCGCCATCTGGTGGAGTATATCCCAAGTGTAAGTATTAGATTTGGAGCAGGACGTACTGTATAATCATATCATAATACCAATTCTACAGGTGAGTAATCACAGAATTGTATTTTTAAAATTGCCGCCGCGCGCGCTTCCTCTGTGTTCCGCGCTTGGCGGCGCCGTTACCTCAGACGCTGGTGCAGCGTTATTGCCTGCTTGTCACGTGTACGGCTTTGCGCTCTCGGTTGGCGCGTTCCTAGTCACTGTCCCTGCGGCCCACCCCTCGAGGTATACACAGCGCCATTTTTCTCTGGATCTGGCTGCTACGTGACTGGCATCTACCTACCGCGGTCCGTGAGTGCCCTCGCGGGCGGCTTTAGTTACCATTTGTCATTCACATGTCACTTACGGTTCCCCTTTGCTTATGTGTTTCAGACGGGCTGAACCCTATTGGCTTCTCCCGGCCCTTCTCCCTCTATTTAGTTATTTAACTTGAGAGGCCTAGTGTGTAATTTACTCCCACTTCCCTAGCGGGTTATTGGGGCATCTCGGGTTGCTTTTATAGCATGAATCCCTATCGGCTTACTGTGCCGCTATAATCACCATATGGAGGCGTCTCAGCATAATGTGCTCGGGGTTCCTTCGGGACAAGCCCGGCTGTGTGTAGCTTGTGGGGTGTCCCCTATTAGCGCTGACAATGTGCGGGTCTGTGTACCTTGTGCCCAGCAGGTGCTTGCGCTGCAGCCTGGTTTACCAGTGGCTGGGCCTGCGCCTCGTATGGCTTCACCTACTCCCCCAAGCTTAAATCTCACTCCCATTGAGTTGCATACAAGTGGGGATTCTCAGCCTGATGTGTCTTCCAGACTGGCTAGTGTTGAGAAGTTGCTTGCTAATACCTTGGCGCGTAAGGCCTCTGCAAAAAAGCGCCACTCAACGCCTGATGTCACTCTTTTCCCTATGGAAGCTGATGAGTTTTTGGAACTGTCTGGCTATACCCCTTTGGAAGAAGGGGAGTTATTCTCTGAATCAGAGTCATCTGATGAGAGGCCCAGGGGTCATGACGATTCTGGCTCTGACCCCTGGGCCCCAGATGATACTGATAGGCTGTTGGCTCAGATTTTTGAGGTTCTGTCTATCTCTCCCCCGGTTGCGGCTCCCAGGCAACAGGGGGAATTGTTTCATACTGCTAAGCCACGTTTGGAATTTCCTGAGCAAGCCCATTTTAATAATCTTGTGCTCAAGGAATGGGAGCGCCCCAGCAGGCTTCCCGGTGTACCTAGGAGTTGGGATAAGAGGTATCCTTTCCTGCTGATGTGGTGAAGTCTTGGTCATCCCCTGCTGAAGTGGATGCCCCGGTCCTAGGGTTATCTAACACCTCTGTCATGCACTCCCCTGACTCTACTACGCTGCGGGATGCTGAGGACCGGCACATTGATCAGCTGGCGTCCCATGCCTTTGCATGTGTGGGGACGGCGCTGCGCCCGGTCTGTGCCTCTGCCATTACGGTTGTGGCTATCGGGACCCTGCTCAGAAGTATCCTTGATGGTGCCCCTGATGATGTGTCTAGTGAGGAGTTTAATGCACTCTCTCGTTGTGATGTTTTTGTGACTTATGTCCTCTCTGCCTTGGATGATACCATTAGTATGTGTGGCAGAACCTCTGCCCTTGTGGTGGCTATACGCCGCTCGGTTTGGCTGCGCCAGTGGGCTGCTGACCACGCTGCCAAGAAAGCCCTCACTGGTTTTCCCTTCAAAGGACTACGCCTGTTTGGGGACCGCCTGGACCTGTTTGCTAAGGAAGGCAGGTTACCCCATCGCAGGCGGCAGTCTCAGCCCTTTCGGGGTCAGGGCTCTTTTTCCTCCCCCTATCGTGGTGCTAGACAAGGGAGGGGGGTTTCCCTTACTGGGGCCCGAGGAGACTTCTGGGGTAGGGGCAGAGGACGTGGACGCCCTGGCTCCTCCTGGGGCTCCAAGCTTAAGTCCTCTCCCAAGCCCCTTTAGGCATGAAGGGGCGCCCTCACCCATCCGGGTGGGGGGATGGCTTCAGCACTTTGCTCACATCTGGAGGCTTCATGTCTCCGGTGGATTCAGGAGGTAGTGTCCTCCGGTTACAAGATAGTTTTCTGTCTGCCCCCCCCCCCCTCCAAGATTCATCAGATCCCGGATTTCTCAGGACCCTGTGTCAGCTCAGGCTCTAGTGCAGGCGGTGCAAAGCCATCTGGAGCTGGGGGTCATCTGCCAGGTCCCTTTAAGAGAAAGGGGCAAGGGCTTCTATTCCAACCTCTTCACCGTGCCCAAAAAAGATGGGTCAGTCAGGCCCATCCTGGACTTGAAGCTCCTCAACAAATTTGTCAGGTGCAGGCGCTTTCACATGGAAACTCTGCGCTCTGCCATCAGTTCCCTGCGTCCAGGGGACTTCATGACGTTGGTGGACATCAAAGATGCTTATCTTTATATTCCTGCGTTTCCAGGTCATCAAAGGTTCCTCAGGTTCGCTCTGGAGGATCAGCACTACCAATTTGTGGCATTGCCCTTTGGTCTCACTTTAGCTCCCAAGGTGCTGGCAGGAGTGATGTCTCTGCTCAGGTCTCAGGGCATCCGCAAGCTGCCCTACCTGGATGACATTCTCATCAATTCCCAGTCCCTACATCAGGCAGAGTTGGATGCTCAGCTGGTAGTGTCCACTCTGGAGTCATTTGGCTGGGTGATCAACCATCCCAAGTATTCTCTGTCTCCCTCCTTGGTGACTCCCTTCCTGGGAATAAATCTGGATACAGTTCAGGCAAGGATTTTTCTTCCTCAGCAGAAGGTGGACAGTCTGATTGCGCAGGTCCAGTTCCTGCTATCTTGTCGTCATCCCTCCATCAGGCAGGGAATGCAGCTGGTTGGCCTGATGGTAGCGTGCCTCGAGGCGGTCCCTTATGCTCAGTTCCACTTGAGGCCTCTGCAACTCCACCTCTTGTCAGTATGGGACAAGGATCCTGCGTCCCTGGACCAGGTCTTTGTGCTTTCCCCCCTGGTCAGGTGGTCCCTCTCGTGGTGGCTGGGCTCCAGGAACCTGTTGGGGGGCAGATCTTTTCTGGCCCCCTCCTGGGAGACGGTCACCATGGATGCCAGTCTGACCGGTTGGGGGGGTTTCTGGAAGTCCCTGCAGTTCCAAGGGAGGTGGGGCCCTCAGGAGGCCCACACACCTCTCAACGTTCTGGAACTGCGGGCGATCAGGTTGGTTCTGACTCAGTTGACTCATCACCTTCGGGGCCTGCCTGTTCAGGTGCGCTCGGACAACCAGACGGCAGTTGCCTACATCAATCATCAGGGAGGGACCCGGAGCAAGAGGGCCCTCCAGGAAGTGTCTCTGATCCTGGCCTGGGCGGAGGCCAATGTTCCCTGCATATCAGCTGTGTACATCCCGGGGGTGGAGAATCTGCAGGCAGACTCTCTGAGCAGGGGGACCTCTCGCCTGGGAGAATGGTCCCTCTGCAACAGGGTGTTTCAATCTCTGTGTCACCGTTGGGGCCAAACAGATGTGGATCTGTTTGCGTCCCGTCACAATCACAAGCTGCCGGCCTTTGTCTCCCTGTCCCAGGATCCTCTGGCCTTGGCCACGGATGCGCTAGCAATGTCATGGCAGGACTTCGGGCAGGGTTCTGCGCAAGATTGCTCTGGAGGGGGTGCCAGCAATACTGGTGGCCCCCAGGTGGCCAAGAAGAGTGTGGTTCGCAGACGGGGTGCAGCTGGCAGTAGATCAGTACGCTCTGCCCAGGGTGCCAGACCTGCTCACTCAGGGACCCTTACGCCATCCCAATTTACAAACTCCGGCTTTGACGGCCTGGCTGTTCAAACCTCCATCTTGATGGAAAAGGGGCTGTCTACCTCTGTTGTTGATACCACGATAAAGGCTAGGAAGAAGTCTTCTTCCATTTACTATAGGGTTTGGCGTGCCTACATTGACTGGTGTGAGTCTAGGTCTCTTCCCTGTCGTGTGTTCTCTATTCCCAGGATTCTGGAGTTCCTGCTGCATGGGTTGGAGATGGGGCTCCAACTCAGTACTTTGAAGGGTCATGTTTCTGCCCTGGCTGTTTTCTTCCAGAAGTCCTTTGCCCAGCATTCTCTGATCAGGACTTTTTTCCAGGAGGTTACTCATGTGCGTCCCCCACGTAAGCCTATGTTGACTGTTTGGGATTTGAACTTGGTCTTGTCAGCCTTGCAGGGTGCTCCCTTTGAACCTGTGCAGGATGCTGCCCTGGCCATTCTTACTCTCAAGGTTGTCTTTTTAGTGGCTATCACCTCTGTTAGGTGTGTGTGTGTCTGAGTTGGCGGCGCTTTCCATCCAGCCCCTCCTACTTTGAGAGACACCAGGACAAGGTGGTGTTTCGCTTCAAGCCAGACTTTCTGCCTAAGGTAGTGTCTGCCTTTCATTTGAATCAGGACATTGTTCTTCCTTCATTGTGCCCTAATCCTAGTAATGCTAAGGAGAGGGTCTTGCATTCTTTGGATGTGGTTAGGTGTCTGAAGTACTATCTGGTGGCTACTGCACCTTTCAGAAAAACTGATGCTCTTTTTGTGGTCCCTTCTGGTCCTAGGAAGGGTTTGGCTCCTGCCAAGTCTACTATCAGCAAATTGATCCGTCTGGCTGTGATTTAGGCCTATTCTGCTAAGGGAAAAATCCTCCCTTCCGCCTTACTGCTCATTCTACTCATGCTATTGGTGCCTCTTGGGCTTTTCAGCACCAGCCTTCTGTTGAACAAGTTTGCAAGGCCGCTTACTTGGTCTTCTCTTCATACCTTTTCAAAGTTTTACAAGGTTGATGTTAGGGCCTCAGCTGATGCTGCTTTTGGCCGTAAGGTTCTGCAGGCGGCAGTGGTATGACCTGTCTGCTGTTACCTTTGGGGATCCCACCCTACTTTATGGGCACTGCTATTGGATGTCCCAAGTGTTAGTAATCTAATCTGGAGCAGGACGCACTGTATACTAAGAATAATACAATTCTGTGATTACTCACCTGTAGAATTGGTATTATGAGTATACAGTACGTCCTGCTCCAACCCGCCCTTGGTTTTGCATTATCTTGGATCCCCTGTATGGTGATTGTTATCATTGTTATAGTTACCAGTTTGGTTCTGTTTTAATTCTCCCGGCTTCTTGTTAACTGCTTTTCAATGCTGGGGATTGTGGGAGGTCCCTGGCTATTTGAGGGGCCGGGAGCAGCCTGTTTTCGATGTCTCTGCAGTCCAGCGCCATCTGGCGGAGTAATACCCAAGTGTAAGTAATCTAATCTGGAGCAGGACATACTGTATACTCATAATACCAATTCTACAGGTGAGTAATCACAGAATTGTATTTTTCCCCATTGTACAACCCCCTTTTACTATTACAGGAGTATTTTGGGTTGTCACCTCAGGGGTAGTGCACTAGAAAGCTGGCGTAAGCCTTTCTTCTCCCCCCTCCCCTGGCGATCCTTAGCAGCAGTGCATCTGAAAGGATCCCTAAATGTGTTTGCATACTACCTGAGCTGAACAAAATGGGTGCTATATCAGGAGGTATTTTGTCAAATAGGCCAGAGGTGGGGAATTCCCCAGATAGATCTTTTTGCGATGATTATACGTCAAAGACAAAACCTTATGTAACATAATAAAGTATTTATCTTCTTTTCAGACTGAAATCTTGCAAGAGTCTCGCATGATGATCCCAGACTGCCACCGCAGACTAGAAGCTGCACATATAGACCTCAGTCAAATTCTGGTAAGTGCCATTAATGTAATAACTTACGCTAAAGAGTCACTGATTAATATTCTATTTCGTTTTAAAGCAAAACAAAACCCTTGTCCGAGTACCTCGGGTGATATAGCTGGTTTTGCGTTGGTCTTGAATCGGAGAGCCTGCCGGATTGAACGAGGGGTCAGGTGAGTGTTTTTTTTTTTTTTTTTGTACTTTTCTTTTACTATGGGGGTGTGTGAGAATCAATTCTAGAAAGAAAAAATCGATTTCAGTATCGTCGAATGAAATATCGCAATACTTGACAGAATCGTTTTTTTTCTGACACCCCTAGAAAACACACAAAAATCTGTTATATATATATATATATATATATATATATATATCTGTATATATTTTTGTGTGTCTATCTAGTTTCTGAATGTAAACTAAATTTGTTGTATTTGATTTAAGGGGAAAACAAGTTTGTCTGTAATGGTTTTTCCCCAACTTTCCTGTCTTAGATGACAAATTAATCTCCAGCTGGCAGTTGTTTGGCATGGTCACTTTTCCATGGCAACTTCAATGTTCATTGTTGCACAGATGCAGATTCTGACAAGCCCTGTACATGCCATAAGGTGTCTTGTGCTTCATTACCGTTAATTGCATTATAAAATAAAGATGTTTCTGCTAATGTACATAAATGTAGGGACGTATCAGCTATGTAGGCACTTTAGATGTTAAGAATCCACCCCAAAATATTGGAAGGATACTATGTACTTACATGTAACCTGCTGTAACTATATCAGCCTGTCACCTTTAGTAACATATATCCAATTTAAGTATTGAATTCACAGAAACCATGCAGTAGGTAGTTTCACATTCTTTACACAGGTTACTGATACTGGATCTATATTCTAAGCATACAGCACGTCCTGCTCCAGTAGTAGTAATAACATGTGGGTAATCCTCCGCCTCCAGCGCCGTGCACTGCAGACATGTAGAAAACAAGCTCCTCCCGGCCCTACATATACCGAGGGACCTCCCACAAATCCCCAGATTTTTCTGCAGTGCTGGAACTGCGAAGACATGAAGTATCACGCTCTCGCAGGCGAGCGGGGCTTGACAGCCCGAGGCCCTGCGGGACTATTTCCACCCGTCCTCATTGTGAATTAATGCCGCCCAGCCTGGGCTGCGTTGGTCGGGTGAAGGTAGGCAGCACCTAGTGTGCTTACGGAGCTAGTCTCCACCACAATCCCCCTCCATAGGGTAGGCGGTTAAGGCGAATGGTGAGACTTCAGTTGATGCCCCTCCCGCACCAGTGCCCCCATGTCCCATCTAACGGTGAACCCTCTATTCGGGTCACCTTCCTCCCCAGATTCCCCCCTTAGAGGGGGGGGGTTATGTGTTTGATGGCCTATCCTTGCCCTAATTACACTATAGATGGCTTTACCGCTACCGGGTGTCAGAGCGTGCTTCACTTTTTAGTTTTCTAACTAACCGCAGCGTTTTTGCTGTTCTCTATGGTGCATACGGCAGCACTGTTCGGGGAAGCTACGGCGTTTTTCTATCTCGTTACTCACTCTGTCAGACTTCTTCTCTGAAGTGATGCTGACGTATCTACTGTTATCTCCTGATTGGCTGCGCGCCTTCGAGCTTCGCGCTCTCCGGGGGGGGGGCGTGGTTCGGTCTGGCGCGTTCCGCGTCATCACCCGCTGTGGCCCGCCCTTCGATGTTCGCTGGGCGCCATTTCCTTCTCGCATGCGCGTGGTGAAGACGGTCCTCCCCTCGCAGACCTGTAAGTGCCCTCATGGGCGATCTTTTCCCTAGCTTGCTTCTTCGCGCTCGGCTCTGACATCCCTGTTCCCCTTGTGTCTTTCAGACAGCGGTCCTCGGTGGCTTCTCCCGGCCCGACGTAGTGCCCGGTCCAGACCATTTTTCAGAAATTACTCCCACTTCCCAGCGGGTTATTGGGGCATCCAGGGTTGCTTAAAGCGTCAGTCCCTACTGGCATATTGAATTTAATAATCACCATATGGAGGCATCCCAGGATATTGTGAACGGGGTCCCCCCGGGACAAGCCCGTCTGTGTGCAGCTTGTGGGGTTTTACCTAGCAGCGGTGACAATGCACGGGTCTGCGTCCCTTGTGCCCAACAGGCGCTAGCCGGTCTCCCCACCTCTTCCGACGCCGGGCCCGCACCTCGCCTTACTTCCCCTACTCCCCCAAGCTTGAGCCTAACCCCCAATACTAGTGGGGATTCTCACACTGATTTGGCCTCTAGATTGGCTAGTGTGGAAAACTTCATCGCTGGCTCCTTGGCGCGCAAGGCTACTGCCAAGAGGCGTCATTTGAATCCTGAATCTACTATTCTCCCTGTAGAATCTGATGATTTACTGCTTTCCTATGCTCAGTCCCCATCTGAGGAAGGGGAACTGCTCTCTGACTCAGGATCCTACGAGGACGAGTCCAGGAGTAAGGAGGAGTCTGGTTCTGATCATTGGTCCCAGGACGACATTGATAGACTGCTGTCCCAGATCATTGATGTGTTATCCCTCTCTCCCCCTCCCGCGGCCCCTCGGCAAAGGGGTGATCTGTTTCATACCGCTAGGGTGCGGTTGGAGTTTCCCGAACAAACTCATTTTAATAGCCTAGTGCTGAAAGAATGGGAACATCCCAGCAAACTCCAGGGGATTCCTAAAGCTGTGGATAAGAAGTATCCATTTCCTGCCGATCTGGTTAAGTGTTGGACATCGGTGCCCGAGGTCGATGCCCCGATTCTGAGTCTGTCCAACACCTCTATTATGCACTCCCCTGACACTACTACGCTGCGGGATTTAGAGGATCGGCGAGTTGATCAATTGGCATGTCATGCCTTTGCATTTGGGGGAGCGTCGCTCCGCCCGGTTTGCGCCTTAGCCATCACGGCGGTGGCGCTCAGGACGGTGGTTAAGACTGCCCTGGAAGGGGCGGATGACTTGCCCTCTGAGGCCGCCAACGCTCTGGCCACCTGTGAGGCCTTTGTGAATTATATCCTATCTGCATCGGACGATGCTATTAAGCTGAGCGCTAGATCTTCTGCTTTGGTGGTAGCCATACGCTGCGCGATCTGGTTACGCCAGAGGGCTGCGGACAACGTAGCCAAGAAGGCCCTTACGGGGCTTCCATTTAAAGGGCTGCGCCTGTTCGGAGAAAAGTTAGATATCTTTGCCAAAGGTGGCAAGTTGCCCCAGCGCAAGCATCAGATTCGGCCCTTTCGTGGTCCAAGCTCCCATTCGACCCCCTACCGTGGGGCCAAGCAGGGTAGAGGGGTGTCCTTCTCGGGGTCTCGCGCAGAGTCCTGGAACAAGAACAGAGGACGCCGTCCTGGCTCCTCCTGGGGGCCCAAGCCCAAAGACCCCCCAAGCATGAAGGGGCGCCCTCGCCCGTCAGGGTGGGGGGACATCTACAGCACTTCGAGCATGTCTGGAGACGCCTTGTCCCAGACCGGTGGATTCAGGAGGTAGTCTCCTCCGGTTACAAGATAGAATTTGCTGTACTGCCCCCTACCAGGTTCGTTGGGTCTCGGATCCCACAGGATCCTGCCTCAGCTCGAGTCTTGATGCTGGCTGTGCAGGACCTTCTGGAGCTCGGGGTCATCTGCGAGGTCCCCTTAAGAGACAAGGGCATGGGGTTTTATTCCAACCTGTTCACGGTGCCCAAAAAGGACGGGTCAGTCAGACCCATTCTGGATTTGAAAATCCTAAACAAGTTTGTCAGAAACAGACATTTTCGTATGGAAACTCTGCGCTCGGCCATTGCCTCGCTGCGTCCAGGAGACTTTGGACATCAAGGACGCTTACCTGCACGTTCCGGTGTTCCCAGGGCACCAAAGGTTCCTCAGATTTGCGCTGTTGGATCAGCATTATCAGTTCGTGGCCCTGCCATTCGGCCTTACGTCGGCTCCCAGGGTGTTCACCAAGGTGCTGGCAGGGGTGATGTCTCTCTTAAGACTAAAGGGCATATGCGTGTTGCCCTACCTGGAAGATATACTCCTCACCTCTCGGTCTCTGCGGCAGGCAGAGCTGGACACTCGGTTGGTGGTGTCCACCCTGGAGTCCTTCGGCTGGGTGATCAATTACCCAAAGTCCGCTCTGTCCCCCTCCTCAGTGACCCCGTTTCTGGGGATGATTCTGGACTCGGTTCAGTCAAGGATATTCCTTCCTCCGCAGAAGGTGGAAGCTCTGACAACCCAGGCGAGATCCCTGCTCGCGAACCCTCATCCCTCCATCCGGCAGGGAATGCAGTTGCTGGGCTCGATGGTGGCAAGCTTCGAGGCGGTGCCCTTTGCCCAGTTTAATCTGAGAACTCTGCAGCTTCACCTTCTGTCAGTATGGAACAAGGACCCAGCATCTTTGGACGACAGCTGGGTGATTCCCCCCTCGGTCAGACAATCCCTTGCGTGGTGGTTGGACCACAGGAACTTGACAAGGGGCAGATCCTTCCTGGCTCCCTCTTGGGAGACGGTCACAACGGATGCCAGTCTTTCAGGCTGGGGAGGATTCTGGAAGTCCCTGCGCTTCCAGGGGAGGTGGGGCCCTCAGGAGGCCCATCTTCCTATCAATGTCCTGGAACTCAGGGCGGTCCGATTGGTGCTGGAACGATTGACCCAGCACCTGAAGGGTCTGGCGGGTCAGATACGCTCAGACAACAGGACGGCGGTTGCCTACATCAATCATCAGGGAGGAACCCGGAGCAAGGGTGCTCTCCAGGAGGTGTCTCTGATTCTAACATGGGCAGAGACCAATGTACAATGCATCTCGGCTGTCTACATTCCGGGGGCGGAGAATCTGCTAGCAGTGGATAGTTGCGGCTTTGGGGGTCCTGAGCTCTTGGATGTGGTGATGTTAATAATCTCAAATTAACTGTGTGATTCTAGATCTATTGGCTAATATGCTGGCGTGTGCACCATTTACACAGCATTAGGTTGAGCACTTTCTATGCACTTGTCCCTTGTGGATCATATACCACAGCACTTTATTCACTTTTATACTTCTTTTGCACTGCAGTCACTTAGGCACTTTGCACTTTTTATTTAATACACTCTATCACTCTGAGCTCCCTTCTTTCATTCTTATGCACTTATCATTTTCCATCTTAACACGCCACCATATAGCCATAAAAAGGTATTTATCATATAAAGAGATTTATCAATTATTAATAATTATGTATCTATTTGATAAATTTTTTACTAATGATTATTAATAGCTCTTAATAGGACAAACCCCTTCCCCCAACAATTGTGTATATGTTTTTTAATCAAGTCTTGTGATGTTATTTGTTGTTGTTCTAAGGATGGTTTAATAAATTTTCATATTTTTTTTACATATTCTTGGTGTGCAGTACAATTGTATAGGGACATTTTGGGCCGTTCTAGGGCCCAGCATATTTGGTAACCAATGTACAATGCATCTCGGCTGTCTACATTCCGGGGCGGAGAATCTGCTAGCAGATGCTCTGAGCAGGGGGTCGTCCCGTCAGGGGGAATGGTCTCTCTGCGACAGGGTATTTCAGTCCCTGTGTCATCGTTGGGGTGTGCCAGACGTGGATCTCTTTGCGTCACGTCACAATCACAAGCTACCGAGCTTTGTATCCCTGTCTCAGGATCCTCTGGCTCTGGCCACGGATGCCCTGTCAATGTCTTGGAGGGAGTTTCGGCTCCTGTATGTGTTTCCACCAATTCCCCTTCTGGGCAGAGTGCTGCGCAAGATCGCTCTGAAAGGGGTACCCGCGATTCTGGTGGCCCTAAGGTGGCCAAGAAGAGTGTGGTTCGCAGATGTGGTTCAAATGGCAGTAGATCAGTACGATCTGCCAAGGTTGCCAGACCTTCTGACTCAAGGGTCTCTACACCATCCCAATTTACTAATTCTGGCTTTGACGGCTTGGCTATTGAAACCTCCATCTTGATGGAAAAGGGTTTGTCTGCATCTGTTGTGGCTACTATGGTGCAAGCCAGGAAGAAGACTTCTGCCGCTATCTATTATAGAGTATGGCGTGCTTACATTGACTGGTGTGAATCCAGGTCTCTTCCCTGCCGGGAATTCTTAGTATCCAGGGTGCTGGAGTTTTTACAACATGGTCTAGACTCAAGGTTGTCTTCCTGGTAGCTATCACTTCGGTTAGACGTGTGTCTGAGTTGGCTGCTTTGTCTATTCAGCCTCCCTACTTTGAGAGACACCGGGATAAGGTGGTGTTTCGCTTCAAGCCAGACTTCCTGCCTAAGGTTGTGTCTGCATTTCATTTGAATCAAGATATTGTACTTCCTTCCTTGTGCCCTAATCCTAGTAATCCTAAGGAAAGTGTTTTGCATTCCTTGGATGTGGTTAGGTGTGTCAAGTCTTACCTGGTTACCAATCAGGCCTTTAGAAAGACGGATGCTCTCTTCGTTGTGCCTCATGGGCCTGACGTGTGAAAGAAATTTCTGGCTAAGAGGAAGCCTCTTCACCGGCATCATTCAGCCAAGAAACCTAGGTATTTCTGAGGCTCTGATTCCTGAAGGGCCTGGGCTTTTCAGAAGCCAAAGGGCAAAGGAGGTTTATTGTTTAAACCTCCTCAGCAGCCTAAGCAGCTGTCCTGAAGTATGTCCAGTGGGGTGAGACTTCTGTTTTTTCTTCTGACCTGGTAGAAGATCTCTTAGAACCCAATCATTCTTCAGACGATTCAGGATGGACTTCGTCTAGAATTTGTCTCAAGGCCAGAGGATTGTTTTTTAGTAACCCACTGCTTCAGAGATCCGGCAGAAGCACAAGCCATCAAAACTAAGGGAAATGGTGGTTATAGAGGAAGATCCGTGGCACCTGTAACAAACAGGTTTTATTCCCACGTGTTTTTGCTTCAAAAACCATCAGGAACATTTTGAATGCTCCAGAACCTTAAACAGTTAAGATTCCATATGGAGATTTTTGATCAAAGATATCCTGTTCCAGGGTGTCTGAATGGCCTCTATAGATCTCCAGGATGCATATCTTCCTCAGAGAAAATTTCTGAGATTTGAAGTAATGATAGGAGTAACCTATCATTGGCAATGCCCTTTGGTCTTTCATTCGCACCTCAAATTTTTACCAAAATATTGATGGATGCTATGGTGTTTCTGAGATTAAAACGCCAGGGAAATTTTCACATTGTCCCCTCAAACTTCTTGCATTTACCTAGGGTATCAGATAAACAGTTTACAGGAGAGAACTCTTCTTCCACTTATCAAGATCGAGAAGATTGTCTCCCTGTCCTCTTATATTCAGGAACATCCCAAAATCTCCCTAAGATGAATTCTGGTTCTACTGGAACTTATGTCCTCAGCCATCCAAGTGGTCATTTGGGCCCAGCTACACTCAAGGGCTCTCCAGGCCTTCTTTTTGCGCACTTGGAACAGAGATCCAGAGACTTTGGATTCTCTGGTTATACTTCCAGATCAGGTTTGTAGGACCCTTCGGTGGTGGTCGGTTTTATGGGAATTCATCCAAGGGGAGACCTTGGCATCAGGTGGACCCAATCCGTATCACAACAGACACAAGTACGCAGTGCTGGGGGCCCCATACTCTCCATTTCCAGGTCCAGGGAGCCTGTCCTGACAACATGACCCAAAGATCTTCAAACTTTCAGGAGTTAAAAGCTGTTCTGACTGTGGTTCTCCCTATTAAAGGAAATGTCAGTAGTTCCTCCAGTAACTCTCCCTCTAATGGCAGATCTGCTGCATCAGGGACCAATGTTCCACCCACAGGTTCAGAGCCTCCATTTGATGGCATGGATCCTGAATGGGGCCTGCTAAGTAAGGGGCTTTCTAGTCAAGTCATTAAAGCAGACCTTCACTCTGAATAAGAGTCTACCATATGTTTCCCACACCCTGTACATACAGATTGTTTACATTAAAAATCATCCTACCTGCATCTACTTCATGTTCTGAGCCTTTAATCATCCAAGATGGTGGCTCATGGAACATCAGGCAGCCTGCAAACAGGAAGTGCCTTCTGACTGTGCCTCGCTGCATTCTGGGATTACTGACCTTTTCCTGAGCCCAGCTCTGCTCTGTCTGAGCAAAGCACAGCTATAACCTGCCCCCCTGTACTTTATCCCACTCTCCTCTCCTCAGTAAGTGTGATGCTTCTGAGTCAAAATGGCGGCGCCCGTATCCTAAAGTCCTGAACAGAGTTGCAGCCCAGTGGGGGAAAGAATAATAATTAAGTGACTAAAAACTTAAAATATATTAACTTTAGATGCTGGGGAATCGTTTTTAAGGGTTTGGGCTTTTCAATAAATCATGGTGAAGGTCCGGTTTAAGACCCTTCTCTAGAGCAGGAAAATGGTTACCCGTAAGATATACGGGAAGATATGGAAGAAGTTTTCTTTATTTTGTGCAGTCCATAATATGAAGAGGTCTGGCTGCAGTTTTGGAATTTTTACAGGAAGGGGCAGAAATGAAATTAACCATCAGTACCTTAAAGGTGGCGGCTCTATTGGTATTTTTGGACCATAGACTTAGACAGGAGGAATTAATTGAAAGATTCTTTATCTCCCTGTCTAGAGGAAGACTGGTGAATTCTAAGGCCTTCCCTCTTTGGGACCTTTCCATTGTCCTGAATGGTCTCAAACGTTCCCCCTTTGAGCCCATTGAGGAAGCAGTGGTTACATTTTTAACGCTTAAGGTCACCTTTTCTATTAGCCATTACTTTGGCTAGAAGAATTAGTTATTTGCAAGCCTGGTCCATCAAGGAACCATATTTTAGCATTTTTTTCAGATCATCTCCATATCAGACCTGATTCGCTTTACCTGCCAAATATCACTTCGGTCCCAGGAGATCTACCTACCAGATCTCAGACCAGGGGACCTTAAGGATCAGCAGAAGATGCATGTGTTGGATGCTAGGAGCATTCTGTTGACTTATTTGGATCACACCTTGGGCTGGAGGTGATCTGATCGCTTTCTTTGCAGGAAAGAATAGGGGTCTGCAAGCATCTAAGGCCTCTATCGCAAGGTGGATTAGGGAAGCCATACAGTTAGCTTATGAATCTTCTGGGAGTCGGCCTCCAAAGTCCCTTAAAGCACACTCTACCAGAACGGTTTCTACTTCTTGGGCTAATTGGTCAGGAGTTCCTCTGGAGGAGATTTGCAGAGCAGCAACTTAGGCTTCTCATGTCGATCTTCTGACACTAGACAGTTTTTTTTGCAGGAAGATTCTACAGATTATTACACATCCCTAAGGTAGGGTGCTAGTAGGATTTCTTGTTAAACAGTGGCTGGGCTGTCCTGGAGGATGTTTTGATAAAACCCCAATTTTCTTACCAGTAAAGGCATTTTCAATAGTCCTCCAGGACGCCGCCCAGGCTAAGTATATGTTGTCTGTATTTTTGCATGTTTCTTCTGGGAATCTGAAGTCCAGAAGGAAGGGGCGGGGTATTTAATCATGTCCAATTTTGTTTCGGTGGGAGGAGCTACTCGGCTGGGCCATCCTGGAGGACTGCTGGAAATTTCATTACCGGTAAGCTTATTGGGGTTTTTAATGTCTTTTCAACGACCACAGGATGTGTCTTTCAACATGGCGATTTCCAGGAGAGCCCCCGGAATAGGGCCCACCCGCTTCGGCAGCAGCAGCTGCTAACTGTAAAGAAAAAATGACATTTGCTTACCTGAGGCCGCACTGTCTCCTGACGGGTGTCCTCTTCACTGGGAGGGCCTCTGATCGCCCCCGAGCCTCTTCCGTGGCGAGGAGAGGACAGAAATCGCCCTCTCCCCCCCACTTCCTGGATCGCGACTGCTAGCCCCGCCCCGTGAGGGTGGGGCCGGGTGACATCACTGTGATGTCACCAGCAGCCGGCTTTTTAAGTCCAGCACCGGAGACTAAGACTCAAGTCTGCTCGGGTGGTTGAAGGAAAGAGGTGGGGAGGGGGAGAGGGCTGTGATCGCCCCCCTCCCTCCCCAGGCTCTCTCCTCCAAACACCCGAGAAGACTGACAGCTGTCATCGGAGATCGCTGGGGGATCACAGGATCGGAGGTTAGTAATGTAAAAAAAAAAAAAAAATGACATTTTTTTTATTATGTCTGTGTGTTTTTATTTTTACATTTAACCCCTTGTGAACTGGTAAGGGGTCCATGAGACCCCTTATACCAGTTCACAAGGCTGGGGGCTGGCAAGTCACCTGCGGTAGCCGCAGGTGACTTGCCATTAACCCCCGGCACCACTATTACCTGCCTCCCCAAAGCACGGGGGGGGGGGCAGAAGAGCCCGGGCCCACATAGGCTGGTAATGCTGGGTAAGGCGGACCCCATTTCATTTTTTGGGGGGATTATTAAGGGTTTTAACCCTTAAAATTCCCCCCAAAAAATGGGGTCCCCCCCGGGAGGGGGGACCCTATGTCATTTTTTTTTTTAAATTAAGCCCTTATGTTCTGTGGCCCAGCAGCTAAAAAAGGCTTCCAGCTGCAGCAGGAGAGCAGAAGCCAGATTGGTCAGCGTGGGACACAGGGATGGATGGGAGGTAAGTATTAAAAAGTATTAAATAAATAAATAAATTTTTTTCTGCTGATTTCTGTGTTTTTTTTACATTTAACCACTTGTGAACTGGTAAGGGGTCCATGAGACCCCTATGCCAGTTCACAAGGCTGGGGGGCTGGCAAGTCACCTGCGGCTAGCGGGTGACTTGCCGTTAACCCCCGGCACCCCAATTACCTGCCTCCCCAAAGCCCGGGGGGGGCAGAAGAGCCCGGGCCATGGCTATGTGGGCTTGTAGCCTGCAGGGTGGGGGGGCCACAAAAGCTGGCCCCCTTGCACCCTGTTCTACAAGCCCCCATAGCTGGTCCAGGGCTGGTTATGATGGGTAAGAGGGACCCCATATCATTTTTTGGGGAAGTTTTAAGGTAGGGGGGACCCTATGTAATTTTTTTTTAATTAACCCATTATGTTTATAGTGTGGATAGTAGTATTTTATTTATAAATGTTATAAAGTGCTATTTTTAATTTAGGGGCAAGAATGGGGGGGCTACCAATACATATGTGGTACTGTTGTAATCGGGAGAAATTGGGCTTTCACGTGCAATATGGTTTTCTCTAATAAAGTAAATGTTATGTTTAAAATAAAGGAGACAATTGTCTAAAAAATATTTTTTTTTTTTGTTGTTTTTACACAAAAATATAAATAAAAAACAGTAGAAAAATTACAACCAAGACATTCCATGTTAAAGCCTAAACTCTGCTGCAAAATATATATCTATCATTTTCCTGGAAATTCCAGCAAAAATCATGGTTAAACATGGTGCAGAATGGGGAAAAATGACCTGTCAACAGAGGGTGACAAACTTCAAGTAGGCTGGCAATTAAAAGGGTTAATAGTACCTATGCATGTTTGGGGGTGTTATGCTCGGAGGACCTTGCTCTTTCAGATTTAGCTTGTTTTTTAATGTTTTCATATTTATATTTTAGGAAAACATGTTATTTATTCAGTTTTTTAATTAATTTTTTTAGGGAAACCCTGTGCAACTTAAGAATTCTTCGAGGGATTACTTCCATAAAGGTGAGCCTACTACAACAAGCTTGGTACTCTTAGAAAGCTTAACATGTGTACTTTCAGGGAATATATGGTTTATCGGGGATATTCCAAATGTAAAGGGTTGTTTTGGTTGAAAAATTGCAAGGTGCGCACTTTGTCTGCAGAGCTGAAATTTTCAAGTAAAATTACTGTTACGCGCACTCTTTACTTTGTGATGTTTGCCAACTCTTCCCTTGACAGTACCTATGCATGTTGGGCATCGTTCTGTTCGGGGCATGTTGCTTTTTGAGATTTTACTTGTTATTTCTTGTTTTCATATAGTTTTTTTTAGGAAAATGTCATGCAGAAGCCTGGGAAGGATCCACTTTCTTGCGGCAGGCAGTTATAGGCCCATCTCATTATTGAATGTGGATCTTAAGCTCTACGCAAAGGTCCTGGCGAATAGGTTGGCGGGACTGCTCCCGGGGTTGGTGGACGGCGATCAGTCTGGCTTTATCCCTGGGCAGGAAGCCCGCGGCAATACGACCAGGCTGTTGAATCTACTTCATACTATCAAACAGACCGGGGGGCCGGCTGTCTTGCTGTCCACCGACGCCGAGCATGCCTTAGACCGGGTAAACTGGCAGTTTATTAGAGCAGTTCTAGAACATATTGGGTTGGAGACTAAGGCGCTGCAACTGATTATGGCCCTTTACTCGGACCCCTCGGCAAGAATCAAGGTTAATGGCGCCCTCTCGGGCCGTGTCGACATTAGGAATGGTACCAGACAGGGTTGCCCCCTTTCTCTCTTGATTTTCGCGTTATCTATGGAACCCTTTTTGTGTAAAATCAGGAGACAGGAGGATATACAAGGGATCACAGTTGGAGCGATCACTCATAAGGTCTCAGCCTATGCGGACGATCTGCTTTTCTTCCTCACGAACCCGACGGTGGGAGTCCCGGTGTTGATGAGGGAATTTGAGAGGTTTGGTAGGCTCTCCTTCT
This sequence comes from Gastrophryne carolinensis, assembly GCA_027917425.1. NCBI lineage: Eukaryota > Metazoa > Chordata > Amphibia > Anura > Microhylidae > Gastrophryne > Gastrophryne carolinensis. The sequence goes on along the minus strand of CM051234.1, from coordinate 574,820,911 downwards.
TGAAAATAAATTATGACAACTCAGAAGCGTTGGGGGTGAACCTCCCCGGAGAGACAGCAGCCCTCCTCAGAGCTTCCTTCCCATTCAGATGGCCTCCCTCGGCCATCACGTATCTTGGTACTAAAATTACAAAAACAGTAGAGGGGATATACACTGCGAACTTTGGCCCCCTCCTCTAGAATTAAGACTGACTTGGAGAACTTGGACCTGCCCACCTTTTCGTGGCTGGGTAGAATAAGCATTATTAAAATGACGATCTTACCCAAGATCCTTTATTTGCTTCAGACCCTCCCTATACACATCCCTAGGGCATACTTTAAATCCCTGAATTCAGCCTTCAGTAAATTTATCTGGCAGGGACGGAAACCAAGAGTGAAACTGCGACTTCTCTTTAAACCCAGATCAGCTGGGGGTTTAGCTTGCCCTGATCTGTTTCAGTATTGGCGCGCAGTTCATCTCCAACGCATACTAGACTGGCACCATCAAGGAACAAGGAAGAAGTGGATGGACCTAGAAGCGACCTGGCTGCAATTCCCTCTGAGGGACGCGGCTTGGGTGGCCGGAAAAGGGAAGAGCCTCGGTAAAGGTCATCCGCTCATAGCTACTTCTCTGGGGGTCCTGGATGGAGTTAGAGATAGGGCAAAGATATCACCTTGGCTGACCCCCCTGGTCCCGCTGGTGCACAACCCATCCTTCCCAATAGGCATTCTCCCTTGTCTCAGGGAGGCCTTTAACGTGAGGGGCATCCCGAGGGGGCTGGATCTCATATCGCCTTCTGGTTGGACGCGGCTGGAAGATCTCACGGGGAGGTGGGACACGCACCTGTTTGATCAGTGGCTTTTATTTACCTTTCGGAGCTTTCTCCTGAGTCTGGGTCCCAAGCAGGCGTTGACCAGGATCCTCACCCCCTTTGAGCGGTTGGCTACTGCACGAGACCCTCCTCCAAAACTGATATCTCAATTATATGCCATGCTGGGAAGCTCTGAAGATAGGGAGGCGCCCCGTTTTTGTGCAGACTGGGAGAGGGACCTGAACAGGCAGCTAATGGAGGACCAGTGGAGATATATATTTCTAGCAACTTATAAAACCTCCATGTCCTCCAAGACACAGGAAACAAATTATAAATGTCTTACAAGATGTTTTTTTTTCTCCGCAGAGACTGCATAGGATTGACCCGGCGGTCCCTGCTCAGTGCTGGAGGTGCCGGAGAGCGACGGGGAGCTTTTTCCATGTGTTTTGGGATTGCTCTAAGATAGTACCTTTCTGGCAATCTGTAGCCGGAATCGCCGAGGAGATTGTGGGCCGCCCGGTCCCCCGAGACCCCTCTCTGCTCCTCCTGCACCTAGCGGATGTCCCTCTGAAGACTTATAAGAAATCTCTTCTGAGGCATCTCATTAACCCTTTAAACGCCAGCCACGTAAATTTTACGTGGCTGCCTCTCCAACAGTTAAACGCCAGCCACGTAAAATTTACGTGCCTGACTTTCCCCAGTAAAAAAAAAAAAAGTAAAAATAAAAGACACTTACCTGACCCCTCGTTCGATCCGGTCGGGTCTCCTCTTCAGCCAGAGGGGCTCCGATCGCCCATCGGGGCTCCTCCGGCTGCAGGGGAGGGCCCGGAACAGGGTGCCCCCCCCCCCCGTTTCAGCAGCCGCCCGGTTTGCTGTAAAAAAAAAAACAAAAAAAAAAAAAAACAGTCACCTACCTTTGTCCCCGCCGGCTCCCGCAGGCTCTCCTCTTCACGGGGGGGGGCTCCGATCCCCCCCCCGCTCTTCTGTCTTCTGGAGGGGGCATAACAGCCCTCCTCCCTTGCTTCCTTCCGATGGCGGCCGCCATCTTGGTGACGTCACGGGGCGGGGCCAGATGACGTCACCGCCGGGTGTCATCGGGGCACCCGGCAGTTCGTCTCTCAGATGCCGGTGACGGCTGGACAGGGAAGGAGGGAGGTAGGCGATCCTCCGATCGCCTGCCTCCCCCCTTCTCTGCCCAGCCGTCACTGACAGCAGATCGCCGCGGGACACAGAAGATGAAGATCGGAGGTGAGTAAAGTAAAAGTTTTTTTTTTTTTTTAATAAACTTTTTAAAAAAACGTGTCTAGTCTTTTATTTTTTACCATTTAACCCTTTGTGAACTGGTAAGGGGTCCATGTGACCCCTTATACCAGTTCACAAGGCTGGGGAGATGGCAAGCCACCTGCGCTAGCGGGTGGCTTGCCATTAACCCCTGGCACCCCCATTACCTGCCTCCCCAAAGGCCAGGGGGGGGCAGAAGAGCCCGGGCCCACATGGGCTATGTGGGCTCGTAGGCTGCAGGGTGGGGGGGCCACATAAGCTGGCCCCCCCACTCTGTGCCTACAAGCCCCCATAGCTGGTCCCGGGCTGGTTACTGTGGGTAAGGGGGACCCCACGTCAATTTTTTTTTTGATTTTTAAGGGTTTTTAACCCTTAAAAATAAAAAAAAAAAATGGGGTCCACCCCCCCTGGGAGGGGGGACCCTATGTCATTTTTTTTTTGATTAACCCTTTGTGTTCTGTCATCCAGCAGCTATAAAAGGCTTCTAGCAAGTGAGCAGAAGCCAGTGATCGCCGAGGGACAGAGTGCTCCAGGATGGATGGGAGGTGAGTACAGTGTAAAAAAAAAAAAAAAAAAATTAATAAAATATTTTTTCTCTTTTGTGTGTCTGTGTCATTTTTTACTTTTAACCTCTTGTTAACTGGTAAGGGGTCCATGACCCCTATACCAGTTCACAAGGCTGGGGGGATGGCAAGCCACCTGCGCTAGCGGGTGGCTTGCCATTAACCCCCGGCACCCCCATTACCTGCCTCCCCAAAGGCCAGGGGGGGGCAGAAGAGCCCGGGCCCACATGGGCTATGTGGGCTCGTAGGCTGCAGGGTGGGGGGGCCACAAAAGCTGGCCCCCCCACTCTGTGCCTACAAGCCCCCATAGCTGGTCCCGGGCTGGTTACTGTGGGTAAGTGGGACCCCACGTCATTTTTTTTTTTATTTTTAAGGGTTTTTAACCCTTAAAAATCAAAAAAAAAATGGGGTCTCCCTCCCCTGGGAGGGGGGACCCTATGTCATTTTTTTTCTCGATTTAACCCTTTGTAGTGTGGATGGTAGTTGTATTTTTTTTGTGAATGTTATTAAATACTTGTTTCAGTTAGGGGGGTCTCCTGGGCAGGAACAGGGGGCTACCGATAAATATGTGGTACCGTTCTAATCGGTAGAAATGGGGCTTTCACATGCAATATGATTTTCCTTAATAAAATACATTTTTTATTTAAAATAAAGGAGTCAATTTTCTAAAAAAAAAATTTTATTTATTTATTTTTTTTTTCACTTAATAATATTGTAAAAAAAAAAAAAAAAAAAATTACAAACAAGACATTTCATGTTAAAGTCTAAACTCTGCAAAAAAAAAATATATAATTTTTCTGAAAGTTCCAGCAAAAATGGCGCAAAACATGTCGCAAAACATGACGCAAAATGGGGAAAAATGGCCTGTCAACAGAGGGTGACAAAATCTCAAGTAGGCTGGCAATTAAAAGGGTTAATAGTACCTATGCATGTTGGGTATTGTTCTGTTCGGGGGACCTTGCGCTTTCAGACTTAGCTTGTTTTTTCTGGTTTGCATATTTATATTTTAGGAAAAGGTGTTTTTTATTCAGCTTTTTTATAAATTTTTTAGGGAAACCCTGCGCAACCAAAGAATTCTTTGAGGAATTAATTCCAGAAAGATGAGCCCACTACAGCAAGCTGGGTACCCTTAGAAAGCTTAACGTGTGTACTTTCAGGGAATATATGGTTTATGGGGGATATTCCAAATGTAAAGGGTTGTTTTGGTTGAAAAATCGCAAGGTGCGCACTTTGTCTGCAGAGCTGAAATTTTCAAGTAAAATTACCGTTACGCACATGCTTTACTTTGGGGTGTTTGGCAACTCTTCCCTTGACAGAACCTATGCATGTTGGGTATCGTTCTGTTCGGGAGATGTTGCTTTTTCAGATTAAACTTGATTTTTCTTGTTTGTATATAGTTTTTTTAGGAAAATGTGGCTTTGATTCTGCTTTTTTATCCTTTTTTTAGGGAAACTCTTTGCAACCAAAGATTACGTTGAGGGATTACTTCCAGAAAACTATGGCCACATCCACAAGCCTGGTACGCCTAGAAAGCCTGAGGTGTGTACTTCCAGAGAATATATAGTTTGTTGGGGGTATTTTAAATGTAAAGGGTTGTTTTTCTGGAAAAACCGCAAGGTGCGCATATTGCATAGCATAGTTGTATTTTATCTGAAAATCTCCTAAAGCGCTGTTTCAGTTTGGGGGAGTCTCCTGGGCAGGAAAGGGTGTCTACCTATACATATGTGGTACCGCTGTAACCGGGAGAAATTGGGATTTCACACGCAATAAGATTTTATTGACAAACTTACATTTTTTATTCCAAAAAAAACTACAATATGTAAAAATTTTTTTTTTTTTTTTTTTTTTGCACATATTTCACCCAAAAATATTAAGAATACACCTAACAAATGACAAACAAGACATTTCATGTTAAAGCCCAGACTATGCTGAAAAAAACAATATATCATTTTCCTGGGAAATCCCTGGAAATCCCCTCAAAAATCACAGTTGAACAAGGGGAGCGCAAAATAGTGCAAAATGGTCTGGCAACAAAGGGTGACAAAATCTCAAGGTAGGCTGGCGGTTAAAGGGTTAATGCAGCAAAGGCTGTCATCCCAAGATTATGGAGATCGGAAGCGACCTCATCGGTGACGGACTGGGTGGGAGAGATTAACCGTGTAATGGAAATGGAGGCGCTTACCGCCTCTATCCATGAGAGCACGCAACAATTTTTACAGACTTGGACGCCATGGTTCTCTTTTAAGGATACAGACAGATACAAGCAGCTCACAATAGATGGTTCCCACACAGGCCATTAGTTTCTCTGGCACTCTTACTTACCTCAAGCTATCGATGGCCCCTATACAACGTACAGTGTAGAGCTGGGGGGTTTTGGATGGCGCTTTGTAATACATCCTACTGGGTTTATACTCTTGGTACTCCCTCCCTTCCCCTTCTCTCTTCTTTCCTCTGTTCCTCTCGTTATCTTCTCTCCTCTCTCTTCTTCCTCTCTCTTCTTCCTCTCTCTTTCTCTGATTCATGGAATGCTGAGCCAGTTTGCTTCGGAGCAGGATAATTAAGCTTGGTCTTGTTGTGGCCTCCCCCCCGTGTTGGCGGGGCCCGCCGTGGGTCCTAATTGTTTGGTTCCCGTGGGGGGCTACTGCCGGCCCGGGGGGACGGCCAGTTACAGGCAAGTTATGTCACACTTTATCTTTATTCTTAGTATACAGTACGTCCTGCTCCAAATCTAATACTTACAGTTGGGATATACTCCGCCAGATGGCGCTGGACTGCAGAGACATCGAAAATAGGCTCCTCCCGGCCCTTCAAATACCCGGGAACCTCCCACAAATCCCCAGAATTTCTCTGCAGTCTGGCTGCGAAGGACGAGAAATGGATCTCTACTCGCAGGTGAGCGGGGCTATTAGCCCGCGGCCCTGTAGGACTATTCCCACTGTTCCACTAGTAATATGCCTCCCAGCCTTGGCTGCGCTGGTCGGGTGAAGGTAGGCAGCACCGCTTTTAGGTGCTAAGGAGCACTGCTCCACCGCAATCCCCCACCAAAGGGTAGGCGGTTCAGGCTTATGGTGAGCCTCTATGGGATGCATCTCCCGCACTAGTGCCCCCTTGCCCCTGCCCATCGGTGGGCCCTGTTTAAGTGGCCGCTGTCCTCCCTCATCCTCCTTGTAGCCTTCGGGGGAAAAGAGGGGGGGGGTGTAAATATGTATGCTATGCCCGCTGGCTTGTCTTTACTGTCTTTTTAAAATTGCCGCGGCCGCGCGCTGATTTGGTTCCGCGCTTGGCGGCGGCATTACCTCAGGCACTGCTGCGCCATCATTGGCTGCTTGCACGTTCTGGCTTCGCGCTCTTCGGGGGGGGGGGGCCTCGAGGTATACCAACGCCATCTTTATCCTGCTTTTGGCCCATGCGCGACGGACCCCTACCTACCGCGGTCCGTAAGTGCCCTCGCGGGCGGCTTTATATCTTTCACTTTTGTTACTGTGTGCTTACAGGTCTTGTCTGCTTATGTCTTTCAGGCGGGGCAAACCCTTTTTGGCTTCTCCCGGCCCTGTATTAGTATATAACTTGTAGGCTTTGTAAAAATAATACTCCCTCTTCCCTAGCGGGTTATTGGGGCATCCAGGGTTGCTATATAGCCTTATTCCCTATCGGCGTATAGCGCCGCTATAATCACCATATGGAGGCATCCCAGGATAATGTGACCGGGGTCCCTTCGGGACAAGACCAGCTGTGTGTAGCGTGTGGGCAGCCTCATGCTGACGCTGACAAGGCGCGGGTCTGTGTACCCTGTGCTGAGCAGGTGCTTGCATTGCAATCTGGCCTGCCAGTGGCTGCACCTCGTTTCACTTCACCTACTCCCCCAAGCTTAAACCTCACTCCTGCTGAGTTGCATACTAGTGGGGATTCTCAGCCTGATGTGTCTTCTAGACTGGCTACTGTTGAGCAGTTGATTGCTAAGTCCTTAGCGTGTAAGGCCCCTGCTAAGAAGAGGCACTTGATGCCTAATGTCACTGTTTTCCCTATGGGAACTGAGGAGTTTTGGAATCTTTGTGGCTATACCCCGTCTGATGAAGGGGAGCTCTTTTCTGATTCAGGCTCATCTGATGAGAGGCCAAGGGTTCATGACGATTCTGGCTCTGACTCCTGGGCCCCGGATGACACTGCCAGATTATTGACCCAGATTTTTGAGGTTCTGTCCATCTCTCTCCCTGTTGCAGCTCCCAGGCAAAGAGGGGAGCTTTTCCATACGGCAAAATCACGTTTGGAATTTCCAGAGCAGGCACATATTCTTAGTATACAGTACGTCCTGCTCCAAATATAATACTTACACTCGGGTTATCCTCCGCCAGATGGCGCTGTACTGCAGAAGCATGCGAAAACAGGCTCCTCCCTGCCCTTCATATACCCAGGGACCTCCCACAAATCCCCAGATTTCTCTGCAGTGCTTACTGCGAAGACATGAAGTATCACTCTCTCGCAGGTGAGCGGGGCTATCAAGCCTGCGGCCCTGTTGGACTATTCCCACCCGTCCTCCCTGTGATGTGCCTCCCAGCTTGGGCTGCGTCGGTCGGGTGAAGGTAGGCAGCACCTTGTGTGCTTATGGAGCCATGCTCCACCGCAGTCCCCCACCAAAGGGTAGGCGGTTTAGGCTGATGGTGAGCCTCTAGAGTATGCCCCTCCCGCGCTATGAACCCATGCCCCGTGTAGCGGTGGGCCCTATACAAAGGGTCGCCATCCTCCCTCGTTTCCCCCCGTAGTCCGGGGGGAAAGAAAGGGGAGTTGCCAGATGGCGCTGTACTGCAGAAGCATGCGAAAACAGGCTCCTCCCGGCCCTTCATATACCCAGGGACCTCCCACAAATCCCCAGATTTCTCTGCAGTGCTGACTGCGAAGACATGAAGTATCACTCTCTCGCAGGTGAGCGGGGCTATCAAGCCTGCGGCCCTGTTGGACTATTCCCACCCGTCCTCCCTGTGATGTGCCTCCCAGCTTGGGCTGCGTCGGTCGGGTGAAGGTAGGCAGCACCTTGTGTGCTTATGGAGCCAAGCTCCACCGCAGTCCCCCACCAAAGGGTAGGCGGTTTAGGCTGATGGTGAGCCTCTAGAGTATGCCCCTCCCGCGCTATTAACCCATGCCCCGTGTAGCGGTGGGCCCTATACAAAGGGTCGCCATCCTCCCTCGTTTCCCCCCGTAGTCCGGGGGGAAAGAAAGGGGAGTGTGTGTGTGTGTGTGTGTGTGTGTGTAGTAAGGTCTGGTGTATGTTTTATACGTTATGGCCTTAGTCTGACCGGACTAGTATCTCAGGGGACAGAACCGCGCAGTTTGTTCCTACTGTGTAACTTCCTTGCTGGATGTGCGGCGCCGGGCAGCCATGCCGCCTCAGACGCTGCGGCGTCTTCAGTGGCAGATTATCTCCTCTAGTGTTCCATTCACTCCGCTCCTATTACAGTTTGTATCCACCTCAGAGCTTCGTGCTCTTCGGGGGGGGACATAGGTTGGCGCACTCCGCGTCACGGGACGATCTGGCCCGCCCTTCGAGGTTCGCTTTGGCGCCATTTTGCTGCTGATCGCACGCACTCGTGGTGGCGATCCTCCTCCTCCCTTGGTCTGTAATTGCCCTAGCAGGCAATTTTCATGATCCTTCTTACTGCGCTTGGTTCTGACTCCCTTTATTCCCATTATGTCTTTCAGACTGGTGAACACCATTGGCTTCTCCCGGCCCGGTGTTAAATTATAGCGGGCCTTGTTAAATTCTCCCACTTCCATAGCGGGTCTTGGGGCATCCAGGGTTACTTAGAGTGTAAATCCCTACCGGCATATTGTGCCTTGATTAATCGCCATATGGAGGCATCTCAGGATTATGCGACCGGGGTCCCTCCGGGACAAGACCGGCGGTGTATAGCGTGTGGACAACCCCATGCTGATGCTGGCAGGGCACGGGTCTGCGTACCCTGTGCAGAGTAAGCACTGGCCCTGCAATCAGGTCAGCCAGTGGCTACACCTAGCTTCAATTCACCTATCTCCCCAGGCATAAATCTCTCTCCTGCTGAGTCGCCTACAAGTGGGGAATTGCAGCCTGCCGGCCCTTCCAGGCTGCCTACGGCTGAACAGATTATTGCTAGGTTGTCAGAGCGTATGGGCCCTGGTAGAAAGCGGCACCTGTCGCCCCATGTTTCTGTATGCTCTATGAGAACTGAGGGGTTTGCTACTCCCTGTGACTATACCCCTTCTGAAGAAGGGGAATTGTTCTCTGACTCTCTTCTGATGAGATGACGAGGGCTCACGATGATTCTGGCCCGGAATACTGGGGCCAGTGTGACACTGACGACCTGTTGCTTAAGGTCTTTAAGGCACTGTCTATCTATCCCCCCGGTCAGGTTCCCAAGCCTAGAGGGGAGCGTTTCCATACTGCGACTGCACGTTTGGAATTTTTAGAGCAGGCTCATTTCAATGCTCTCCTCAAAGAATGGGAATGCCCCAGTAAACTTCCAGGGGACTGGGATAGGAAATACTCATTTCCCCCTGAGATGGTTAATTGTTGGTCGTCACCCCCCGTGGTGGATGCGCCGATCATAGGGGTCCCTAACCCCTTATTACAACCCCTGCCTATAGCGCCCTTCGGGATGCTGAGGACCGACGCATTGAGCTGCTGGCCTCCCATGCCTTTTCCTGTGCCGGGACGGCACTGCGTCCGGCCTGTGCCGCAGCCATTACTGCGGTGGCCGCTAGGACCCTCATCAAGAAATTGCTCGATCATCACCCTGAAGATCTCCCTTGGGAAGTGTTCAATACACTCTCCAATTGTGATGTATTTGTGAAGTTTATTCTATTGGCGCTAGAGGACGCGATTAGAATGTGTGCAAGAACTTCCGCCCTTGCGGTGGCTATTCGTCGCCTGCTCTGGCTGCGACAGTGGGGTGCTGATGATGCTACAAAAAAGACTCTTACTGGGCTCCCCTTCAGAGGGCGACACCTATTTGGGGCCCGTCTAGACCTGTTCGGGGAAAAAAGGGCAAATCACCCCTTCGCAGACGGCCGTCCCGGCCCCCTCGAGGCAGGAGCACCCCCCTACCTTAGTATTAAACAGGAACCAGGGGTGTCTTTCCGGATTTTTGGGGCTGACTCCTTTCCCCACGAGCATCAGGCAACGCTCTGGCCCCTCTGGCGGGGCTAAGCCCAAATCTTCCACCAATCCCCCTCAAGCATGATGGGGCGCCCTCGCCCGGCTGGGTGAGGGGATGACTGCAGCACCTTGCTCTTAATAGGAGGCATTTCGCCTCACTCTGGCGGTTCAGGAGGTGGTGTCCTACAGATACAGGATAGAGTTTGCTGCATTGCCTTCCCCAGTTCTTTATCAGACCCCAGGTACTCCTGGTCTCTGCCCCTGTTTGGTTGCTGGCTCAGGCCATGTTAGGCCTGCAAGGTCTGAGGGTCTCTTGCAGATTGCCTGTAATAGGCAGAGGCAAGGGCCGATATACCACCTCCCACAGCCCCCCAAAGGATGGGTCAGGTGGCCATTCTGGATTCACAGCAATTCTCTAATTACAGACAGTTTCCTGCACGGATAATCTTGCGTTAGGCCATCAGCACCTTGCGCCCAGGGGCGTCTTGCCGCCTGGGGCACTCTTCAATGCTTAGGTTTACATTCCTGCGCCTCTCTTCAATTCCTAGAGTGTCACTCAGGTGCTGTCGATGGTGATGTGTCTGATGAGACCAAGGGACGTCCGCCCGATGTTTACCAGGACGCCCTTCCTCACTTCCCTGTCTCTGAGTCAGGATAGTTGGATACCCGGCTGGCGGGCCATTGGGAGTCATTGGATGGGTGTTCAATCACCTCGAGCCCTCGATGTTCCCTAAATTGGTGACTCCATTACTAGGAATGATTCTGGATCAGGTTCAAACCAGATTCTCCCCCTTTCAGCAATTAGGTGGGCATTCTGGTCTCATGGGCCCAGTCCCTCACTACTGTCCCGGTTCTTAACCAGGCAAGGATGCAACTGCTGGGCCGTGTTTAATTGGCTCGGCAGGAGCCCGAGCAGCTAAGAGGCCCCTTATGCTTAGTTCCCTTGGGCCGTCTGTGGCCTCTAGTGGTAAGCATAGGACAGGGATCCAGCACGCCGGGAGCTCAGTCTGTGGGCCTTCCCTCCTGTATGACGTTCTTCTCTTGGAAGTGGATGAACTCGTGGGACCTGTCTGGGGGCAGTTCCCTCTTGCCCTCCTGGAAGCGGCCACCATGGAGGCCAACCCTTCAGGTTGAGGGGATGGTTCTTCCAAAAACTCCCGGAGAGTTTGGTGTTGGCACGGCCTTAGAGTGTCCTGACGTCTATGGAAGTCTAAGAAAAAAGCATTTTCAGTTGGCTCTTCTCGCTTGGCCGTTCCCCCTCCGGAATTACTAGGCTGGAGGTGCTCGGTCCGTCTGACGACAGACGTTCTACATTGAAGGGGCCTGAAGCTGGCGAGGCAATGCTCCCTGCATGTTAGTGATATTAGCTCCGGCGAAGCCCCTCTGCGACAGGATGTGCTAATCCCCGTGTCATTATGGAGCCCAATCAGTCAGGGACCTGTTGGGTCCCGTCATCTTCACAGGCTATCGGCCCTTGTTTCCCTGTCCCAGGATCCTATGTCAGCGGTCCGGATGCCTTTAGTACCGTTGGTCCTGTATGTCCTTCTCCATTCCCTCTGCTAGGCAGGGTTATGCGGAAGATTACTCTGGTAGGGGACCAGTGATTCTGGTGGCCCCAGTTGACCTAGTTTAGGTTGCTTGCAGACATGGTACTGCGGTCTGTAGTTCTGCATCTTGCCAGGAGTGCCAGTTAATCACTCAGGGCCCCCCCCCCCCTTACGTTGCCTAGTCGATCTGTCTGCTGAAACATACATCTTGTTTGAGACAAGTTTAGCTGTCTCGGTGTTGGTGACTATGGGATGGCTAGGAGTAAGTCTCTTCCTCGTCTTCTTCTATTGTGGTTGGGTATGGCATACCCACATTTATTGGGGGGCGAGTCTAGTTCTCTTATTGTTGAACGTTCTCGGTTCCCAGGTTCCAGTGTGGTTTTCAGCATGAATTGGAGTTGGTTCCCCAGCTCAGTTCTCTGAGGGGTCAGGCTCTGCCCTGTCCACCTCGCCTTAACAGTCTCTGCCTCTGTCTTACTTGGTTTAAGACTTCCTTCAGGGGGTGCTCATGTGCGTCCTCCATGTACTCCTAGGGTCCCTGTTGGGATTGAGGTTGAATTCATTCCGTCTGCTTGCAGGTTTGTCCCTTGGTCCTATTCAGGACGCTGTCTGGATGTCCTTAGCCTCCAGTTTGTCCTTCTGGTGACTGTTGCCTTGTTCTGGCGTGTGTTAGCGGTGGTTTCGGTCTACCTAGCTCTCCTTCCTTGAGATACACCAAGATAAGGTGGAGTTCCGCCTGAAGCCGGATTCTCTTCATCTGTTGGTGTTGTATGTTCAATTATCTGAGATATTGTTTTCCCCTTCCCCCAAGGAGGTGGTTCTGCATTCCTCTTGCAGGGGTTGGCAGTTTTTTTCTTAGAAGTCACTGTGTCCCTTAGGGGAACTGAGGTTCCTTGGGGCTTGGGGTCATTACATCCTGTATGTGCTCATTCTCGCCCGCTCTCGGAGTCGGGCGGTTTGGTCCTGGTTGTTACCTTCATGGATGTTACTCATAGTACCTTGTTTTTGGCCTTGGCTTCTACCAAATTCATTGCTAATCGGATTGTCAGGCTATTACTCAGGCCTATTCAGGCAAGGGGGAGAACCTCCCTTGTCGCCTTGATTCCTTATATGCGGGCTTATGCCTCTTTGGCTTTTAGCTCTGGTTTGGCTGTTGAATGGCTTGGTTAGGCCACTAACATTGGCCTTCTGTTTTCATCCCTTTTGCAGGGTTCTTCTTTTACAATGTTGTTGTTAGGGCCTCAGCTCATGCTGTATTGGCCGTCTAGTTCTGCAGGTGTTGGGGATCCCACCCTACTTACGGACACTGCTTTTGGATGTCCCGAGTGTAAGTATTATATTTGGAGCAGGACGTACTGTATACTAAGAATAATACAATTCTGTGAAATACTCACCTGTAGAATTGGTATTGTTAGTATACAGTACGTCCTGCTCCACCCCACCCTGTTGTTGCATTATTCTGGATCCCCTGTATGCTGATTGTTATCTTGTTATTGCTACCAGTTGTTCTAGGTGGTTTTTGATTCTCCTGGCTTCTTGTTCACTGCTTTTCAATACTGGGGATTTGTTGGAGGCCCCTGGGAGTAGCCTGTTTTCGCATGCTTCTGCAGTACAGCGCCATCTGGCAGAGGATAACCCGAGTGTAAGTATTATATTTGGAGCAGGACGTATTGTATACTAACAATACCAATTCTACAGGTGAGTATTTCACAGAATTGTATTTTCCACAACCTTGTGCTCAAGGAATGGGAGCGCCCCAGTAAACTTCCCGGGTTGGGATAGCAAGTATCCCTTTCTGGTTAAATGTTGGTCACCCCCCCCCCCCCCCGAGGTGGATGCCCCGATCCTAGGACTATCTTAACACCTCTGTCATGCATTCCCCTGACTCTACTACCCTGCGGGATGCTGAGGGCCAGCGCATTGACCAGCTGGCATCCCACGCCTTTGCATGTGCAGGGACGGCGCTGCGCCCGGTCTGTGCCTCTGCCATTACTGCTGTGGCCACTAGAACCCTTATCAGAAATATGCTTGATACTGCCCCTGATGATTTGCCTTGTGAGGTGTTTAATGCACTCTCCAGTTGTGATGTTTTTGTAAATTTTGTCCTCTCAGCATTGGATGACACCATCCGAATGTGTGCCAGAACTTCTGCCCTTGTGGTGGCTATACGCCGCTCGGTTTGGCTGCGCCAGTGGGCTGCTGACAACGCTGCCAAGAAGGCCCTCACTGGGTTTCCCTTTAAAGGACTGCGCCTGTTTGGGGACCGCCTGGACCTTTTTGCTAAGGGAGGCAGGTTACCCCAGCGCAGGCGGCAATCTCAGCCCTTCTCCTACCCTTACCGTATCCAACTCTGGTTCCTTCTCCTCCCCTTACCGTGGTGCAAGACAGGCAAGGGGGGTTTCCTTTCCTGGGGCTCGGGGAGATTTCTGAGGTAGAGGCAGAGGACATGGACGTCCTGGCTCCTCCTGGGGTCCCAAAGCAAAATCTTCTCCCAAGCCCCCTCAGGCATGATGGGGCGCCCTCACCCATCTGGGTGGGGGGACGGCTGCAGCACTTCGCTCACATCTGGAGGCTTCATGTCTCAGACCGGTGGATTCAGGAGGTAGTGTCCTCCGGTTACAAGTTGGGAGTTTGCTGCCGATCCCCCTCCAAGATTCATCAGATCCCGGATTCCTCAGGACCCTGTGTCAGCTCAGGAGCTAGTGCAAGCAGTGCAAGGCCTCCTGGAGCTGGGGGTCATCTGCCAGGTCCCCTTAAGAGAAAAAGGCAAGGGCTTTTATTCCAACCTATTCACAGTACCCAAAAAACCTGTGGACATCAAAGATGCTTATCTTCATATTCCTGTGTTCCCAGGTCATCAAAGATTCCTCCGGTTTGCTCTGATGGATCAACACTACCAGTTTGTGGCCTTGCCCTTCGGCCTCACTTCAGCTCCCGGGGTGTTCACCAAGGTGCTGGCTGGCGTGATGTCTCTGCTCAGATGTCAGGGCGTCCGCGTGCTTCCATATCTGGACGACATTCTCATCACTTCCCAGTCTCTACATCAGGCAGAGTTGGATACTCAGCTGGGGGTTTCCACTCTGGAGTCATTTGGATGGGTGATCAACCACCCCAAGTCCTCACTGTCCCCTTCCTTGGTAACTCCATTCCTAGGAATGAATCTGGATACAGTTCAGGCAAGGATCTTCCTTCCTCAACAGAAGGCGGACAGTCTGATTGCACAGGCTCAGTCCCTCCTAGCTTGTCCCCATCCCTCCATCAAGCAGGGGATGCAGCTGGTGGGCCTGATGGTGGCATGCTTCGAAGCGGTCCCTTATGCTCAGTTCCACTTGAGGCCCCTGCAACTTCACCTATTGTCAGTATGGGACAAGGACCCAGCGTCCCTGGACAGGATCTGTGTGCTCTCCCTGGTCAGGAGGTCCCTCTTGTGGTGGATGGACTCAAGGAACCTGTTGGGGGGGAAGATCCTTTCTTGCCCCTTCCTGGGAGATGGTCACCACGGATGCCAGTCTGTCAGGTTGGGGGGGTTTCTGGAAGTCCCTGTGGTTCCAGGGGAGGTGGGGCCCTCAGGAGGCCCACACACTTATCAATGTCTTGGAACTGCGGGCGATCAGGCTAGTTCTGGCTCACTTGACTACTCACCTTCGGGGCCTGCCTGTTCAGATGCGCTCAGACAACCAAACGGCAGTTGCCTACATCAATCATCAGGGAGGGACCCGGAGCAAGGGGGCCCTCCAGGAAGCGTCTCTGATCCTGACTTGGGCGGAGGCCAATGTCCCCTGCATATCAGCTGTGTACATCCCGGGGGTGGAAAATCGCCTGGCGGACTCTCTGAGCAGGGGGACCTCTAGCCAGAGAGAATGGTCCCTATGCAGCAGGGTGTTTCAGTCTCTGTGTCACAGTTGGAGCCAACCAGATGTGGATCTGTTTGCGTTCCGCTACAATCACAAGCTCCCAGCTTTTGTCTCTCTGTCCCAGGATCCTCTGGCCTTGACCTCGGATGCGCTAGCAATGTCATGGCAGGACTTTCAGTTCCTGTATGTCTTCCCTCCAATCCCCCTGCTGGGCAGGGTTCTGCGCAAGATTGCTCTGGAAGGGGTGCCAGCAATTCTGGTGGCCAAGAAGGGTGTGGTTCGCAGACGTGGTACAGCTGGCAGTAGATCAGTACGCTCTGCCCTTGGAGCCAGATCTGCTCACTACGCCATCCCAATTTACAAACTCTGGCTTTGACGGCTTGGCTGCTGAAACCTCCATCTTGATGGAGAAGGGGCTGTCTTCCTCGGCTGTGGATACTTTGATTTAAGCTAGGAAGAAGTCTTCCTCTTCCATTTATTACAGGGTTTGGCGTGCCTACATTGACTGGTGTGAGTCTAAGGCTCTTCCCTGTCGTGTGTTCTCTATTTCCAGGATTCTGGAGTTCCTGCAGCATGGGTTGGAGATGGGGCTCCAACTCAGTACTCTGAAGGGTCAGGTTTCTGCCCTGGCTATTTTCTTCCAGAAATCCTTTGCTCAGCACTCTCTGATCTGGACTTTTTTCCAGGGGGTCACTCATGTGCGCCCCCCACGTAAGCCTATGGTGCCTGTTTGGGATCTGAACTTGGCTCTGTCAGCCTTGCATGCTCCCTTTGAACCTGTGCAGGATGCTGCCTTGGCCATTCTTACGCTCAAGGTTGTATTTCTGGTGGCTATCACTTCTGTCAGGCGTGTGTCTGACTGTATACTCATAATACCAATTCTACAGGTGAGTAATCACAGAATTGTATTATTGCATATGAGCATTTCTTATGCGCATCTGAACCTTATGTACATGATTGTTATTTGATTGTGTATGCGCCGGCTGGCTCTGTGAAGCCATAATTTGATACTTATTCCTTCCCTTTTTTTACTGATTTGTCATACTTTTGAAAATAAATATAGAATTTATTAAAAAATTTACTTTTTGCCAGCTGAAACATAATTACCCATGCAATAATAATCCAATGGGAGGCGCTTACCTACTTGCCTAGAGAAAACCAGTTAGGAACCTTTTTTTGACCAGACTGTGTGTGTGCTGCGTGAACCAAACTCCCACTCCCCCATTCACCTGAAAAACTCCTTTCCCTGGTCTCACTCCACATGCGCAGGGGTTTGTCCAATCAGCACTGTATGCCGATCATTAATGTGCACAGCATAGGGAAGTAGCCACATCCTTGGTTTCCCTGCGGTATGCATCGTGCTCCCATGCACAACCTATCTGAATGGCTGGGAGTGGGAGTCTGTCTTGGCTATAGGGGTGTCGGGGATGCGACGTGGAAGCACCAGAAATGGTGAATGCTGCAATGTGGTCTCACGCAATGGGCATCTCTAACCAGGATTCCCCAAAGTTTAAGTGACATAGGAGTAGGGTTGATGGGGCCTAGATCAGGTAGATCAGGTCTAATGATGGTCTACAAAAATAGTATTGTCAGGTCTAAAACCTAAACATTATTCAGAAAGACCTGTCCTAGGTTAATGGTTTGAGTTATTTTTGGAATGTACAATGTGAATATAGTTAAGGTGAAGATCAGAAGCAACATCAGAAAAGGCATAGGTGGGGGTGTGGTGTAACGTACTAGAACTCCTTTTTCCTTATGGGCATCTCAGCTAATCTTACACTTCCAGTCAGCCAAAATCCAGAGGTGCAACATTCGGCTTTAACCCTTGGCAACGCTCTCTTAGAAATCATTTTTGTGTAAACCACAGTAAGTGGTAATGATTAGTTGGGTCACTTTTCCAGTTCAGCCAGTGACCAGAAGCATAGAAGCTGAACAGCATATTTGCCTTCATACAATAGCTGGCTGTGTTGTGCTGGGTGCAATGTCTTTACTTGTTGTTTTATTACGGGCCTTCATGAATGGAGCTGCCAATAACGGTTATTAGGTTGGCTTAGTACTTGGTGAATTACTGTTACATTTTTTTTCCTCTTAGGAAAATGAAAAGGATCTGGAAGAGTCAGAAGAATACAAAGATGCCCGTGCCATGCTGGACTCTGTGAAGTTAGAAGCTTGAATCCCTTCAACCTGCTGTTTTTATGCCTTGATGCCATTCCACTGTTCGACAATTAGGAAAGATCTGAATGCAATTAGTAATGTAAAATTACAAGAACATGAAAATTCCAGTTTTGTAGCTTCAGGGGAACAGTAAATAAATGAACACAAATAATAAGTAGTGTAACTAATGCTGTAGCAAAGGGTCTAAACTTGTATTTCATTGCCTGCGATAAAGTAGGTCTGAAGTTAAACACACAATGATCTGCAGCATCTTATGACAGGTAGGGCTAAGAAATTGCACTTAGTAGTAGTTATACGAGAGTTACTATAGCATTTTTTTTCTGCTGTAACAGCATTATTTGGAAGCATTTTACATAAATATCTTGTGCAAGCACACAACAGGCTTTGAAAGGGATGCCCATAGCGCTCATTATGATATATCGAAGCATTGCATGACAAATAAGAAAGACAAGATTTGCCAAACCTGGGTCATTGGAACAGTTCATCAAATTAAGGATTGATGCACCTCCTCCTGCAAATCTAGTTGCTGACCTGGTCTGTTATTCCAAGTATGTCACACACCCCGCTTCCACTATTCATGACATATGGGTTATGTCCAGTAGAGGGCAGAGATGAAAGCAAAAAAAAAGCCCTTCCCGGTCCATAAATACCTGGGACCTCCCACTCATTTCCCAGTTCCTTCTCTGCAGGGCGGCGAGCAAGTCAGAAGATGTATGCTGCTCTTCCTTGCAGGTAAGCCGGGCTTACACCCGGCCATGTTCTGCCCGGACCTTTATACATTAAGCCCAATTCTAGCCTCCCAGCCTTGGCTGCAGGTCCGGGTGATGGTAGGCATCACCTTAATAAGTGTTTAGGGAGCCATGCTCCCCCGTGAGACCCCATACAATGGGATAGGCGGTATCTGGGTTGGTGATCCCGGTTTGGGATGCCCTGTCCTATATATATATATATATATATATATATATATATATATATCTCTATCCCCTACACCCATGGTGCGGGTTTCCCCGGTTCCGGGTCCCTCTGTTAACCCTCCAGTGGGGGAGGGGATGGGTATTCTCCCTCTTCGTTTTCTTTCATCCTTATGTGAGTGTGTGTGCGGTGTGATTGGGTGGTTCACCTTACAGGGCTGTACGCCTTTTCTTGCATTTTCTGCAGTCCACTGAGGGGAGCTTCTTCCCCTCAGGCTGCGGTGTCTGAGGGGGCGGGGCCGGGCGCTCGCGCACTGCCGCGGCCCGCCCCCCCCCCCCCCCCCTGCTTTGGCACCTTTTGCGGTCCCAGCCAGCTGCTGGGAACCACGCTGCTGGTTGTGAGGGAAGGGGGCCAGGCATGGCTGTTATTGTATTTTACATGTGCCCCATTCAGACTGGGGGCAACGCTGGTCACACTGTGTTATAAGTTAATTTTTGTTTGATTGTACTATGCATATGTATGTGTGTGCAGGTGCTTATGGCCACTGCCTTGTGTCTTTCAGGAGGACTCCCTGCTCCTCTGCTTAAAAGGGGGTTCTCCCGGTCCTAGAGTAATTTGGGGCACCTACAAATCCTCCCACGTGGGACTTAAAGGGGCATCCCGGGTTGCTTACCAGCGTAATGCTCTCTGGTCATTGCGACTACCTTAAAATCACCATATGGAGGCTCCACAGGATACCGGGCTCGGGCTCCCTTCGGGACAATCCCGGCTATGTGTGGGTTGTGGGGTACCCCTTACGGGGGAGAATGTACTAATTTGCATACCATGTGCGCAACATGCCATAACGCGGCAGTCGGGATCCCAGGCGTCTGGGTCAGTGCCGCCCGTCTCATCTCCCACCCCGCATTATCTGTACCCCAGGTGACACTGTCATTAGTGGGGAGTCGCACTCGGATGTATGTGCTAGGCTGTCCAACCTCGAGAAAATTATTTCTAGCTCAGTGGGCAGAAAGGCCCCTGCTAAGAAAAGGCATCTGTCACCAGCTACGCCGGTAATTGATTTTGAGGATTATGACTCCCCTGACTGGGCTGATTATTCCCCGCTTGAGGAGGGGGAATTGTTTGAGGAATCTGAGACTGAGGAACTGCAGTTCTTTGATTCTGATGCCGGGCAGGCGCTGGGGGATGCTGTGGATACTCCCAAGGTCCTGGCCCATCTCTTAGAGGTTCTGGATATTTCCCCACCAGCAGAGGCCCCTCCGAAGAAGGGGGAATTCTTTGGGTTCTCTTAGCCCCGCTTGGAGTTCCCAAATCAGGATCATTTTGACAGCATGATTCTTAGAGAATGGGAGAAGCCGAGTCGGCTTCACAGTGTTCCTCAGGGATGGGATCCCTTTCCGGTTGACGCGGTGAAGCGCTGGGCTTCCCCTCCCGAGGTTGATGCTCCCATCTTAGGATTGTCCAACACCTCCGTTGTACATACTCCTGACGCCACTACCCTTAAGGATGGCGAGGAAAAGCGCATTGATCAGATGGCATGTCATGCCTTTGCCAGTGTGGGTTCAGCCTTGCGGCCTGTCTGTGCATCGGCACTCGTGGCTGTGGCTACCAGGTCTGAGATTAGGGACATGTTAAATGGGTCCCAGCTCAACCCGGCCAGCGTTGAATTCACAGCCCTTAAGACGTGTGAATTGTTTATGAATTTTGTTTTGTCAGCTATGGACGACACTATTACCATGTATAGTAGAACTTCGGCTCTGCTGGTGGCCATGCGCCGATCGGTCTGGCTACGACAGTGGGCGGCTGACATTGCGGGCAAGAAATCCCAGCTCTGCCCTTCCTGGGTACGCAGCTGTTTGGAGACAAATTGGATTCTGTGGCGAAAGGTGGAAGGCTACCTCAGCGTAAGAAGCAGCGTCGCTCCTTTCGGGGGGCAAGCTCCTTCATTCCTTCCTTTCAAGGTGCCAGAGCGGGCAGAGGTCTTGCCTACTCTAGCTTCAGAGGTGATTCCTGGAACAGAGGTAGAGGACGTGCTCGTCCAGTCTCTACCTGGGGTTCCAAGCCCGCTGCCAAGCCAGTTCCGCAATGAGGGGGCGCCCTCACCCTTACGGGTAGGGGGGCGGCTGCAGCTCTTCTTCCAGGTCTGGGCCCAGGAGGTCACAGACAAGTGGATTTTGGAAGTGGTATCATCCGGGTACAAACTGGAGTTCGAGTACCGGCCTCCTCCCAGATTTCTAAGGTCTCGGGTGCCCTCGGATCCCCGGGCTGTGCAGGGGCTCCTGTTGGCTGTGAAGAATCTCCTGGACATGGAGGTCATATGCCCAGTGCCTTTCTCAGAGAGAGGCCAGGGCTACTATTCCAACCTCTTCATGGTTCCCAAAAAGTATGGTTCCATAAGGCCCATTCTGGATTTGAAGCTTCTCAACAGGTTTATCAGAACCAAGAAGTTCCGCATGGAGACTCTGCGCTCAGCCATCAGTTCCCTTCGTCAAGGGGACTTCATGACGTCCATAGATATCAAGGATGCTTATCTCCATGTACTGATCTTCCCAGCACACCAGAGATTTCTCAGGTTTGTGGTGGGAGATCAGCATTTTCAGTTTGTGGCACTCCCGTTCGGGCTGACCTCGGCACCGAGGGCGTTTACCAAGGTTCTGGCGGACATAATGGCCCTGCTCAGAGCCCAGGGCATTCCGATTGTGCCAGGATGGTGGTGACGACGCTGGAGAGGTTCGGATGGGTGATCAACCACCCCAAGTCTTCTCTCTCTTCTCTCTCCTTTCTGGGCATGAATCTGGATACCAGTCAGGCCAGAGTGTTCCTACCTCAGCCAAAGGTGCAGAGGGTTCAGGATCTGTTACGTATTCTCCTGACCAATCCTCGCCCCTCTATCCGGCTAGGGATGACACTGGTGGGTTTGATGGTGGCTTCCTTCGAGGCAGTCCCCTTTGCTCAGTTCCACATGAGGTCGCTCCAACTCCATCTATTGCTGAACTGGGACAGATGTCCACAGTCCTTGGATCAGTCCTTTCTGATGTCTCCCAGGGTTCGGCAGTCCCTTCAGTGGTGGCTGGAACCAAGCAATCTGATGAGGGGCAGATCCTTTCTGGCCCCTTGTTGGGAGACGGTTACCACGGATGCCAGCCTGTCGGGCTGGGGAGGTTTCTGGAAGGATCATCAGTTCAAGGGGTTGTGGGGTCCTCAGGAGGCTCACACCCCCATCAATGTCTTGGAGCTCAGAGCTATCCGTTTGGTTCTCTGACACTTCACCTCCAGGGCTTACCGGTTCAGGTTTGATCAGACAATCGAACTGCGGTAGCTTACATCAATCACCAGGGAGGGACTCGCAGCAGGAGTGCCCTCAGGGAAGTCTCTCTGATTCTGACATGGGCGGAGAGCAATGTTCCTTGCATCTCGGCAGTGTACATTCCGGGAGTGGAGAACACGGAGGCGGACTCCCTGAGCAGGGGTTTTCTCGCCGAGGGGAATGGTCTCTCAACCACAGGGTATTTCGGGCCCTGTGTCACAAGTGGGGGACTCCGGAGGTGGATCTCTTTGCCTCTCGGCACAATCATAAGCTTCCATCCTTTGTATCTCTGTCTCAGGATCCTCTGGCCCTGGCAGTGGATGCCTTGTCCCTTGCCTGGAGGGATCTGGGTTTTCTGTACCTGTTTCCCCCTTTCTTCATGGTAGGCAAGGTAGTGCGCAAGCTGGCTCTAGAGGGGGCACCAGCAATTCTGGTGGCCCCAAGGTGGCCAAGACAGGTTTGGTTCGCAGACATCGTAAGACTGGCGGTAGATCAGTACAGGCTGCCACTGTTTCCGGATCTGATCTCTCAGGGTCAGCTACGTTACCCCAATTTACAAACGCTTGCTTTGACGGCGTGGCTGCTGAAACCTTCATCCTGAGGGAGGAAGGTTTGCCTGAGGCGGTTATTCAGACCTTGATTAGAGCTAGGAAGAGGTCTTCCTCTAACATTTACTATAGGACTTGGCGGTCCTATATTGACTGGTGTGGGGCTAGGGCCTTACATTGCAGGGTGTTTTCGGTTCCTAGGATTTTGGAGTTTCTACAACACGGTCTGGATCTGGGGTTCCAGCTCAGTACTTTGAAGGGTCAGCTTTCTGTCCTAGCTGTCTTTTTTCAAAGGTCCTTTGCCTTGCATCACCTGGTCAAGACCTTTTTCCAAGGGGTCACTCATGTTCGGCCCCCTAGAAAGCCTTTGGTTCCCATTTGGGACCTACATTTGGTTCTCTCGGCCCTCCAGTGGCCTCCTTTTGAGCCGGTGCAGGATGTGGCACTTTCTGTGCTCACTCAAAAGGTTGCCTTTTTGGTGGCTATTACCTCTGTTTGTCGTGTCTCTGAGTTGGCAGCTCTGTCTATTCAGGCCCCTTACTTTGAGAGACACCAGGACAAGGTGGTTTTTCGCTTTAAACCTGATTTCCTTCCTAAGGTGGTTTCTGCCTTCCATCTCAATCAGGATGTAATTCTCCCTTCCTTGTGTCCTAAGCCTAGCAATGACAAGGAGAGGGTTTTGCACTCTTTGGATGTGGTTCGTTGTGTGAAGTACTACTTGGTTGCTACTTCTCCTTTTCGTAAGACGGACGCCTTGTTCGTGGTGCCCTCCGGGCCCAGGAAAGGTTTGGCGCCCGCCAAGTCTACCATTAGTAAATGGATACGTCAGGCCATTGGGGCCTATTCTGCTAAGGGGAGGGTTCCTCCTTTTAAGATCACTGCTCATTCTACTTGTGCTGTTGGGGCTTCCTGGGCCTTTCAGCACCAGGCTTCTGTTGAACAAGTTTGTAAGACTGCTACTTGGTCTTCCGTTCATACTTTTTCCAAGTTTTATAAGGTTGATGTGCGGGCCTCAGCGGATGCTGTTTTTGGCCGCTAGGTTCTGCAAGCTGCAGTGGTTTAAATTGGTGCATTTTTTGCTGTATTTGGATCCCCACCCATGACGGACACTGTTATTGGATGTCCCATATGTCATGAATAGTGGAAGCGGGGTGTGTGACATACTTGGAATAATACAATTTTGTGATTACTCACCTGTAAAATGGGTATTATAAGTGTCACACACCCGCTTCATCCCGCCCTTTTGTATTCTGGATCATTTATATGGTGAACCTTTTATTGTTAATGTTTTATTGTCTCTTCCTGGTCCCCTTACTGCTGTCATATACAGGGAAATGAGTGGGAGGTCCCAGGTATTTATGGACCGGGAGGGGCTTCTTTTTTGCTTTCATCTCTGCAGAAGTTCGCCCTCTACTGGACATAACCCATATGTCATGAATAGTGGAAGCGGGGTGTGTGACATACTTATAATACCCATTTTACAGGTGAGTAATCACAAAATGATATTTTTCAGCTTAGGTGTAACTTTGAAGATCTTGGGTGATTTCTGTGCCTCTCTGGGCTCTTAAAAAAAAAAAAAAAGTAGCCAAGCACAACTTTTTCAGATGTTGCATATTGGCTACAATCAGTATCTTCTATAAAAGCGCCTACCAAGTGGTGCATTGTTTTACTTTATTTCTCCACCCACAGTTTAGACTTGTGTTTTTTTTTGTTTATAACTTGCAAATGTTTATTTTTCTGTGCCTGCATTAAGAATACTGTGTATGGTTACACACTACCTGACTGAATGTACTGTTGCCCCTGAACAAATAAGAAATAAAACTGTTACCTTGTGATTCTTTATTGACCAAATTAAAATTGTCTTAATATTTTTTTCAGCACTATACTACATCCTTTCCTTGCATCTTCAAAGCCCAACTCCATGTAACCATTTTTTTCTTTAAGTTTGGAAGGCGAGGTGTGATTGTAACTAAACTGTTTAGCCTTGCATACTGCCTCATGTCCAGTTTGATAATTAAAATAAAGTAAAAATATTTCTAAAGGTGCTAATTACCTTTAATTACACGGGCTACTAGATTATTAGAAGCTTAAAGTGGACCAGCCACCCCCTTGGCAGGCCCTGGAATGTAAAAGACTCCAGGGCCGACTGATCAAGCAACATTGGAGTATTCCGATTCGGGATGAGCACCTTAGATCGCCTTGCATTCACTCTTCCAGGAGCTCCAATACTTGGCTGGGGGTGGGTACGCACCCCACACTGCAGGGAAACTGAATAAGGCTGCTCCCACTTTCTTATGTTGACACACTGTCTGACCAGTGTTTTACATCATTAGTAAGCACGCCATAAAGCACTGATTAGGCAAGAGCTTTTGCAGGGGACTGGGAAAAGGTGCATTTTTGGGGTGAACTGGGTATTTTCACAAAGTGGAGCATCCCAAATCAGGATGCCCCTTCAGCAAGGCCTAATCACAGGTTTCATTCCACCTATACAGCAGTGCTTGGACAATGATTTTAATGGCATGACTACAAAATCAGTCAAATGGCAACAGAAGACAAATAGGCATACGTTTATTTCTATATGTTAGAAAATGACATTGTAACCTAGAAAAGTCTTACATTTCTACACCTGACATTCACCCCGGAAGCAGATGAGTTGAGATCAGCTTTAATGTGTCAGTGTCACAAAGTTACAACAAATACCCTGGTTATCATGAGCTATGGGCATTTTAAACCACCTGTTGACCTTTTGGTGCCACTGTCCTTATTTCCTATGTGCTTTCCACTTCAGCAAGAGCCGTATAAGCTTCACCCCATCCAAAGCAAAAACACATTATTCCTGCTGCACACGATATCAGAATGGTCTGGGACCTTCTCATTGTGATAATAGTCGGGATTCAATAGCTTGCCTGCCTGCATGTCTCTCTCTAACTGGTGTGCAATCATCTGCCCCCTGTCCCAGATATTCTTGTCTCCTTGCTTTTATTATTGGGTGTCCGGTGCCTTTTTTAGCCATGCTGTAGCAGTCTGCTGTTCTCAAGCATCATTGTACCTTGTTGGCAAACTTAGGCCTTCAAAACCTGCATTATTTCTATTCTTAGTATACAGTACGTCCTGCTCCATATAAGATTCTTTACTCTTGGGGTATTACTCCGCCAGATGGCGCCGTTTGTGAATGGCCGGCGTGCTCCCTGTAAGAGGGATGCGCGACAGGCAGCGCCGGCGGCACGGGCACTCTCACCTTGTCCGTCGGCGGTGATTGGTGGAGTGAGTCACGTGGGAGCGTGGTCAGGTGAGTTTTTGGGGGGTTTCACACAGCGGGGTGCCCTGCGGAAGTGGACCAACACCCAGGATAGTGAGGTGTGATAGCAGGCTCCCCGGTGTCCCTAAGAGTTGGGATAAGAGGTATCCCTATTCCTGCTGATGTGGTAAAGCGTTGGTCATCCCCTCCAGAGGTGGATGCCCCAGTTCTAGGGTTGTCTAACACCTCTGTCATGCACTCCCCAGACTCTACTACGCTGCGGGATAGTGAGGACCGGGGTATTGATCAACTGGCGTCCCATGCCTTTGCCTGTGTGGGGACGGCGCTGCGCCCGTTTTTTGCCTCTGCCATTACAACTGTGGCTATTAGGACCCTGCTTAGAAGTGTCCTAGATGATGCTCCTGATGATGTGTCTAGTAAGGAGTTTAATGCACTCTCTCGTTGTGAGGTTTTTGTGACTTATGTCCTCTCTGCCTTGGATGGTACCATTAGGATGTGTGGCAGAGCCACTGCCCTGGTGGTGGCTATAGGCCGCTCTGTTTGGCTGCGCCAGTGGGCAGCTGACACCACTGCCAAGAAGTCTCTCACTGGTTTTCCCTTCAAAGGACTACGCCTGTTTGGGGACCGCCTGGACCTGTTTGCTAAGGGAGACAGGTTACCCCAGCGCAGGAGGCACTCTCGGGCCCTTTCGGGGCCCAGGCTCCTTTTCTCCCCCGTACCGTGGATCCAGACAGGGGAGGGGGTCTCCTTTACTGGGGCCCGAGGAGATTTCTGGGGTAGGGGCAGAGGACATGGACGCCCTGGCTCATCCTGGGGCTCCGAACCTAAGTCTTCTCCCAAGCCTTCCTCAGGCATGAAGCGGCGCCCTCACCCATCCGGGTGGGGGGACGGCTTCAGCATTTTGATCACGTCTGGAGGCTTCATGTCTCAGACCAGTGGATTCAGGAGGTAGTGTCCTCCGGTTACAAGATTGAGTTTGCTGCCTGGCCACCCCCAAGATTGATCAGATCCCGGATGTCTCAGGACCCCGTGTCAGCTCAGGCTCTAATTCTGTGCAAAGCCTTCTGGAGCTGGGGGGTCATCTGTCAGTTCCCCTTACGACAAAGGGGCAAGAGGTTCTATTCCAACCTTTTCACCGTGCCCAAAAGAGATGGGTCAGTCAGGCCCATCCTGGACTTGAAGATCCTCAACAAGTTTGTCAGGTGCAGGCGCTTTCGCATGGAAGCTTTGCGCTCTGCTATCAGTTGCCTGTGTCCATGGGACTTCATGACCTCTGTGAACATCAAGGATGCTTACCTTCATATTCCTGTTTTTCCAGGTCATCAAAAATTCCTCAGGTTCGCTCTGGAAGATCAGCACTACCAATTTGTGGCATTGCCCTTCGGTCTCACTTCAGCCCCCAGAGTGTTCACCAAGGAGTGATGTCTCTGCTCAGGTCTCAGGGCGTTCGCGTGCTGCCCTTTTTGGATGACATTCTCATCACTTCTCAGTCCCTCCAACCGGCAGAGCTGGATATTCAGCTAGTAGTGTCCACTCTGGAGTCATTTGGCTGGGTGATCAACCATCCCAAGTCTTCCCTGTCTCCCTCCTTGGTGACGCCCTTCCTGGGAATGAATCTGGATACAGTTCAGGCAAAGATTTTTCTTCCTCAGCAGAAGGTGGACAGTCTGATTGCGCAGGTTCAGTTCCTGCTATCTTGCCCTCGTCCGTCCATTAGGCAGGGAATGCAGCTGGTGGGCCTGATGGTGTCCTGCTTCGAAGCGGTCCCTTATGCCCAGTTTCACATGAGGCCTCTGCAACTCCACCTCTTGCCAGTATGGGACAAGGATCCTGCGTCCCTGGACCAGGTCCTTGTTCTGTCCCCCCTAGCCAGGAGGTCTCTCTTGTGGTGGCTGGACCCTAGGAACCTGTTGGTGGGTAGATCCTTCCTGGCCCCCTGCTGGGAGACAGTCAACACGGATGCCAGTCTGACGGGTTGGGGGGGCTTCTGGAAGTTCCTACAGTTCCAAGGGCACTGGGGCCCTCAGGAGGCCCACACGCCCATCAACATTCTGGAATTGAGGGCGATCAGGTTGGTTCTGGCCCACTTGATTCAACACCTTCGGGGCCGGCCTGTTCAGGTACGCTCGGACAACCAGACGGCGGTTGCCTACATCAATCATCAGGGAGGGACCCGGAGCAAGGGGGCCCTCAAGGAAGCGTCTCTGATCCTGTCCTGGGCAGAGGACAGTGTTCCCTGTGTCTCAGCTGTGTACATTCCGGGGGTGGAGAATCTGCAGGCAGACTGTCTGAGCAGGGGGACCTCTCGCCTGGGAGAGTGGTCCCTCTGCGACAGGGTGTTTCAATCTCTGTGCCACCTCTGGGGTCAGCCAGATGTGGATCTGTTTGCATCCTGTCACAATCACAATCCCCCAGCTTTTGTCTCCCTGTCCCAGGATCCTCTGGCCTTGGCCACAGATGCTCTAGCAATGTCATGGCAGGATTTTCAGCTTCTGTATGTCTTTCCCCCATTCCCTCTGTTGGGCAGGGTTCTGCGCAAGATAGCTCAGGAAGGGGTGCCAGCTATCCTGGTGGCCAAGAAGAGTGTGGTTCACAGACGTAGTGCAGCTGGCAGTAGATCAGTACGCTCTGCCCAGGGTTCCAGACCTGCTTACTCAGGGACATCTATGCCATCCCAATTTGCAAACTGGCTTTAAACAACTGGCTTTGACGGCTTGGCTGCTGAAACCTCCATCTTGATGGAAAAGGGGCTCTCTGCCTCTGTTGTGACACCATGATTAAGGCTAGAAAGAAGTCTTATTTTATTTACTATAGGGTTTGGCGTGCCTACATTGACTGGTGTGAGTCTAGGTCTCTTCCCTGTCGTGTGTTCTCTATTCCCAGGATCCTGGAGTTCCTCCAACATGGTTTGGATCTGGGGCTTCAACTCAGTATTCTGAAGGGTCATGTCTCTGCCCTGGCTGTTCTCTTCCAGAGGTCTTTTGCTCAGCATTCTCTGATCAGGACTTTTTTCCAGGGGGTTATGTGCGTCCCCCTCGTAAGCCTATGTTGCCTGTCTGGGATTTGAACTTGGTCCTTTCTGCCTTGCAGGGTGCTCCCTTTGAACCTGTGCAGGAGGCTGCTTTGGCCATTCTTACTCTCAAGGTTGTCTTTCTGGTGGCTATCACCTCCGTTAGGCGTGTTTCTGAGTTGGCGGCGCTTTCCATCCAGCCCCCCTACTTTGAGAGACACCAGGACAAGGTGGTGTTTCGCTTCAAGCCAGATTTTCTGCCTAAGGTTGTGTCTGCCTTTCATCTGAATCAGGACATTGTTCTACCTTCCTTGTGCCCTAATCCTAGTAACGCTAAGGAGAGGGTTTTGCATTCCTTGGATGTGGTTAGGAGTTTGAAGTACTATCTGGTGGCTACTGCGCCTTTCAGAAAAACTGATGCTGTTTTTGTGGTCCCTTCTGGTCCTAGGAAGGGTTTGGCTCCTGCTAAATCTACTATCGGCAAATGGATCCATCAGGCTGCGCTTCAGGCCTACTCTGCTAAGGGGAAGAATCCTCCCTTCCCCTTACTGCTCATTCTACTCGTGCTATTGGGGCCTCTTGGGCTTTTCAGCACCAGGCTTCTGTTGAACAAGTTTGCAAGGCCGCTACTTGGTCTTCTGTTCATACTTTTTCAAAGTTTTACAAGGTTGATGTTAGGGCCTCAGCTGATGCTGCTTTTGGCCACAAGGTTCTGCAGGCGGCAGTGGTTTGACCCGTCTGCTGTTACCTTTTGGGGATCCCACCCTACTTTACGGACACTGCTATTGGATGTCCCAGGAGTAAAGAATCTTATCTGGAGCAGGACGTACTGTATACTAAGAATAATACAATTCTGTGATTACTTACCTGTAGAATTGTTATTATGAGTATACAGTACGTCCTGCTCCACCCCACCCTTTGTTCATTATCCTTGGATCCCCTGTATGGTGATTGTTACCATTGTTTGATAGTTGCTAGTTGGTTCTGTTATCATTCTCTCGGCGTCTTGTTTAACTGCTTTTCAATACTGGGGATGAGGAGGAGCCAATTTCACGGTCTCTGCAGTCTAGCTCCATCTGGCGGAGTAATACCCCAAGAGTAAAGTATCTTATCTGGAGCAGGATGTACTGTATACTCATAATAACAGTTCTACAGGTGAGTAATCACAGAATTGTATTATTTATGCCTTCAAACTTCTTTGTTGTTCCTATCTGGTCTATACAGTCTTGACCCTAAATGTTGGAACCCCTGACTTTTTTCAAGAAAATTAAGTATTTCTCACAGAAAAGGATTGCAGTGACACATGTTTGCTATACACATGTTAACTCCCTTTGTGTGTATTGGAACTAAACCAACCAAAAACCAAAAAGGGAGGAAAAAAAGCAAATTGGACATAATGTTACACCAAACTCCAATCTTGAAAAATGTCAGGGGTGCCAACATTTACAGCCATGACTGTATACGTGCGTTTATAAGTCTGTTCCTCTTTGGGCTTTCTGAACCTGTACCTTCATTGCACTGCTGATCTCCCAACCCTCTTGTATTTTGTTGAATCTTTGGCCTTTAAAACCTGCCATGTTCCTGTTCAGACTTCAAACCCCTGTATCTGTCTCTGCATTCTTGCATTTTTGAATCTGTGCTTACACTCTTGTTGGACATTTTTTTTTTTGTGTGTGTTCTGAATCTGTACATTCATTCTTCTCTTCTCTTAGCCACTGGGGGCTGCTAAGGTGAGGTTGTGGATCTTTACCAGGAACTTAAAGTGGACCAACAGTCAAAAATGACTTCATCAGACCAACACAACAAACAATGCTCCTATGCATTCCTCAGGGCAATTTAGATTGCTGCACATAAAAATGTGCACCAGACGCGGTTGCCTCAGGTCTTAATAGGCGCAAAGGATGTCTGCTTACGGTGAAGGTCAATGAACCACAAGGGTATCCCAAAGCCATACACGGGAAGACAGTCTGGATGGTGCGTCAAAGTACAGGGATGAGACAGGTGCGTAGTCAGGTAGCCAAAGTGTCAAGCCGGGAGGTCAGAGATAGCGGGGTATCTAAAGGAGCAAGCAGATTCGAGGTCAGACAAAGCAAAGGTCGGTACAGGCAGCGGACTGGGATGGTCGATCAAGCCGGGTCGGAAACCGATAATAGACTATGACGGGCACTGAGCACTGGGCTGGCTCCATATTTATTGGGGAACTGACCAATGGCCACACTGGGGGGATGTGTATGTGCTGATTGGTGCAATACTAGAGTGTGATTGGTGCAAAACAGGTGAAGAGGACGCTGCTGCGCCTGCCACATGCAGCGCAGCGCCTCCTGGCAGCAAACCTGCTGGACTGCGGGGAGCGTGCGCCCACACACCTACAGAGGAGTGCCACGCTCCCCATCATCTCGGAGAGGCGGGCGCCGCGCTGCTCAGCAGAAGATCGCCGCGGACCCCCTGGCACAGGTAGGTCCCTTACAGGTATAATGTATGTTTAAAAGTGATATAGCTATATCTTCACAATAAATGCCATATGCTGGTACATCAAATGCAGTCTAGTGGGTGCAATATTACCTTGCGTGCATATTTTCTCAATGCAGCAAGCTCAGTGGAGAAAGTCCATTTCCCCAATATACCTATAGAAGCTTTACATGCTCTTACAGTGCATTCTAGAAAAGTAATATATGAACAAATCTAAAATTATAACTTCTTAACATTTTTTTCAATCCGTTTGGCCCTTTGTAGAAATCGGTGCGACTTCCCGGGGCTGAAGTGTTTTTATAGGCATAGTAATAATTTGTCATTGTAAGCAGGTGCTTTTTAGGACAGTGTAGTGTAAAATAACTATTTGGTTTAGGTTTACTGGTCCTTTAAAAAAAAATATATGCATGCTCACATTTTACATCGTCTCTATACAGCATCCGCTGGAGCATGCATTTGCAGCTATGTAAGATGATATTTTAACAGGCATATGCTTTGAAATCTTAAATGTTTCCTGCCTCTCTGGGGATGTATATAGTGTGGTATACACCATAATTTATGTTTGACTTGCAGCAGCCATAGATTTAGTAAGCGGTGCTTTAGGTATAATACTGTTCATTGATGTGTACAGGCATAACTGCTGCCTCCGGAATTTTCTGTTTTATGTTTTGAAACTCAAGTCTGCCCTGGCATGCCATCATTCTTCAATAATCGGTAACGTTTTATGATAGAATAAATTGGTTCAGTAAATTATATTATTCTTGAAAGTGCAGAAATGAAACGTGGCAGATTCAGAAACCTCTCCCACACTGTTTTTTCCGGTGTCATGGCAATGGCTTTATAACTGCTTTAAGTCTAAGCCCTAACCCCCACTTCTTCTCTTCCCTGTTGCTTAGTCCATAACATAATTTGTAGAATTCCTTTACAAGCTTTATTAAAAGTATTTAACCTTAAAAGTTTTTGTTAAACTCTTGCAGTAAGTAACTGTTTTCTTATATTCTGGTCTATGACTGGCTGCAAGCGCGTTAAACATTGGGGCAGCATAAGGGGTTGCCCCTGTCAGATCACTCTCATGCCTTTCTAGGCACAAGGGCTTGTTCCTCTGACTTGTACCCCTCTCCTGCAGGTTCATGGTTCCAGGGTTTGTCCCGTAAGGACCCAGAGTATCTTCAAGCTGAATTCAGATTTGGCATCTTGTTTCTGATGCTGGCAGAGACAAGCTGGGTGATAGATCCATGGGCAAGAAAGTCCAAAAACGCTAACTCACTTGGCCCAGACCGAGACCAAGTCCACGTTAGGTAATTTTTTTTTACTTTTTGACGTTCGTTCCCTTTCAGACAGGAAAAAAGTGCCGGATAGAAAAGATTCCTGGATTACTGAGCCTGAGTAGGATGTCTCACTCAAGTCCAAATGGGATGATGTTGATGGTATCAACCGGACCATCAAAGATTTCTTGGGTCTAAAACCAGCAACTTTTGCGCATCAGATGAGGAGCCAGATACCTACCTGGACAAGTCCTTAGGTTCATTCCATGATATTTCCATTGAATCCTAGACACAGAATTGGAAAGGCTGAACAAGGTTCTATCTATGCCTAAAGCTTTGGAAATCCAGTAACCATTGCCAGAAAAAGGCTTTTCAAATACATTGGACTTATTTGCCCATGTCATGTTTGCAGGGGAGGTGTTGGCTAAAGCAGTGGTCTGCTGTCATTACTTCTAAGAGGACCCTTGCGGCTCTTCCTTTTGGAGGGAGATGCTTATTTGGTGAACAGCTAGATGTATTAGTAAAACACGCAGCGGGCAGTAAGAGTCCTAGATTGCCAGAGCAGAAGAACGCTAGGCAACAGCATTGCCTTGGTCCCAATTTTTGTCCCTTCCACAAGCACAGAACAGCAAACATGGAACATGGAATTCTTAAGGAAAAGGCTTTAGTAAAGGCCAAGTCTCCCTTGTACCCCTAAACCTAGACAGGACCCTAAGCCCAGCCAGGTATGAGGAGACACCCCCACCCTGTTGGGCTTCTATGCCAATTTGCTCACATCTGGGAAGCTGAAATAACGGATGCCTGGGTCAAGGAGGTGGTAGACTAGGAAAACAAGATCATGTTTGAGAAGTGGCCACCACTCAGATTCCTGATGTCCAGACTGCCCCACGCACAAGAGAAGGCATCTGCATTGAAGTTTGCTGTCTCCTGTCTATTACAGACTGGAGTGATTACTCTAGTACCACAAAGAGAGGCTTCTTACCGCTCATGTTGGACATCAAGGACCTCAACACTTTGCTTGCGGTGTCCAGCCTTCATCTAGGGGAATTCCTAGTGACTATCAACATCAAGAATGCATATCTACATATCCAGATCTTCCAAGGTCACCAGCTGTGCATCATTACAGTTCTTGTTATGAATATTGGGCAAAGACAAGACTGTTGTGGGGCACTGGGCTGGGGATGGGGATGGAAGCTGATGACATAAACTTCCCTCTGAGTATAGGTGCACTTTAATAACTGTACCTTTGTACTTTGGTTTTAGGGCCAGAACTGATGGTATTGGTAGGGGTCCCCCTCTGCACACTTGCTGGAAATGTCTTCCAGACGGGCTTTGCAGGCCAGAGGGAGCAGGAGTGCTAAGCTTAACTGACCAATGCAGCGCTGGAGAACCTCCCTCCTATTGATAATGTGGCACAATGACCAAAAGCAATGATAAATGCGATATATAAAGCATAATCGCTATTAAAGCGGACCTTCACTCTGAATAAGAGTCTATCTTATATGTTTCCCACACCCTGTACATACAGATTGCTCACATTAAAAATCATCCTACCTGCATCTACTGCATGTTATGAGCCTTTAAACATCCAAGATGGCGGCTTATGGAAGCCGCCATCTTATCAGGCAGCCTGCAAACAGGAAGTGCCTCCTGACTGTGCTGCTCTGCATTCTGGGACTGCTGACCGTTACCTGACCCCAGCTCTGCTCTGTCTGAGCAAAGCACAGCTATAACCTGCCCCCTGTACCTTATCCCACTCTCCTCTCCTCAGTAAGTGTGATGCTTCTGAGTCAAGATGGCGGCACCCGTATCCTAAATTCCTGAACAGAGTTGCAGCCCAGTGGGGGAAAGAATAATAAGTTAGTGACTAAAAACATAAAATATATAAATTTTAGATGATGGGGAACCGTTTTTTAAGAGTTTGGGCTTTTCATTAAATCACGCTGAAGGTCCGGTTTAATATAATATCAGTATAACCTAACGGTGATAATACTGTTTACATATGTGTGCATAATTTGCTACTAAACTGACTATGTACACATTACACTAATAAATTAACATGTAATAATCCAATTGATATAAACCCAATTATGGTAAACCAATTAAGCACAAAAAGCTACATAAGTCATAGAATTTTTCACAAGTACACCAGAAGCAGTGCCTGTGCTGTGTCTGATTATTAGATGAGCAAGCAGCATATGTGCAGGGTCTGACAGAAGAGCAGCCATGGCCAGTTGTCATGGAGACAAGATGCCATTGAAAAGCAGAGGTGCTATGTAGTGCCTGAATACAATATACCGCTGTTACAGTCAGATAGTTACCATGCAGCACAACCACTGCGCCCCTGATATTATCCTAATGATAATTCCAGCCAAACAAAGTATCTCCACATCTGTGTAAGCTACAGAAGCAGAATGTTTAAACTGTAGCAAATTGAAACAGATAATTATAATACTGATACAGGCCCTAAAGCAACTGGGCAACTTCATTGTTGTATTGTAAGGACATGGGGATTAAATGTATATGTATGTTAGGGAAAACCATCCCATAGCAGGATCACTATTGCAGCACCCCTACTGAGTTCATCGAGAATGCCTGGACCATGTTAAGCCACAGGTAATCTCGGAGGTTGTCTAGTAGGTATTTGAGATCCTCTTTGTTGTTATTCAAGGCCTTTGGGGGGATGTGAAGCTCTGTGGACAAGCTACTGCTCCAATAGGATGTGCCAGGCGGCCAAGTTCAAATATTGCAGGAAAGGAGCATTTTGGGGCGACTGCACTGCTGATGGGGGAGCTTGCACTGTTGGGCCGATATAGGGGCTTCACCTCCCTGGAGAAGGAGTTCTCAATGAAAAAAGGTAAAAAGGAAACCCTACTGTATGAACATATGATGGGTTCCTTGTTATAAACAAAAAAGTTAAGATTTTGATGTTCTCTCCATACACAGGATGAGAGGATCCTGTTTGCCAGTGGCTGAAGCAATGAATAACTGATAGCTGATATATAAAGTACTAAAATGTATCTGGTACCAGCAGGAACAATAGAAGCTTCCGTGCATGCAGCAACAGATAGTCCTCTACTAAAAGCAATACGATGGTCTTACATTTACCCGCATAGTTCAGGACATTTATGCAAAGTGACTAAGGGATGGGGTCTCATTAATGTTGTATTAGCATGGTATTAGTCCTGCTGGTTTTTCACAGGGTCCGACTGATGGCGGTACTTTAAAGTTGGAGCAATCACATGTGAGATCACTCAGCCATAACATTTCATTGGTGTGCATTTCATGAAGGAGAGATTCTAGCCTTCCATCTGTACTTAAACTGGACCAAAACCCATTTTGAGTATGCTGGGTTTTGGTTCTTGCCCCTGGGGCACCCCGATTGGGAATTCCCTGCTATGTGAAACCCCCAGGTCACCCGTTCTGACTTACCCTTCCCCGGTCCTTCGGCGCATGTGCAGCCTCTTGTCCATTCAGTGCGCTCGGATCCACTCCTACCCTTCATCTAAGAGTCTGTCTAAGGCAAGCGGATCAGAGTGCACTGGTGGCCGCATCCCCTACTACCCTCTAACAGAGAGTGTGCCTGCGCCGGTCATTCATAAATGGCAAGGATGCAGTTGCACATGTGCTGTTGGGCCGGGAAAGAAGGTGAGTTTCCGGGCGACCTGGGGTGTTTCTCCCAGCAAGGCATCCTGATTCTGGATGCCCGGGGGGGGGAATCTAGCGGCCCTGGAATCTTATAGTCTGGGCATGGGTTTTGGTCCACACAGGAATATGTAAACCATGGGCATCAGATCCAAAGAAACTGTGGCTATCGACATGGCCAGACTTTTGGGTGTGTGAATAAAGAGCATCATCTTAACCTCTTTAATGAGGTGCCAGGAGACCAATTAGGTGTCATTAAAGAAACAGCTCTCAGTTGACTTGGCAAATGTATTTCTTTGCACATTGGGGTTGATTCAGTACCAGTTGTAAAAAGTACACTTTGGCGTTAGCAGCGCTGCTGGAATCACCACTTCTTCATTCATGATGTATGGCACCAAATGGTGAGCAAGCCCACTGAGAAATCCAGATTAGTCACTGGCAAGTGACTGGCAAGTGCTTTCCAGACACTTTTGACTGAGGAAATGTTTAATATATGGGTATAAGATCGCTTTAAAAGTGCACTTTGTGTGAAAAATAAAAGGTGCAGATGACTCAAGGTCTAAAAGGCAATGAACATAAGAATACGAAGTACAGTGTCTGGAAAAATAATCCATACCTCCAGAACCTAGTGAATAAACAGCAGCATGAAAACCAAGGTGCACGCCAGATTAGTAGGGATAAAGTGTATTGCAGTGTTGGGTTATAAAATACTAGGCCAAGCTCTGAACATGTCACGGAGCACTATTCAATCCATTATCCATAAATGGAAGGATTATGGCACAACTGCAGTCATAACAAGACATGACTGTCCACTTACACTGACAGCCTGGGAGATCACGAATTATAAAAGCAGCCAAGAGGCCCATGGTTACTCTGGAGGAGCTACAGAAATCCAGAGCTCATGTGCGAGAATCTGCCCTCAAAAGGGCAAATATATCTCATCACTGACACCTGGCCCCCTTCAAATCCCATGTTCTTAGCAAATGTCACCATTTTAACAGCCTTCTAACAGATGCCATTGTAACAAAAGCCTGGCAGGAAGAGGATGCCCATATGCGGACATTAGGGACTGAAACTCACTCTAAGAGATGAGCAAGCAAAGGCAGTCCATAGCTGAAAGACCCCCCCCCCCCCGGTTCCCATTCACCCCTGGCCTGGAATGAAGTCCTGACCAAAAATGACACACACACACACAGACACTTAAAATGGATCACCCAGACTTTTGGTCTCTGGCACATAACCAAGAATAACTGGGCCACTATTCAGCCTATCCTCAAGCCAGATACAGAAATAGAACCGGGCCACAAAGACAAATTCCCAAGGTAGCCTTTTAATTTCTGTAGTGGCCTCAAAACCAGACATATAAAGTTTACTGATCTATTCTAAAATGCCATTCTCTGATTCGCTAGATGTGCAGCATCAGGCCCAATAATTTAACGCCAGAGCCAAGGTCCTGCAACCCCACCAGCGAAAGTTATGACTCAAAAATTGTTCTGTCATTTTTGCAGGTGTCCGCTAGGAGGGAGGGGAGAGCCATATGTAGTCCCCTTTGGTTAATTTTTTAAAGCAAGTCCCTTTTGCCTCAGGCTATGTAGGGGGCAGAGCAAGCGTGTGGAAGAATGTGTTCTGCTCAGATTAGACCAAAGTTCAACTTTTTGACCTAACTGCTACATCTGGAGGAAATGGAACTTTGAACATTGTCCTGAACACACCATCTCTGCCAGGAAATGTGGTGGCAGCATCGTGATGTGAAGATGTGATTTTTCAGCAGGTACTGTGGAGCTGGTCAGATTTGATGAGAAGATGGAGCTAAAAGTTTGTGGCTGTAAACATTTAAAAATGTAGAAAAGATTCAGGGCCAGAGCCAGTGTCCTGCAACCCTCCCAGCGAAAGTTATGACCCAAAAATTGTTCTGTCAGTTTTGCAGGTGTCAGCTAGGAGGGAGAGCCATGTGATGTCCCCTTTGGTTAATTTTTGAAAGCAAGTCCCCTTTGCCTCAGGCTATGTAGGGGGCAGAGCAAGCGTGTGGAAGAATGTGCTCTGCTCAGATTAGACCAAAGATCAACTTTTTGACCTTACTGCTACATGTGGAGGAAATGGAGCTTTGAACATTGTCCTGAACACACCATCTCTGCCAGGAAACATGGTGGTGGCAGCATCAGTGATTTTTCAGCAGGTACTGTGGAGCTGGTCAGATTTGATGAGAAGATGGAGCTAAACGTTTGTGGCTGTAAGATTTAAAAATGTAGAAAAGATCAAGGGGTATGAATACTTTTTTCACTACATCTACCAAGTTAATGGCAAATTCTTCTTTGATTTGGGCAGGAAAAAAATTATTACATATATGGAAAAGAAATGAATATTTGGATGAAAAATACTTATTGCGTATAATGACTCAAAACAGATTTCAAAAGTAGTTAGATATTAAATGAAAGAGCAATAGATAGACCAAGGAAACAACACTATTAAAGTAAGAAGATCCAAGAGGCATAAGTAGGGTGGTAGGGAGGCCTGGGGGCACAAATCTAGTGGAGGCCCCAGATTTTTTTTTCAGCCAAGTAACTGGTGGTTGTCTGGCACCCGCCCACTAACTGGAACTTCAGATCGAGTTCCTTGTGCCATCCAACCTTGCCTCTCTTTGTATCCCTGTGGACCGCCAACAAACGCTGACCTTCTGGCGATCCCACAGCACAGACGCAAGCTGCCTCGCCATTCAGCGCGCTCAGCTCCGATAGCCTATCTGACACGCTGCCAGACACCTCCTTGCTCACCTCTAGCTGTGGGGAGCACCTGCGCCAGCCATTCACAAATGCCTGGCGTGGTTATTCACTCTGCTAAAGGTATAGCATGGACACGGTCCTTGCCTGCACCGCTGGATTGCAGCTAGGTAAGTGTATCTGAGGGTATCTTAAATAAGAATGCCCCCGTTAAATGGACCATAACCCAGCAGAGAACCCACTCTTACGGCAGCTTCGCTGCTCTAGACTCTCTGTCCTGCCCTGTGGTGGCTTTGGCTGCATGTTTGCAAAAACCAAGAAGGCCTAGGCGCGGGGGCCCTCTACTGCTGCCAATTGCATTGTTGCCGGCCCTGTGGCCCGTCAGACCAAACGCTGAAAAGCCTCCTGGACCAGACCATAACCCAAAGGTGGTGGAGGCCCCCTTTGCAGGGCAAGTGGTGGAGTCCCAGGGGACCTCCTCATAATCCAGCCCTGGTTGGTCATTGGGGTGTGCGAGTTGTGTGGTTGCAATGGGTACATCCCAAAATCTGTTTTAGAGAGCACCAGGAGACACCATCCATCTGTCTTCGCCATTCCTTCATCTTTCTTTTTCACCTGATCTCACTATTTCTGTATTTTCCATGCTGCGTCCGCCTCTCTTTGTCTCTCTCTTTTCTGCATTACCTCACTCTGTTTCTTTTGTTTTCCCTGTGCCGTTTTCTCTTTTCAGAATTCTTTCCTGCTTTCTCTCTATCTCTCTTTTTCACGTTTTCTCCATGTCTTCTCTAAGTCAAACCTGAATATATGTTTTCCTTACTAAGAGACCCAGCAGATCTCTTTTATGTTTTCACTTTTAGACTGGTAAAATGTAAATGTGGGATTAGGTGAAAGGTGCTGGTCAGCAGCTGTATATTTGTCCATTTCCTGTTGGGGCTTGGCCTAGATATATGGCTGCAAGCTGAGGGAGGAGTAGGCCTATGGTCTAGGTCCAAGGGTGCTTTGTTCCATGCTGGGGGAAACGAGGAAGAATTATTTAGTTTAGTTCTGTGGAACATATAGCTCAGTCTCTGCTGTGGGACCCAGTCTAAAACTGCCCTTCTAGGACCCCATAGGCTGCATCTATAAATCTAGGCCCTCTTCTGTTTTAGGCCTTTTCAGCACCGCACCCACCTCTACCACCAACAGAGCCTCTCCACCGTGAGTTTCATCCACAGAGATAGTGTGTCACAGCACCTCACTGCTCATCAATATCAGACATCACAGCAGTGAGAGCTCATCAATATCAGACATCTTTTACAGTACCCCAGCAGGCAGTCCCCTATGGACCCTTGTCCAATTTTTCTGGCACTGATGACAGCTGCTATCTAGAGATGGTAAGTTGGGGGGTGTAAGACTTTGGACACTGTGGATATTTATGCATCGAGAGCCACTTTTTGAGAAAGTATTTTTTGTTTGGTTGCATATATGCTGTGTCGTATACTGCTATTGGGTGGTTTTACAATGATATCAGCATTATTCTATTGGTATTGGACACATGTAGACTTATTGATTGCTCTCTTTGGCTGAAGGTACTTGCTTTATAATTTGTATTTCTGTGTGTGGCCCACCTTATTTCCTCCGCTAAATCTCTTTGGTATAGGGAGTTTTTAGGTTTTAAAACTCTAGTGAGATGACCAGCTGGTGAGCAAAACATCCAGACCTCGCAGAGCAAACCACCGTCATAACTCTTTCCTAAGCATTAAAAATATTATTCACTTCATTCTAATCTTATAACAGAAATGAAACATTTATTCTATTTTAATTTTAAGTGACTAATGTTTTTTTTCTGTATACAGGACATTAGAGTAAAATAAATCCCTTCATGCTGGCCAGTTATTCATCTGTGATTCATCTTTACAAGAGACGCACATTTTCTTAGAATTGTCTGCAGCACATTTTGGCTTCATGTCAAATAGTCGCGTCATTTTCTGTTGGTTCATAAATCGTATTCTCTTATTGAAAAAAAAAAAAGCATCTATGGGGTTCTTGCAGCATGAAGTGTTTGTTCTTTGTGTGCAAAATGTGTAGATCAAAAGCAAAGACAAGAAAAATCTGGTTTATAAAGTTGGTTAAGGTCCAAATGCAAACAAGGTTCCACTGACAGATGGCATGATAAACATAAATGTTTTCTGTAATTTTTTGGCTTCTCGGGGCGAGAAATTTTGACTATTCGCTGTGAATGTTGGCTGTGGTCTCCTATAAATAAATTCCTTTCCACGATGGATTCAGCTATATGTGTGATTTAGCAAATTGAAACCTTTGGACGTTTAAAATGTGGCTTCCAAGTTATTGCTGTGGTTTTGTTATGAAATGTATTTGACCAGCCATTGGTAAATGTTTATGCAGCACTGCCTTTGTCTAAAAAGAAAAAATGACCCGGCTTACGTCTGCTCTACTAGGTTCCATTTTGGTTGCTAAAGGAAACTCACCTTTGATGTCTTTATTCAAATATTTCAGGATAAGATTCGAGGTGTTGAATGGGAGGCCGATTCATTAATAGCGGCAGGTAGCGACAGTTGAGCGACTGTAGCGGAATTTTCAGAGCGCCCGCTAGTAGTCGCTGTGCTTGGCCGTTATTCGGTAGTTGATAGCGACTCAGTCGGTTTGCCGTAATGTTGAATATTGGGTGAGGAGTCGCTATTTGACAGGTTCCGCGCTGTATGGGAGCACATGATAGCGACTGGCCCTAGCGACCGGCTCCCACCATATTCATTAACAAATCACGCTCAAACAATTCTCACGCTGTAAAATGCTTGTTTAAACCCCAGAGCGCTGGCGGCGATGTGTTAAAAGTAGTTTTTTAACCCCCAAACAACCATATTTTTGGAAACCAAAAAAAACAAGTTTTTAAAATAATTTTGTAATATGAATACATTAATGTCAGACCTGTAATATCAATTCTGTACAATTTTTTTTTTTTTTTTACCTTAAAAAAATTATCTAAAATGGCAGAAGTGGTCACAGAATTTTTCACATTTAAAAAAATAAAAAAAAAAACAATTAATAACAATTAATTATGAATATTTAAAGATTGTTCCATTGAAATGCATTGGAGAGCGCCAGGTAGCGAGAGGTCATACCTGTCGCTGTTCAAGGTCGGACGCTGGCGCTGTGGGCTGAGGCTGGAATAATGATGAATGAGTCGCTATATGGCGCTATCTCAGTCGCTAAGCAGGATTGGCTTGATAAATGTGTGATTGTGGTGGGGAGCCGGCGTTCTCGTGGCGGGGCCCGTCATTACCGGCCGCTCACCAGTCCCTACCTGTTACTATTCCTTCATAAATAAGGGCCTGAATTACTTTCAGAATCCTCATTTAAACCGGCAAAATTAAACTGTGTGCAAGAAAAAATTGTGTTAAATTTTTCCCTAAAAATGTTACTGTACCTGCGATAGGGAAACTTTACATTTGGGCTTCATCATTTACCAATGAGGCAAGGATACATCCACCATTAAACTAGCTTGGAAGAGCAAGCTACATACACAAGGTGCATCGTGTGAGGATCCATCGCTTATATGTGTGCCGAAAGCTGGTCGGTGACCTGCAGGAAAATGAGGGTTTGAGCATTCTATTCGGGAGGTCTTTTTTTGTGTTGGAGCAACACTGTGATAAATACTGAGTACACATGCGCTCAGAGGAGGGCTAGAGATGTGTAGCAGAGCAAAATTCTGACAGTGATGCACAGCGAGGAGGCAGCTACAGAGGAGAAAAGCTGAGTATTCTGTTTTGTACCAGACCCTTTTGTACCAAGACATGACTAATGACAATATAAAAATTCCAATCTTCTACTTGGATTAGGAACATTTTGAAATGTGTGGGTTGGTTCTCTTATCTCTCTAGAGATAGTTGTAAATAGTTGTGGGCCAATCTGTCCAACGCATTTCGTTGTTAGGTCTTTGAAGTTCCCATCTTGATCCTGTAGAACAGTGGTCCCCAACCCTGTCCTCAAGGCCCACCAACAGGCCAGGTTTTGCAGATCTCCACAAAGATGCACAGGTGGAGTAATTAGTGCAGCTGCAGAGCAATAGAGCTGGCTATTTGGAGATCCAAAAAACATGACATGTTGGTGGGCCTTGAGGACAGGGTTGAGGACCAATGCTGTAGAATACCAGTAATGACTGCTGTTACACATTTTGCCTTTCTCCCACTATTGGTACTTAAGGGTGGTAGGTGGCACAGGGTATTCTATCCCAGTGCTGTCCGATGTCTGTGTTTCCTTTGCTGTTTTTTTCACTGTTACCACTCACAGCAGGCTAGGGGCATCTTGGTTGGTCATATGAAAGATCCACCTGCAAGTATTTTAGACCCATTTTATTAGCCATTGGAAAAGAATGAGTAAGTAGGCATGACTAGCTGACGCCAATGTCTCTTCTGTGCATGGAATCACTCCATTGAACATTGCCCTTCTGACTTGACCTGTCATTACTGGTCTGTTCCAGTCCCAAAGTAAGGAGTTACCTCTGAAGCATCAGCTCTTTAAGAATTGAGAATATATCATTTTTTTAAATATGTCTTTATAATATAAAGTGCCAATTAAGACATCCCACCATTAACTTAATATCATGTTTTAAAATAGGGAACAACTTAATAAACGAAGTCGCTTTTCACACCTGACTCCAGGGTTGGCGAACTCTAAAAATTGGGAACAGATGCCAGCTTAAGTGAGCTGTTAAAAAAACGTTCCTTTTGTAAATGAACACAGCTTTTAGGTGGCGGATGATTTATCAAAATTAATGAAAGTATTAGTTACATTATGTTCAGGAAAATACATTGTTAAGTCAAATTTAGCTGTTTTAAAAGTATTAATATAACATTCTGTACTATAATTTGAAGTAAATGTTGAGGCAAACAATTTTGAGCCTAACTACAATTAAAAAATTACTATGTTGCTGGAACTTGCCAGTAGCACTGGTTTAATTTCTCAGACCTGGTTTACCTGACAACCACTATGGGTTAGTCAATATGTTAATACATTTTTTTTGCTTTGTCACCAGATATTAACACTTTATTACCTGAGAAAAGGGGAGGCCATGAGGCTGAGCCAATGAATGAACCAAAGCTATGGTAGCCACACTAGACTAAATAACTCAAATCTAAGAAAATTAAAATAATAATTAATCGCAAAAGACAAAGGACTTTTACAATTACCTAAAACGCATATAGATATAGACAAGACACATAAAA
This sequence comes from Gastrophryne carolinensis, assembly GCA_027917425.1. Lineage (NCBI taxonomy): Eukaryota > Metazoa > Chordata > Amphibia > Anura > Microhylidae > Gastrophryne > Gastrophryne carolinensis. The sequence continues at coordinate 574,777,221 of CM051234.1, read as the reverse complement.
CATGCGAGTGCTGTTAATCCACTGCCGTTTGGTGACATGCTCCCATTGGTGAGTAGACAGCACATGTTCTTAGGGTCAGCATTAAAGGGTGGCAAACTGGGGAGTTACCCTGGGCCCCCATCGCCAAAGGACTTTAACACTAAAAAACAGTTAGTCCAGCTCTATTCCCAACTGAGAAAACCTGATGAAGTTAAAATTACTGGATGGCTTAGTACACTAAAGGATCAGTTCGATCCAAACGCATCGGAACAGGACATGGCTTTGTAGAGTATTTTCATTGTCTGATTTTAACTTTGCCAGGAGTTGGACCAATTGTTTTCAGCTATTGCTTCCATACTTTGAGGCCCATCCTTGCACCTTCTGTTGAGCAGTGGCTCTTTGGATAAGCTGCATTTCATTGTTTTCTTATTATTCATTGTCACAAGCTTGTCCAGGGTCTCAGGGCTCAGCGTAAAGCTCACTGATGGCCAGACAAGAAATGTCCAAACTGTACTAACTTTAAATATTTTTTGATGGGCGTCAGAGATCCTTCTGCACTGTCTCCACTGCTTGTCTATTGTCTCACTTCATCTGATTTCACAGCCTCTCTGCTGCTGAGGAAAGCCAAAGCTACCTGAGGAGGACACCAGATATTGGGAACTTGGTAGAGACTTGGTGGAAGATCGATGGACTGAGCACGTAGTGAAGGATGTCAGGAACTGTACAGAGACATATTGCCATTAAACTCGGACTGAGAGTTTTAAAGCAGCAAGAAACCATGCTCCCCAACCTACCCTCTTCGACCGAAGTACTCGGCCACGCCAGCCTGGTATTACTGCCAATTGGCTGATCTCAAAAATGCTGAATGACACAGCCAGCCTGCTGTCTGCATCCCCATCAGGGCCGGATTAAGTGCGGTGGAGACCCCTGGGCACAAATTCTGGTGGAGGCCGCAGATAAAATATTGTTTTCCTTTAAAATAATAGTTCAGCCAAGTAACTGATTGGTGGTTGTCTGGGACCCGTCTGCTTACTGGAACGTCAGATCAAGTCCCTTGTGCCCCCCTTGTGCGGGTGCGTGCTGCTCAGGAACTTCTGCTTTGTCATTGTCGGCGGCTGGTAGTGTAGTCTCCCAGCTGGTCCAGCAGAAAACAGTTCCCTGCATTAAGCGGCTGTGCTTGGTGGCTTATGTGCAGTGAGCGGCGCCTACTGGCAGCTCTGCACGCACCCATCACTGTAGCGTTGCTGACGGCGGCTTTGCTGCTCTAGATTCTCCGTCCTGCCCTGTGGTGACTTTGGCAAAAACAAAAAACTGCTTACCCAAGTGTGCCCCCAGTGCTATTGATAGCTTTGTTGCTGGCACTGCAGCCCATCAGACTAAAGACTGAAAACCCTCTTGGACCAGACCATAACCCAAAGGTTGGTGAAGGCCCCCTTTGCAGGTCAAGTGGTGGAGGCTCCAGGGCACGAGCCCCTTGCGCCCTCTCATAATCTGGCCCTGATCCCCATATATACTCTAGTTAGGAAAGCGCTGCCTGACTTGTGGGCCACCGCAGGAGGTTTTTGAGCCACCACTTGGGCTGCTTTACATTGTAACAAGCAGAATGTGAGTCCTGCTGTTACATTGTAAAAAGCTGGGCATCTCCCTGTTGTGTTACAGTGTAACAGCCAGACATGTAGCTGCTGTGTTCAATGCAACAATGGCAGTGGCCTGCTGTGTAATATGTTGACGCAGCCACATTCCTGCTATTGCAAAGTCAGCTTTCTGCATTGTCTCCATCACACTGAACTCCTAAGTATTAAAGATCAAATCTTCCAAGATTCTTTTCACATCCAGTTAGATCATGTGACACCAAAGTCACGCCGTCTGCAAGGACTGTATCTGACTGAGTCCCCTTAATAATCTATCTACTAGCTTCTTTTTTTGTATTTCTTTCTGAATAAACTTTGTGAGTCTCTGTGTTCATCATGGCTCTCCTCTGTGAATCTACTGCAATGGCTGCTGGATTCCTGGCTGGCTCTGAGCTTTATAGCAGGGCTGAATCATGAAAATAATCACACTTATCGTCTCTCAGGATTGGCTGGCCAGCACATCGGCACTCCCCACCTAGGGCTGCATGAAAAGCATTATGGCTAGACACTTGCCTGGGTTGTCTTCCTGATTCTACAGTGCAAAGTTGTGAGGAGGTGTCACTCTGCATTTTAAATGATTTATAAAAATTCATTGATAAAGTTTCGGATTCTGAATTTTGGACTGAATCCAAAGTGTTAGGATCAATTTACTTATCTCTTCTCTAGCAAATCTTCAGAAAAGAGTTGCTAGTGTAAAGGAGGCAGCATCCTTGGGGGCAGAGCCGGATTTAGGATGGATGGCACCCTATGCAATACTACAAGATGGCACTCCTCTTAACACACATCTTTATTAACAGCCTACTGCCCCACGACAGCCACTGGGGTTTCCCAGAAGCCCCATGTACAAAACCTGGCATCAAGCTTGATGCCAGGCAGAGGTACCCTCTCGCAGCATTCTCTCCCCATTGGCTGTCGGTTCACTGCACTATGTGACCACCCATGTAGGGTGGTAAACTAGTCGAAGGTGGGGAGGTAATGCAGAGGTGGGGGGTTCTTCCAGTATCAGACATGATGCTAGGGTCAAGTGGACCAGAAGTCATTTTTGACTGCTGGCTTGCTCTAAAGTGGAATAAAACCTGTATTTGCTGGTCCTGAAATCTAAAAGAGCCTGGAGCTGCTGATTCCCTATCCCCAGGGCATCTCAAAATGGGATGCCCCTCCCAGGATTGCTGGTATACTAACCTCACAAGCAATCCCATGATTCATGCACTGGCCACATCCCTGCCTTACGCAGCTGAAGCTCTGCCTTGCTGGAGGAAACTGGGGACGCCAGCTGTTCCCCACTCTCTAAGCCAGGCTCTGTGGAGATCTATGCCCTGCATGGATAAATACATCTATACAAGTGCTGATTAGATGAAAGCCTGTGCATGTGCTGCGGGACTGCTTGCAATGTTGGTATGCTAGTGATTCAAAAGGTTCTACATAGCGGGCGTTCCGCTGTATTTTAGGGCATCGACCATGGTCCCAGGGCCGGCTCCAGGTTTGTGGGGGCCCTTGGGCAAAAGAGTCTTAGTGGGCCCCAAAGTAGTTTGTCACATGATGTCCCCTTTCAGTTCCATTGCCACAAATGGGTCATCTTCTGCTGCTGATCGCCCTCCAGTCTATATTGCCTTTCCTATAGCCACCAATCGTCCTCTAGTCCTTTTGCATTTTCTACTGCCTCCAAGCACCCATCAGTCCTTACTGCTTGCCCCACTGCCACTAAAGACTCCACCATTGCTGTCAGTTGTCACCTGGTTCTCGCCACCTTCTGAGCTTCGAATCAACCCCTCCATTCCATGCCACCTTTTCCATGCTGATCAGCCCCTGTTGCTGAGGCCAGCCATGAGCGGGTCTGCACACAATACCCTGCATTTGATTGTTCGGGTCCACTATAAAATAATAACATTGCCAAGTGTGAGCCTGAGTGGGCCCCTGAAGATGCCAGGGGCCCTGGCAATTGCCCAGGTTTGCCCTGTGCTGGCGCCGGCCCTGCATGGTCCCCTGTGCTATGGCTCACCTCGCACACCCCAAAGGCCAGCCCTGCTTTGGGGGAGTGACCTGCTGAAGTTTGCAGATGGAGAACACACCTTCCTGCACCTGAGATGCTGTCTGCGTGGTAAAGTTAGTATAGGATTGTTTTCACAAATAGGCTAATTTATTTTTTTGCTTTAAAGGCATGTTATGAATTAGATCTCAGCTGACCAGCGTGACCCTGCATTCCTCTAGATGTTTAAAGGAGCGCCCATCGAGGAGGCGTAACATGGGAAAATAATTTTATTACAAATAAACCTCATAAACAACCCCTGTCACTATCAATCAATAATGACGATGTACATTGTGACTAATGTGTTTTTATTTAGCTCAGAGATGAGGACACAACGCCTAACAGGATTAAAGTAAGTAATAAAAGCACCTAATAAAAATTTGACTGTATGCTTTATATACCATTTGCACATTATGATTTTAATTGCTGCCAGTCGTGGTGCCCCAACTTAGCAAAACAGGAAGCATTTAAAGTGGACCAACACCCAGGATTTTCACTATCCTGGGTGTTGGTCCACTTCAGCGGTGTGTGAAACCCCCCCCAAAAGCCCCCAAAAACTTACCTTATCGGCGACGGATCAGCCGCCGCCGCCTCCCGCGCGTCCCTCTTACAGGGCGTTTCACAAACGGGCGGTGCGGGGCGCGCACTGCTAGAGGGGCGTGCGGGAGGCGGCGGCGGCTGATCCGTCACCGATAAGGTAAGGTTTTTTGGGGCTTTTGGGGGGGTTTCACCCCGCGGGACATCCCGATCTCGGATGCCCCGTGGTGAGGGAGATGATCGGCCCGGGAATCTTATAGATCACCCCTGGGTGTTGGGCCACTTTAATGTGGTCATTATTTTCCTAATTTAGCGACTGGAGAATGTTTACCTTTTAAACATTTGAGAGTGCATATTTCACTGATGTGTAAACCCAGGGATATGTCATTCCTATAGAATCAACTGCTCAACAGATGGACCCTTAGAATATTCTGCAGCCCCATCCTTGCTCTTCTGATGATTTATGATGCTGACCGTGTGGAAAATACAGATATCATTTCTAGATATGACCTGCTCATGTCAGTAAAAATAGACCTCATTTCAATGTGAGGCTCAACCAGGTCCGTCAGGTGCCCCAGCAGGGGAGACTCCACTTGAAAGCATCTTGCTGGTACAGTTCACTCCTCTGATAGCCTGACCAGCCACAAGCTTGGCCAGCAGGAAACCCCTTGGCAGAACCTGCAGTGACTGGGTACTTTCAAAGAAATCCCTAAGACATACTGGTTCCAGTACTTTACATGGAATAATGGAAATCCTATCCATAATACTCATAAGCTGGTCACATTCTTGGTATCTGGAGATTATAATGCATGTGTATATTGGTCTCCTGTCCTCTGCGGATGCTCAGGGGCTGGGATCTGGTAAAATTAGCCGTATATAACAGCAGTGTCTGGTTTCATAGTGTGTGTAGCACCCCACTGCCTCACTTAGCACTATCTCTCTATGACCTTCTAACAAAAAGTTTTTTTAGGTGTTTTTAGCTGGTATATGTTAGAAGGAAAAGCTTGAGGCCCATCTGCGGGGGGGGGGGGGGGGGGTCTTACCTGTGTATAAAGGTTTAAAGAACCCAGGTCCTCTTTTATTTTCTCTGGAGGAGTGTGACTTCTGCATCACTGCTTAACATCTGTCTGCAATAGGGTACCTGACATATGCTTTCTCTGCCAACTCTGATTGTAACTTAACCACTTGCATTTTGCCTTTCGACCTATATTGCATCTATTTATCTTATGTATATAGTTCATCTAGTGTGCTCTTAAAGCTATTAAATATATAACAAAATCTTGGGCTGCTCTGTTATCTTGATCCCAAACCTACTCGTCTGTGCTTCTCAGTTTTAAAACGTGCTATCGGGCATGGCTTCTGGCCCGATATAATCCTTAAACCGGACCTTCACCATGATTTAATGAAAAGCCCAAACTCTTAAAAAACAATTCCTCAGCATCTAAAATTAATATATGTTACATGTTTAGTCACTAATTTATTATACTTTCCCCCACTGGGCTGCAACTCTGTTCGGGAATTTAGGATACGGGCGCCGCCATCTTGACTCAGAAGCATCACACTTACTGAGGAGAGGAGAGTGGGATAAGGTACAGGGGGGCGGGTTATAGCTGTGCTTTGCTCAGACAGAGCAGAGCTGGGGTCAGGGAAAGGTCAGCAGTCCCAGAATGCAGAGCAGCACAGTCACTTCCTGTTTGCAGGCACTTCCTGTTTGCAGGCTGCCTGCAAAAATGGCAGCTTCCATAAGCCGCCATCTTGGATGTTTAAAGGCTTATAAAATGCAGTAGATGCCGGTAGGATGATTTTTAATGTGAGCAATCTGTATGTACAGGGTGTGGGAAACATATAAGATAGACTCTTATTTAGAGTGAAGGTCCGCTTTAATGGACCGGGGTATGTCAATCAGAGCTAGTGGCATTTGAATGGGGCTGGCAGGGTCATAATGAAGGCCTGTATCAAGGGAATGTGCCATGTGATCTTGGTGACAGTGATGTCAGTTGAAAGCATGAGTTACCAACATCATCTCAATTAGCGTTGCTCAAAAGTGCTGCTGACACGTCTGTGCAGTTGGGTCCAACCCCAATTACCTTGTCTATAAGGAGAACATTTTAGTTCTGTTTTCTGAAAAGCAGCTAAAGTGGCCATAACATAACATCTGAACATTGTGCTAACTAAAAAATATTGTATTTGGAGAGAAAGCATTTAATGGGGACCCACATTGATTTGCTACTGAATGGGTGTCGGGCCGGCCTGGGCAGCATTGTGACAGGCTCAGGAGAGCATTCAGATTGCTGGAGCCCGTGGGACTATCAGCGGCTGGAAAAGATAACACAACATAACAAATCCCCTTTGCTTTGTAAAAAGGTGGCTCATGTGTTATTCTGGATCAACCTTAGCTGGAAGCTTAAATGGAATTACTGAAGCAGCATGTCTGTATGCCTGATCTGTAACTATAGTGCTCAGGGCTGGATTATGAGAGGGGTGCAAGGGCCCTCCACCACTTGCTCTGCAAAGGGGGCCTCCACCAACCTTTTGGGTTATGGTCTGGTCCAGGAGGCTTTTCAGTCTTTGGTTTGACGGGCCGCAGGGCCAGCAACAAAGCTGGGGCCCCCCCACACCTGGGCAAGCCTTTTTGTGTGCAGAGCTGTCACTGCACATAAGCCACCAAGCACAGCCGTTGGCAATGCAGGGAACTGTTTTCTGCTGGACCAGCCGAGCAACTACACTACCCCCCACCCAGAATGGCAAAGCAGGCGTTCCCGAGCAGCACGCACCCGCACAAGGGTGCCAGACAACCACCAATCAGTTACTTGGCTGGGCTATTATTTAAAAAAAAAATACTGTATCTGGGGCCTCCACCAGATTTAGTGCCCATGTGCCTTCACCACACTTAATCCGGCCCTGATAGTGCTTGCTTCAGAAAATTCTCACCAGATAGCTCACATTCACATTTCAGATCTTGCATACATTGTGGGACGACCAATGGAACTAACCACTTCTGAGCACTCCTGTTGTAAAAACAATGCATCAGACAGAGCCTTAGCCATGGTTGAACAAAGGTCTGTGCTGGCAGGTCACCAACATGGCTTTCAGGCTTTCACGATCACACAAGGCATATAGAACCAACTGCCCCAACAAACCTCCCAACGTTAGTCAGTGACTCAAGCATGACAGCTCATAACATTTCAATGGAGAGGGCATGCTGGGCCCAAATAGTTAGAGTTTACCCAAAGCATTATAAAGACATTTGGCCCACTTACAATGGTGCACAGAAGGCATCCATATTTGGAATGCCCTGCACTGTGTATCACTAAAGCAAACTCTGTGTTATGCTCTCCTAATTTGGGGATTCCGTGGCATTCAAATACAGCATTCAGCAGAGCATGTTTTTGTAAGACTAGAGTTCTGAAGCCTGTGCCATGTACCTCTTCTCCATATCCTTAAAGTGCCTTCAGAACCCAGAGCAGGGCTCCAAAGTGTACCCCTCCTTTCTTTCCATTTTTCCATGCTCCAACGTGGTCATATGCCTACTTCTGTCCCTTGGATCTCTGAGCATGGAAGCCACGCCAGTCACTCAGGTGGCTCGGACCATAGCACAGCATGTGCATGACTACTATTGCTGCTCCATGACACATGCCTCCCAAATCAGCCACACCCAGGATTGAAAGCAAAGCCAGCACCTTCACTTAGAACAGAGTTTTTTTAACATTTTCTTATAAAGTACTACTTATACTCACTTATCCAGCTATCTCACATACCTCCCTAGTACCACCAATACAACTTCCCAGGAGGGGGGAGATCCACTTCCAAAAAGAACTACATTGTATGTTCTCCACATGGCACAGTCTGCTTTGACAGTAAAGCGATTATACCAAGATGGTGGACTTGGCCACCAAGCGCATTCTATTGGAGCAGTAGTTTTTAGGGCTTCTAGTCCTTCCACATATTACCGCTGCTGGTCTTGATTACCACCAGAGGAAAGCTCATGTACCACCACCGGTACTAGTACCACTGGTTGGGAAACCCTGGTCTAGATCAGGGTTTCACAAACTTTCACCACTTCCTACTTTGCAATTACCACCCTGTCACCACCAATAAAGACTTTCACCACCAATAAAGAGTGGAGGTCATATTCTGTCCCAACAATGCAAGCTTCTTCTGTGCAGTCATCATTGATTATGAACCCCTGGCCTAAAATACATAAGGTATTTACATGTAAGATTTTTAGAATCTTTGAAGTGGCTCATTTTACACTGTTCACACAGGAGGTAAAGGGGAGGTGGTCAGCATGTGTCTGGACAGGGGCTCTAATATATACATTTTTAGTGAATCCCCTTATTCCCACCTAGAGAAACCTAATGTTTATCTAAATCTCTCAATGAAGCCCACAGACAACATGCAACCGCTCCGACTTTTTCCTATCCTATAGTGAAATCTAAAACAGGCTTCGACTGGGGTACTGGAAGTTTTGAGAACATTGTCTGAGTTAGGAGAGCCTTAAAAGCTCCAGCCTTAGTGGAATAGCTCCTGAAGATTAAACTCTGGATTACACTCCTCATAATAAAATTGAAAAAACATCTTTATATTAGTAATTTTGCTTTGCAACCTCAAACGAAAGAAAACACATCTATTCCTGGAAGAATATCCAGAGCACCCGAAAATCAGTTCCAGAGTCATTAAGCAGATCCTTGCCTCCACGTCTACACCCAGGGAGAAATTCACATGAATACAAATGATTTTCTCAAGATCCATTGTGTGGATGAAGGAAACTCTCCCCAATGTCATTGCATATATATCAGTTATCTGTAACAACGAAGTGACGTGTCATTAATATGGATTCACTGCTCTCTCATTCACAAACAGATTTACCAAACATCTATTATGACCGTTTTGGCTTCCGCTCTACTCGATGAATATATTAATACACCGAAGCCTAAGATTTGTCTGTACCGCGTCATTGTCATGTCATGATGATGCAGGGTAATTGTCATTGTCTTTGACCTGTTAGAAGTTCACTAAAAATAACTGCTCTGTTTTAGTATGTACGTTTTTTTTAAAGGGAGATTAGGATTAAATAAACCATACAGTGGCTCCTGAAGGTTTGTGAAACCTTCAGATTTTCTTAATATGACTTAAAACTTCTGACTTGTGTCAGATTTTTACACAAGTCCTAAATAGAATCAAAACAAATTAGTCAAAATACTAGATTTGGGCATTCATTTCTTGAGGAAAATGAGCTGTTGTCATATAGGGAAGCGGAAAACTTATTTGAACTTTGGGATCAGCAGATCATTTGGAGGTAAAGTTAGTTAGGGGATGGCCTGCTCTATTTTCGGAACAGGGACTTATGTAGGTCTGATCTTTACAACAAGTGGAAGTGTATCAAGGAATGAACACAGGAGCTTTCTCAGGGCTTCCAGAGAAAGGTTATTAATGCTCATCTGGCTGGAAAAAATATGAACTCTACCAATCCACAGTCAGATTGCACACAAATGGGAGAAATTAAAGACCATTGTGCTCAACAGGAGCAGTTGACCAATAAAGATAAAGCTAAGATCAAGGCGTATAATAGTCAGTGAGGTCACAAGTAAACCCAGCTAAAGAGTTTACTGTTAATGCTAAAGTTAATGCTCATAAATTCATTAAGAGGGCACGGGACATTAATGGTGAACATGACAGGATTGCTAGAAGAAAATCCACTGCTCTCCAAACACATTGTTGTTAGTCTGCAGGGCTGGACAAGCCAGAAGGCAGAATTGTATTGGAAAAAATGTTTTGTGCAAGGTTAAGACCAAAATAGAGTTTTCTGGTTTAAATGAGCTGGGGCCTAGTCTGTCAACAAAAGCTGAGACTTTAGCATTGCGGAGACAGAGGGACAAACATGGACTGAGGTGGATATGGCCACCCTCACAGGCCTGGTGCTGAATCTTTAGCATCACATGGACGGATAATGTGGATAATGAGGTGAATATATCCAGGGGTCATGGTGCAGAATAGAGTGAATTCAAGCACAGGTTTTCCATGGGGGTCATGCTAAATATTTGATGAAGTCAGTGTGGCTTCCGTTGTGCATTGTGGTGTGGATTGCAATCTGCATGTAGGTGAGCTTTTTAATGATGCAAAAAAAAGTCCTACATTTTCCTAAAACAAGTCACCTGTACAATCACCTTTTTACAGTTTGGATACATTATTTTTCCAGTGATGTAAGGATACATTGTTAAAGTTTGGAAATAACAGCACCCTATGGGCTATGCTAAATATTTCACCCATTTTTTCTGCATAGCTCATAGGGTTCTGTTATGTACAAACTTAAAGCGGTATGTTTCCCACACCCTGCACATACAGATTGCTCACATTAAAAATCATCCTACCTGCATCTACTGCATGTTATGAGCCTTTAAACATCCAAGATGGCGGCTCATGGAACATCAGGCAGCCTGCAAACAGGAAGTGGTTTCTCACTGTGCTGCTCTGCATTCTGGGACTGCTGACCTTTTCCTGACCCCAGCTCTGCTCTGTCTGAGCAAAGCACAGCTGTAACCCGCCCCCCTGTACCTTATCCCACTATACTCTCCCCAGTAAGTGTGATGCTTCTGAATCAAAATGGCGACGCCCGTATCCTAAAGTCCTTAACAGATTTGTAGCCCAGTGGGGGGAAGAATAATAAGTGACTAAAAACGTAAAATATATTAATTTTAGATGCTGGGGAATCACTTTTTAAGGGTTTGGGCTTTTCAATAAATCGTGATGAAGGTCCGGTTTAAAAATATCCTTACCTCATTGGAAAATCATGTACCAATCCAACTTCTCCTGGCCTTCCCTGAGGCCAGCCCACACCTGCTGACAGGCAATGCTAAAAGGCAGAGGTACACCTTCCAGCTTTACGGTACTTCTGCAAAAGACATTGCTGAAAAATGTAGGAGACTTTAAAGTGGCGCAAAACCCAGGATTTTAACTATCCCAGGTTTTGGTCTGTCCCCCCAAGTGCACCCGGGTTTTTGTCTGTCCCCCCAGGTGCACCCGGGTTTTTGTCTGTCCCCCCAAGTGCACCCGGGTTTTTATCTGTCCCCCCAAGTGCACCCGGGTTTTTGTCTGTCCCCCCAAGTGCACCCGGGTTTTTGTCTGTCCCCCCAAGTGCACCCGGGTTTTTGTCTGTCCCCCCAAGTGCACCCGGGTATTTGTCTGTCCCCCCAAGTGCACCCGGGTTTTTGTATGTCCACCCAAGTGCACCCGGGTTTTTTGTCTGTCCCCCCAAGTGCACCCGGGTTTTTGTCTGTCCCCCCAGGTGCACCCGGGTTTTTTGTCTGTCCCCCCAAGTGCACCCGGGTTTTTGTCTGTCCCCCCAAGTGCACCCGGGTTTTTTGTCTGTCCCCCCAAGTGCACCCGGGTTTTTTGTCTGTCCCCCCAGGTGCACCCGGGTTTTTTGTCTGTCCCCCCAAGTGCACCCGGGTTTTTTGTCTGTCCCCCCAGGTGCACCCGGGTTTTTTGTCTGTCCCCCCAAGTGCACCCGGGTTTTTGTCTGTCCCCCCAAGTGCACCCGGGTTTTTGTCTGTCCCCCCAGGTGCACCCGGGTTTTTGTCTGTCCCCCCAAGTGCACCCGGGTTTTTTGTCTGTCCCCCCAAGTGCACCCGGGTTTTTGTCTGTCCCCCCAAGTGCACCCGGGTTTTTTGTCTGTCCCCCCAAGTGCACCCGGGTTTTTGTCTGTCCCCCCAAGTGCACCCGGGTTTTTTGTCTGTCCCCCCAAGTGCACCCGGGTTTTTTGTCTGTCCCCCCAAGTGCACCCGGGTTTTTGTCTGTCCCCCCAAGTGCACCCGGGTTTTTGTATGTCCCCCCAGGTGCACCCGGGTTTTTGTCTGTCCCCCCAAGTGCACCCGGGTTTTTGTCTGTCCCCCCAAGTGCACCCGGGTTTTTGTATGTCCCCCCAGGTGCACCCGGGTTTTTGTCTGTCCCCCAGGTGCACCCGGGTTTTTGTCTGTCCCCACAGGTGCACCCGGGTTTTTTGTCTGTCCCCCCAAGTGCACCCGGGTTTTTGTCTGTCCCCCCAAGTGCACCCGGGTTTTTTGTCTGTCCCCCCAAGTGCACCCGGGTTTTTTGTCTGTCCGCCCAAGTGCACCCGGGTTTTTGTCTGTCCCCCCAAGTGCACCCGGGTTTTTTGTCTGTCCCCCCAAGTGCACCCGGGTTTTTTGTCTGTCCCCCCAGGTGCACCCGGGTTTTTTGTCTGTCCCCCCAAGTGCACCCGGGTTTTTTGTCTGTCCCCCCAGGTGCACCCGGGTTTTTGTCTGTCCCCCCAAGTGCACCCGGGTTTTTTGTCTGTCCCCCCAAGTGCACCCGGGTTTTTGTCTGTCCCCCCAAGTGCACCCGCATTTTTGTCTGTCCCCCCGGGTGCACCCGGGTTTTTTGTCTGTCCCCCCGGGTGCACCCGGGTTTTTTGTCTGTCCCCCCAAGTGCACCCGGGTTTTTGTCTGTCCCCCCAAGTGCACCCGGGTTTGGGGCACTCCGCTGTGTTAAACCCCACCGTTCGGCAAGGAAACTCACCTGGCCCCTCGTCCAATCAGCTTCTCGGGGGTTTTAATATTAATGTTCGCCTGAAGAAACTGAATGGAATCCCAGCTGCACACAACAGTGGCATCACTCACATCCCTCGGCTGTGCATAGGCATACACAGCGGGCATGCACAGCCATTCAGTTGCGGCGGGTGTGGCCGCACACAGCTGAGAGGGAAAGGTAAGATTTGTGGGCGAATCGCAGGCTTTCAAGGAGGGCATGCCCCCGGGTAAAGAGAATCAGCCAGCCCTGGAGTCTCATAGATTTCAGGGCTGTTTTGGCCCATTTTAAAGTAATAAAGATTCTATTATCACCTATATTATGCACTTAAAGGGGCACTATCTTGAAATTGTGTAATATTAAAAATTCATATAAACACGTTGGCTAATCAGAGGAGGAGTCACTTATACACCTGAACTGAATCAAATTCCCGCCAAGCTTTTGGTTTTCTTCTCCTGGTAGGAAAAAAATCCAGGGATGACAGATTTAGTGTATCAGTGGTGACAGAGCCTATGACCCATGATTTCCTCTTCCCATTAAAATAAAAAAACAAGCCTGGCTGGATATTTCTTGATGCTCGGTGTATAAGTGACCCCTCCTCCCGCCATCCAGCATATTCATATGGATTTTTATCATTGGGCCATTTTATGTAATAGTGCTCCTTTAACATCTTTCAACTAAATCCCAGCTCCCAAATTAGCCTCCGCATGATAACCATTTATTTCTGACAGGCTGATTCATCACTAACGCCAGGTAGTGACAGATTAGCGTCTGTAGCAGGCATTTTCAGAGCGCTCGCTAGTAGTCACTGTGCTCAGCCGTGGGTCGCTACTTCATAGCGACTCAGTCGCTCTTCAGTAATGTTGAATACATTGTGACGAGTCACTATTTGACCAGTACAGCGCTGTATGGGAGCGCATGGTAGCGACTGCTCATAGCGACCGACTCACAACATATTCAAGAAAAAAAAAGCCTCACACAACTCTGGCGCAGAAAAATGCTTATCTGAAGCCCAGAGCGCAGGAGGCGGTGTGTTTAAAGTCTGTTTTTCAGCATCTATCAACTAGTAACAAAGCGAAAGACCTGTAATGTCATTTGTTAAGAAATATATAAAAAATGAAAAAAATTTTAAAAAACTGCTTTTTCAATGCTAGAAGAGGTCACAGAATTTAGATTTTTGTGATTTTTTGAAAAAAAAACAAAAAAACAAAGAGTGTTTAAAGAGAAGAAAAGGTTCGTCTATTGAAATGTATGGGAGAGCGGCAGGTAGCGAGAGGTCATATCTGGAGCTGTGCAAGGCTGAACGCTGGCGCTGTTCGCTGAGGCTGTGAAAATGATGAATCAGATGCTACATGGCGCTATCCCAGTCGCTAAACAGATTCTGCTTGATAAATGTGTAATTGCGTGCCGTGTCCGGCGTTCACCAGTCGCTACCTGTTGCTACCTGTCATTAACCAGGCGCTACCTGACACTATCCCTTCTTAAATAAGGGCCTTAGTGTAGTACTCAGATCTCAGATGACATCATCTCCTTAACTAAGCCCAGAAAGTAAGAAACAACTCCCATCACGTGTGCTCTGGTCTGCTGTGTCAATCTGCTTCTTTCTGGAGGTGGAGGAGTAAGCCTCTGCAATATACAGTGTGGTGCCAGTCTTTGGTCAACCTAAAAAGTGGTTCCATGTAACTTGGCTACATTATGGTTGGGGTTGATTCAGCACCAGGTGAGAATACTCTACAACTTTTTAGGAGAAAGAAAATGCAGCTAGCGCAGGGCCAGCGCTACCACCCGGCACAGTCGGGGATCTGCCAAGGGCCCCGGCAGTGGGGGGGGGTCTACTGAGGCAGCGCAGCCTATAAAGGTTGTCTGTGCTGTGCATCGGCGCCGGACCCGCCACAGATGCTGGCTGGCTGGTTTGACTGGTGGGCAGGACTATCTCTCCCCCGGACTTCCTCCTTCCCCAATGCACTGGTTGGCTGGTTTGACTGGTGGGCAGGGCTATCTCTCCCCCGGACTTCCTCCTTCTCCAATGCGCTGGTTGGATTGGGGGGCAAGGCTATCTCTCCCCCGGACTTCCTCCTTCCCCAATGCACTGGTTGGCTGGTTTGACTGGTGGGCAGGGCTATCTCTCCCCCGGACTTCCTCCTTCCCCAATGCGCTGGTTGGCTGGTTTGATTGGGGGGGCAAGGCTATCTCCTCCTCCCACCTGGACTCCCTCCTGCCCCACGCTGTCAGTGTCAGTTATGATCGCAGAGGGAATACTGTCAGCCTGTCAGAGAGGGATTGAAGAGGTGCGCTGACTGCGCTGGCTGCAGAGTTACCACAGAGAGGGTAACTTTTACTTTTATATCATGTGCCATATTCTGTATCTGTACTATTGCAAGTGTAACCATTCTGCTTACTCACCTCAGAAAGCATTCAGTTGGATAAAATGATTAAAGTGGACCAAAACCAGGCGTATTACCTCTCCCCGGGGCATCCCGCACAGGGATGTGTGAGAGTGTAACAAAACCCATACGGCCTGGCCCTTCGAGATTCCAGAGCTGGCTGCTGACCTTTCCTAATTCGGGATGCCCCACTGCGTGAAATCCCCCAGAATGCGGTTTTTCACTCACCTTTCTTGTTCCAGTGGAGCATGCACGGGCCCCCGTCCAATGAGAGCCACCTGTTGAATGACATAATCACAGCAGACAGCTCTCATTGGATGAGAGCCTGCACATGTGCTGTAAGAACAAGGAAGAGGTGAGTGAATAGTGGTGTTCTGGGGGGTTTCACACAGCAGGACATCCCAATGAGACTCTGGGGCTGCCCTGTGGCATCCCGAACTGGGATGCTCCACTCTGTAAAAATGGAACAAAACCCATGTGGTCTGGCTCTGGAATGGCTGGCTTTTACCCTGTGTGTGAAACCCCTCAGAATGCCATTATTGACTCACCGCTGGAAATAGGAAGAGGTGATTGAATAGCGGCATTCTCTGGGGTTTCAAACAGCAGGGCATCCTGGTTTGGGATGCTGCGGGGAGAAACACGGGGAGAATCTTTTAGATCCGCTGCCCAGATGTTTGAGCTGTGGAAGCTCATCAGATAACAAGGTGTGCGGTTCACTATATGCCAGATCTACAAACAGAGCATTAAAATGATATGACACAAAAACTTTTATGAGGTTTGTGTGGGCTGGTAAACCTCCCAGAATCAGGAGACGTATCTTAGTACTCCCTAGGGAACGGGGGGGCTCTGGACTACCTTGCTTGCGGACATATTATAGAGCAGTACATATTGGAAGGGTCGTAGATTGGCATATTCATAGGTCGCAGAAGGACTGGGTTCGTATAGAGGGGGAAGTCGAGAAGGGGGGGAGACTGGATGTTCTTAGCAACTTGAGGGGATGTGATATCCCAAGTACGATTAAAACTCACCCACTGGTGGGGGCATCCCTGGAGATCCTTGGGGTGCTCTGTAAAGGTTCAGGGGCGCTCTCCTCCCGACCTGGCCACCTGACCCCGCTAGGTGGCAACCCGGCTTTTCCACCGGGGCTGGAATCCCCGCTCTTAAAAGACTGCAAGGGTCCTAGACCGCTGAGGGCACACCACCTGTGGGATAGAGGAGCTTTCATAGATAAACAGAAACTGCAACTGCTATTGGAAAGGGACGTCTCTATCCTCTCCTATCTCCAGATGCGGCACTTTCTCTCATCAAAAGATGTTATAGCAGGATTGCGCAAGGACCCTACTGAATTTGAGAGAGCCTGTCTGGGCATGGGACCGGATTCACACCTATTATCATGGGCTTACGGGATGTTAAGGCGGAGTGATAAGTTGGAGGAGAGGCCATGGGAGAGGAGGTGGGAAACGGACCTAGGCCGAGCCTTCTCAGAGGAGGACTGGGAAAACGTGTATAAATCTGCCCACAAAGGATTAATAAGCAGCTCGATGCAGGAGACAAATTATAAGCTGATCACACGCTGGTATCGGACTCCGGAACTGTTGCACTCCTTCTTCCCCCTAGTGCCAGATATATGCTGGAGGTGTGGTCAGTCTGGAGCTTCGATGCTACATATTTGGTGGTCATGTCAGGCCCTAGACGACTTCTGGTCAAAGGTGAAAGAACTATCCACTCACATTATGGGTGAACCACTAGAATGGAATGTCGAGACGGTCTTGTTGGGGTGGTCTCCAGACAGTGGAGGGTTAGCGGGCGGAGCCCCTCTAGCTAGACATCTCTTAAACGCCGCTAGGGTGCTTATTCCGAGGAACTGGAGGTCTCAGAGAGCCCCCACAATCAAAGACTGGGTATGTCAGCTCAATCACGTGGAACATATGGAGGAAATATGCTATGCTAGACAAGATAGGCTGGACGCGTATAGGAAGATTTGGACGACGTGGTCACTTTTCAAAGACACAGCAGTTTATAAAAAAGTGTGGGAATAACTTACCCCAGTAAATACTACACTGGGAGGTTGGAGTAGATTTACTGACGGGATGCTCTGAAGGGAAGCTGGAGGGCTTAGTCCCCCCCCTCTTGGGGAACTGCTCGACCACTCACTAGCGGTTGAATCCCCTCTGACTGACATTGATTGGCAAGGGCTCTCTCGTTCCTATCTCTTCCCCTCTCCTCTTTTTCCCCTCTTGTGTCTCCCCTGTCCCTCCCCCCCCCCTCCCTCCTCTTCGTACCTCTAGTCTCTCTTTACCTTTTAGTCGGACTGAATGTGAGTGTGGATGTTGTCTATATGTTTTCTCCTCGTTGGTCATTAGGTCTGTCTCCTGTGCAGTTGGTCTGTAGTAAGTTTGTCATCGGGGCTGCTGAAATTGGGTCAGTCATTAACCCCCAATCACTATATTATCCCAGGGATTTAACGGGTAACACCAAGAATATATGGATGACACCCCCTAGATAGGTGGAGCTCTCCCCCCATACTGTATAAGGAGGATACAGGAAGGAAGCTCCACAGCTGTTTACCCTGGAGTAGCGGCTCAAGAAGGGCATTGTCCTGGAATAGCTTTTACCCTGACTTGAAGAATGTATTATATTGCTATGTTGAATGTCTGACCCATGTAATATGTGCTAATATGTGCTAACAATTGATACTGTCTGTATTTTTGTCTTTTGTTTTTAAATATACCAATAAAAATTGAGTATGTTAAAAATGATATGACAAAGGCGGCCCACTGAGACCCTGGAGCCAGCCATGTGCTAGCGGATGTAAATTGTCATCTCGTGCTGAATCAGCCACAAGGTAGGCAAATAAACCTATTAGGTGTATTCATGAGGTTGAAACTTTTTACATCACGCCAACTTTCTATGTCTTGACCTACTCCTTGAATTTCTCCATATTTACTTAGGTCATGAAAAGAAGTTGGTCCATTGGGGCTAGATCAGGCTCCTGATCCCATGAATCCACTCAGCTTGCTATGGCTGATGGTCGTTTTGTGGCTCACTGGTAAGAAGAATGAGACTAGGAGGTGCCGAGTCAATCAGAACAACAGAATTATTAATAGAGAGAGATTTGGGGGAAGACATTAGTCCACCTGTAAAGTGGCATTTGTGGTATATTAAGTCTTAGCTGACTCTGAAAGCAATGGTAAGCCATAAACTTTAAGAAACAAAGTATTGCAAAGTGGAAGGGTGGACCTGTTGGAAGGGGCAGCTGTTCCTCTGCACCTCATTTGTGGATGTAGAGCAGCGCTGGTTAGCAGGTAAAGCAATCCCGGCATCTAGTAAAGTTTCACACCCCAGAGTAGAACAGCTTGATGGCGAAAGGACCAAAACCCAGGATAGTCAAAATACTGGGTTTTGGTCCACTTTAAAGGAGGTGAATGAAAGGGCATCCTGGTTCTTGTAGTTTCATAACAGTTTATAAGACACAGGGAATATTAGAGTACTCATTGACCCTACAGGGTGAAAGTCTCATGGTAAGGGACTTTCACTTCCACATGTACACATTGTGTATACATATGCCACCTTCACCCCGCCCGCAGCTGCTCATCTTGCGCTGTCTCCACTGCCCCTCACATTGATGCGGACAGCACACCGGCATAGAATTAAAGTGGCCAACACCCAGGGGGGATCAGCCCGGGAATCTATAAGATTGTGTGAAACCCCGCAGGACGCCCAGAAACCTTACCTTATCACCGTTCCAATGGCGCATGTGCGAGCCGCGGCCACATTTCGCGCTTCTCCCTAGCAGGACGCGCACCCGCGCCGGCCGTTTGTGAATGGCCGGCGCAGGCGCGCTCACTGTTAGAGGGAAGCGTGAGATGCGGCCTCCAGCATGCTCAGAGTTGCTGTGGTTGTCCGTCACTTGTCCGTACATACCACAGCGGCTCTGAGCGCTCTGATTGGACGAGCGCTCGCGTAGGAGTGGGGTGAGGTGAGTTTTTTAGGGCGATCGGGGGGGGGGTTTCGCACAGCGGGGCACCAAAAGCCCAGGATAGTGAAAATCCTGGGTGTTGGTCCACTTTAAGATGCTGCACCCGGGAGGATTGTGGGATATATACACAACCTGTCACTGATTGGCATGCAGAGGTTTGCATGCTTATTAATTATGTGTTTATATTTTAGATTTTGTTTTTGTTTTATTTATAAGACTTTAGCACTTTTTTAAAGCCAACTAAAACCCAGGATTTTGTCACCCGCCCTTTCTGGTTTTGGTCCGTTTCAAAGGGCATCTGGATTTTGGTCGCCCCTGTCTGATCTCTTACCAGCAAGGTCCCATGGCACATACAGAGGCCTCCTCTGCATCTCCTGCATCTCCTGTGTGCTGCTGTATGGAGCAACATGCCAAGAGGTGTACAGCAACTATTCATTGCACATGCACTGGGGGGTCACTGGCTTAGGTAAGTATACAGCGATTTGCTAGGCTTCACAAACACACATCCCAATCTGACATCTTGTAACCTGCTCCTGGAATTTTTCAAACTCTAAAGCCAGGTAATAAAACATTTGGTCTGCTTTATCCCTATCTGACGCACACTGATTTGCCATGAAGGTTTTAGATCCACTCTAAAGCAGATCTGTACCTAAAAGGAGGCAACAGGGTCGCTGTTCCCCCCACCAAGGGGAATGACAACTTGAGATGCTTAAAAAAGGAGCAACTACTGGTCTAGTCTTTAAGATTTTGGAGCCGGCGGTCTCACTCTTTCTGGGGCATTCCGATTTGGGATTCCCTGCCATGAGAACCCCCCTCCCGGATCAGCCTGTATACTCACCTATTTGGCATTCCCCCAGCACATGTTCTGGTCACATCTCCACTTCTCTCTAAATGAGGCACATACCCGCGTCAACCATTTCTGAATGGTGAGGAGAATGAATGCCCAGGAGTGGCCAGCGGCTCGTGCTCCATTCATCTTTGGTATGCCACGCTGACCTCAAACCTGACCTCAGCAAAGTTAAATGAGCGTGCGAGCCATTGACCCCACACATGTGCCGTGGGATTGCCAGAAAGGTCTGTTTTTATGGTGACCCAGGGGGCTTTACACAGCAGGCCATCCTAAATTGGGATACCTCACTAGATAGGAACAAAACCCTAACCTGGGTTTTCTTCCTTTCTAGCGAAGCATCTGCGAAGCAATTATGTTCCTCTTTAAAGCAGACCAACATCTGCTGTAGGTGCGGGTGTTGGTCCCTGCTGCTATGAGACAGGCTGGGGGGGGGCATCCAGAATGCTGGAGCCGCCCCCGCACATAACCCCCTAGAAAGCCTGATACTCTTACCTTAACCTTGATCCTCCGCCGGGAATACAGAACTGCGATTGGGCGTCGGCCCTCAGGTGGACGGGGCTTTCCAGTGGCTGGAGCATGTCTACCTACATGAGCGCCAGGCAGCCAGTCGTGGTGCTGGATTTCCAGCTGAGGATCGAGCCTAAGGTAAGAATATCATAAATTCTGGAGGGTTTTGTGCGGGGGGGGGGGAGCTCCAGCATTCTAGATGCCCCTCCAATTAGTCTCATAGCGGTGGGGACCCACTTTAAACAGCTCAAACAGCTTTGAGATGCTTTAAACCCTTAATAGGCAGGAAAACCTTGCCATGCCCCTGCAGTGCAACTGGCTGCCCATAAAGCTGCACGTCTGCCCTGGTGAGCCCTAAAGGCCATTGCTAGTCACATGGGTGGCAGTGAAGGTTTCATTAGCTAGTAATTCCTGAGGGCACAGCAGCTGGACATTGTTAGCTGGAGTTCTTCTTTAATAGCATTGCTCATCCTGGTAATGAAGATCAGGCATGCCAGTGAGGTGACAGGGTGTTATACAGGAACAGAGCACCTATCTGCCATTATCACTGTTATAGAGGAATTGCTGGGGGCAGTGAGGAGCTGTCACCTGTCATGGCGATCCTGGCATCTCAGCCCCTTCCTCTATTATCAGGCCAGGCCTCCCACCTCCTCTATTATAGGGCCCCCACCTCCTCTATTATAGGCCTCCCCCCTCCTCTATTATAGGTCTCCCCCTCTCCTCTAACATAGAGCCCCCACCTCCTCTATTATAGTCCCCCCTGCGGTCAGTGCTGGGGGTCTCGGTGCTGGCCATGGTCATTAGCGCCCGTTAATAAGCCCCCTCATGTCCGTGCCGCGCCGCCGCTCGGGCTGATTAGGGAAATAGCTCTCCAATGCTGATTATTTTATTTGCGCCCATAATTAGCATTGTGGATCCTCCAGCACGCGGGGATGGCGCCCACATGGAGGAGGCCGAGCGCCATAATTACCGACACACATTCAACTCAGGCGGCCAGACGGGGCACCAACTCACCAAGCAAATCACCCGCCCGAAACACCCGCTTATCTGCCAGCCATTCCCTCCCGACAGGGCGAACACCCACCTGTGCCACCCTGTCCTGTCTGCCCCAGCCATCAATAGCCACAGATCCGGCTATTACAGGCTAATCAATATCTATATATCTCCTTATCCTCTCCGTATCTCTCTCTCGGATATTATCAGCTATAGCTACCTAACGTCTAATGATACAGCTTTCTTTCTAATGTTTCTATTAATTATAATATATAATATGATATATTATATTATTTAATTATAATATATATATATATATATATATATATATATATATATCCATGTATCTATCATCCGTTTAGCTAGCTTTCCATCACCCATCTGTCTCTCGATCTACCCATCATCTATTTATTTATTTATCTATCCACTATCTATCTATCTATTTATCTATCTATCTAATTATTATGTATCCACTATCCACCATCTGTTTATCTATCTATCTATCTATCTATCTATCTATCTATCTATCTATCTATCTTTCCATCTATTTATCCATGTATCCCTTATCTATTTATCTGTCAAGCCTTTATCCAGCTATACATCACCCATCTATTTATGTATTTATTCATCTATCTATCTGACACCCATCTATCTGTCTATATATCTATTCATCTATCCCTCTGTCTTTCCATCTTTCTATCTATCTATCTATCTATCTATCTATCTATCTATCTATCTATCATCTATTTATTTCTCTGTCAAGATATGCCTCCTCTATGTATCTATCTATCCCTCTATCTATGCAGCATCCATCCCTCTATTGTTTATCTATCTATCTATTTATCTATCCACCATCTGTTGATTTGTCTATTCCTCTATCTTTCCATTATCCATCTATCTGTCTTTCTATCTACCCATCCTTCATCTATTTATTTTTCAGGCTATCCTTCATTTACTGTTTTTGTTTCACTGTTATGTCTCACTGCACAGATGGGTTAAATGTTTAAGGAAAATTCGTATGCATGCACAAGCATACAGTGGCCATATATGTTAAAAGAATTTCTTTATACATTTATCATCCGTATATATCTACCAATCTATCTATCATCTATCTATCTATCTATCTATCTATCTATCTACCATCTGTTTATTTATCTATTCCTCTATCTTTCCAGTATCCATCTATCTGTCTTTCTATCTATCTATCTACCTATCCTTCATCTATTTATTTTTCAGGCTATCCTTCATTTACTGTTTTTGTTTCAATGTGTCTATCCATCATCTATTCATCTATCTATCTCTATCAATCTATCTATCTATATATCGCTATATATCTCTATCCCTTTCTATCCATAATCTGTTATCTATCACGATACTTATCTATTATCCATATATCTATCTATTGTCCACGTATCTATCAAATAAAGCAAAAACATATTTTATTTGGTTTGTGTGTGGGTGGGGGGGTGATGTAGGAGTTAAAGAGGAAGGATAGGGGGTAATATAATCCATGGGGCCTTGTGTTCTTCTCTGTTGGGGGCATATATAGGGCTGTTGGGGGAGATATATAGGGCACAAGAGAGCATTGGGGCAGAGGTATATAGGCATAACAGTCCATGGAGTTTTATCATTCTCTCAGTTGGTAGCATGTGGAGACATAAGGGGCAGTAAAGGGATGAGGCAGGGGCAAAGCAGCATTATAGGGGTATCACAGTCTATGGGGTATTATTTTCACCTCCTAGTTGGTGGCAGGTAGAGACACATTTATCTATTGATCTAGACATCATCTATCTTTCTGTATCAATATCTCATCTATTTATCTATTATATCCATCGTTCAGTCTGTCCAGCTATCTATTGATTTATTGATCTATTTATCATATACCTATGTATTATCTATATATTCACTGAATCTAATCTATCTATGGAGTTTATCTTCATAATATCCAGCTATCTATACATTTGACTTCTATTCTATCTCTTTTAAAGCCAATGTAAAGCTAGAGCCTATTTCTCAGACCCACCAGAGAGCTGATTATGTAGTCTGATATTTTTGGGATGATTTCATGTCTCCTGTTCTTCATCGATGGCTGCAGGTTCCTGTATCTACCAATGGAATAGACTGTTAATGATATATTCATTCTATGAAAGCAGAGGGAAGTTCCATGTTGTTGCAAGTTTGTTGATATGTGCCCCTTTCTCTCTCACCAGCATAAAAACTGGTGTCTTTTATACAAAGAGGAGAAGGTACAGATTTTTTTTACCTACACTGGAGATGGTGTGTGCCACACAGTGTGATGCAGGAGGAGAGGGGTGGGATTTCAACCACGTTTCTGGTTGATGTAAAGGTGGTCATGCATAAGAAAATCTGAGGACTGTGCTACATGAGAGTGGCTGGATCTTAGCTTCAACAGCTTTATTCAGCAGCACAGTGAATCCTCTGCATAGCAGGTAAGCAAACAAATATTTGTTTTTACACTTAGCCTGGACAATCCCTATAATAGTATTATAGCTCCCATATTATTTGTATAAGTATCTTATTACCTCAGTTATTGAATGGTACCTCAGCAAGTCTGGTCCTCATGGCTGCTGCATCCCATTCAACAGTAATCAGAATTTGGAATTCCTGTCCTCCATAATGTGAAGAGAAATCATACTAAAATACCCACCCTATCTATACTCCTGTGCTGTTTTGAAGCTTCCCGGGGCAAGCAAAAAATGAAATAGACTACTTTTCCTTTTTTACAAACCTTTTAACTTTAGTCCAGGTGAAAAAACGTACCTGGTCTTAAAGTGGACAAAACCCAGGATTTACACTATCCCGGTTTTTCAGTCCTTGCCATAGGGTGTTCACGCCAAATCAGGTTGCCCCAAGTTTGCTTGCTCAGCCGACCCCAGACTCTTTGAGACTCCAGGGTTGGTCCACTTTAAGTTCCCAAAAGCGCGCATGCTCATTCTACCATTCAGTGGCGACCACCATGTTGTAGGGCCACCCCCAGTGTCCTTAGCACAGCCCCTACATTGCAGTGAATGAGGTGGGTGTTACTAGTCACTGTTACTGACAAAGCAATTATGTCCAATTGTCAAAGTACTCGCCAGTGAATGGGGGCACCATGGGACTCGACCTCAGTGCCCAGTAAGTTTTATTCAGACCAGGGTGATCAGTTTACACAGTAGAAGTGGTGGTTTAGGGGTTAACATGGACCAAAACTCTAAAAACACCTTTTACAGATTTACAATGTTCCCTTAAAGTGGACCAAAACCCGGCTGGATCGGCCCGGGAATCTATAAAATTCCCAGCCCGATTCATTCCCTACCCACGGGCATCTAAAATCGGGATGCTCCACTGCGTGAAGCCCCCGGGACACCACACTTACCTTAATCCTGGTCCAACGGCGCATGCGCCGGCCGTGGCCGCATCTTGCGCTTCTCTCTAGCAGGGCGCATGCCGCGCTGGCCATTTGTGAATGCCCGGTGCTGGCACGCTCCCTGTTAGAGGGAAGCGCGAGATGCGGCTGCCAGCGCAGAGCTGATTGGACAAGCGGCTGCGCATGCTACGTAGGACCGCGGTGAGGTGAGTTGATCCGGGCGATCTGGGGGGTTTCACCTAGCGGGGCACCCCTGATCAGGGTGCCCCAGGGGAATGGACCAAAACCCAGGACAGTCAAAATCCTGGGTTTTGGTCCACTTTAACACGTCCCAAATTGGGATGCCAAGAATAGAGAATCTGCTCATTAATCGGACCTAGAGTCTTTGACACTCTAGGTCTGACGGTCAATAAATGGTGCAGTCCAGAACTGGCAACAACAGAAGGTTGGCAGGGGGCAGACTGGCCATAGGGAGACCCCAGAGAATTCCCGGTGGACCGTACTCCATTTCAGCTGGCTGGGCTGCTGCTTATTGCACCCCTACTCAATCCTTGCCTCCCTAGTCTCCCTCTAGCCCCATGAACACTCTCCTAGCTAAGAAAACCCAGCTGATGTCATACCCCCGATACTATAGCTTCAGCATTATCACAGTGGGGGTCTATACCCACTCCTGCCACATTATCTGCCCTTACAATGGTACAATAAAGCACCAGTGATTTAATAGTGAGCTTATTTTCCCTGCAATGCTATATCCATCCTCAGTTGGTTAGACATATGCTGGCCAGGAGCTGGGTAAATCCTATGCCGGTTTTAGGCCACATTCCACCTCTGGTGCTAGGTTAGGACTGGCAGCTGGAAAGGGGGTGGGTTAGTATTGGCAGACAGTAAAGCAAAGGGGTTAATGGAGAACCAGGATTCCGCATGAAGCCAGCAGCCTCTCCAGAGGGAAGGGGAAGGCTGATCGCTGAAATTGCTTACAGAATTACATTTGTTTTTCTTCTGATTTTATTAAAAGTCACTCCTCATCTCCAGAGCGCGTGAAAAGATCTACTTTCCACTCAGATACACCACATTAACTTGTTGGAGGGGAATTTGTTTGTTTGTCTATTTTATTTATTTGCTGGATAAGATTGATGCAGTCTTATTAGCTCTTTTGGTGGGTCTGCAGAGTGATAAGGTTGAGATGTTCCCTCTTTATTCCAATTACCAGACTTGTCACCAAACTGAAGAACTGATATATGATTATGTATCTTGTGTAAATAGAAATCAGAAAAGCAACCAACTCCAGAGGCTGCTGCCAGGAATTGTGCCCGTGCCTGGCTGCCTCTTCCTGTGTAATTGCTGACATGAGGCTGCCTGCTAAAGAGGAACAGACAGCAGACAATTGCTCCCCATACATTGCTGCTGCATGCGCGGGGCTCCCGGGCTATCTACAACTAGGGCTTTGTTATAAGCGCCTGCTAAAATCCTGTTGTAATCATCTACACAGGTCCTATTTCTGCTGCATGAGGCTCCATTACAACAGTCTATGAAAATAAGGCTCAGAGCCTTTTATTTCAGGTAGGTATTGATTTATTGAAGTGGTATCTCTTGAAGACGGATCAAGTTGGGCTATAGGGAGGGCACAAGGCACATGTGCCACGGGGCACCTCCACCAGTTGTCATAGCGTAGAAGCCTCCACCACATATTCCTGCAGCGTGCCCAGTGTAAGACTGGCCCACCGGTTTGTAAGGTCCATGAGCCAAGATGGGGTTGGGTCCAAAATGCAGCTCTTCTCTGCTACAATGAAGTGGAAAATTTGAATTATGCGTAATTTAAACTGGTGGGGGAAACCCTTACAAGAGTGACCATACTATGCTTAGCAGGCTGATTGGGAAACGTATCTTCTAAAGGGACTGTACACCCAATGGCACTAATAAGGCAGCAATCACATCACCTAATGCCTGCCCCATGTTCTTGTCCTCCATTTCCTACAGTGCTGAATTGAAGCCAATATTTTCCCTTCCAATTCTATTCTTCCAGGACCACGCAAAAAAGTGGTCTGACAGCCATTCTGTCTCTTGGTGCTCAGAGCATGCCAAGCCATAGTGGTCCCATACTTGGCTCTGACCACACAGGCTTAACTGGATGGACAAAAGTCTTTATTCAGCCTTACATACTATGTTACTATGACTCATAAAGATGCGCCATGACATGTCCATCCAAGCTCACTCACAAACCCTAAATTAAAGCTAAGAAAGTGGCTTTGCATAGAATACATATTTGTATGTATCTAATTACATAAAGGGCACTTGGATGTTTTCAGTGAGGAATGCTGAAGCCAGTCCAGCCAGACTGCCCTGCCACCCTACCTTAGTGCTGAAGCAGGGTGGTGGGGGGGGGGGTTACACAAATAAAAAACACCAACCTATCCCACTATCCAGTCGTGAGCTCTGGCCAATTGCTTTGTGTCTCCCTGGCTGGCCACTCGTTGCCACCAGGAACGCACACTCCCCATGTGCACGGTCCCGCACACCCATTCTAAGCAGATAAGTGTCCTTTACCAGACTCTCTGCCCAGGGCCCTCTGCCACATCTAATCCAGCCCTGTCTGCTTCTGTGTTCCTCACTGGAAGCAGCCTAGTGTCCTCCAACAGAGTTTCTGCCCAGGGGCCTCCACCACGTTTTTGAGCTCCATACGACCACACTATGTGTGCATAAGAAAATACATGGTCAGTAAACTTTTTTTGCTAGTCTGACAACAAAAAGTACAGTACTGTACAAAACGTTTTTAAGTCTGGATAACCTAAAATGTAACCTAAACTGGGACCAAAGGACGCCTTGCCTGGATCCATGGACAGTCTTGAGGGTGTGCAAGCTGTGCTGTAGCAAGGGGAACCATCTCAGCCTCTCTGTAGAGAAGCACCAGGAGTCAGCATCCAGCATCCATTCTTTTTGCGTACTACTTTTTTAGCACCTTCTTTTATTCTTGTCCCTTTTTACTTCTTCTTGCCTTTTTTTCACATTATCACATTCCCTCCATCTCTTGCTTTTTTTCTGTTTTACTCCCTCCTTGTCTCCCTTTCATGTCACATTCCCTCAGTCATTCTCTCTCTCTTCACTTTCTCTGCTTTTTCTTCTTCTCTTTTCACCTTCTTAAGTCTTTCTTTTCCACAATCCCCTCATCTCCCCAGCCTCTTTCTCGTTCTTTTCATCTCTATCTTTTCACTTCCTCTGCATATTTTTTTTATTCTACCTTTACCATGCACCTCTTTTCCTCACATTTCTGTATCCCTTGTTTTCTTTGTTCTTCCTTACTCCAGTCTTTCTTTCTGTTTCTACCTTCTTTTTTTACTCTATGTATCCTTCTAGCTCCCTCTTTTCCATGTACCATCTGTCTCTCTCTGTTCCATCTCTTTCATTGTGTTTGTCTGGGGACATCGCCCTGAATCTTGCCCAGGTTGAAATTTCTCCTAAGGTCAGACCTGCCTGGTCATGTTCCAGTCTTCATATATAGGATATGAGGAGAGCAGAATCTATTCCGTCAAGACAACATTTAGTCTGTCCCCAACCTATAATATCCCGATTGGGCCCCAAGGCTGCTACATGGGGCCAAGCCATCAAATATAGGTTATGGAGAAGCAAAATCTATGCAACCAAGCTAACATTTGATATGTGACCCTGTAAACATTATTATGTGACAATTGGGCCCCAAGGTGGACTTGCCTGGAACATGCTTCAGCAATGACTGACATGGGGCCAAGTCATAATATTATCCCCATTAGGAAGTATTATCCACATGTTACACAACAAATCCTGGTGAAATAAATGCTGTGATTTTCAAAATACACATAGAGATGGTGCAACAGAAAGAAAACACAGCAAGGTGGGGGTTGAATTGTTTATCACAAAGGAACCTGACACAATGGGATTGGTCAACATACATTGAGGCAGTGCAGTAGGCAGAGATAAGTCTAGAAGAACACAGCAGGGGTTAAAATGCTGGAGGCTTCTGCTCCCTCCGCCATGCCAGGCCTGGGGCTCCACATCAATCATCTGAGCTGACATTGAACTTGGTGCAGTGGTGGGTGGCAATGGGGCCAGGGTGCCAGTCTTTGCTATCTTGCCCTGATGGTCACTCATCAGATCCTATAAAACGTCACATGGTGAAGCTGCAGCCTTATCTGCCCCCCCCCTCCCCACCCCAACTTCTAAACTATACCCAGTCCTGATCTGCTCAGAATAACAAAACTATGTATGTGCATTGCTGTTTGTATTTTGCACTTTAAACTACTACTAGTACTACTACTTTGTGTGTTATCAACACATTTTTCAATAATTGACAGCCTGGTCAAACCATGTAGGTGGTAGAAAATGTAGAAAATGAAATATAAAACAGTTGGGGACTTCTGCTCCAGACCATCAATAAAGCTATAATGATTCTAAATGAGTAGTCACCGTAAGTAGTTGATCATATAAACTACCTAGTGGCAGGCTCACCTTCCCAGCGCCGGGGTCCAGTTCACACAGACTCCATGTCCCAAAACTTTTCCATGGGATTACCCTCCTCCTCCACCCCGCCCCTTGGCCTTTGCCAATAAAGCACACACATTTACCGCTGTCTGGACTCCACTTCTAGGGTGGCTGGCTAGTGGGTGGGCCGGGCATCGATGGTGGCTCGGTGGTAGGCATGCCAGGTGAGGCAGCTGTGGCTGCAGGTGGAGGGTCTTGAGGGCGAGGTGTTGCAAAGTCAAGGTAGATGCACTGTTAGCTTACTCTGTACAGTATATGTGCCCCTTCAAAATCACAACAAGGGCTACACACTGGGACCCAAATTGACATGGGGGCCTAAAATTATGCTGCTACCACCATGTTAGGGGTTACATTTATAGATTGACAAATCCCCTTGGTGTGTGTTATAGTTCAACATGTATGTCCCAGGCAAGCCCTCAAAGTTGGATGTGCATGTGGGCACTCAGGTTGGTGGGTTGGCTGTGCCAAGCTACAATTAGCAACCAATAGTGTGCACATGCTGCCTATGGTCCACGGTGCCCTACACCCCCTGGTTGGTCTTGGGGTGGAGCATCCCTACCACCCTCTCAGAAAATCCCTACCCCACCAGTTTTCTGTTTCAGTCTTTTTATTGTAATTTTTGTTATAACAACTGGATTGCACAACATAATAAAGTGTTGCAGAAAAAGACTTGAGTTACAAATATCTGTTATTTTAGAAATTTCCAATCACAGTTGTCTTCTTTCGATTATCAACACTCGCGTTACCTCAATTATCAACACTATTAACCATTATCAAGTGCTGTCATCAAAGAGATTGGATTGACGCTATCTGTTGAGTGATGGTCATATCACGGACCAGTGGGTCGGGGGGTAAGCCCCGTCCCATCCAGTCTTAGATTTTGTGCATCGCTGACCCCCTTCTTCAAAATGAGGGGGAGGGGCTGCGCGGGCCGGAAGTAGGGGCAAGGGGAAGGGACAGTAAAGGAGGGGGAGAGGAAAAGAAGAAGAGAAAAGAAAAAAAAAAGGGGGGGCAAAGAAGAGGAGGGATTTAGGGCCGGAGAAGGCTAGAGCCATCCCTCACCGCAGCAGGGCATTCCCTATATATGAGAACAAGTATTCCACCCACGGGCCCCAAACTTTCATGAATTTTACCTGTGAGTCCTTTAAGATACTGGTCAGTTTTTCATTGATAAAGATCCCATTCAGCCGTTTTTTTACCGCCTGAAACGGAACACTGGCCTTCTTCCAGGAACTTGCAATTGTCAGTTTTGCGGCCAACATGACCTGGGTCAATAGGACGTGTTGGAATTTGGTAATGCAATCCGGTTTTACATGCAGCAATGCCACCCAGGGGTCTCTGCGTACATTAGTGTGCAAAAGGGAGTATAGCAAGCAAAAGACCCTTGACCATAACCTTCTGACCTTCGGACACTGCCACCAGATATGCATGACCGAGCCTTCTATGGGACAGCCCCTGAAGCAAGACGCCGGGTACCCAGGGACTGCCTTAGCTATGCGTGATGGCACTAAGTGCCATCTTGTGAGCATTTTATACGCTGCCTCCTGTGTGGTTATATTTATGGAACATTTGTTGATCCCGTCCCAGATTTCCGTCCAGCCCTTTCTATCCCTCACCAGGTTTAAATCCGTCTCCCATCTAATCATGTACCCATGCTTCGAGTCAGGAGGTAGCGCCGTGAGGTGGGAGTAGAGCATGGATACAAGGCCAGGCATGGGGGTCCCCCGCAAGCAAGCCCTCTCGAATGCAGTAGTATCTGCTCCTGGGGTTTTATTTTTGAGTAAGGGAGTGAGCCAGTGGCGAATCTGCAGGTACCTGTACTGTTCGATCGCTGGAGCATTTACCTTCACTGTCAATGCGGGCCAGGAGGTCATTCTCTCCCCATCCATTAGATGATGAATTCTGCTGATGCCTACCCGCTCCCACCACGCAAACGCTTCTGGGTACTCATTTCTCGGAGGGAACCACGAGTTCTTGACCAATCTCATTACCGGGAGGTGTGGCGAGATCAGGCCCCCAGAGTACTTTATTCCGTCCCACACTCGAAGGAAATGACACAAAATCGGGCTTTCTATATGAGGTCAAAGTTGTGGTGGGATCCATATTAAGCTGTCAACTGGAGTGGGGTCACATGCAGGGGCCTCCAGAGATACCCAAAGGGGGATTTCCGTCGCAAGGTGCAGGTTATGGAGCTGAGCAATTTGCGCTGCCTGATAGTACCTGTTTATGCACAGGACTCCCAGGCCACCCTCCCTCCGGTGTCTGAGTGGTCTTTGCTACCCTCGGTCTAGTGTTTCCCCATACTAACTTCATGATACTATTTTGCATACTTTTGATCTGATGTAGGGGGATATGCACCGGAAGTGTCCTGAAATAATACAGCATTTTGGGCAGCAGTGTCATTTTTACTGCGTTTATCCTCCCGATCCACGAGATTTCATGTCCCCGCCATGAGTCCAACAAAGATTTCAGGGTTCTAAAAAGGGGGGGGTAATTTGCCTGATATAACGAATGGTAATGGGGTGTGATGTTGATCCCTAGATATGAGAGTGTCTCTGGAGCCCAGTGAAAGGGGAAATTAGACTGAAGAACTTCCAAGGCCGGGGTGGGGATGTTCAGGTTGAGCCCTAGCGACTTCTCCTTATTAGCCTTAAGTCCCGAGATCTTAGAAAAATCCTCCAATAGCCTGAGCACATTAGGTAGGGAGATGTGTGGTTGCGAGAGGATCAATAGAATGTGGTCAGCAAATAAGCATGCTTTGTGATGGTACCCAGCCAATTCCAGCCCCTTAATATCCGGGTTTGACCGAATGGAGATTACCAACGGTTCCAAGGCCAGTACAAACAACACCGGGGAAAGTGGGCATCCCTGACGTGTGCTCCTGCCAATCAGGAACGAGTCTGAGAGGTAACCCTCATATTGTACCCTAGCTGAAGGGGATGAGTATATAGACCATATCCACCCAAAGAAATGATCCCCGACACCCCATCTTTGAAGGGCATAAGTCATGTAGTCTCTATCCAGTGATAGAAGAAAGCTATGGGCAATTTTTTCGGTTCTACGCTTTTTGAGGGACATGGCTAGGGAGATCAGGCTGCCCCTTATGACCGCCTTATGAGCCTCCCACACGCTCACCGCAGTAGCTGTGTCAGCATTTTCTGCAAAGTAGTTTTTAATAGATTGCTAAATTTGCGCCTTTATGTTTGTTTATTTATTTGAGTCTTTATGCGTCAACAGCGAGTCATTTATCCTCCACTTAAAGGGTTTAGGCATTGGGGGGGACATGGTGAACTGCATTGCTACTGGGGCATGGTCAGACCAGGCTGTAATCAGAATCTGGCTCTTGCTAACCATAGGGATAGCGCTCTGGGGAACCGTAATATGGTCAATCCTGCAAAACGAATTGTGGGGGTTTGAGTAAAAAGTATAGTCTCGTTTTTTGGGGTTCAGCTCGCGCCAAATATCTACTAGGGACATGTCCCTCAACAGGGCATTGATACGGTGTGGGGGTTGCTGTGTAGGCGGGTAAATAGAAGAAGGGCTGCTACTCTGGGGGAGCGATCTGTCCGCTTTGGGGTCCAATGCGATGTTGGAGTCCCCAGCTACAACTAGTATGCCCTTGCCGTGCTCTCTAATCTTCCTCAAGAGGTGGAAAAAAAAGTTGGTCTGGTGAGTGTTTGGTGCATAATAGGACACAAATGTCATTTGCGTGTCACCTAGGTGTCCAATTAGGATCAAGTATCGCCCCATTGGGTCCGCTATACAAATCTCACACTTGAACGGTACGTTCCATCGAAATGCTATAGCAACACCCCGGGTCTTCTCCATGTAGCTGGCCAGAAAGAAAGTAGGGTATTGCGTATTCAAGTATTTTGGGGCACTCGTGGTAGAGAATCTCGTCTCCTGAAGGCACAAGATATCAGCTCGCACCTGTTTATAGTAATTAAATGCTTTGGTTCTTTTGTGAGGGGAGTTAAATCCCTGCACATTGTGGGAGAGCAATTTGAAGTTAAGGTTAGCACCTGCATGCGGATTTTGGGGCTGGCTCATTTTGCAAATTTCGAAGGGGCGAGAAAAGGAAGGAAAAGTGAGAGAGAGAGACAAACAAAAAAAAAAAAAGGGGGGGGGAGAAAAAGAAGGGAGGGCAAGGAATGAAGAGTTAGGCTAGGTGACGGGGTTAAGTGATAAAACTAGGATCTCACGCCTGGAGATGGCCCGTCTGAGTGGAGGAAAAGAAGGGGTTGGGGAAAATGCGAGGGGGTACAGGTGACTCCAAGGGAGTCCAAAGTATGCCTTCCGGGGGTAACCACTCTTCCGGAAGTTTCTGGGTTTCTAGAGGGGTCGCCTCTGAGTGGGGGATTGTCTGCGCTTATGTAGTCAAAGTCAACGACGTGGGGCCGGCGCGTTGATCGGTAAAGTAAGGGGAGGAGGGGAAGGGTCAGATAGTCTTTGGCCCACCCAGAAACTCCCGAGCCCAACTGGGGGGGCCCAGGGATAGGGTACCAGGCTTGATTCCAGGGCCCTTAGGTCCAGTCTGCGATCATCAGAACTACCCCAACCTCTTCAGGTTGGATGTTTCAGGGAAGCAATTGGGCAGGATAAGCTGGCAAACAATAGGAGCAACCTATAGAAGAGCTGTTAACGCCAAATCTTTGAAGGGCATAAGTCATGTAGTCTCATGATATGGAATCAAAAGCTTTCTGCATAGCCAGTGATAGAAGAAAGCTATGAACACCTCTTTGCTGGACTAGCTCGATCAGATGAAGCAGCCCGAGAATGTTGTCCGAGGCCTATCTACAGGGAACAAACCCGACCTGGTCCCTGCCTACCAATGTCCCCAAAAACCCATTAATTCTGGTGACACTTTATTCCTTACCCTCCCTTCTTTTTCTCCCCCCCCCCCCTTTTTTTTTGTTTGTCTCTCTCTCTCACTTTTCCTTCCTTTTCTCGCCCCTTCGAAATTTGCAAAATGAGCCAGCCCCAAAATCCGCATGCAGGTGCTGACCTTAACTTCAAATTGCTCTCCCACAATGTGCAGGGATTTAACTCCCCTCACAAAAGAACCAAAGCATTTAATTACTATAAACAGGTGCGAGCTGATATCTTGTGCCTTCAGGAGACGAGATTCTCTACCACGAGTGCCCCAAAATACTTGAATACGCAATACCCTACTTTCTTTCTGGCCAGCTACATGGAGAAGACCCGGGGTGTTGCTATAGCATTTCGATGGAACGTACCGTTCAAGTGTGAGATTTGTATAGCGGACCCAATGGGGCGATACTTGATCCTAATTGGACACCTAGGTGACACGGGGTTAAGTGATAAAACTAGGATCTCACGCCTGGAGATGGCCCGTCTGAGCGGAGGAAAAGAAGGGGTTGGGGAAAATGCGAGGGGGTACAGGTGACTCCAAGGGAGTCCAAAGTATGCCTTCCGGGGGTAACCACTCTTCCGGAAGTTTCTGGGTTTCTAGAGGGGTCGCCTCTGAGTGGGGGATTGTCTGCGCTTATGTAGTCAAAGTCAACGGCGTGGGGCCGGCGCGTTGAGCGGTAAAGTAAGGGGAGGGGGGAAGGGTCAGATAGTCTTTGGCCCACCCAGAAACTCCCGAGCCCAACTGGGGGGGCCCACGGATAGGGTACCAGGCTTGATTCCCTGGCCCTTAGGTCCAGTCTGCAATCATCAGAACTACCCCAACCTCTTCAGGTTGGATGTTTCAGGGAAGCAAGTGGGCAGGATGAGCTGGCATACAATAGGAGCAACCTATAGAAGAGCTGTTAACGCCAAAACTTGTGAAGGGGTCTCTGTTGGATAGCCTCCACCCGCCAGGGACCGCCCAAGCCCCACCATATGGAAGCAGGGAACCAATGTGGGTCCCGCGGGTTCATCCCTCCAATTCCGTTAGCTGAAACTCGCACATTGCCAAGAGCAGCGAGGGAGGCTCGGGGCCCCCTATCAGGTCAGAAACCAAACAACCCGCCCCATCGCGGACACGCTTATGAAGTCAGGACACGAGGCCTGGGTGATAACTAATAATCTTACCAGTAACAAACCATAACATTAGTGAAATTCCAACAAGGTGCTTAGCAGCCATAAACAAACATCAACATCTATCACAACTTATATATTCTCAATGGGTGTAAACCATAAAATGGCTCCGGCCAGCGGGGCACTGAGCCCATGCGGATCACAACCTATAGTTGGGGCCTCTATATACGCCCCCACAGCCTCACCTGGTGAGTCCTGCGGTGCGGCTTGGTCTATCAGGGTCTAGGCCGCCCCGATGGCCAGGGCCAATTAGCATTCCTCGTTTAGTTTACTCCCATACAACACCACCGCCTCTCGCCGGAACCGGCAGATGGGAATGCAAACTAAAGAAGTCAAAAAACATCATAGGAAACTTCAAAAGCAAACAGTGCACATATATTCAAGCATAATGCTGGGAGCGTCCGACGCCCACCGGTTCAGAGAGAACAAAGAGGAGGAAAACATATATATGATTCCCTATCTCTCGTGGGAGGCAAACGTCCCCATTAAGATTTTAACCATCACCTCGATGCAGTCCAACAAAAGAGAAAAAAGAAAAAAATGTCCATCCTGGGGGTTCTTGAAAAAGAAAAACCTACGAGTCGTTGCTAGTTGAACGATGAATGGACAAAACCTCTCGCCAGAGTCAGCCGTTGTCAGACTGGAGGGCCTCGGTTGCACGCGATGGCGTTGATGTCGGGTATGGGCGCTGGCTACTGGACCGCTGGTACCGTCGGGTGGTTCTGGGTCGCTGCTTCTGGGGTAGCTCCAATGCGGAAGAGGGGTCGACCTGCATGGTCAGTCCCAAACGGACTTTCTAATAGCTCTGCATCTCTGATGCCAGGATTAACAGACGATGGTGATGGAGGCGCTGGGGTTGCTGCTTGGGACTCTGGTTGTGACTCAGATTGCGAGTCCCGGAGCTCTGGTGAAGGTATGGGGGAGGAGGGATCATGCAGCCTATTCATGGGCCCTGCTGCGGCTGCCATTTTGGGCCTGATAGTGTGTGCCGAGTGCTTGGGGGTATGCACCGGCTTACCTTGGTCTTTATGCCCCATTCACTGCTCGGATGCTCCTGATTCCTGCGGGGTGTGGTTGGTTCGGAGGCCTCTGCGATGATGTTGCCGGTGGTGCTAAGGTCTGGCTGTGTGACGATCAGGGTGCGTACGCCATATTGGGATGTGCCTCACTTGCGGTAGGTGATGCAAAAGGCAGCGTGAGGTTGTGCAGCCAGCCTCCCCCTCTTTCCTGGGTGCCCAAGTATAACAGGACCCACTGCTGTGCTTGCTGCTGGAGGGGCCCCTGGAGCCCCGTTATGTGGCCGAGCCCGACCCACTTCAAGCTGCCAACTTTTTATTCTGCCTGGGTGCCCCAGTATAGCAGGGTGCCTGGAGATTGTGCAGGCTTGACCCCACGGCTGTGCTTGCTGCTGGAGGGGTCCCTGGAGCCCTGTTATGTGGCCGAGCCCGACCCGCTTCAAGCTGCCAACTTTATATCCTGCCTGGGTGCCCCAGTATAGCAGGGTGCCTGGGGACTGTGCGGGCTTGAACCCACTGCTGCGCTTGCTGCTGGAGGGGTCCCTGAACGCTATGTGGGCGTACCGGCTGCTGTTATATGTGCTGCCGGAGGGGTCCCTGAAGCTCCGTTGTGCGTCCGCCTTTGTTACACATTAGGCGGCGGCAGCCATCTTGGATCCAGCCGCCCGTGAGTGCTGGCGGCGCTGCCCCTGCTCTGACGGCTTCCCCGCCTCCAGATTGCGGCCGTGCACTCCCGGGACGTCCACAGACTGGACCGGACCCGAATCGCCGCTGCTGCTGATGCTGTGCAGCAGTATTCCCCCGCTCGCCGAGAAGCCGGTTTAGCCTGCGGCCATTTGTCTCGGCTGCTCGCGAGCGCCCCCCGGACCCCACCAGTTTTAAACCTAGATTCAAACAAAGGAAAGTCTTTAGTAAATTGTTCAATGTTTCCTGTACAAGCAGCCCTCTAGTTGGTCACCACTTACCCCTCAGACTGCCTAGCGCTGAGTTTTGGCCAAGCCACCACCTTTAGGTCATCCCTATTTTTCTTGGCCTAGGCATCATCCTTGGGTTCCAGACCCACCCCCCATCATGTTGTGGCAATCTCCACCCATAACTCCTCCCACAATGCTTTGGGGGTAGATCCCTCCATCTGGGCGTCATTAAATCAGCCATTCAACTTACCCCTTGTTAGTTTGCACCCAGGGTGAGTGGCTAATGCAGTGGTCTCTTGGCTGAAGGGGTAGCCACTATGCCCACTCCCAGGCCCGGAATGGATGGATTCTAGGCTACTGTCCAGGGTAAGCACAGGACTGGCTGCTGCAGTGCTGCCCAGCCTTTGGCTCTGCCGTTTGCTCCACAGGAGTCTCCACTGTGGACTCTGCAATAGGGCCCACACTGGGGTCCACACAGGACTCCGGTGTCCTGACCTTTGCTTTGGTTGATCCGTAGTGGGCTGTGCCAGGAGTCTTTGGAGACCTGGTTGTGTGACTCCCGCTGCTGATGCCTCACACTGAGGGTAAGTCACCCTTTCATGCCATTCGCCTATGCATGTGTGCCACATTACACTCCAGCCAAGGTGCAAATAGGTGACAAAGTGGCCGCGACATGTGAGCAAAGGCTCATGGTGCCACAGCAATAGCAGAGGCCTGGTCTTCAAAAGTTACAGGCCCACAATACTGTGCTGCCACTGTCACACAAACCGCTCTGGCATGTTTGTATGCGACGCAGGGGTGCCTAAGTGATTTCTGTATTATGTTTGTGCTGACAGCAGTAGTGTAGTGGAGAATTAGGCACGCCACTTGGCCTAAGTGCATCTGCCTTGCATTGTGGATGATGGGGGAGGGTGGCCTACTAAAACTATGCTGACAACAGTTGGGGTAAGTATGTAAAAATGTGTGTGCATCCACAGGCACACATGTGTAAAACATGCATTCATTTTTATTTATTTCTCTTTGCAGGTACAATGTTGGTCCCCTGAAAAATAATTCAATTTCTAAAAAATACTTGAGAAAAAAACAAACCAAAATGTATTAAACAATAGTTTTATACTTTATATGATGTGTAGTGGCAAGCGAAACCAAAGAAACAGCGGTGTATCGTGGTAAAATCAAAACACAAGGTGGCTGAAGTTTGAGGTGAGTAACAGCGAGTAGAAGCAGATGACATGGCAACCAAGGAATTAAGGTTAGTATGTTGAAGGACATGCCCACTGCACAGGATGCCCTAGATGCCAGCAGGGGGAAGAAGGTAGGCATCTAGAAGGACATGCACACTACATGGAATGCATTAGATGCCAGCAGGGGGAAGAAGGTAAGTATGTAAAAGGACATGCACACTACATGGAATGCCACAGATGCCAGCAGGGGGGAGAAGGTAAGTATGTAGAAGGACATGTAGACTACATGGAATGCCACAGATGCCAGCAGGGGGAAGAAGGTAAGTATGTAAAAGGACATGCACACTACATGGAATGCCACAGATGCCAGCAGGGGGGAGAAGGTAAGTATGTAAAAGGACATGCACACTACATGGGTATACTGGCGAAGGACAGCAAGAAGCACCTTAAAATAGCAGGGAAAACAAAAAAGGCATATGCCGGAAAGCCACCAGAGGACACGGCACAACGTGAAAACAATGGACGGCTACTGAGATGATTATTTTGATTATTTGTCAGCAAATACCCCCCTACAATGTAATATGGATGCATATGTCATTGTTTAGTAATAAGGAACCAATCTTGTGACCGGAGAGTGGCAGGTTTGGTTCCTGGGACATGACTGAAGTGCTCTTGAGTAAGACACCTGTTAGGACGAGCGCTGCACGCCCATCTAGCAGCACTTCACTTACCTCCATGGCTGCATCCAGCCATCATCCATTTTGCAGCACTTCCCTCATGGCTGTTCCCAGCTGTCCGCCTTCCCCAAATGCTTCCTTCTCACATGCTCAGGTGCGCGCACGTCTCCGTCCACTAGAGGGTGAGCGCACTAGATTCCTGAGATTTAAAGGGCCTGTACAGCACTGATTGGTGCCTGGTCATCCAATCCTGCATCCACTTCTCCTATTTAAAGAGGCACTTCCTTCCTTCAGTGCCAGATCTTGGTCTCTCCATGCTTGTTGAAAGCCAGACATTCTTGCATTGCTCTGCCTGTCCCCGACTCTGAACCTTTGCTACCTGCCCCGACCTCGGCTAGTCACCTTTACCGCGAACCTGTGCTGCCAGCCCCGATCTCTGCCTGTACTTACTACGCCTTTTGCCTGCCACTTGTGTACCTCGCTGAACCTCGGCTGACTGTGGGACTGGGCCGCTGTTGGGGGGTAGCGACCTGGGGGCCACTCGCCGCACAAGACCAACCTGCCTTGCGGTGGGCTCTGGTGAATACCGGTGGCCCCTTAGACTCCGCTCCTCTGACACGGTACCCACCATCGGTCCCACAGTTAAAGCGGATCCACACCCGAGTCCGCTCCACCCGGTCCGTGACAACACCTAATCCCCTATCTGCTCCCTGAGCGACATATTTGGGCAGCCCAACTCTCTGGGCACATGTGTACTAACTGCTTGTGTTGTGTCTCACTGCATGGATGGATTAATTGTGGAGGAAAAATTAATGTGTACACACATTTAAAATGGCCATATATGCAGGAATGTAGTGTTATTCCAAAGAATAATTCTATATTGTCGGTGTACAACCTGCAGCCCAGGCTGCTCTGCATTGCAGCCCCCACCTGGGTGAACGTGTCTAACAGGACTGGTTCCCCTCTGCCAAGCTCTGCCTTACATCATATCTCTGTATGTATATTTTTATATATATTTCAGGGCGCAGCTGTCATGAGGCCATGGCAGTGCTGGGAGGGCAATGATTGCACGACATTTAACACATTGGCACTGGCATTGCGCGCTGGCCTGTTGTTTTTTTGTTGTTGTTGGAACAAGGGGCCGCACAATGTCAAGCCCCCCCCCCCCCCCCCCCCCCGCGGGTGCCACTGCAGTAATTTCAATTTGTGCACCCCCCTAACTGGCAGCAGATGCAATCACGAGCCCCCCCCCCCCCCCAGGCTGCCCGAAGACATGTTCATGCATCCAACCTCCATGCGAGTGTTAGCCCACTGCACCTGTCTCTTTCCTGTGAGTCACATTTGCGGGTTCTTATTATGAACTGTGGGGTCTGGGCTCTTATTTATGCTGGTATAAGTACATATGTAGTAATAAGTCAAGGCAGCTGAAGCTAGTGGTCATTTTTTTAAGATGTTTTACTAGTCGTGAACTCACTTTCTAAGCTTAGAGTGACTGAGAAGTGAAGAGCATGTTTTTTTTTTTGGGGGGGATCTTTCTGGAGTTCGCCTCAGTCCATAGAGAGGGTTGGTTATCATTTATATGTGCAGCTTTTGTTGTTTTTGGGCCCCCTTGAAAGGCAATGATGCCCTCAGATAAAGATTGTACACCCTGTATATATATTATATTTTATATATCCTTGTACCATATAGATGGAAACTGGGCACTGTACTTTGTTTGGACACATCTATTGATGCTCTGAGAAAGACACACAGGTATCTGCACACACTTTCTCATCCTATTTTGGCAGGTTGGAGGATGAAACAGATTTTCTGTTTGCCAAAGAAAAAGACAAGCTGTCATTCCAGTAATGTGGATAGTCTGGATGGAGACAGCCTTTTTGTTCTCAGGATGAGGATTGCTGCTGATGGCAGCACCCAATCCCCACCCATCCACCACCCAGAGGCAGGGTGAGGGACCAACCTGTAATGTGCCCTGCTCCTGCCTAACTCCAGGCAGCAAACACAGGGGGCATAGAGCACTGCACAGTGTGGCAGAGGGAAGCTCAGCCACTGGCAGCCATCACTGCAGCCCTCCTCTCCTCTCTCTCTCTCTCTTCCAAAGCAAATCGCAGCCACACAAGTGCATTGAGTGTCATTTAAAGTGAATTAAAATTGATTATTGTCATCAAGCTAGA
Source organism: Gastrophryne carolinensis (assembly GCA_027917425.1). NCBI lineage: Eukaryota > Metazoa > Chordata > Amphibia > Anura > Microhylidae > Gastrophryne > Gastrophryne carolinensis. The sequence continues at coordinate 574,735,902 of CM051234.1, read as the reverse complement.
AATAGGTAAATGTTAGATGTTTAATTGTGAAAGGGGGGCTGGAGAGTCTGCTTAAAATGAACAATTTAGCACAGGAGACCTGCCATGTGAATAATCAGTTTCATGGATATCATGTTTAATTCTTTTTAGCTATTAGCTCTTCTTCATCTCCCAGCAAGCCGAGCAAACATGCAAAGTAATGTGTGTGAGGCTGAGATAGGTATAACAGGCCCACACATGACACCATAAGCTGGCCATTACCAGTGTTATATACATGGAAATAATGAGCGGTAGAAGTAGTGTATTTGAATGTTACTTAAAAGAGTGTTGAAACATAAATACATTTAACTAATTAGGCATTGGCCCTTAAGGGGATTGGCCAATGCCTAATCAGCCAAGGTTTGAAAATGATTTACCTGGCAGCTTACCTGATGCAGTGTCAGTCCTATGCTGTCTCTTTGGTCTGGTCACTGAAAGGAAATGGAATTTCTTCTTCCACTTCCTCTGTCTCCATTGCCCCCCCCCCCCCCTGGATCTGGACCAATTCAATCATTAGGCTCATGTTAAGTTGACACCCCCTCAGTGATTGCCTATCAGTCAATCCCTGCTCAATCCAATCTATTAGCACTAGTTTTTGAGCGCTGGCATCTCTTTCTTTTTTGGTGCTGTAATTTGAACAGAATAGCACTGGAAGTCACAGCTCCTAATGTTAACTAATTAGCAGTGATTGGCAAGGTATTGACCAGCTCGTGCCAGTGCCTGTTGGACCCAAAAGCAGATTATAACCTCTCCACTTTGTACCACTGTCTTTTAGTTGCTGTACACAGTATTTATTCTTTTTTTGGCACCCTAAAAGGATTGGCGCTGCATGTAACAGGCACTGGTCGCCGTTTCATCATTCCAGTTACACTGCTGGGGACAAAGGGGACAAACTTTATAGTGCATTTAGGTGTTGTTGTCCAAATTAAAGATTGGTAAGCAAAACAAGCCATGAAAATGGTTTTACAAGAAAAAATAAACAGACATTTGGCGACATCTAGGTTCTGCGTTTACATTATTGCCAACTCACAATGTAAGTTCTGTACAAAAAAAAGTGTAATATTATTCATAAGCATAAAACACTTCAATTCAGTTCTGCCTATCTTTGGGATCTATGTTCTATGGGATGTTAATCTACAGCACCACTATAAACTGGCTTGGCAAAAACAAGCGCACTCGGCACTGCAAGCTATATAGTGCCAGTGATAAATTAGGTGTAGGTTGCTGGCTGCATCAGCATTGCCTGTTTTGCTGCTGAGGCAAAAATATTGGCGCTGAGTGGTATTAACAGGCACTGACACTTGATAAATGAGGCTTTAAAGTGGACCAACACCCAGGATTTTCACTATCCTGGGTGTTGGTCCACTTCCGCGGGGAACCCCGAACAGCACCCGCTGTGTGAAACCCCCCAGAAAGCCCCTAAAATCTTACCTTATCGGCAACGGACAAGTGATGAATAAGCCACCGCCGCCTCTCGCGCGTTCCTCTTACAGGGCGCGCGGGAGACGGCGGCGGCTTATCCATCGCTTGTCCGTCGCCGATAAGGTTCGTTTTTAGGGGCTTTCTGGGGGGTTTCACACAGCGGGGCATCCCGATTTCGGATGCCCCGCGGGGAGGGAGCTGATCGGCCCGCAAATCTTATAGATTCCCGGGCCGATCAGGGGTGGGTGTTGGTCCACTTTAAATGTAAGGTATAGCATATGTAATATAATGTATTGTGTAGTGTATGTGGTGTAATGTATAGTATATGTAGTATAATGTCATGTATAGTATGTGTAATATAGGGCCTGATTTACTATTTTTTTTACAGTGCACCTTTCTCCAAAGCGCATGGTTTCCGCGGTTGAACTCCAGGGCAAACCCTGTATAAACTGTAGTGTTGCTAGCTGGTTGCAAGCTGCCTTCGGACATTGTTGCTACATAGGCTAAGCCAGGGTGTGCCTACATTTGTAACATTTATTCATTATTCATTATTTTAGCAGCTAGTGTACCAAGGTGCACATACCACATGCACTTACACTGCACAAATTGACTTTCTTCCAAGAAGCTTACACTGTGCGCCTGCTTGTACTTGGGTAGGGCTCTCAATTTAGAGGCTTATTCACTACTAGCAGCTCTTAGAGCGACCGCTAGTAGACGCTGTAAGCGGGTCTCGGGCTCTGTAGCGTAGCGGTCGCTGTAGTAACCTGGCCGGCACTGATGAATGTGATGTGTGTTGGGCGCTCTAACAACAGTATAATGCTGGATAGGTAGCGCCAGCTCAATGTGTCTGGCACTCGGCTCTCAACACCATACTTAAACCGGACCTTCAGTGTGATTTAATGAAAAGCCCAAACTCTTAAAAAACAGTTCCCCAGCATCTAAAAGTAATATATTTTACATTTTTAGTCACTAACTTATTATTCTTTCCCCCACTGGGCTGCAACTCTGTTCAGGAATTTAGGATACGGGCGCCGCCATCTTGACTCAGACGCATCACACTTACTGAGGAGAGGAGAGTGGGATAAGGTACAGGGGGGCGGGTTATAGCTGTGCTTTGCTCAGACAGAGCAGAGCTGGGGTCAAGTAAAGGTCAGCAGTCCCAGAATGCAGAGCAGCACAGTCAGGAGGCACTTCCTGTTTGCAGGCTGCCTGATAAGATGGCGGCTTCCATAAGCCGCCATCTTGGATGTTTAAAGGCTCATAACATGCAGTAGATGCAGGTAGGATGATTTTTAATGTGGACAATCTGTATGTACAGGGTGTGGGAAACATATAAGATAGACTCTTATTCAGAGTGAAGGTCCGCTTTAAGAAAAAACTATACACAAGCAGCGCCGGCGCTCTAAAGCTGGGCGCTGTAGCATAGAGCGCAGAGGCTGTGTGATCAAAGTCTGTTTTTGAACACATATACACCAGTAACAAAGAGAAAACACATGGAATGAATGTTTTAACACCGTGACAATGACACTTTAGTGCTGTACATACAATTCTGCATAAAAAATATAAAAAAATAAAAAAATATATAAAAGTGTTTATTTACAGCCAGGAGAGGTCACACAATGATTTGAGCAAAAAAAAAAAAATGTTATTGCCCGAAATGCAATTTAAACACCAACAAATGAAACGCCATTGAAATGTATGGCAGAGTGACACTAAGCGAAAGGTAATACGTGGCGCTCCTGAACCTAGAGCACCGGCGCTATACACTGAGCCACCTCTGGTAATACATGTGATGCTACATGGCGCTGTTAGAGGCACTCACCAGATTCGCTTTCTTAAATGTGGTTTCACATACAGCGTCCGACGTTCACCAGACGCTACGTGCCGCTAGGTAGCACTACATGTCGCTAGCTGTTCTTAAATAACCCCCTTTATATCCTATGGGAATTGGGATTCCTGCGCCTGTATAAACCTGCGCACTGACACGTTCTGCGCTGCTTTATGCTGACCGTTTGTGTCACATTTGAATGCGCTGTGTTTCATAAAAATGAATAAATATGTTTTTCACCCATGACAAGGTGCGCTCATGTAGGCTCATGTGGTGCACCCTGTCTTAGCGCTTGATTAATTAGGTCCACAATGTGAGGTATAGTAAATGTAGTGTGATTTAATGTATAGTATATGTAGTATAATATAATGTATAGTATCGGTAGTATAAAGTAAGGTATGGTATATGTAGTGTAATATAGAGCCGAATTTTCAAAGTGCGCCTTTCTGTGCCATTTAGCGCCATTGTTATGGTGTACTTGTCAGCCTTAGTAGGACCACGACATTTTATTTTTTGCCACTGTTATTTCCAGAATGCCACCGCAAGTCAAATCATCTGTTGTTAATCTTCTGGAATTAGTGCACTTATCCTTATTGGTCAGCTTGTGCCTGTGTTTGTAGCTATGGACCCATATGCTGATTTTACCATCGCCAGTTAGCGCTGCATGCCATATTTGCTAATAGTATAATGTCATGTATAGTATATTTAATGTAATACCATGTATAGTATATGTAATGTATAGTATACGTAGTGCACTTATCCTTATTGGTCAGCTTGTGCCTGTGTTTGTAGCTATGGACCCATATGCTGATTTTACCATCGCCAGTTAGCGCTGCATGCCATATTTGCTAATAGTATAATGTCATGTATAGTATATTTAATGTAATACCATGTATAGTATATGTAATGTATAGTATACGTAGTGCACTTATCCTTATTGGTCAGCTTGTGCCTGTGTTTGTAGCTATGGACCCATATGCTGATTTTACCATCGCCAGTTAGCGCTGCATGCCATATTTGCTAATAGTATAATGTCATGTATAGTATATTTAATGTAATACCATGTATAGTATATGTAATATAATGTAATGTATAGTATACGTAGTGCACTTATCCTCATTGGTCAGCTTGTGCCTGTGTTTGTAGCTATGGACCCATATGCTGATTTTACTATCGCCAGTTAGCGCTGCATGCCATATTTGCTAATAGTATAATGTCATGTATAGTATATTTAATGTAATGTCATGTATAGTATATGTAAAATAATGTAATGTATAGTATGTGTAGTGGAATGTAAATTATAGTATGAGTAATGTATAGTATATGTAGTATTACATAATGTATAAGTATATGTAGTCTAGTGTAATGTAATGTGTTGTATATGTAATATAATGTTATGTATTGTATATGTAGCATAATGTCATGTATAGCATATGTAGTGTAATGTCATATGTAGTATAATGTTATGTATAGTATATTTAATATAATGTCAAGTATAGTATATAATCTATAGTATATGTAGTATTATATAATGTAGTCTAGTGTAATGCAATGTGTAGTAACTGTAATATACTGCTATGCATAGTATATGTAGTGTAACAATATTAATAGTATATGTAGTATAATGTAATGTATGCTATATGCAATATAATGTCATGTGTAAAATACCATAATGCATACTATAATGTATAGTATATGTAGTATACCATAATGTATAGTACATGTAGTGTAATTTCATGTATTTGTAGTATAAAATAATGTATAGTATATGCAGTGTAATATAATGTGATGTATTGCATATGTAGTGCACTATGATGTAATCTATATGTAGAATAACATATGTGTAGTGTAATATAATGTATAGTTTATGTAGTATAATGTCATGTATAGTATATGTAGTGTAATCTGATGTAAGTATAGCATATGTAGTGTAATGTATAGAATATGAAGTGCAATGTAGTGTATATGTAGTGTAATATAATGTATAGTATGTTTAGTATAATGTAATATATATAGCATATGCAGTGTAATGTAATGTATAGAATATGTAGTATAATGTAATATATGGTATATGTATTGTAATATAATGTAATAATAGTATGCATAGTATAATATAAAGTATAGTATGTGTAGTATTATGTAATGTATAGTATGTGTAGTATAAGGTCATGTATAGTATATGTAGTGCAATCTGATGTAATAAATAGTATATATAGTGTAATATATCGTAGTATAGTATGTTTAGTATAATGTAATATATATTATATGTAGTATAATGTAATGTATAGGATATGTAGTATACTGTAATATATATATATATATAGTATATGTCGTATAATATAATGTATAATATAATGTATATGTGTGTATGTGTGTGTGTAGTATAATATAACGTATAGTATGTGTAGTACAATGTAGCGTATATTATGTGCAGTATTATGAAATGTATAGTATGATTAGAATAATGTAAATTATAGTATATGTAAATGAATGTAATGTATAGCAGATAGTAGTATAGAGTCATGTATTGTATATGTAGTATAATGCAATGTATAGTATGTTTAGTATCATGTAATATATATTACATGTAGTATAATGTAATGTATAGGATATGTAGTATACTGTAATATATAGTATATGTAGTGTAATATAAAATAATAATATTATGTGTAGTATAATGTAACGTATAGTATGTGCAGTATTATGAAATGTATAGTATGATTAGAATAATGTAATTTATAGTATATGTAAATGAATGTAATGTATAGCAGATAGTAGTATAGAGTCATGCACTGTATATGTAGTATAATGCAATGCATAGTATGTTTAGTATAATGTAATATATATTACATGTAGTATAATGTTAATGTATAGGATATGTAGTATACTGTAATATATATATAGTATATGTCGTATAATATGTTTTAATAGTATGTGTAGTATAATATAACGTATAGTATGTGTAGTATAATGTAACGTATAGTATGTGCAGTGTTATGAAATGTATAGTATAATGATTATATATATTATTATAGTATAATGATTATATATGATTAGAATAATGTAAAATATAGTATATGTAAATGAATGTAATGTATAGCAGATAGTATATGTAGTATATGTAAGTCATGTATTGTATATGTAGTATAATGCAATGTATAGTATGTTTAGTATAATGTAATATATATTACATGTAGTATAATGTAATGTATAGGATATGTAGTATACTGTAATATATAGTATATGCAGTGTAATATAAAATAATATTATGTGTAGTATAATGTAACGTATGGTATGTGCAGTATTATGAAATGTATAGTATGATTAGAATAATGTAATTTATAGTATATGTAAATGAATGTAATGTATAGCAGATAGTAGTATAGAGTCATGCATTGTATATGTAGTATAACATGTATAATAACATAATGTATACTGTATGTAATGTGAGAGTAAAAAAGGATCGCCTTAAATAAATACAGGCCACACAAGCTATAGAATGAAAGAAGCTAATATTAGTAGATATAGACATAAATGTCAGTAATAAATCTATGGACACGAGGCACAGACACATAAACAAGGGAGCGATTTACACCCTGTGCCCCCCATTCTCCCCATTGCGGGGTGACAGGAAAGGGTTAATGCGGGGGTACAGTTACGGGTCACGGCAGGGGGGTGCCGGTGCCATATTCTAAGCTGTTTTTAGCCATGATTTGGACTTTTGAGCGGGTAAAGTGTATGGAAAGCCGCCATCTCCCTGTGGCCGGCGCCCGCAGCTCCTCGTCCACAAGATTCAATCTGTGTTTTTATGAGGTAAATGAATTGTATTATCCCGCGCTCGCCACATGCCATTCTGCCGCTTCAACATGTGTCTAACGCCCTATTTATGGGCCAAGAAAACACTTTGCCCATTATATAACCTATATATATATATATAGAGAGAGTGTGTGAGGTAACCCTGTGAGGGGCGCCGGCTCCATGGGTGAAGCTGCCCCCTCCATTATGGAGTTTGTTTATGGTAGCAGAAGAATGAAGAGCAATAGAAGGGTGAGAAGATGTGCGGCGCCATCAATCAGCGGACGCCACTAACACAGATGGATCGCCCTCTAATAGCGCCTTATTGTTATGGCTGGGGGGGTCCGCGCGGCTCTATTAGCCGCTTATTTATGGCCCAGCTACACCGGCTGCAGCCTCCTGGTGACACGGCCTCATACACCCGCATCCACCCGCATCACCTCCCCGCACTGCTCCCGCCTGTCCTCCCATACAGCGCCCAGAGGCTCCGGGGATGGCGGGAACCGGCTCCATCCTCTCCCGCCATGTCTCTCCCGCCTCACTCGACTGACTGACTGACTGACTGACACTTCTCCTATCGGCTCCGGCCTTCCTTCCCGCGCTTTCCTGCTTTATTTTATCACTTATTTTATTTTCCACTATTTACTCTCTAACCCTCTCTCTCTCAGGCTCTCTGTCTTTACACCCCTTTCTTTCTCTTTCTTTCTCTCTCACACTATTGTACCTCGCTCTTTCTCATTTTCTCTCCCTCCATTCCATCCTTCAACCCCCTTTTCTCGCTCATTTTCTTTTCTTCGCTCTTTCTTTCCTCTTCATTTTTCTATTTCTCCACATTCCTCCTGTCATTGCCTCATTTCTTATCTTTACTTTTCCTTCACGCTCTCTCTGTATATTTTTCTCCCACTTTCTTTTTCATTTTCTCTTTTCCTTGCTTTCCTTCCAAATTTCTTCTCACTCATTGTCTTTTTTTCTTACTTCCTTCTGTCTCTCTCTCCCCCCCCCCTCTTTCCTTCAATGCCTTTCTCTTCTTTCAATTCTTCTCGTTCTTTTTTCTTTCTCTCTTACTCTCTCCCTCTTCACTTTGTGATTTCCTGTTTTTTTTAATTCTTCACTTGTCTCTCCTTTCACTTTCTAGTTCTCCCCCCTCCAACATCTTTCTGTCTCACCCTTTCTCTCTCTCACACTCCATCTTTTACATCCTCCCTTATCTTTCCATCAATATCTTTCTCTTTCTTGTTACCCCCCCCCCCCTCAGTATCTTTCTTCCTCTCTTTCTTCCCCCTCCATGGCTATATATCCTTTTGCTCGCCTGTCTCTCTCTCCCTCTAGTATTTACCACTATAGTCTTCTACAATGTCTATCATCTGCCATCCTTCACTCTTTTATTTCTTTTAGTTTTATTTCCTTTTTTCTTGTAGCCTCTTTTTTTGTTTTTTCCCTTTGTTTCTCCTTTAAGTTTGTTATTAAGACTTATTTCACCTCTATGCTTTCTTTTCTTCTTTTTCTTCTTCTTCGCTGTATCACTGTATTCTCCCATGGTTTTGTTACCTGAACCTATGTTAGCTCTCTTCATGCGGCTTGTTGCTGCCTATTTACGTATCCTGTCGCCATTCTATTTCTTTAAACTTTCTTGCTCAACTTTTTTTCACTTTTTTTCTGTACACCACTTGTCCGTACTCGTCCTCTTCTTTCTTCTCACTTCTTGTTATTCTTCATGATTGTCTATTCTTCTTTTATTTTATTTCCTCTTCTCCTTCGTTTGTATGTGAATTAAAGAATAACAATATATACATCAATTTCGACCCTTCACCTATTTTGCATTCTACTCTTACTTGGTCCTGATCTTTCCTAAGTTTTCTTTCTCTCTTTCACATTCTTCCCTTACCTGCCATTATCCCAGTTTTTACCTTTATCATTTCTATTCCCATGATATCACCTCCAGCGTGTTATTTTCCGTCCTTTCTTTCCCCTATTTACCCTTTATAATATCATAAACCATAACAAATAGATTGTATATTATATACAGTAAATAGCATATGTTCTTAGGCTTTTTTCATCCTTTACTTCAAACAGCCTCTTTCTTCCCTTCATCTCTCTTTGACATTCTATTCTTCCTAGGCCCTGTTCTCTGCTTACTTTTCTTTCTCTCTTACTCTGACATTCTACCCTTACCTGCCATGACCCCAAGGTTTTTCTATCCCCCCCCCCCCCTATTTCTATTATATCACTTATACCATATTATTTTTTACTTTCCTTTTTTCTTTTTTTGCCCTATAGAATATAATAAAATAATAAATACTCCTAGACTTATGTCACCCCCTTATTTGGAACGGCCTCTTTCTTTCTTTCTTTAACTCTTTTTGACACTCTATTTTTTCTTTGCCCTGCACCCTGTTACTTTCCTTATTCTTATCTCACGTTTTAACCCTTACCCCTACCTGTCATTTTCCCCATGTTTTTTCCTTTGTGTATTTCTATATCTTTTCCAGCATTTTAAATGTTTACATTCCTTGATTATTCTTTTCGTCTTCCTACTATCAAATATAAAATAAAATATGTGAATTGTTATGTTTTACATCATCTGATACTTACCTCCCCCATTCATTATGAACAACCTCTTTCTTGTCTTTATCTCTCTATAGCATTTTACCCTTTATTTGCTCTGCTCCCTATTTCCTTTCCTTTATTTTCCTTTTTTTCAGCATTACATTGAAGGTGCTGCTTTCCATTCCTTTTATTTTTAATTCTTCCTCACTTTTTTTCTCACTCTGTGCTACTCTACCCCAATGTTTTCCTTTTGTGCCCACATGTCTATGACATCACATCCAACAAATTCATGTTTACCTTTCTTTTCATTCATATCCTCCTTTTTTTGTCTTATGTTATATTATAAATAATATAAAATAATATGTTACGTTATGTTTTACATTATTTGACACTTATTTATACTCATTCTTTGCTTTGCCCCCTTTTTCATGTCCTTTCTTTCTTTCATGTTTTTGCCTTATGTAATATTATATATAAAACAAAATATGTGATATGTTATTCATATGCATATGCATTTTTAACTTCCCTTTCTTTTTTGTCTTATGTAATATATATATATATATATATATATTATAAAATAATATGTTAAATTATATTGAATATAATCTGACACCTATTTCTCCCATTATTTAGAACAGCCTATTGTTTCCCTTTGCCATTATACTTTTCCTTTGCCCTGTTAGTTTATATTGAAGGAGCTGTTTGCCATTTATTTTCTTTTTTACTTCTTCTCTCACTCTTTTCCACTCTCCCCTTAGCTGCCGGTATCCCAAATGTCTTTCCGTTGTCCCCCTATTTCTGTGATATCATTTTTACTTTCCTTTCCTTCATCTCCTCCTTTTTGCCTTATGTAATATTATATATGATATAAAATAATGTTAAGTTATGTTTTAAAGCATCTGACGCTTATTTCCCCTATTATTTCGAACAACCACTTCCCTCCCTTTAGCTCTGTTTGACATTCTACTTTTCCTTTGCTCCTTGTTTACGTTTCTTTCTTCTCCTTTCCAACAGCTTTCTATTGAACATTGCTTGTATTTTACCTCCCCTTCTTCCCCACTTTGTGCCACTCTACCCTACCTTCCATGTTTAGCATTGGTCCCCTATTTGGATGATATCACCTCCAGCATATTCCCTTTCCTTTCTCCCCCTTCTTCTTGTCCTTTCTGTCTCCCTCCTCGCCCTTCTCCTGACCTCTCCATTAGCAGCAGCACACAGGCGGGGGTCGGCGGTAGTCCAGCGCTGGCGCCCTCTGCTGGGTGGGTGGGGGTCGGCATCACCCATGTGTAGCCCCGGGTGCTGGCGCCCTCTGCTGGGTGGGTGGGGGTCGGCATCACCCATGTGTAGCCCCGGGTGCTGGCGCCCTCTGCTGGGTGGGTGGGGGTCGGCATCACCCATGTGTAGCCCCGGGTGCTGGCGCCCTCTGCTGGGTGGGTGGGGGTCGGCATCACCCATGTGTAGCCCCGGGTGCTGGCGCCCTCTGCTGGGTGGGTGGGGGTCGGCATCACCCATGTGTAGCCCCGGGTGCTGGCGCCCTCTGCTGGGTGGGTGGGTGGGGGTCGGCATCACCCATGTGTAGCCCCGGGTGCTGGTTCGGTCGCCTCCTTTGTCTGATCCTCGCCCCTCGCATCGGGCACACGAGCATCCATCCCTATGCCACAGTCACTACATTCACACGCACAATGGCAGCGTGGCATCCCCGTGCCTCCGGCCCCTGCTTTATACTTTCCTCCTAAATGAATCCTCTTTAATTGCATCAGTGTGGGATTAGAAATCAATGGGCAGCCTGCACCGAGCTCCCTGATTTCCCTGCTTGTCGGGCAAAAAAAAAAAACTAAAAACTAGGGACAGTCCTCCCGGAATCCCTCTATAAAGGGTCTGAAACCCGAATGAAACAGGAGCCAGGCAGCGGCTAATTTCACCCCTCCTCATCACTCACCATGCGCGGCCCCGGGCTCTGACAGGCGAGCCTGAACACCCGCAAATGAGTACAAATTTACACTGATTCCCCTCTAATAATCGTAATAAAAGCTTATAGATTTGCCGCTAATTACATAAATGCCTAATGAGCTTGAAAATGACTCTGCTTAGAAATATAGCGCTAAGCTCAACTTTGTTGTTGGCTGCCTTGGAAGAAATCAGAAGCATTAGAGATGCTTGACTTGCCTTGTTAGGAGGCTTCCCCTCACATTTTCCAAGGAAAGAAAATGAAAAAGATTTTACCTCTATCTACCCGGAGACACCCCAGATGGGCTCACCTAGCTCTGCTGGAACATGGGGGTTTACTATCAGATTTACTGTCAGCGGAGCTGGGAGCAGCATCCTCCCCGAGCATCCCTGTGGTGCTGATGCTGGGAGAGGCTGCAGGAGACGCGCAGCATCAGCACCACAGATGCTCGGGGGATGACGGTGCTGCTTCCATCCAACGGGAAATATCACCATGGGCCAGGGTTCAGGATGATGCCCCCAAACATGAGAAAGAGAAGGAAGGGGCAGGAAAACAAAGGGAGACAGGTGGAACATGGAAAAGAGGGAAACAGGGGGATGATAGGAAAGGAAAAAGTAGGAACAGACTGCAGCAAGGAGGAACAAAGGAAACAAGAGATAGTGAAATTGTGCACAAATGAGAGATGCCTGGAAAGTACAATGAAATAAAGATGTAGAGAATGTGAAAAGATAGAGATGAGAAGAACGGGAGTGGAGGGATTTTGAAAAAGAAAGAGAAAGAAGGTATACGGTTGGGAAGAAAAAGCAGAGAATGTGAAAAGAGAGAAGGAATGTGACAAGAAAAGGAAACAGAAGAGAAAAACTGAAACAAAATGAGTGAGATAGAGGGAATGTGAAAAAGTCAAATAAAGAAGGTAGGAAGAGAAGGGAAAAAAACAGAGGAGGTAAAAAGAGAGGGAAGGGCCAACATGTGGTAAAAAAAAAAGATGCATAGTCGGTAGAATGACAGAAAGATTTAGAGAAAGTGTTAAAATTCAAAAACACAAGAGGGCCTTATATTTATTTCTTCATTATAAACCTTATTATATAAAATAAAATTTCTATTATGGACTACTAAGGGAAAAATGAAGGGATTGTGAAAGAAAGAGAAAGACGGAATAAAGAGAAGAAGAAAAGCAGAGGTGTGTGAAAAGAGAGAAGGGATGTGACAAGACAGGGGGTGAGCGTGTGAGAACAACAAGGAGAGGGAGCACTGAAATAGGAGGGCAGATATGTCTAGAGTAAGAAAAAGAAACAACAGAAAGACTGGAGCAAGGAAACGTGTAAAAAAAGATGCATGGATGGTAAAAGTAGAGAGAGGAAAGACGGAGATGAAAAGAATGAGGAGGAGACTGAGAAAGATCGAGGGATTATGGAAAAGAAAGTGTTAAGAAGATGAAAAGAAGGGAGAATGGAAAGAATGTTAAATATGATAATGAGAGGGAGGCAACGAAGACAACAGAGAGACAGATGGAACATGGAAAAGAGGGAGAGAAATAGATGGTAGGAGAAAGGGGTTAGAAAAATTAAAGCAGGAATACAGAAAAAGAAAGAAATACCAAAGTAAGGTGGGAAAGAGAGGAAAACGGGACATGTGGAAAAGAGAATGAAGGTATGAAAAGAGGAGAAAGCAGGCCCAGTAAAGAGAGAAAGATTGAAGGAATGCGACGAGAGGGAGACAGAGAAAAACTGAAAAAATTAGTGAGATGGAGGGAATGTGGGAACAAAAAAAGAGAGAGAACAGGAAAATAGATTGACAGAGATCACTAAAAAAAGTAGAGAAAGCGAAAAGACAAGAAAGTGATGGTGGAAAAGAGTTAAGATAAGAAGGGGGCAATGGAAAGAATGTGAGATAGAGGCAATGTGGAAAAGAGATGAAAAATAAGGGGTTGCTGAAAAAGATGGAGACAGAGACAAGAAAAAGCAAAATAAAAGTTAGGCAAGAAAAAAAAATTGTTGGAGCGAAAAAAGAAGGAATATACAAAGCAAAAGGAGGGAGAGATGGGGGGTTGTCAAAATGGTGACCTGTTGAGCTAGCTGAGATAGAAGGGGCCGTCTGAATGCTGCCCCCCCCCCCCCCCAGGCTTCCCCCTACAGGGAGCAATGGCGCCCAGTGCCACCTTTATGGGACCAGGAAACCTTGCCTCCATATTGTTTCCCGTCTTGCATTGCGGCCGCTGAATGTCTGTATCAGCAGTGACCCCTCCTCTGGCCAATAGACGCCAGGCAATGAGGCGCTAAATTCTCTCCATCAAGCCGGGTTTAACCCTTCCAGTGCCTGACCTGCACTGCCCACTGACACAGGACCCCCCCCCCCCCCCCCCAATAAGGATGGCGTCTATCCATCAAATTCCACAAGTCTTCTGCAAATGCTGAATATGTAGTAATGCAAAATAACAATAAATAGAAATATATTTACATATTTTGCTTGTTTACTGTCACAATAACAGTACAGTTACGTGTGACTGTTAATAGTAGTAATAATAATAATGCTGTTAAGGAAGACTGGTAATCAAGTAACTGCTGTTGTCATGTACTCGATTATAGTGATAATAATAGCATTAATTATTATTATTTTGGCGACTAGTCTTGCAACTGCTCTACTGATATATTGATAAGCTAGTGAATAATTGTCATAAAACTGCTGCTGATTTCTATGTTACATAGTAAGGTTAGTAATAATGTGTATTAATATGATATTGATAGTGATTTTTAGGCACGCTAGTACTGTAAATAATAATAGTGATATTAATAACAACAATAATTATATTGCTAATTCTATTAATGAACAAAAGTCATTTCAATGGGCTGCTGTGTCCTTAATAATAGTAATAATGATGATAATTCTATTAATAATGCATAATAGTCATGCTATTGGTGAAAAATAGTCTTGCAAGTGCTGTTGCTATGTGCATAGTAATAGTAATAATAATAATAATAATAACAACTGTAATAATATTTATAACTTCATGCAACTGCTATTGCTATGTAGTAATTGTAGTAATAATAATAATAGTAATAATGATACTTAATGCAACTGTTGTTGTTGCGTACTTAATAATAGTTATATTAATGACCATTGCTGTTGCTGTGTAATAATAGTGATATTAATTATAGCAATAACAATACTTATATTATTTACAATATTCATTAAGATTCTGATTATGTGTACCTAATAACAGTAATATGAATAATTGATCAAAATAATATTGCGAATAATATTAATGCTATAGGTGAATAATAATGCAATTGCTGTTGCTGTGTACTTACTAACAGTAATATTGATAATAATAGTGATATTATTATTAGCATTATTATTAATAATATTAATAATATTAGTGAATAATCATCATGCAGCTACTGTTGCTGTGAGCATAATAATAAAAATAATATTATTGGTGAATAACAGTCATACAACTGATGTTGCTGTGGACATAATAGTAATAGTGAATAGTAGGAATGCAACTGCTGTTGCTGTGGACATAATCATATTACTACTACAAATAATAATAGTGAATAATAGTCATTCAACCATTGTTGCAGCGTAGATAATCACAATAATTATAGTAACAGCAACACACTATTGTTATGATTTATTTTTAATAAGATGTAGATAGTGTAAATGATGATCATAAAGATAATTAACAATAAAAAGGTCCCACTACTGATGCCACTACTGATGCAGACAGTATAAAAATAATGATCCTTTATATTCTTGCCATTAATATTAAATAATCATGACATTAGCCACAGTCATACAAATGCAGAAGCTGCTGGTGTCATTTACAAGCAACACACCTCATGTAAAGCAATTATTATTAGGATAATAACAGTATATAATACAAATAATAATAACAATAATAATAATAATAGATATAATGTAGTATTATCAGCAGGAGCAACTTCTGATGTAGGAAAAATTGTATCAATAACAATATTAAACTGCTGTGTTCAAACTGGCATTAATAGTATAATAATTAATAGTATAATAGTGCCGCTCCTGCACATGGTAATATTATATCATTAATATTATTAGTCGTAGTGTTTTAATTATATTAGTAATAATAAGATTATGTGATCAATGTGGCATTTGGTAGAAGTAAAAACAACTCTAGACGTAACCTAACAATAACAATGTACAAAGTATTAAATAAAACAAACAAATACAATGAATGACAATAATACAATTGGGAATGCTGGTGAGAAAACAATATGAGGACGGCGCTAATAATGACCCGTAATGATATTAGAGCTAATAAAGATGGAGGTAATGAATGATTGCGGAGGGATGCGATATGTGTTGGGGGATGTACGAAGCATTATGGCCTGGCTGGAGGGCGCGCTGGGCTGTGTAGTGCAGCGGGCAGCGGTGAGGGGCGGGGCTTGTAGGACCCCCCCTGGAGCCGCACTGGCTGCCGAGCGGGTGACATTTGCCGCTCGCTCGCTGATTGGCCGAGCGGGCGTCTCGGGCAGCGCTAGGCTCCGCCCCAGCCCTGTATAGGCCATTATAATGCAGGGGAGCCCCTTTTTAAGCGTCCGGCGAGTGTGGCGTCATTTAGGCGATCTCGCTCCATCTATTCTCATTTGGGACTCGTTAGTCAGCCGGCAGGATTTGGGGGGGACAGGCTTTCGCCCTGGAGCGGTGCGCCATGCTCTCTCACGCCGACCTCCTGGACGCCCGACTAGGTGAGTCCACCCCCTCCCCACCCCGATAATGGCCGCTAATTCCCTGCATAAGTAATTGCGGGACAATTGCACTTTAATTTGATTTAACTGCGCTCTGACAATCGGCCGATCTGACCTCCTCCCTCCTGACTGCCTTCATCCATTGGGGTCACTTGTTACCGATCATGACTGTATAGCCTGTGTCCAGACTAACCCTTAGTGCCCTGCTTGGAATACAGGCATTGGCCGATCATGATCGTATGATCTGTGACCACACTAACACCCTGTACCTCTCTGGAAATACAGATATTAGCCATTTATGATTGTATAGCCTGTGTCCAGACTAACCCTTAGTGCCCTGCTTGGAATACAGGCATTGGCCGATCATGATCGTATGATCTGTGACCACACTAACACCCTGTACCTCTCTGGAAATACAGATATTAGCCATTTATGATTGTATAGCCTGTGTCCAGACTAACCCTTAGTACTCTGCTTGGAATACAGGCATTGGCCGATCATGATCGTATGAGCTGTGACCACACTAACACCTTGTACCTCTCTGGGAATACAGACATTAGCCATTTATGATTGTATAGTCTGTATCCATTTCTACGAACAGATTAATTGACTTTTGGTTGAGCGAGCAACGTACGACTCGTATGCAAACTGACAACTTGCAAATATTCGCCAAAGCGATTGTAAGTTAGATCGCATTCGTGGTATTTGTATAGTTCTATTTGCAGTCGATTTTTGTTGCCACATATCGATTTTAACTCGATTTTTATTGTCAACGTTCGACCAACGAGCAGATTCTCGTTGAGCACTTGATTGGAGCAGGCATTTCCACAAATCAGTTATCGCCTGTTTACGCTCTTTAGTGACTATTCGTTCGCTAATCGTTCTAAAGAAATTGGCCGGTCATGATCGTACCGTCTGTAGTCAGGATAACTTTGGGAGTATAGGCAATAGGCGCATTAGCTGCTGGGAGGACAGTCATTGGCCGATCATGATCGTGCAGTTTGTGATCGGATTAACCCCTGCCTTGATAGAAGTACAAGCATTGGTCGATATAAATCGTATAGTTTGCACCCTAGAACCTTTCTGGGAGTCTATACAGGCATTGGCCGATAAAGATCGTACTGTCCGTATCCAGCTGGGACGAGGTGTTAGACTAGGCGATGAGGACTGGTCTTGAGGTTTATGGGGTCATCTATATAACTGTAACATTGTCAGATCGCACTTTCTGTAATGGGCTTGCTGCATGTGGTCGGCCACAGATTTTTCTATATGATACACAGGATCTGGGTATTGTGGTCTGTCCCTCTTCTGTTGCAGATTTCTATGTCTAGGCCCCAGGTACCTCTTTGTAAATGTAGGCATTGACAGATCATGGTCGTATGACCACACTCTGTGGGAATGCAGGCATAGGCCGATCATGGTCGTATAGTAACACCTTGTACCTCTGTGCATGCAGGCATTGGCTGATCATGGTCGTATAATAACACCTAGTACCTCTGGCAATGCAGGCATTGGCCGATCATGGTCGTATAGTCTGTGCCCACACTTATTCCCTTACTGGACATGCAGACATTGGCCGATCGTTGCATAATAACACCTTGCACCTCTCTGGGCATGCAGGCGGTGGTAGTAGGGGGGTAGACAGGTCACAGATTGTACGATAGATGACGTTTCATGTTGTTATCTATGTGTCTATGCATGGATGTGGATTGTATGTGATTGTATTTCCCATATCATACACGGGTCATGCTGAGCCTTGTAGTAGTCTGTTGCTGACCCCTGGCAGATATGATCGCACAGTGTATGAGGCAGGTGAGCTCACCCTTTCTCATTCGTCCCCGGTACAGGTATGAAGGAGGCGGCTGAGCTGCTGGGGCACCGCGAGGCGGTAAAGTGCCGCCTGGGCGGAGTCGGCCCTTCGGAGTCGGTGCACCCGGGAGATCTGGGCGGCAACGCGGAACCGGTAGAGGGCGCCACCATGCTGCCAGGAGACGACATGACCAACGTCACCTCCAACCAGTCCGCCCTGGGCGCTGCCAAAGACCCGGACAAGCCGCCTCAGTCGCAGGCCAACCAGGGCCAGAACCAGGGCCAGAACCCGGGGCAACAGTCTGGGGGGCAGCAGAAGCAGAAGCGCCACCGCACCCGATTCACCCCCGCGCAGCTCAACGAGCTCGAGAGGAGCTTCGCCAAGACCCACTACCCCGACATCTTCATGCGCGAAGAGCTCGCCCTGCGCATTGGCCTCACCGAGTCCCGCGTGCAGGTAAGCAACACCGCGGGGGAGGGGCACCAGGGACACGCGGGGGAGGGGGGCCGTCTTATCCTTACCAGAACCACGATCCAGGAAAGCTTAGGCATGTCACACTAGCGTCTCCCTATGTGTCCACCGTGCTGTACACTGAAGCCAGGGTAGTGTGACACATAATGTATTTTAAATGACATGTTACACATGAGTTTACCAGAGTCTATAGCGGCATCATATTTAGTGGTGCTACACAAAGCTATATCTACATTCAGCCTAGTGACACCTAACACATTCCAAATGATGTAACAGATAAAGTTCACAGGGGCAACTTATTCTGTAGTGGCGCAAAAAGCAACTGTTGAAAGAAGTGACTAGTTAGACAAATTAGTAATTTAGTAATAAGTAATAATAATAATTATTTATATAGCACCAACATATTCCGCAGCGCTTTACAATCAGATAGTTCATGTAAAAAATTACACTGCAAAAAAAAAGGGTATCCATTGAAACAAAAGGTTTAGGGCCCTCCTTGCAAGCTTGCAATGTAGGTAGTAGTACTACTAGTAGTAGTAAAAGTATAGCTAAATTATATTTAGTAGTGATGCACATAGGACTAATTACACACCGCAAGTGGCTAATACAAAAAATAGTAATGTACAATAATAAATGTACAACACCATATTCCGTGGTGTTGTACAAAGCAGAGCATGGTTACAGCCACGCTGATAACATACTCCAAATGACAAGTCACACATGTAACCAGAGTGGACAGTCCATAAAGACATTTGTGGTATATTTTACTATATAAATGTTTAAAATATATATATATATATATATATATATATATATATATATATAACTGTAAGATGTACATAAAATGGTTGTAGGCGGTTTGAGAAGTGGCAA
This sequence comes from Gastrophryne carolinensis, assembly GCA_027917425.1. Lineage (NCBI taxonomy): Eukaryota > Metazoa > Chordata > Amphibia > Anura > Microhylidae > Gastrophryne > Gastrophryne carolinensis. The sequence continues at coordinate 574,716,466 of CM051234.1, read as the reverse complement.
ATATTTCAAATGATTAATTTATAGCTGCTCCATGCACAGCAACTGTTACAGACATAACAGCATAATATTATTACAGCATAATAACGATAATAACACACACAAACACACACACACACACATATATATATATATATATATATAGAGAGAGAGAGAGAGAGAGAGAGAGAGAGAGAGAGAGAGAGAGAGAGAGAGAGAGAGATCGTAGCTAATGATAGTGATGATTTTTCAAAGTAAATTACAGACTGTTACATAGGGGTATTGCTAGAAAATACATACAGCATCCACAGGTGCATATAGCATGTGCAAATAGTGATATATATATATATATATATATATATATATATATATATTCATTAGGACAGTATTACCATTTAATATTATTTGATTGCTATTCATCTATATAACTGTGGCACAGTGCAGGCAAGATCATATAAGCTAATTGCTAAATTGCTAATTACATGCAATACATGTTTTAAAGGACAGACAGCAAGAGTAATATATATATATATATATATATATATATATATATATATATATATATATATATATATTGTATTTTATAATATTAGATTAATTTAATATCTTTATACTGTATGTTTTCTATTTCACTTGTTTTCATCAGTCTCTATCCTTTTAGGGCTTACGATCTAATGTCCCCAGCAACACCCTCATAGTTTGTTTCAGTAAATAAGCTTTTTTACATTTTTTGGGTTCAGAAAGCAATCTGCACCCAGAGACCACCCTGTAGAATACTTGGTGGAAATACGGGCCAGGACCCTATCGCTCAGGAGGAGGGACGCTGGCTAGATTGTCTGAGCCTATATATGAAGATGATATGTAGCGATCCTTAACTTGACATTAAAATGCTTTGTCGTTATTTGTATAAGGCAGTGAGTATCGAGGTAAGGATTGCTACATCTGTACCTTTTGTACATTAAAATCTTGCAAAATGAGCAGAGCTCTCAGGAAAGCCGGCGGGCGCTGTCCAGGGTGCTGAAAGATTGGAGCGGAAGGCTCATCCTTCTGCTGTTTTATGATACAGGGGCATCTTACACATATATATATATATATATATATATATATATATATATATATATATATATATATATATATATATATATTGGTTTAGGTTTGATATCTTATTTTTTAAGTAAGGATGTTTTGTCAGCTCGTAATAAAAATGCATTTTAATACAACTGATTTAAACAAACAGCCTTATGTCATAATGATTTATCCCAAATTAATGAACTCAATAGCAGATCAGCTTCTGCTACAATTATTCCAGTTTACTGACAAATTCTTGATTCCATTTTATATATATATAAAAAAGGGTAATAGGTTAAATGCATAGTACAGTTTCTGGGACCAATGTATGGCCAATATACGCCCATACGCCCAATTCACCCATATAATTATAAGTCACTTAGAAAAACTATACATTACATTCCAATAATATATATACAATATATATAAACACACACACACACACACATATATATATATATATATATATATATATATATATATATATATATATATATATATTATATTTATTTAAATCTGTATATATTCCTTTTAAGTTACTCATTTTTGATTCATTTTTTTCTACACACACACACACACACACACACATATATATATATATATATATATATATATATATATATTATCACATGTTTTAAGGCATAGTATAGTTTTTAGTCTCAATGTATAGCATGTAACAGATAACAGGTTACCGAACCCACTCTTATGAGATTAATTATAAATTGCAAAAGCTGGTGTTTCTTAACAGTAGATAATTTATATCTAATTATATATGCTCTAGGTACTTCTTTTTAATCACAACGTTTGAGATATATATATATATATATATATATATATATATATATATATACTGAACTATTTAGAATAAATAATCCTTTATAACGATAATTTGACTTTAATAAGGATTTCGATGGATGGAGTGGATGCGCATATTTTCTGAGCACAATGTTTTTATTTTAATGTCACTCATTTATTGTGTGTTTGCAGGCAGGCCGGGTGTAATGATCCCACACTAAATGACACAATCATGGAAACCTGCTGTCTCTATTATTGTGCGATCGGGCTGTGGGTTGGAAGAGCAGATTGGCACCGACCCCCATTCCGATTGTATGAGGCCGCTTCCCTTCTTTAGCCCCTGTAGCCAAGACATGGGGGGTGGGGGCATCAAGGCGCGCTATTAGCTTGGGGTGATGGAGCCGGCTCCCATTAAAAATAATAATTCGGAGATTTATACCCCGACACACAGCCAGGCTCCGCCATAAAAGCCATTCCGTTTATGGGCCGCCATTATTAGAAACCAATTCCGCCATTATTTATTACCGGGGATGGCTGATTAAGCAGCGATGGCAACATCATGCAAATAGCGCTGCCATCAGAGGCGAGCTCATAAGCATCAGCACCAGTCTCTCGTCTTCCGCATTCATTAACTCCACACATTAACTGCCCAGGAAAATAGAGGAGTATGTGTGTATGTGTGTCTGTATGTGTATTGTGACCCCCCCCCCCCCCAACTGCAAACCAACATACAGACTCATCATCACCTACCCTTCCTGTCTGATCCGTCTCTCTCTCTCTCTATATATATATATATATATGTATTACTATTTGCATCTTCTATTTTCCCTTTCACTATGATCTCCAGTCTGACTCTAGCTGGATTTTTTTTTATTAGAAACATAGAAACATAGAAGGTTGACGGCAGAAGGAGACCATACGGTTCATTTAGTCTGCCCTTATGTGTATACTGTATGTACTCTTTATCTTAGGATAGATGTGTGCTTATCCCAGGCATGTTTAAATTCAGACACTGTTGATTTTTCAACTACCTCTGCTGGAAGTTTGTTCCAAGCATCTACTACTCTTTCTGTAAAATAATATTATTTATAATAACATTGCTCTTGATCTTTCCCCCCGACTAGCTTCAGGTTGTGCCCCCTTGTTCTATCATTGTTATCATTAAGTCATTATCATTAGGAAGTATCTATGATGAGATTCTTTTTAAAACATATTATAAGTATCTGATATTCTACATATCTTCTTCCTTTATTTACTCCCTCCTTCCAGTTTTTCTTGTAGATAAGTGAATAAATAAGGCCATACATTTTTGTAGGCTAAGTACATTTTGAGGTGAGCTTTTCAGAATACTTAGCCCTCTTAGTCAGACATTATGTTATTTGACTTGGCCTAATATCACTTTCTGCTGGTCATTGTGCACATTATTCTTTCTTTCTTTCTTTCTTTCTTTCTTTCTTTCTTTCTTTCTTTCTTTCTTTCTTTCTTTCTTTCTTTCCTTCCACCTCTTCCTTTCCATCCTCCTATCTATCTATCTATCTATCTATCTATCTATCTATCTATCTATCATTAATATTAGCAGTATTAGTATTTATAATAAAGTTTCTATAACAAAAACACAATATTTAAAGAAAAGAAAACCTATAACATTTATCAATATTTTATTGATTTATTTATACTGCTAATCTATGTTATTCTATTCTAGTTTATATCTCGCTTTCTGTCTGTGGTATTTATTATCTTGTACAGGGAGCCTGCTACACTACATCTTTATTTTAATTTATAATATGAAGTATAATAATAATTGTAGTAATAAAAAATGTTTTATTTAAACTAAATCAGAATATTTAAAATAACTTGATATTACTTTTCTCTGTGAGGCATAGGTGCAAGACAAATCTGTTTGGCCAACTGTATACATTTTAAATTAGTGTTATTATTTTACACAATACCACCATACCACCATTTTCCACGGAAGTGATTACAAAGCAGGATGTAAATGCACAACAACTAACTATAGTAAGCACATACCATATACAGTTATATTTAAATGATATACAAAGCTTTCTTTAACTATCTATATATTTAGCATATATACATAAATATTCTCTCTATATACCCCCCTCTTTATATTTCCCCCCTCTGAGTCCTTTTGATATAGATAGTTCCACCACACAATAAGATTTTATAACAATATACTAATGCCATGATACATTTATTTTTGTACATAGGCTGTATTCTGTACGCTATCTGTACTGCATCTGTGAGTAACTAGAATATATATTTATATATATATATACCACAACTCAAAGTATATATATATATATATATATATATATATATATATATATATATATATTATAGATGATCAAATCAGTGACACATAACTTTAGCATATACAGGATATAGGTATACTAGATACACCTCTAACCTCCCCCCCACCCCCAGCTGCAATGGAACTGTCAGTGGCACATCTCAATAGGGGCTTGTGGTGGGGGTCGGCGGGATGGAGGAATGGAGCTCTCCTCTCCGGCGCTATTAACGTGTAATGAATTCGGCCCCGAGTTCACGGCTGGCTGCTCGGAATGAAGCGGGATCCCGGCTCTAATACAACTCTCCAGATTTCCTGGCAAATCTTCTCATTAATCATCCTCCATGCTGAGGCTGCGCTGAGGTCTTCATAAGGGGGATACGTGGCCCCCCAGGCCCTTACCAGGTTCTGCCGCTCTCTTTGGCCCTTCTTCAGTCTCCGCATAGACCCCCTCACCCTTATTCCCAGCCTTTCCTTTCTTTGATTAGATTTTATTTGTTCAAAATTCACAAGAGTGGTTGTGGATATAAACTCTCTAGCGTCTAGTGTATAAAATCTAGGGTTTCTAATGTGGCCGAACCGTTGTCAGGCTTTGGCGACGCCTGTATTATTGTCTGGCAGCCCAAGAGCACTTACATCTCGATTTTCATGAGCCACTTTGTAGTCTCATGACTGGATTTATGTAAAGGTCCTATAATATGGAATTTTAGAGAGAACTTCATACATAAGGACAGTCTAGTCTCCACCCCTACTCCAAGCTCTAAGAATTATCCCAGGAGCACCTACCTCTGTGGTTCCACATGGGTCAGTTTGAAGTCTCATTACTGGATTTATGTAAAGGTCCTATAACAGGGAAATCCAGGGGGCACTCCGTACATAAGGACATTCAAGTTTCCATCTCTACTCCTAGCTCTAGGAATCAGAATCAGAAGTTAAATTTAAATAACATATTGGCACTATATCCATTCACTGAACATCTGTGTGCAATTGCTTCCTTATTACTGCTTGCAATATCATACACTAGTATAAGGCAATACTAGTAATAATCTGGAACTTTCCTCATCCAGATCTGAGGCTCATGCCTAGACTTTACACAACATCCAATGTCATTTCTCTTGAATCTGGGGATGATTCCACACTTCAGTAAATAGCCCCATAGTAGAATTAAATGTAGAGCCTATCTACCTTCTGTGATCTAATGATTGCTCCATTGGTCCATGCTTGCTGCATTCTCCTTCATATCCATCAGGTTGATACATAAGCAGGAGTCATTTAGAGCCTCTCCAACTCATAAAGATACATTTTGGGGTTGGATGTTGTGATGGGACAGTTCCATTGACGTGGTGCGGATTTTTTTCCAGTGAGGAAAATTATGTAAATGCCTCCTATAGCTACAAAAAATGGGCAAAGTCTGGAAAGGCCAACGAGGCCTCAATTCCTAGAACAGGTAGGCATGATGAGCATCCCTAAATGTTTCTGGTTAGCCCAGAGAAAGTTGTTATTTAAAATGTTATAAAAGTTGAAATTTGAAAAATAACTGTTTATGACATGGGGACATGGCAACAGACAGTCAGGGGCAGGAGATGTTTTTACATTATTTCGTGTTGAGTGAGATAGATTCTGCAAACTCACGATGCTGGCTGGCATGGCCACTATTAAATATGTAAGGCCCCAATCTCCAAGTCTCCTTCATATTCTAACATGGATTTCCATAATTGTGACAAGGTGGAGCTTCTACCGGCACAGCTATGGGGTTGGGGGTCTGCCACAGCAGTGAAAACAATCATAAATATGTCTGCCGAAATTGCTTTAGCATACTATTTTATAGGCAGTGGAAAGTTAGGCGTTAGATAGGGAGCATCTGAATTCCATGAAAGTGTGGGAGCAGATGAGAGATCACAGGGCCCCCTGAGGGATTGGACCCCATACAGTAAGAGCTACTGTATGGGGCCCAGGGTGTCCCTGCCTCTTCTATATTGTATACCCATGTACATAGGGGAAGTAAAGCCGCCCTTGCTGCCCTGTCCATTGGTATCCAAATAATGAAGAGACACTCCCACAGTGAGCCTTGCCAGACCAAATCTTTCAGATGATCCCTCAGTTTGCAAATATTGTATAGACAAGAAGGGATTTAAATAAGAAATAACCTTGCTCGTTTAGTTTATATTTTATACCAATTGCAGTTTCCATGCCCAGACTTCTATCTATTTAAAGTGGTTCTCTATCTTCAAATCATTTCTTATACTCAGCAGTCTGGCAAATTTCTTCTCAGTAAGTTAAGGACTAATTTCAGCTCCAGATATATGTATATCAGAAAGTTGGGCGCACTTCTGCCCATCCCCCAGTTATCTGATGAACCCTGTTTTTTCAAACATATTATTAAAATAGTACATAGTAATAATGATAATAATCGTAAACCTAAATAGTTTTCCTTAGCCTAGGATCAAGGTTTTTAAAAAGACTCATTGAGTGGAGAATTCTGCTTTAAATCTGATCTGTAGTCCTGAGTCCGGCAGCTGCGAGCATGTGGAGTGGCACCTCTCATCACGCCTGTCTGGAGCTCCTCACATCCTAGTTAAGCTGATGCTGGATGCCTGGCTCGGGGCTCTGATGGATGTGCTGTGCGGCAGCTCCACTAAAGCATGACACATCAAATGATATTTTGTGTCTACCATTCCAGCAATAATGGCGCCGAGTCCTCTATTATTCATGGAATGTTTACATCTTTAATAGCGCCTAGATTTCTTTAATGGCTGGCGATAATTCTTTCTTTCTTCCGTCTCAGAATCTGTCATTAAATACAGCAAATGTACAATGGCTGCGGCTAGTGCGCCAGATGCTGGGGGAGAGCTGCTTCGTCAAAGGAGAGCTGAGAGGGGGGGCGATTGCAAGACAGAACAAAGGAAATTAAAGGGCTTTGGAAAATAGTTTATTTATATAGTCCGTATAGATACGTTTAAATACGGCAAACAAGATACCGATACACGATACATCGCCGTTTTAATAGTATTTGCAATAATAGAAAAATGACAATGACAACCCCGATGTAAAGCAATGTAAATTAAATTGTACCAATCCAAAGTTTCAAGTTGATACAATTCTTTGAACAATAGTAAAATACTCAACAGTATTGAATATTAAAAAAAAAAAATAAAATAAAATACTCAACAGTAAAGCTAACTAAAATTCTCCCTATTCAAAGGCATGTTTGCTAAATAGAAATATTTCTTTGTATTATTTCTGTAAAGTAACAAAATGTAAAAAAAAAAAAAAAAACCCTCAGTGTTTAATTATAGCAAAGTAATAGACCGTGGCGAAGCACGGACCGGCAGAAAATTATATCGAGCCGTAGCGTTTTCGGCAGAGTTTAATACAAATATAGATTATTTTAATTTGATTAAACATAATGAAGCCATGGTGTATGTATGTTATACTTGAGAATCATCTTTATCTGATATATATATATATATATATATATATATATATATATATATATATATATATATATATAGTTTAGAATTAAGCGGCTTGGTAAAACTAAACGTTTTGGTACCATATATTTAAATAATCTAATTTTTTCTATACATTGGCAGGTACTGAAATGGCATTAGGTCTACAAGTGTCATGCATGAACCATCTAGATATGATGTGGCTCTATCTATCTATCTATCTATGACACAAATTGAATAATTTGTAATAATAATATTTTTTACGAAAACATTGAATTTAATTATAGGATATATATATATATATATATATATATATATATATATATATATAGGCTATTAGGTTTTAGGTAGAGCACTATTAGAGTATACAGAGTACTGATTTGTATATTAGATTTAACATTTTATTTGATATTAGCTTTTTTTTTTTATCTTTTTAGTACCACAAAATGGTAATTGGAAACAATTTTATTGTTTTTTATTATCCCTGTTTTTTTTTTGTGTATATTGTGGGGTTCATTTGCTAAAATATGAATACGCTTTGAGAGTCTTTCTAATCTGTAATACAATCCCTGTGGACTGATGTTTGACAGCCTCTCCAACGTACATCACAATAACCTGTAAAAAACGTTTTGTTTTTCTTCTTATTTGAATCTCTCGAACCTAAATTTAGTATGGAGTAGTTCTACAGGAGAGGTAGAGATTTTTTTTTCTGGCGTATTTGTTAATAGGTTCACTCCATGGGCTATTCATTACATTGTTGCGAGAAGATAGGGAGGTTTCAAAAACTATTAGCTATTAAACTCATTCCAAATATGAATGAACTACTCCCATTGTGTTGTCCTTATATAATATATAATATTATGTTTAATATATAGATTAAATACTTTGGTAAAAAAGACATAGTAATAGTAGAGAATAGTATCCAATAGTACAGTATATATATATATATATTACTCTAGCTGTCTGGAATGGATCGTTCTAAATATTTTATTTAAACAATCAGAAGAACATTTATATCAGTAGATTGAGCACACAATGTAGTCGAGGCAAAGAATTGCATAAGAACCACGATTATTAACATAGGATCTGTGGCTAAAATGTTAATAGTAGAGTTGTCAATTTATGTGGTTAGCTGGTGAGGTCAATTGTGAAAAAGTGTGTGTGTGTGTGTGTGTGTGTGTGTGTGTGTGTGTGTGTGTGTGTGTGTGTGTGTGTGTGTGTATATTAAACTATACGATTACTTCACATTGTGGAACTGCAAGAAAACCCAAATCTGACGCGGACGTTTATGTACGTCTGACATATATTACTCCTTCTGATGGAGAAAAGGTACGATAAAGGATGCAGGATCATTTGGAAGAAACGGTCAGCTCAGGACAGCCTTGTTCCTGCATTAATAATTAGTTTTTTGTTGGTAAAGAAGAATTTGGTATGCTGAGGTGAGGTGGGGGGTGGGTGGAGGTGTGATTGCCTCATATCAGATCAGCGTGCCCAGCGCAGGTCAAATGTATTCATGAGATGACACCCACTGAGTGCCCCTCAGACGTAGCTGGAATGAGGTGCCCATCAGCAGGGGCAGAACACATGGGGGGTGAGCAGAGGGGAAATGAGATTTGGAGACCTGATGATGGCAGAGGAAAGAGATAGATAAATATCTTCAGCTGTATTGTTACACTGGGCTGCACAGTACTGCACATTTACTACAAAAAAAATCAACAAAAACAAGCTAAAACTAATATAATAAAATAACATCTGATGATAACACTGTGACGTAACTAATTATCTTTATGGCAACTGATTATGTGTGGATCTAATAAGCTAAGTGTCTAATAATATCAAAATATCAAAATGTCATTATACCTCAGGCCAATCACCGATAGGCAGTGCTACACACACACACACAACACAGACAGAGGAGGAGAATACTCATCACACCACACTCCATTTATATATTTTCATTCTTTATTATCTTTGGCATTCTAATCTTTTCTATATTAATTTACACCCAATAAATTAATATACCATAACTTCAATTATAAGGATCTACTATATAAATATATGTGTTTGCTGAAACAATTATAGACCCTTAGAATGAAAGAAACTGATTTTGTGAATTAATTTTTGCCCTAACATGGACTGTTTTCAGTATAATAATTAAGCAGAATGAATGTGTTATATATGACACTTGTGCACAAATTATATATATATATATATATATATATATATATATATATATATATACACACACACACACACACACACACACACACACACACACACGTTTATATGTATTTAAAACAAATATGCATATTCTAAATAATAATAACACATTGTTTGTATATATATATATATATATATATGAATACACACACTCATATATATATTCAAATATATATATTTAAAACAAGTGAAATGCCTTCAAGGAAATGAATCAGTAAGTCAAGTTTGCTCATAATGGGAAATGCAGATAGTGTAAGGAGTCTCTTTGGGGGTGGCGGGGGATTTAGCAGGAAGATTGCATTCACATTTTAAATTATAATCTAGAGGCAAAATAAATTTCCAGTTTTCTCACTATTTGCCAATTCCACTGATAGGTGTGTAGTTTGTTGTACCCAGATATGTTATATGTTAAGGGATGTGGCAATGCGCTAAATCTTGTGCATATTTTGTCTTTTAGGTCTGGTTCCAGAACAGGCGTGCCAAGTGGAAGAAGCGCAAGAAGACTACCAATGTGTTCCGTGCCCCTGGGACTTTACTGCCCACACCAGGATTGCCCCAGTTCCCTTCAGCAGCAGCTGCAGCCGCAGCAGCAATGGGCGACAGTCTGTGCTCCTTCCATGCCAATGATACCCGCTGGGCCACAGCTGGAATGGGGGTTTCCCAGCTGCCCTTACCTCCCTCCCTTGGAAGACAACAGGCCATGGCTCAGTCTCTGTCCCAATGTAGCCTATCCGCCGGCCCCCCTCCAGGCTCCATGGGTTTGTCCAACATGGGCTCCAATGGCTCGGGGCTTCAGTCACACCTCTACCAATCCGCCTTCCCTGGCATGGTGCCCACCTCCTTGCAAGGCCCCAGCAACGTGTCGGGTTCCCCGCAACTCTGCAGCTCCCCGGACAGCAGTGATGTTTGGAGGGGAACCAGTATCGCCTCCTTACGCCGCAAAGCACTTGAGCACACAGTCTCTATGAGCTTTACTTAATACCCCTTGCCCCCTGCCCTATCCTGACCTACCCACCTCTATCTCTCTACCCAGTTTTACTGGACTCTTCGGCAGAGGCAATGCTAAGCTGCTGGTCTCAGCATTTCACTGACAGGCAGGTGAATGCACTTACTTGTTTAACCAGGAATGACTGAGGCCCAGACCAACAGCTAATCATTAGCAGGGTTTAGTCTCCTTCAGGCCAAACCATTCCATTCCAGTTCTTTTATAAACACTACACCACGTTAACTTTCCACCATCATAACATGTCATACTAAGTTATAAAAACAACCATTTTTTAATTTTTTTTCCCTGAAAAATGCACAAAATAGGCCATGGGATTTATTAAAATGAATTTCAAATTCAGATATGGCCTTTTAAAAATCAGTTGTTATAGTTATATTACTAACACACATTTCAGTTTTCATTATACATTTAAAAGTGAGCAATTATCAGCAAAGCGGATCTAGTCCTAAGTATATAAACTGACAAAGTCAAAAAAGGAAAAAGTTGATTTGATCAAATCCCATGATAAATAAGGACCATGAGCTTATGTGTATCCACGGTGACATCATGGGTGTTAAAATACATTCATATTAAAATAAAAGGAGGATATTTATGGTGGGGCCAAAATGCATTTCTATGAACTGACAGTTAAATGGTGTGATCCAGAGCAACCAATAAGAAGAGCTAAAAAAATACTTGTGAGAGGTGATTTCTTGCTTCCTAAAATATTTACCCACCGAATGTGCGGTGAAGGTATAGAAAACCAAGTACACCTTTTAGCCAAATCATTAGACTTAGGTGGTCAGTGCCATGAATATTTTCAGAAAAAGAAAATACGACTCATCTAATTTTGATGCACCTTTATTAAGCCTTATATTGATCTAGCAGCCATGTATAAAACAGTCCAAACAATTGGAACCCAATAATTTGCTACATCTAGAGAAAAGGGCCCTGCTTTACATTTTGCTGATTGGTCTTCCATCAGCTTTGGAGATTCTGGTTGTCATTCTTGTACTACTACTTCCTATAGGTGAGCTTCAGAGGTATCTGATGTTTGGGGTAAAAATTGGAATGTACAACTTGATTAGTTGTTCCTAAATAGTTGTGACCTGGTTCTTGCAACCGATCCAGTCTGTCTAAACAATTTTGATTCTCTCCAGACTGGAGAAATCTGCTCCTATATACTTGTGAGAAGTAAAACTAAATCCAGTTGACCAATTCAGCACCTTTCTATCATTACCTTCCTTAGTAATAAGCACTTTTCAAATCTATGAGTGAGGATCATTTAGGAGTTTAACTCTAACTGGACCCTATTTTTGCAGATTTTGGATCCAGTGGCCAGCCTGATTGTTCACCCTTTGTACTTAGTATCTGAGCATTGGACTTCTCCAGTTTGCACCATAATTGTCACCAATTCCTATACACCAATAAACAAACAATTCTTGTAAACAATTGTAAAAATATAAGTGACATCCATTTTTTTCCTGGAATCCACCAAACTGGTATTAATTAATATTTATTTTATTTATTATTGTAAGCATATTCTTAATTTTTCGTCATCGTTTGAGATGAACAGCACTTTCTGATGATTAGTTGGCAAATGTCATCCTTGCTCCTTGTAAAGCATTGCCAATGCCCCTTCTTTCTGCCGGCCTTCGCGGGGGGCACGTGGAGCCCGCCTGGCACATGTATATTTTGAACCCTGGACTTTGTAAAGACAGCCAATCAGCTTTTCTGCATGTGCTGGTTCAGAAGATCAGAGGCTATTTCTAAGAATGAACAAAAAAACGTTGTGCGATAGGATGTTTTGTGTAGATAAAGCATTCTTGTTACCTACTGGTCGGTTTGTGATATGTTTTAACTTATTGTCTGTGCTTATTTATTTATTTTTTTGAGTTTCATTTTTTCTTAAATGTTTAAGCTAATATGAAACTTATGATTTGAAAATTTTCTTGACAAGTTTCTATCAATTTAATGTAAATGGATAAATAAAATCATTTTCAGTATCTGAGCTGGAGATTGAGTCCTTATGTCCATGCGGATACACAAACCTTGGATTTTTCATTTGAATTACACACTTTCTTGTACATTTTAGAGTTCCTTAAAAACACATTGGGGCCAAAGTGAATAAACCTCATGAAGTAAGAGTAATATCTGTAGGAATAAAGCTAAGAAACTGGACTTATTTTCCTAAAGACATTTTACCGGGGGCATATATAGGGCCCTGATAACAAAAGTCATAGTAGGCCCTCCCCATAGGCCAGCACCCAGCATCAATAACATAACTTTACCCATACAGCGACCCACCTCATGTGAAGGGGCAGGTAGCAGCCGCCTCCCCTGCCTCTATTGTGTGTACACACCTGCGTATTGCTAGTCATTCCAATGGCTTTCTCAATTCTGAATTAATTAAGTTAGTCAGATGACTAGCAAAATGTATTCAAGAAAATAAAACAGCAAGTCTATTTGCTTTAATAAAAGTGGCACTAAAGTTAAGGCAGCCAACGTCTTCATTCTTTGTATGGTTCCCCATCACTTGACTGCCGGTAACCATCTGGGTTTGCCAAGTAGGCTTGTGTATCAAAACTGGATGGCTGTTGGTGGTCATGTGGTTGGCTGCTATTTGCCTTACCTTGCAATATATATATATAAATAATGTTTCTTTGTTTCCTACAGTTATACCATGACTTGAATTAATGAGAACTTTAAAAAGACGTAAAAGAATATTCTCTATTGCTATATTGGCTATTCAGTTTCAAGCCTAGACTAGTGATCTAAATATTAACTGCTGTGGTACCACACAGACAGTAAAATCAAAACATACTTGTCTTACCCCCCAAGCAGTTCATTTTTCAGTCTGATCTCTTAGAAGAGTGTTTCGGTTATTTCCTATCTCCAGTTCTAATCAATGGCTTGCAATTTCCTTTCTAGTCTCTGTGAATCACAGATAGCCTTGTTCTATTCAGTCAGTAAAGGGGGTTGTCTTTCCATGTCTGAGTATTTCAGTCTATTTCTCATTATACATTATACCTGCCTAACGACAGAATCTATTTCTTTTGCTGCCTAATATTTTGCGGATACAATATCTGTTTAAAAGAAAAATAAAAACAGAAAAAGAAAGAATGACGTAGCTCCCCCTCTGCACACATTAAACAATGAGTCTTACACAATAGGATGTTGGAAGGGGTGCCAGTTTAGTCCACCTCTTGGTGCAGCAATAGGTGGTCATACCAGAAAAAAAGCTGGGGCTTTGGCTATAGAAAAGGGGCTATAAATCAGCAACAGCAGCACGGCTGGCTTAATAAGAAAATCCCTTTAAATAAAACTAATTTTAAAGCATTTCCAATCAAGCAAAGAAAAGTATTTGCATGCTTTTAAATACGGAAATGTGATCACACTTCTCCATTGACTGAAAGGTGTACGGGAATCTAACTTTCACTTCAATTGGCTGCAAATGTTGATGACATTGATGAATGTGCTGTATGAACAGAGATGTCCCAGTACATGCCAGGCACAAGTCCCCCAGCTTATGCGAAGATCCACTCAGAATTTCAAATACATTGGGGGGGGGGGGGCTTTTGTACCTTACTCTCTGTCTGTAATGCAGCTTCTGTAATCTCTTTCCATTTAAGAGATACATTTTAGTTTATCTAGAAAGCTAGATTGGGGGGGGGGGGGGGGGGGTTGGCTAGATCCATTGCAGCAAGATACATTTGCAGGGTTCTCAATCTGACCCATTACTGCAAATTTAACTCAACACACCTGCACCTAGATAATTAGAACTCCAATTGAACCCAGTTGATTGGCTGAGCGCAGGTGTGTTAGGATCATGGTCAGTGGTAGGTGCAGGACAGGATAAAAATCACCCGGCAGGAATGGGTCAGGTTGGCGTCTACCGCAGATCCAATCAGGGCCAGTCTTCTGCCCCCCTGGCACAGGTGTACCCTTCCCAGGTGAGATTCCAAATATAGCCCATTCCAGGGTGAGGGGCAAAATATTTTTATAGAAACCTCAGGGCATATTATATCACCAACCGCTAGAACCTTTTTAATGATTCTTCACAGTAAAAGTTTTCTGCTTCCTTTGGGAAACTTTGCAGGGTCCGGCAAGTGAGCTCTGTGTGGGGAAATGTAAGAGTCACGAAAATGTGTAACCAATTGGCATACATCATTTCCCTAATGTTCAGCTAGGGGAGAGAGGACCAATAGTATACCAATCATTTAAGTTAGTTTATTATTTAGTTAGCTAAGATAATTTCAAGATTTAGATCAGTGGTTCTTAAACTTTTTATGCCAAGTAGCAAAAATAAGTTTCAACAGCGTACCCCAGAGTAGCAGAAGATCAATTATATTTTACCAAAAGAAGTGGACAACAGGCCTCCTAGAGCCTTAAAGCAAAAATTAATAATATTTTACTGTTAAGATAATATGCCAGACCCATCAGGCCCCACCTGTTGCTGCACCCCCTAATATTCCCTGGAGTATGAGTACCACAGGTTGGGAAACAGTGCTCTAGATCACACATCCTCAATCCTCCTCCTCAAGAGCCACCAACAGGCCATCTCCACACAGAAGGTGAAGTCATTAGCACTCAGAGGCCTGGATTTAACAAAATCTATAACAAGAAATGAGTCTGTTTTTTGAGAAAAAATACTATAGTTTTAGTTTTTTTCAAATTCTTGTGAGTCAGCAAAGAAAAACCATGCTCCATTTTTTACACTCATTTTTTCACTTGTCTTTTCACAAAAAGAAAACTGAAATTTACAATTGTAAAAAACTTGTGTGATTCAGCAATGTTTAAGTTGTTTGAACAAATTATTTACAGCTGCCCCGAGCAGGTGTAAAAAATACTCAGCACATTCCCTTATGCTTCTTTTACCCAAAAAACCAAGTGACCGATTCCCAGAATCGTATTTTTATCAGTGTAAATGACGTGGAATATTAATTTAAAAAATGACTGCTGACACTACAGAGCACCAAACCCGAGCAAAAGGCTACAGGAGCTAGTGAGGGAGGGGCTATGAATTGTTTTCATTTTAATTGAAACAATAAAAAAAAATTATATTTAACTCCAGTAGGTTTGCAGAAATAATTCTGTGCAATTGCAATATCTATTTTTTTATTAGTTAATTTTATATATTATATTTTTTATTGCTGTTTTTATAAAGAGAAATAAAGCCAACACGGAAAAGGAAAAGCACTAAACCTTGGCCAAAGGCCATGGGGCTGGTAAGTTGCCAGGGCCAGGGGCATGCTGTTTGGCTTTCTGACCCTGGGCTTCCTATGCCTGGTGCACCAGTCTGGTGATATAGAGAAAGGACTATGACTCTTTTTAATTTTATTTGAAACAGTTAATAAAGTTAACTCCGGCATATCTGTAAGTCTGTAGGTGTAAATCTAGGCAACTGCAATAGTTTTTTTTTTACTTTCAGAAGTCACGTTTCAGAAGTCATCCAGCTGTCTAGTTGCCTTGATCAATTACTAAATACATATCTAGCATTATATAGATGAATGTGATCCTTCATAACAAAGTGACTAGTTGCACAAGTGCATTCAAAAATAATTGCCGGGATACAAGATCCTCTGCCGGTGGTACAGAACTCCTCAGCCTCTGCACCGGTTCTACCCATCGGTTTCGCCATTATGTTGGAGGTGTGAAAAGGCCCAAGGCTCCATCCTACACATATTCTGGGAATGCGAGAAAATAAGGGGCTTCTGGAGGAGCGTTGTGGAGTGGATCTGCAAGATAACGGGCGACGACATACCATTCTCCCCGGAGACCCTCCTGCTACACTCCATCAGAGGAGAGGTGGGGAAATATAGAAGGTCACTGACTATTCACCTGGTGAACGCAGCTAGGGCGTGTATACCGGTCCTTTGGAAGTCTCCCGCTACACCTTCCATTAGCTCCTGGATCCACAGGGTGGAAGATATTAGACGCATGGAGGACTTGACAGCCCTTCTCAAGGGCTCAGAGGAAAAGCATAGACACCGATGGTTGCCTTGGGACATGTTCATAGAGTCCGCCGAAGGCAAGAAACTGTGGAACTCAGCATGACCGCAAGAGGCTGGGCTTGATGAGTGAACGACGACGCGAGACGTCCGGTCCGGGCGGGGTGGGGCGTGGGCCGGGGGGTTGCCTCCCCCCTCCTCTCCCTCGCGCTAAGTCCCACCTTGTTCTTTCCCCTATCCCCCGTTACCCATACATCCTGACCTATGACCCCCCCTTTTTCGACAGCCCCCCTTTTTCGACCCCCCCTTTTATCCCCCCCCTTTTTTTTTGTAAAGCAAAAACTGGTGGAGGGGAATGGCGAGGCTCAATATAGGTGACAACCGGAGGGTGAAGTACGCGGAGGTCCAGTGAGTGTCTGACGTTGTGATCTTTGTTATGGCTTTGTGTAATATACATTCTGGATTTATCTGCTCTATGAACCAGATTTCTGTATTTGACTGCCTTGCTACCCTTTCTACCTCAATAAAGATTTATTGTAAAAAAAAAATAAAAAAAATAATTGCCTTAAACTCACAATGATATACATGGGAAGTCACCTGATCATTCTGAAGTTGTGTGAAATGTAGAAGACAAATGCACTGTTTTGGGTGAAGGCTTCTCAGCCTTTAGAGTTTTCCATTTTCAGTTGGAAAAATTGAGCCGATTTTCCATTTTTTTCATTTACTAAAGCTATTTTCGCATGGAAATGTACATTTTTCGCCCGCATTTTCGAGCCTATTCAACTGGACGAATTTAATCATTCAACTTAGTTGAATCACTCGAAGTTACTTACGTTTTTCGCATGTGATCCAATTGTCCAATCAAAACTATTTTTTTCTATGTTTGTTGAATCAAGCCCATAGATTCATAACAGAGTGATACATCCCCTGTACAGGGTGTGGAGATCTGCTATACATGGTCAGTTGGTGGCCCCTGATGAGGAGGACTGAACACCATTAGTCTAAATTTTCTCTTATTATAAGGTCCAGCAGTTGAGTGGTAGACCACCAAGACATCTCTCAAAGTCTGATTTTCTCAGTCTAGGTCAAGCAAGTATTTGAAGAGCCATCATAACATTGACATTCAAAAGACCAGCATAGGTTTCCCTGTCCTGTTCACATTTTTATCTAACAAATATAAATAACAATAGGAAAACAGGAAAAAACATTCGAAATCCTCGAAATCCTCTAATGTCAACCATCATCGTTCTTTCCATGGCCATAGCATTGATTGTGTGAAAACACACACTAAATTGCACAAAAATGCACAATGTACATAGTTTAATAATAATTAAATGGGCTACATTGGTTTATGTGTTTGGTGAGGTGCATTTTAAAACTGCATTTGAAAATTCATCTGCAACTGCAATTGCAATGGCAAAAAAAGCATTCCCTTTTTGTATCTTTTTCCTGACGTGTATAAAAGCCAATATGACAATTGCAAACTCATATTAAAGCATTAGAAATACATATCAGCTACATTAAAACTGCAAGTTCAGAATGCGCAAAAGTTTTGCATAAAGCCAACCACGGGGTGCGACTTCCTTACCAATTGCCAAAGTCTGGCAACATTAAAAGGGAAAGTCTACTTTCTATGGCGTTTTTGTAAAATGGATATTTTTAATGAGCCAAAATGATGTCCTCAAGGTGCTGAGCTGATCTATTATTTTGTCTCATTTTTCCGTATGTTAGCAAATGTGTGTTTTATGGAAGCAGTTTTCACTAGCTGCAATCTGTTGCTATTGGCAGCGGTACACCAAGGTATCATTTAGTATTTCTTTTGCATTGCGTCTATCTCAGTAGCACAGGGCTCCACCAGCTAAAATCTATCAGTAATTATATAGCAATCCTTTCACTTAGTGCAAATTAATATCTGCTGGTTGAAATGATGGCCTATAAAAAGTTGTATTACTACCAAGAAGCCACAATAGAAATATCTCATGATGGGTAAAACCAGCTGTATCAAGATCTTCACAACCTTATTATTATAAAACATACTGATGCATTGGTTACAGAAGAATTTCTCTTCTACTGAAGGCTCCAGTGAGCACTGTTAGGTCCATATTTTGAAAGTGGAAGGAACATTATTTCATCTTAAATCGGCCAAGACCAGATGTTCCTCACAAGATTTCAGACAGAGAGTGGAAAGAATTATTAGAATAGTTGTCCGAGAGCCAAGGGCCACCTGTGGAGAGCTACAAAAAGACCTGGAATCAGCAGATAGAATTGTTTCACATAAAACAATAAGTAAGTTGCTCAACCTTCATAGCCTGAATGCACCACACAAGACTCCACTGCTGAAGAAAAAGCATGTTGAAGCATGTTTAAAGTTTACTCAACAACATTTAGACAAGTCTGTGAAATACTGGGACATTAATTTAGATGCCATAATACAATATTTGGAGGTCAAAAGGTGGCACTGCATATCACCCCAAAAACACGAATACCAACACTGACGTTTGGAGGTGGAAACATCATGGTGTTTTTCAGAATACAGCACGCTTCAGGAGGATGAATGGAAAAATGTAGCAAAAATTTCTTGATAAAACAATTTGCTGCCATTGACCAGGATGATGAAGATGAAATGAGGGTGGACCATTCCACAAGGCAATGATCCCAAACACACAGCCATGGAAACTCTCAACTGATTTAAAAGAAAGAAACTAAAGCATTTAGAATGGCCCAGCCAATCACCTGAAATATATCATCAGTTTATTTTCTAATGTTTCATGTAAAACATGGAAATAATGTGGCAAATCCACAATCTCATATTTGCAGAGAAACAGGCTTCCCTTCAACACTGCATCATCCCCATGCTCCACCACGCCTAACCATTGCTGCAGGCAGCCCCTAATTCGTCTCCCAGCACAGAGAGACCTATGGGCTGGATAGGGTGAGTAAGCCATACCGCGCTCTTTTGTGTATCAAAGGGAAGCCTGTCCTATAGTGGGAGACATACATTAAGGGGCCGACATAAGGCAAAATATCAAACTATAAAGTGGAATGTAACAACGTTGTCTCACACATTTGATTTGGTTAGAGCAGAACTCAAGAGTATCCAAATATATTTCCCTAAATCTCCCAATCCAGCACCCCCCCTGCTAAGTAAAAATAAGGGAAGTGAATGTTACATAGCACCTGCTCCACGGCATTAATTATTTCTCCTGTTGGAAGCTCTGTCCTGTATCTCTATGTGAGACATTCATGTCTGACTTTCTGAGTAATAAAAATGCTCCTTATGATCCTGGGAGTGCAGTGGGTGCCACATATACAAGGTGGAAGAGAAAAAACAAGTATAAAATAGGAGGAGGAATTTATTAAATCTTCTGATCTCTTAATTGTCAATCTGCCCTAGGGTTGCCCCGCTAATGAGGCAAGATGAGGCATCTATCTTGGGTGGCAGAAGAGGGAAACCAGGCTGTATTCAAATGGGTTTACAGGAGGTATTAGACATGGCAAGGGGCCCCTGGGGCAGTGCCAGGCACTACAGTGCCATGTTGTATTACAACTTAATTGAAGGATGCTCTGCCTGCCACAGTTTGTGCTGTGGATTCTGGTCCTCTGGTCCTCTATATACCTGCGCTAGATCAGTTCAGGATAGCCAACTGCAGGTGCGGGAGAGGGCGGGGTTCTGTTTAAGGGGACATGAGCACTAAAAGTGCCTAAGGCAGCATATAGCTTGAATACAGCCTTGGTGGTGATCCAAAAGTGTGCTTCAGTAATAGGCTTAGTAGCACACTATGCACTGTACCCTGTTATCGTGGTAAATGTCCTGTTCTCCTGGCAGACAGCTGCTGCACCACTGCCCACCAACCACCGCTCTCCCAGTTCACAGTTAGTGCAGTACTGATATGCACAGGGTGCAGCTTTCTATAGTTCGCAGGCAGAAGCTAGGTTCACTCATGCCTGCCCACTGTCTCTATGATTGGCCACTGGCAGTCACATGTACCCGGGTTTCCTTTGAAAGCTGGAATTGCGAAAGACAAAACTAGACCATGTGACGGGCAGTGGCAAATCGAGGAGCCAGATTCCCACGGGGGAAGGACAGGTAAGAAAATCTCAGGCTGGTGGCGGTGGCGAACATCCATTTAATTAAAGTGTTAAGTTTAAATGTAAAATAGGACAAAACACAACGTTATCATCACCAACCTCAACAACCCCTGAAAAACATTAGAAATGATTGTTTGTACCTGCTAAGTGAACACAGCCGCACCCATGACTTCCTGCTGCCGCTTTGCATCTTATCATCCCAGAAAGAGCAACTTTTCCCAACCAAAATAAATAGAACCAAAATTATTTATTAATGTAAGTGGGAGAAATCCATAATTAAAAGACAATTAATGCATTTGTCACAACAAAATAACACATTTAATTAGTAATATTAATATTATACACATTATGTATTTAGTAGAACAACAGGGCCTTACTGCTTAAATAGAAAACATTTCTAAATGTCTGCAGACGCCGGCCTAACCCAAATCTCTAACCCAATGGTAAAGCTTTAGCTGAAAGCAGCATTTGGACTGAACTCCTAACCCAACCCCAACCTTTGCAGCTCCCGGGAAGGCCCTGGGCCTCAGAGATACTAAACTAACCTAAAATACCACCCTCATGCCATCAATGAGCCCTGCACTAGAAAGATACTAGAGCAGCGATACTCAACTGGCGGACCAGGGTCCGAATGCAGACCTCAGGCCAGATTTCCGGACCCCTGCCCTGACAGCACTACACTCACTTGCCCATCCAATCCCTGTCCCCTCAGCTCTGCCCCATCCAGCCCAGTCTCCCTGCCCCATCCATTTCTGTCCTCTGAGTTCTGCCCATCCAATCCCCGGCCTCCCAGCTTTGCCAATCCATTACCTATTTGTCCATCTCTGGCCATCTCTCCCCCCCCAGCTCTGCCCATTCATTTCTGTTCTTCTAGTTATGACCATCCATCCCTTCTCCCATCTCTTTCTCCATCCCCCCTGCCCTTCCAGTTCTGTCTATCCATCCCTCTTCCTTACAGCTTCTATGCCATTCATTAATCTGCCCGAGCCCTAGCTATCCATCCTTTCACATTTTATTGCCAGTAACATTTTGGGCCCTAGTCCACCTCTGTACACGGCCTGCACAAAATGCAAGGTTAAAGCAGTGTGCTGCGGGCCAGAGCTGTTGGTTCTGTGGGGCCAAAAAAAAAGGTCCTGTTTCTTCCCTGTGCCCAACGGGATTTTTGGGTGGGGTAGTGGGGCAATCAGCCTTTTTACTTTTGCTTGGGGAGTCTATAGTCCCTCCCTCAGCGTGCTCACCCCCCTGGGACAGCCCTCTACCCGGACCTTCACCTCTCACCAGATGCCTTTAAACAGACCTTTACAAGAAGTGGTTGAGTGCCCCTGTACTAGAGCCTAGGGGCCCAACCCTCTTCTCAAGAGACACCAAGGGGTCATGTGTTTTGGATCCCCATGTAGCTGATTCTATAGTGCTGTCTGAGCACTAATTATATAACTAGTGCATCTGTGTGAAGATCTGAAAAACATGGCCTGTTGGTGGCCCTTGAGGAGAGGGTTGAGCACATGTGTACTAGAGAAACTCCATCCCATGGGCACATCAATAATGCATTTGTTGATTTGCTAATTTCTTGTTTGCTCCCTTTGCTGTCCACCATGAAACAGTCTGAGGGTAAAGAATAATAGAGCAAATTAGTTGTTTTTAAAAATATGCATGAATAGAAGATGTGGGTCGATTTGAGAGAACTTAGGGTTATCCAAAAAAAAACTTCTCCCCTAATTAGAAAACATTTCTAGCTCAATTGGAGAAGATGCCCAGACGACTGTAATAAAGATAAGGCAAATGAACCTAAATTTACTAACAAAGGGTGCACCGCCCAAATCTTCCTACAGAATGCATACAACTGTGTGCTCACCCATCAAAAATGCAATCCACAATAATTTGGAGTGGGCGTGCAAAGAACACACCAATCTCCCAAAGGAAGCACCACTACAATCAACAGTATATATTAATGATTTTATTAGTACAAAAAAAACCAAAAAATTTAAATACATACACCACAAGACAAATTTAAAAACAACCAGTATGGCCAAATGTATCTATATCAATGTGTATGGCCCCTAAGGGCCTCTTAAATAACAGCCCTATGGGTGAATAATATTAATTATCCTAGAATAGTAATAACCCATCCTTTTTGTGCCGGCACAAAAAATCCTAACCATGCATTTGCACTTTATATATTGATATTTTTGTTTATATTGGATTATTGTATATACACTTTTTTTGCACATATTTTTGCCATATATATTATTAATATTTTTGTAGTATTGGTTTATGAAATTGCACATATATTTACATGTGGTTAGGATTTTTTGTGCCGGCACAAAAATGATGGGTTATTACTATTCTAGGATAATTAATATTTTTCACCCATAGGGCAGTTATTTAAGAGGCCCTTAGGGGCCATACACATTGATATAGATAAATTTGGCCATACTGGTTGTTTTTAAATTTGTCTTGTGGTGTATGTATTTAAATTTTTTGTTTTTTTTGTACTAATAAAATCATTAATATATACTGTTGATTGTAGTGGTGCTTCCTTTGGGAGATTGGTGTGTTCTTTGCACGCCCACTCCAAATTATTGTGGATTGCAAATGAACCTAAAGATCAGATGTTGGGAAAGGTCCATATTAACAAATTGATCATCAGTCATGGCGTGAAATTAGTTCACATTGGCAAATACAGCTGCTTGAAAGAATAAACATTTTTCCTATTTTCCTTGAATTGACCTAGCATCTCATACATCATGTACAGCTTGGGTTAAATAGACCTTAGGTGGCAGTCATGGCCTAAAGGTAAGGAATCAGCATTGTTGCAGGCTCAATTCCTGGCCTGGGGCCATGAATGCTCCCTGGATGCCTTTATTAGGGCAGCCCATCACTCCGGGGCATGTGTGTCACTGCAGGGATTGGTTAAATGCGGAGGAAAAATTCCTATGTGTGCACAAGCATACACTGGCAACCCCCCCAAATAAATCAAAGAATACTAAGAAGGGTTTAAAAATCTCTGTAAGATATAGTCATTGGGGCAATTATAGAGACTTTGTAATATTTGACTGCTTGCTTTCCAAAGCAATGCAACACCCATGGTTGTGGATGCTATAGTGACAGTTGTATGTGGGGTGCATCCAGATTACTCCCCCATGGGCATACAACCCAGAAAATTCCATTTCACATACCTCTGTTGCATTCCCTTGGCGAAATCCAGCCCCGTGATTGGCCACCTATGTCACGTGGTCTGCACTCTTTTCCGCCCACCAGTGAAAACATGGACCACAGTTTGTAAGAATGGATGTTGGACCACTTTAATACATTGATTCTCATATCTTTCATACCAAACTGAGGCAGATGTCTATCTCCACAAGTGCTTGTAACTGGATTAAATGTTCTAGTGGACAGAATGCAATTTTTGAAAAAATAGAAATACTTACGTCTCCACATAGAATATCCTCCGACATCCTGGGGCTCACCAGCTATGAAGACAATAGAACATACAGTGATGTAATTGTCAATATGGAAGGAACAACAAACTGATCATGAACATAGAGGAAACTGTAGAGATAGTACCGACAATTCACTATAGGAAATCCTCCCTGAAGGTTTCTTCCATAGTGGTCGATGGTGTGGAATTAAGGAGATTTAAGAATACCAAGTTCCTGAGAGTGTGAATCACATGAGAACTTAAAGAGGACCAACAAGCTTTGCGGCAAGGGTGTCGGTGGCTGCTGGAACTACTGCTCTATGACAGGCTGGGGCCAACGCACATAACCCCAGAATGCCCGTAATATTTACCTTAAACTTGGTTCCCTGCTGGGAAGCCAATGAGGCCATAGGCCACCCGGCGGTCATGTGGGCAGTGACATTCTGAATGTCAAATGTCCTGCCCACGTGAGCGCCAGGCAGCCAATCACTGTGCTGGATTCCTGGTGGAGGAGCGAGGATAAGGTAAAGATTCCAGGCATCCTGGGGGGTTATGTGTGGGTGGTCATATAGTGGCGGCACCGGCGGCCATCAACACTGTGCGCTGCTGAGGGTGTTGGTCCGCTTTAAGTGGAGCAGACACATACTGCAGGAACTATGGTCTACCATGGAAACGGGTACCCACTTTTACAAATCAGCAATGGATACCTTCCTGGTTTGCATCCTTCTTGGTTTGGTATGGGGGAGCCAACAGGAATGATAACCTAAGGGTGACTACTAAACTACTGAGAGAATTATTGACATCCTTCTTTCAACACTGGACATTGTCAGGCACAACACTTGGTTGGCACCAAGGCTTTGCCACTGGACATGGACAAATGGGGAATGGGGCAACCATGTTGCTTGCCACAGAGACATGGTCAGACACAGATTGGCAATCACAGGGCGCAGGTGAACCTTGACAGGAGGTCTGAAAGAGCATGCACACTACAATATGGTCAACAGAATGCTAGTTCTTAGAGATGACTTTTAATTTACCCATTTTCGATTAGGTGCCAACCTGAGCCCACCGGTGTCTGCATTGGCTAGCACTGCAGAGACCAAGGTCAGAGAATTGTCGGAATTCACTTGGTGGACAGTTACCAGGCAATAAGCTCAGCTGTTATCATCCTAGGAGGGAGATAGCATGGAATTAAAGGTCAAGTAAGTAATGTGACTCCGCTCATCCTTGACATTCAGGGGTGTACCTATAGGGGGTTTGACCGCACTCGGGACCAGGAGGTCCATCATGGTTGCTCCTCCACCTTATTTATAATATTTGTACTCACTTGGCGTTATTTCGAGAAAGGAAGCACCATCCGTCTCTGTTTTTTCAGTCTTTAGTTGTCTAGCTGCATTTAGAGGTAAAGGGCAGAAAAAATAACTGTAGGAGTCTTAAAAGAGCCATATCTAATGTTCACACCAGGGCCCCATCACATAGTTATGCCAATGTGGACACTCCTTTATTATTTTTTTTTTTCATCAGGGTGTATGTACAAGGTCCCATCCGTGAGGAAAGCTAGACATAGGACTGGCTTTTAGCCACATGGCATAGAACAGCAAATCATCTTTACGTATCTAAGCACTGTCCATCTAAGTAGAATCGACTGGGTTGTAAATAATGATTTACCTACTGTGCTACTGCAATTTTACATATTTCTTTTAGATATTTAGACTGATTATCTAGTGCATGTTATACAAATCTTGCCATATCACATTACATCTACATATGAACATATTTGGGGAAATAAATATTATTCCGACTCTTCAGCAGAATAGTACAATTTGTCTGCACTGCAACAAAGCTTTGCTAAACTCCACTTGATTAATTGCCACTCATTTATCTTGAAAATAAATTGGATCTAGATTAATCAAAGGTTGAGTGGTATTCTCTTGGACCGAATGGACAAATTCTATATGATCTGGAACCCGTGGCAGATTTACAGTTCTAATAGACGTTCTTAGAAGGTTAGAAGGTTTTCCCGATTAGGATAGCTCGGGAGTTGTTGGTGAACTGGGGCAGATAGTTGGTATGGGAGTCTTAATATTTATATTTACTTTCTTGCATTTAAGCAGAATGCTGGTGCAGAGTATGATATAATGTCTTTTTGTATAACATGATGTCATACCTTGAAAGATTTTATGTGATGCGAAAAGTTATTTTCTTTTTCTGAAAATTCTAATTAAACATATTGCAAAGTAAAAATGATTCTGACCCTGGCATTACTTTTATGCCAACTGAATGATATGGGTTTCCTCTAAAGAATAGGAACTTGTGGGTGGGAAGTCCCCAAGATCAGGGTTTCCATTTTCTGATTATGTCAAATACCACATGGGTTATATATGGGATGTCAGCCTCTTAAAGTTGTATTAAAATGCACAAAGAGGCACATAAATAATGTTTAGAATATTTTGGAGCAGTTTTGCAGCATATTAGGCTGGGGTAAGATATAGATGGCAGCAGATCAGGTTAATCTGCAGCCTTGCTGAGTACCACCTGGTTCTGATGTACCCAGTGGTACACAGAATCAATTATCTATATCTCATCATTGACTTGACCTAATATTTGAGTAATTCATTCAGACTTGTATCGTTTGAATGGATTTGTAACATGGAATAGAAGTAAAAAAGTAAACTTTGCCAGGAGCAGAAGTCGGCTTTCTCAGGCATCTAGTAGTATAAGCTACACATTTACCCTCAGCATTTGGATTCCTGTAGTTTGTAAGATCTGAGAGGCAGCATGCATCTATGTATTATTAATACGTATTTTTCATTTCATTCCTTTTTCTGCTATCTGAATTTTTCACCATTTGATGGAGATGTTCTCCTCCTGACTGCCTCACGGGAGACTCTATGGTAACTGATCAATACACATATTTATGGCCTATTCCCATATTCTACACCAGGGCGCTACAATTACCCAGCTCTCCCTCATAATATCAGCGGCATGTAATTAAGGTAAAATAATTTCAAAATCTCACAGCGAGTCGCGCAAGGATTGCACCATAATTAAAGCCCCCAAATCAATACAGATAAACCATTAGATTTACAGGATTGATTTTAAAGTTAAGATGGAAGGTGTGATATTTCAAGGCTGCAGAATAGTGTAAATAAGCAATAACACCCAACTGAGTATGCAGTTAGTTGGTAATAATGCACAAAAATGCTCGGTACAGCAAGAAAAACTCCGGGCCCCAAGTGTCCTGTAAACCACCAAGCAAAGTGCCAGAGTGCCTTCAACCGTCAACAGCTTGTTGTATTTCATTATTATTGCACTGCTTCAAAGTGCACTTCTGCTATTATAAAATATTTTAAAACATAAATAACAAAAGAGATATTTTATTATCTCTAGATACATCATTCGGTTATGGTACATTTAAAGAACAGATCAAGTCTTTTACACAGTGGAAGTTAATGGCACACCGTCTAAAAGGGTCTTTCAGAACAGAGGCATCTGAACAATTACGCTTCAATGGGGGATGATTGAAAGCGGCCTGTCACAGGCACTTAATAAAGATACCGCGTTCTCCATAACACGGGCGAGATGGGGAGAAATCGCTGCTAAGAGATCGGGTTAATATTAATATAGCAAGTGGATCAGCAGTTTTATGTATGCTGCGTAAAATCGTCTAAAGTTGCAGGTATTTTTTTTCTCTCTTCAATTTTAAGAACTTCAAAGTAATGAATAGAATGTTTCAAAATGTGAAGCTGTTAAAATCACTAAAATAATCTAATTAATAATGTTTTTTCTTATTTTACTCAAAATATAAATATAAATGGGCCCCATGCATATTCTTTTTTTTTTATTTTCTATAAGTGCCTAAGTTAGGTGTACCCCATGAATCATAATGGCCTTCTTTGACCAGTTCTAGATGCCAACCGTAAGCAGGGGTGGACTGTCCATAGAGAGGATTGGCCATAGGGAGGACCTAGAGAATTCCTGGTGGGCTACACTGATTTGGAGCTGGCTGGGCTGCTGGTAGGCCTCAGTATGCATTTCATTCGACCTGGAGTCTGGGGCAGGATTCACTCTGCTTCTACTTCTAAAACTCCTCCAGACACTGCCACCAGAGATTCCCTTAATACACTGCCACCGGAGATTCCCTCAATACCTGATCCCACTATACCCCTATAACAAGGACACAGACCATGTTGTTCTTCTGCAATAAACAGCTTCAGCATCTACACCATGCATGGCTATAGCTCATAGGTGCTCAACCCTTCTTCTTAAGGGCCAGTAACAGGTCAGGTTTTGCAGATATCCACCCAGACATACAGTTGATGTCATTAAAGTGGACCAACACCCAGGATTTTGACTATCCTGGGTCTTGGTCCACTTCGGTGGGGCACCCCCGATCGGGGTGCCCCACTGTGTGAAACCCCCCCGAACCCCCCGAAAAACTCACCTCTCCCAGCTCCCAGCGCCGACAGACAAGCCGCGGACAAGCGGCTCCTCCGCCATTCGCAGACGGCCGGCGCGGGCGCGCGCACGCCTAGAGGGGCGCGAGGGAGGCGGCCGGCCGCTGCCGAAGATAAGGTAAGGGGGGTTTCACCCCGCGGGACATCCCGATCTGGGATGTCCCGCGGGGAGGGAGGTGATCGGCCCGGGAATCTTATAGATTCCCGGGCCGATCACCCGTGGGTGTTGGTCCACTTTAAAGCTATTCATGAGTCTAACCTGCTGGTGGCGCTTGAGGAGGAGGGTTGAGCATGTTGCTCTAGCTTAAGTCATGAAGCACACACAATGACCAGCTGTGATGTTCCATGAAGATAACAGTTAGTGTGACCAAAAATCTCCCCAGTAGACATTTTAAATGTGAACAACATGTGAATCCAAAGGTAGCTAGACACTCTGCACAAAGATAATGATCAACCATAACTCAACATGTTTACACCCTTGTTAGTGAGGTCATGACTCTCTAATAGACATAACCCAAATACCATTTGTAAAGAACGTACACATGCCTGTGGATATGAGGTGAAGATATTAACCTGGTGCTGTGTGTGGCAGACAAATGCTGCCCTGATAACCTTTTCTTTATATTTCTGTAGATGTCTTCATTTACTTTTAGCCCCCCCCCCCCACCCAAGCATGGGGCTCTCTTTTTCAAGGATCGGTTTTTAAGGGTCATGTAGTTCAACATGGCAGTTCGACAAGGCAGGAGACAGGTAGGCCATTCAGCAAATAATACAATGTATACAATGTATACAAATCCTACTGTTTATAATATTCAGTACACTGTTTCAGCTCAAACGCATCAAAGTAACAAATGACCTCCTGACTGCCAAATGCAATGGTGACTACTCACTGCTCATTTTGCTTGATATTTCAGTAGCATTTGACACAGTAGACCACAATCTCCTACTTGGCATGCTCGATCTATTGGCCTAAAAGACACTGCCCGCTCTTGGTTTTCTTCCTACCTTTCTGGACACTCCTTCTGTGTCTCTTTTGCTGGCTCTACCTCCTCTACTTTCAATCTTACTGTTGGAGTTCCTCTGGGTTCAGTACTAGGAACCCTCCTCTTTTCTCTCTACACAGCCACTATTGGACAGACTTTCAGTAGATTTGACTTTTAGTACCATCTATATGCTTTTGACACCCTTTATCCTTCAGCCCAGGATCTCAGCCCAGTCTTACTGCAGAACACCAGTGACTGTATGTCTTTAACATTATGTCCTCTTTTTTGTCTGAAACTTAACCTTTCTAAAACAGAACTACTTGTGTTCTCACCATCTACCAACCTACCCCAACCTGTCATTTCCCTTTCAGTGTGTGGCACCATCATAACTCCAAAGCAGCACGCCCGCTGTCTAGGTGTCACACTTGATCTATCATTTACCACCTATATTCAGTTGTTTTCCCATTCATTTCATCTGCACCTCAGAAACATCTCTAGAATCCGACCCTTTCTCACAGTGGAAACAATAAAAGCTCTCATTATTGCCCTGATCCATTCTTATATAAATTACTGTAACTCACTACTAACTGGTCTCCCCCTCACTAAACTCTCTCCTCTCCAATCCATCCTGAATGCAGCAGCCTGACTCATATATCTTTCTAACTGCTACTCTGACGCCCCCACCTTCTGCCAGTCATTGCATTGGTTACCCATTGAGTATAGGATACAGTTTAAACAGCGCATTCTCACCCACAAAGCTCTCCATGATGCTGCACTCCCCTACATGTCTTCCCTATTCTCTGTCTACTGCCCTACCCCCGCCCTGTGCTCTGCTAATGATATACAACTTACTTCTACCTTAGTTCGAAACCTCTCACTCCCATCTACAAGACTTTTCCCAAGCTGCACCAATTCTCTGGAATGCTCTACACCCAGCAATTAGATTGATTCAAGACATCAATAGCTTTAGACGCTCCCTAAAAACGCATCTTAGGGTAGCCTACCACATCCCCTAATCTAACTTCTCTATCTCTTACATTATTTCTATGAACCTCATCCATTATCAGACACCATGCACCCCAACCTTTGCCCCCCAAAAAGCACTAAATCAAAAGCACTAAATCAACTTGTGGCTGGTCCATATAGATTGTAAATACTCTTGGATGGCTGAAACATGGCACAAAGCACTTATTACCTTTTATGTCACCCCCATTCCTCTCTTAGATTGTAAGCTTGCGAGCAGGGCCCTCATTTCTTTTGTTTCAATGGATACCCTTTTTTCTTTCTTGCTATGTAATTTTTTATTCTGTTTGTACATGAACCTTATGATTGTAAAGCACAGTGGAATATGTTGGTGCTATAAAAATAAACATTATTATTATAAATAAATATTATTATTATTTTTAATGGCAAAAGGGTCGTATTCAGCACAAGTTGTAAAAAAAACGTGTCTATTGCGCAAGTCAACCTGCATGTGGAAACTGGCGCATGATTCAGGGGACACATGCGAGATACTTACAGTCATGCGCAAGCATAAATTTGAAATGACTTGCACTGTGCCCTATTAAGACAAAAAATTACATCCAGCAGCCCTGTTAGGAAATGCTAGCACTCCTGCAGCTTTCTCATTACAAAGCATGACCACATGACTATTGCAGTTCCAAATGTTCAGCTAACTGTCCCTCCTTTCTCCTGCCCACCAGACTTTGGAGAACATTTGTTCCCCATACTGAGTTGTCAAAAATGTAATATTGTTTTATGTATTTTAGTATTAATGCCTAACATGTCTGTTATTACTTGACTTAATATCTCTGTTTTTTCTTAAAAATAACCACCCAATATCATATTTGTTATTAAAATTAATATTACATTAGTAGATTGTAATGTATCACCTTTTACTAAAAATAATCTTAAATACATACAAAAGTAAAAACCTTGGTAAATCTGGAGAAAAATAAAAATGGTAAAAAAAAGACACTAGAATCATTGGAGATTATGAGTAGTAAATATTCATCATCATTCATCTTTCAGCAAGGAATTTATCAAAAGGCTCCATTTTTACAAAAAGACCTGCCCCCATGACCACCCGGCGGCCAATCGTGGGAGCATTACGGGTGTTCCAGGGTGTTATGTGCAGGGGGGCTCCAGCATTCTGGATGCCCCTCCGAGCTTGTTGTTATTAACTGACAGCGGGACCAAAACCAACATGTGGACCAAAACCCAGCTGTTTTTTTTTTTTAATTACTGGGCAACATGCCCCAGGACCCAGTTAAGCTAATTCAGCTAATAAAACATACCTTTGAACCTCCTGTCGCATCCATTAATTTTCATCGCCCCCATCTTGGATTTCAGCTTAGGGGGAAGTGAAAGTCTGACCTTTCCCCTGCTCCTTCTTCTTGAAACCTCGCAGTAGCTATTGGAAGCCCCCGATTACATCGTGAGTGAGCAGCGCTTCCCTGTGCCAAACGGCGGCGCTACTGTGCATGTGCAGGTTTCGTTTTAGCTGTAGGTGAAGCACTCAGCGTGCACGCTCCCAAGTGAGGACACCTGGACCAAGGAGGCCATGTCCACAGGAATGACATCGAGGAGAAGAAAATGAAAGTAAAATCCCGCGATCGGCAAGCACAGCAGCAGAAGAGGAATGTACGTCTAAGGAGCAGCACTGTTACTCCAACGAGTGGGAATCCGAAAACAACAAAAACAGGTGCTGCGAGGGTCAGAAGTATGCAAGGGTCATTAAAAGGTAATGATCCCTGTATGTTAATTGTTTTAAAGGACCCTTGTTTTGAAGGTTTTGGTCCACTTTAAAGTGGACCAACACCCAGGATTTTGACTATCCTGGGTCTTGGTCCACTTCGGTGGGGCACCCCCGATCGGGGTGCCCCGCTGTGTGAAACCCCCCGAACCCCCCGAAATTAACAATAGGGCCCTTATTTATGAAGGAATAGCGACAGGTAGCGACTGGTGAGCGGCCGGTAATGACGGTCTCCGCCACGAGAACACCGGCTCCCCACATTTATGAAAAAACAATCCTGCTTAGCGACTGAGATAGCGCCAGATAGCCACTCATTCATCATTATTCCAGCCTCAGCCCACAGCGCCAGCGTCCGACCTTGAACAGCGACAGGTATGACCTCTCGCTACCTGGCGCTCTCCAATGCATTTCAATGGAACAATCTTTAAATATTCATAATTAATTGTTATAAATTTTTTTTTTTTTTTTAAATGTGAAAAATTCTGTGAACCCCCCCGAACCCCCCGAAAAACTCACCTCTCCCCGCTCCCAGCGCCGACGGACAAGCCGCGGACAAGCGGCTCCTCCGCCGCCGCCTCCCGCGCGTCACTCTTGACGCACGCGCGCCCGCGCCGGCCATTCACAGGCGCGCACGTCTAGAGGGGCGCGAGGGAGGCGGCGGCGGCGGGCCCCTGGGTGACGGTCCACTTTAAGGATCTACACAGTAGAGCATCTCTAATCAGATTTAGGAGTGAGACAAACATTTTGTTCTGTTTTAAAGTAATCCAAAAGTTACAGCATATTTGATTTTTGTTCACAAAAACACTAAAAACATTGTTGATCTGCAGTGGAGGGGGGTTTTATCCCAATTGGTGACCATCCATTTTAAAGTGCAAATCCACCCAAATTAGAACCCCCATTTGCCATACCTTTCCAAGCAATTAGTCTAAAACAAAAAACAGCCCGTGCCGGGTGCCTGATCCCCCAGTGGCCAAGCTTACATCCTGGAGTAACGATTTGTATGAGTGAGGGCATTCCAGAGGAGTGGAGTGGCAAACTACTGAAAAGGAGAGTGGGAGGAAGTGATGTGGACAGAGAGAGTTGCTGGGCAGAGAGTAAGCCTGTGTCTGTGCCTAGAGGCATGGGCAGAAAGAGCGAGCTTTCATTGTTTGTTGCAGTATATGAAGCATACCTACTTTATCTGTATAAAAAAGAGCTATTATTTTCATTGGAAAATAGAGAAAACTATTAATTGAACATCAAATTTAACATACACACACTGCTTATATGGGAGCCTGCTTGAATGAGCTTTCAGTCTAGAAAAAGAAGGGCAGAAGACATAAGAAAGGGAACAGTATACAAGAATGAAATGTGGTTGATTTGGCAACAGGTGCAAAAAATGCATCCAAAACTAGTAGCCATGGGAAGTCTGGTGGCAAAAATCAACCCGGGAATTTACAGACCCTGACCAGTCCTCCACCAGCCCATGAGCTCTTTAGCTCTGCCCCCAAGAAGATTCTCACCCAAAGAGTGCATTTATCAGCTGATGCTATAGCGTTTCGGGAATGGATCATGGGCAGGGGTGGATATGTGATAACTAATGGCTTTAGTAATGTATGAACAGATGCTGTGGCGGAGGTGGTCTTCAAGGTCTTGATGCTGAGGCTATAGCATTGCTAGGGCAGAATAAGTGGCCCTAAAGCAGCACAAGCCACCGGGAATTCTCCTTGTGCTCTCTAGTTAATTGCTTGTAGATAAGTTTTTTGTAATGAATTTAGGTGAAAGAAAAAATTCTACCAAAAATGATAGGAACATTTTTCCCAGGCTCGTTTCCATTTAATGCAAAGATATTTTATTTGTTACATTGCAATGGAGACAGAATACGTAGGCACTTGGGGTGACCTGTTCTCGTCTGTCTGGCTGCCCAGGCCTCTGTGCACATGAGTACAATCACAAAATATGCCCACTTACCTGTCACGTTCTCATGTGCACCAGTGAGAGAAGCCAGCGCAATTGGTGGGCGTGGTCTCAGTATGCAGCACTCCCATTAACAATAGGGCCCTTATTTGTGAAGGAATAGCGACAGGTAGCGACTGGTGAGCGGCCGGTAATGACGGGCTCCGCCACGAGAACGCCGGCTCCCCACCACAATCACACATTTATGAAAAACCAATCCTGCTTAGCGACTGAGATAGCGCCAGATAGCCACTCATTCATCATTATTCCAGCCTCAACCCACAGCGCCAGCGTCCGACCTTGAACAGCGACAGGTATGACCTCTCTCTACCTGGCGCTCTCCAATGCATTTCAATGGAACAATCTTTAAATATTCATAATTAATTGTTATTAATTTTTTTTTTTTTTTTTTTTTAAATGTGAAAAATTCTGTGACCACTTCTGCCATTTAAAATAATTTTTTAAGGTAAAAAAAAAAATGTACAGAATTGATATTACAGGTCTGATATTAATGTATTCATATTACAAAATTATTTAAAAAAAACTAGTTTTTTTCGGTTTCCAAAAATATGGATGTTTGGGGGTTAAAAAACTACTTTTAACATATCGCCGCCAGTGCTCTGGGGTTTAAACATGCATTTTACAGTGCGAGAATTTTTTGAGCGTGATTTGTTAATGAATATGGTGGGAGCCAGTCGCTATGGCCAGTCGCTATCATGCGCTCCCATACAGCGCGGAACCTGTCAAATAGCGAATCCTCACCCAATATTCAACATTACGGCAAACATTACGGCAAAGTCGCTATCAACTACCGAACACCGGCCAAGCACAGCGACTACTAGCGGGCGCTCTGAAAATGCTGCTACAGTCACTCAACTGCCACTACCTGCCGCTGTTAATGAATCGGCCTCTAGGTTTCTCTGTACACAGAAGTTCCCTATGAACAGAAGCACCTATTAAAGCATGTGTAGCAGGTAAGTGGGGAGTCTCCTGCCCGCTGCCACACTCTGATCTTGAGGCCTTTAAATATTTTAGTCTCTAGTGTTACATGGCTTTGGCTCTGCTTTGGGAATTAAAATGCAAAATAACATTTTTGAAAAGCTACGATAATGGAATAAATAATAATATATTATAATGCTGATAATATTTTCATACCTATACTGCACTATACGTACAACAAATAAGAAGGAGAAGAGCAACAATCACATTCAAAAGAATGAATAAAGAAAGACAATTTGACATGTGCAGAGGCAATGTAAAATATGGCCCATTGTGGAGTTTATTTTTAAGTGCTATAAAAAATTGTTTAATTTTATCTTTCAAAAAATAAAATAATAAAAATAAGCTGAAAATAAAACCGCCTATCCGCTCCAGCATGTAGGAACAGACCACTGGCAGGTCTATTAATGATAACTTGAAGCCTCGGGGGAGACGATTCAGCCTTGCACGTATAAAAAGTCTGTTTGCATTGAAAGATAATAATTTCTGAGGACACCGCATAGAAGAAAAAAAATGAGTACCTCTAGTAACAGATGTGAAATTATATTAGATAAATATAATCATTAGTTTCAGTCTCACCCTGGTTAATTAGTTTGTGGAAACGTGCAACCATTATTCATTAGTTAATTCTTCACACACTGATTAGAGAGCCATGTCCAATGGAGGCCTCCTGAATTTGGATGGGCCCAGCTTACGAGGAGCTGTGCAAAGCTACAAGGCTGGAAACAGGGAACAAACTGTTCATCTCAAGATGATTTTGTTTCAATAAACAGAGTAAATCAATAGCCAGCGGAGTGTGAACGACATTTTGCTGAGGTATAATACCAGTTTGGGGCCGATTTGCTATGCTTTGTGGGGAAACAAGGATACTGAATAGGAAAGTAATAAAAGAAAATCAAGCTGGTAACTTTCTTGTTATTACACCGCCATGTTTGCCCACAACAGACAGCTTCATACAGCGGCAGGATATCGAATCAAATGAAGGGTAACTACAATCCCCTCCTATTTAATTACCACGTTTCAGCCCTGCTCTTGTAGTTGATTATGCCAATCATATATGAAGTGTGGTGGTAAATCACTTCTATTTCACACTGACCCTATTTTACAGAGGAATTTAAAGCATGTCTTAAATATCTTTAACTACAATCATTCAGCCCAGCCATGTGTTATTGGGATATATCACACTAGTGGCTGCCATCGAGCAACACTTCCGCAGCACTCAGCAAACAAGTAATTGAATATCTGAGGACATTTAGATTGTCTACAGCCTATGTACAAAGATTCACCATCCAAAGAGAGGAGGCGTGATGGGTAAACATGGTCGTATTTCAACAAAGAACACATAGGCCGCTACTAGGGTTGCCACCCTGCTGGCATTTTTTTAATTTACTGGCATGGTGGGGCCTGTATTTGTTTTTTACTGGCTTAAAGTGCACCTATACTCAGAAAAGAAGTTGTGTGATTACCTTCCATACCCAGCCCTGTGCCTCAAAACAACCCGTGTTTCTTTTTTACCTCAGCCTTTGCCAAATATCCATTAAAACACCAGGAAAAAACAATGGGAAGTAGTATTATGGTGAATGGCAGCCATATGCTAATTATTTCAAACTGTCACATAATGGCAATTAGGTTGAAGTGCTCCCCATTGCTGAGCTGTGTTTCCTGTAACTCAGTGGTCCCCAACCTTTTTTTCACCGTGGACCGGTTCAGGATTTGGTAATTTTACCGCGGCCCGGTGGGGCACTGGGGGGGCTGACTGGGGGCGGGGCTGGGGGTGTGGCTGGGGGCGGTGCGGCGGCATTGGATCACTTACCACTGAGCTTCACTGCTGCCTCAACCGTCACCTGCACTTGCAGACCCCGCCGCCGCTCCATGCCGCCTCCTCTTCACCAATTCACACTGCCACTTAGCCACCGCATCCTCACCTGTGGCCACTATTGAGATCACTGGCCTGCTGTGTTCGGGTGAGAGCTACGGGAGTGCTTCGGGTCGGCGGGGGGGTTTTGGGGGTGGGGTGGCTCGGGTCTGCCGCGGCTGTCGCCTTTAATGTTGCAGCACAGGGCTTCCTATACAGGCCATGCGCAGTGTTATAATCTCATTGTGTGGCCTGTATAGAAGCACTGAGTGCAGGTGGGTGCAGGGATGATGTAAGGGCCGGGGGTTTGGAGCACGGGGCGCGATAGCCTCAGGGCCCGGTACCATTTGAGCCACGGACTGGTAGCGGTCCGCGGCCCAGGGGTTGGGGACCACTGCTCTAACTTATTGCACTGGGAGTGGGGCTGCTCAGCCAGGGAGCAATATGGCCGACTGCATCCAGTTTGTGTTGTTAATATTGGGCAAAGGCTGAGGTAAAAAAAAAAGAAACCCAGGCTGTTTTGGAGCACTGGGCTGGGGATAGAAGGTGACTACATATACTTTCCTCTGAGTATAGGTGCACTTTAACAAAATGTTCTTGCTGCGGGCATGTGGATTGAGGGGGGTTTTGGTTTGACCAAGGGATCTCTTAATGGATTGACGGGCACTATTTGGATAAGGGAAATCTTGTTATTTGAGGGGCCATTGATTTGGCTAAGGGATCTTCTAATAGATTAAGGGGGAAATCACTTGGCTAAGGAATCTCTTGTTGGTTTAGGGGGTATCAATTTGGCTAAGGGGTCTTTAAAGGATTGATGGGGCAATCACTTGGGTAAGGAAGGTCTTGTTGATTAAGTGGGTAGTGGTTTGGCTAAGGGATCTCTTAACAGATTGAGGGGGCAATCACTTGGCTAAAGAATCTATTGTTGATTAAGGATCGGTTTGGAAAAAGGCATTTCTTAATAGATTGACAGGGTAATAAACTTGTCGATATTGGTTTGGCTAAGGGGTCTATTAATGGTTTGAGGAGCAATCCTATGGCTAAGGAATATTTTGTTGAGGGGTAGTGGTTTGGCTGAAGGATCTCTTAATGGATTGAGGGTGTAATATCTTGGCTAAGCAAACTCTTGTTGGTTAAGAGGGTATTGGTTTAGCTAAAATGTCTCTTAATGTACTGAGGGCAAATCTTTTGGCTAAGGAATCAACTGTTTATTGAAGGGGCATTGGTTTGGTACATGTACACATTCAATCCTCCTCCTCAAGGGCCACCAATGGCCAGGTTTTGTTGTTCTCCCTACAGATGCACCGGTGCAGTTATTAGTGCTCAAATAAAGTTACAGACTCTAAATACATCACCTGTGCATCAATGTGGAGATCTGCAAAACCTGACCTGATGGTGGCCCTTGAGGAGGAGGGTTAAGCACCTATGGCCTATGGCATTTATAAATGGATTGAAGGGGCAATTTCTCAGCTAAGAAATATCTAGTTGATTAAAGTGATTAAACACCTATCTAAAAATAATAAAAGGGTACTCACCTTTTGTCCGCCTAGGTGATCTGTCCTAGTCCGCCAGTCATCAACCCACCCAATCGATGGATTGCATTCCGTACCTGCCATGCCGGGACTCCATTCCCTGGCCCTTCAATGACAGGACTGCATCACAGCGAGTGGCTGGAATAGGACTCATTTTAAATGGATCAGTTTACATTTCCAAGGGGGATAAAGTTGATGGTTAGTGTGTGCCCGGACAGGGGCTTCAAATAGGTGTTAGTCCAAGACTGCATTGCCACCAGCCTAATATCCAAGACAAAAAATAGGGGTTGGTAGTTTGCACACCCAGCGTTTACATTTATCTTAAACTTAAAAATAGGGGGGGTGCTTAAACTGGTCCCGAGGTACCTCGCCACACGGTACTTCTATAGCAGACTATATAGAGATTGATTGGATCAGAAGCACACCACTGACTCAAGTATAAATATGCAAGTAAAATTGTATTAAAGTTTCGACCATAGAATTACAAGATTTACATAGGTATAATGATTTAACAAAAGGATACAATCAGCAAACTTCTGTGGACAATAAGGGTTCACATTTTCATCAGGAGCGTTCTATATCACCACCAGAACAAAAGATAATATGCATAAGAGCTTAACCTTCTCACTTAACAAAAAATGTATATAAAGAAGTAATGGTAACACACCAATAATCCTATAGTCTATGGGGTGATCTATGGTCACGATCCTGATGAGGAGTGGGTATGCTGGGCGCTGAGGCTTGCGATGATGCTTATGGGTCTCTATCTGGTATGATGCAGGGCGCCTGACTGTACTGACCAGTGAGAAGGTTAAGCTCTTATGCATATTATCTTTTGTTCTGGTGGTGATATAGAACGCTCCTGATGAAAATGTGAACCCTTATTGTCCACAGAAGTTTGCTGATTGTATCCTTTTGTTAAATCATTATACCTATGTAAATCTTGTAATTCTATGGTCGAAACTTTAATACAATTTAATTGCATATTTATACTTGAGTCAGTGGTGTGCTTCTGATCCAATCAATCTCTATACACCAGCCTAATATCACCTTACCTGCTCAGCACTTCAAGGCTAAACCCAAGCTTGCGATTGCCAGCCATCGATCAGGTCATGGGCATTTTCTTTTGGTGCCTGGAATTATGGGACAGGAACACAAACTACGTGACTAGAAACATAGAAGCATAGAAGGCTGACGGTTGACTATTGATTATCTATTAGAAATTTTTGACAGTTTTTATTTTCAATGTGTTTGAAACATTGAGGTGGCACAGGTAACAACACAGAGAACGTGACTGAGCACACAACCTGTGAACCCTTATGAGAGTCAATGAGTAAATCTATGGATGGGACCAAACAGGGCAGTCTGTATGTACGTTCAGGCACCTTTATGAAAATGTTGGAGGTACAGGGGGCGGCCCAACACCATTACAAGAAACTGTTTCTGTATCCCAGGGTAATGGGTTCCATGCCAATGTGCATTGTGTGTCATTTAAATTCAGGCAGCAGCACGACTGAAATGCTGGGCAGGGAGACACCCAGGTCCTGCAAGATGGCCACGACCAGGGGAAAATCGGTGGGGTGGTGATTCAGCTTTGAGTGGATCCAGGAGCAAGTGTAAGTGCTGACAATGATGATCATGCATGCAGATGGGAAGTGAGTTTTGGTGAGTTTTTTCCAACTGTTCAAGGCTGTTGGTCTGGTTCAGGGAGTGAGGTGCAGTACCCTGACTTCAATGACTATTGTAGGCAGCAGTAGGAACAACTGAATACAGGTGAGTATCTTATACTAAACATGCTCCCCAGTAAGTGGTTTCATAATAATAGTTTACTTTCTATGGAGCCTCTCAGTTCTAAATTCTGTACTAGTTGCAGTAGTTTGGGCAGCAGTTACAGGGTTTTAAACCAACAGCCTGGTTAAAACTCTGTAGTGCAGTTCTGCAGCTTCTGGTTCTGCAGCTTCTGTATCAACATTGTCTGAAGACCTGTGGCTACTAATGGCTTTTGGGTTTATCTATAATAGCTGTAGATGTAGCTGTGAAACTAGACTGCACTGGAGCATGTGCGGGCTCTGGTCCTGTGATAGCCGCCCAGTGTGACTATGTCTTTCGGCAGGTGGCTCTCATTGTTTTGAATAGGCATCCCAAATCGGAACAAACCCAGGATATTCAAATTCATGGATTTTGTTCTGCTTAAAAAAAAGAAAGCTGAACATTATTAAAAGCTTAGCTTACCACCAGTCAGAAATTACCCAATTTTGGATGCTCTGCTAGAATAGTATGGCCAAGATTGGACAAAATACTTACCCTTCCTTGGCAGTGGCCATGCTTGCCCTTCGCTCCTGCCCTGCTCTGTTACCCCCCAATCTGCTGCCAGTAGCATTCTAATAGCAAACCCTATTGGCTGCTGCCTGTCACATAGGGCACAATGCAAATAAAGGCCTTTTCTCATTTGCCCAGATGAGCATCCCAAATGAGCATTCCCTGGTGTGTGGGAATCCTGACATGTTAAACAAAATGGTGACACTGCCCCTTTAAATACTATCATACCATCATATCATTGGAATCAAAAGCAGTTGGGGAATCAAAACCGACTCACTTAAAAAAAACAGGCTGGAGGGAAAGAGATCGCTGCATATGTGTGTATGTTGCCGGTCTTGTCTTATTGAGGTAAGTGGATCGGTGGGGGTCAGAAACAGGCCAGCAGCTTGGAGCCTATTAGGACTCACCTTCATCCCCAGGCTACACAAAGGATTCTCTGTCAATAGCTTGGATCTCATAGGATTCAACGCATCAGAAACATCTGTGCGATTAAATGCTATTTTATGCAATTAATCTCAATTAATCTACGAGATTAATTGCTCAAAGAGAAAAAACTGTGTTCTCCCTTTCTAATGAACATTTCCTGCCTGGAAGCAAAAATCTCTTAAATGAGTGATTAATAACATTGTCCATTAAACTCTATAGAGGAGAATAATCACCTGAAGTTCATGCAAGATCATTTTTCAGCATTGCATGGCTAAGGCAGATCATTGCATTGCTAAGCAGCAATTAGAACTTACTGGACGGCACCCATCATATGATCTGTGATCGCTGTCATATGAGGAGTTCTACTGGTAGCCCAGTATTTCAATGGCAAGTCCTAGGGCTATTGTAACCAGTAATGATAGGGACTGGGGAGAACCATGGATATTGGAATCAAAGATGCCCGAGCTTTTTCTGTAATATCTATTTATTTTCTTTTATTTAAGAAATAACATTATTATCATATTTTACATCGATATGAAGCAAGACTTTTCATTTTTGTTGTATTTGTTTGATTAACTGCACTCGGCTTAGGGTGATGGAATTAAAGTTGACCTAAAGGCTGCGTGCCCCTTCCCCAAACCTCCTCCCCACCCAGCTTAGCCTAATTTGATCATAGAGTTTTTTTAATAGCCTAATCTGTCTTACTGAAAGGGGGGTGTTGGAGTTTTATACATAGACTTAAGGCCCACTCAGAACTACTGGGGAAGCAGGACCAGTGCCAGCATTGTGCATAGGAAGGCAAGTACCGGGTCCACTGGCTTCTTCAAGGCCCAGTCAGATACCGACTGATTCTCCAGTGAACCCCATCCACAGAACAAGTGAGCAACATGAGTAGACTTGCTCAAGGTTGGCCTCAAAATCAGAGGGCAAACAGTGACAATGGAGAAGGTGACGAGGAATAGAGGACGATTGATGACAGCTCAGAATCAGAGGACAATCGGCAGAAAAGGTGGACCCTCCAGTGACAATGGAAAAGGCAGCGAGGACTGGAGGGTGATAACCAGCGCCAGAGAAAGCAGTAAGAATTGGAAGGCGATTGGTGCCAATGGAGAAGAAGGCAAGGACCAGAAGACAATAAATGGCAGGGGAGATGGCTTGTGGGTTCAGAGGATCATCCATGGCAATGGAGCTAAGGGTTGAAATTACGTGATGTGGAGCCCACTGAGACTCTCTTGACCAAGGGCTCATTTAAACCTGCAGCCATCTGGAGCTGCAAAACATTGGATTTTAGTGTATAGTGAATACGGAATAAAGTCCTAAAAATCCTAAATGTAAAAATTTCTATTCTTCTAACATTATTCTTGGGTTAGTACCCTACACCTTCCACTTAGGCACTTCAACGGGTAAGACAGATAATGGGCATACTCATCAGCAAGCTTGCTTCACAGAATGTGGATGACATTTTAATAATAGTCTTTATATAGCACCAACATATTATGCAGCACTATACAATCAGAAGGTTCCTGTACATACAGAATAATAAATTATGTAGAAACAAATGAGTCAGCAACTGAAACAAAAGGAATGAGGGCTCTGCTAACAAGCTTACAATCTAAGAGGAGAATGAGGGTGCCACAAAAGTGTTTGCTTATTATCTACAGGTAAGTATCATACATTATATGATCACCTAGT
Organism: Gastrophryne carolinensis; assembly: GCA_027917425.1. NCBI lineage: Eukaryota > Metazoa > Chordata > Amphibia > Anura > Microhylidae > Gastrophryne > Gastrophryne carolinensis. The sequence continues at coordinate 574,673,254 of CM051234.1, read as the reverse complement.
TTTATGTATAGTGATGATGATTATGATGAGGATTACCAATAATAATAATAATGCTTTTCTCTTTTTATTGCAGACACTATAGCAGATAATCATCCCGCTCATGGTATATTTATAATAAAAAGTCAAAGCAATTAGACTTGCTGTTTCTTTCTTGAGGACATTTTGCTAGTCTGCTGATTTGTTTGGTTATTTTAATGAACAAAATTCTAGAATACAAAAGAAAAAGTTGCATAAGCAAAATGAAAGAGGGGGAATTTTTTTTTTTTTAAAGTCTCCTGTGTCATTACTGTATATTCAGCCTTCCACCTCAACGGTTAGAGAGGGAAGCCTTGTTCAAGAGACACCACTGGCTATTGTTGAGGTTTCAAAACATGAAGCATGAGCCTATTATAGAGCATTTGATTTGAGCTACTAAGTGCCTTCCTATCCTGCTGATCCAGGCTTACTCTGGAATGGCATCTAAAGCTAGGAAGCATGAGCCGACACTACAGACCAAAACAGAATTCAATGCAACAAAGTAGCACCAGTTTTGGCAGAGGCTATGAGCGTTGTAGGGAGGAGGTAAATCCGACTGCATAATTTATGAACCTGATCTGAAGCTTAATTTCTTCTAAGGTAAAAGTACTTTCCTTGCAGAGATTTGTGAAATGTGAATACATTTAGGAGCGAAGAGGTCACAGCGGGAAAATCCCAAGACATTTGGTGGTCATTGGTCACCACCATTGAATTCTGACGATGCCCTTTTTTTTATATGAAATAAACTTGAGGTCTACTTTTTAAATGCCTTTCAGTAGATTTTAGTTCAGCAGGTCCTAATCAGGGATATGCTTGCCACTGGTGGTATTCTTGAGGCGGCAGGCCTGAACCCCAACCTGATCTGCTGCAATCTATACTTTACCCCAGCCTGATTTGCACAATTATTAATCATCTAAGGATGAAAATGTTCCATGTTCATTTTACTTCAATTTACTTCAATTTTACTTCAATTTTTGTTTTGTGTGTGACTCATACATATCACCCAGGTAGTATTTAAGATCATTTACCAAGTCTTCCCTCCAATCCTTATAGAGGCTTTTCAACAAGCCGCCCCTGGTTGCATCTTTTGTAGAGCTCTGGTGGTTGTGGGCTTGCTTGGGGCAGCCAGGGTTCCGTGTGCGGCAGCTATGGCCTAGTGGTTAGGGAATTGTTTTTGTGACCGGAGAGTTGCAGGCATGACTGATGTGAACTTGAGCAAGACACATATCTCCTTGGGTGGTGAGTTGAGGGAAGAGCACCGCTCCGAACACATGTGCACATCACTTCCCCTTGGTGTGTGGTTCACTTGTGTGTAATCATTGAAATAGTGTTTATTCCTTGGTGTGTCCACTGTGTGTAATTCATTTGTGTGTAGTCACTAATATGGTGTTTTTTCACTAGTGTGTTGATGGAAGTGTGACATTCACAATGTATGGATGGGAAAATACAGAGGATACAATTCTATTACTATTTTGCAGTGTGCAGATCAGTGACATCCACCTATAGGGTCTGCTGCATCCCCTGGTATTGACTGCGGCTTTCCGTCGGGGTGTCTGTGGTGTTCCCTGTCCTTTAGATGGGACCAGCCAGATGAATGAGGTACCCACCTCTAGGAGAGGCTTTTACATCTTCGGCTTATAGCTTCTGTTGATTCCCTTAACGCACACATGCTCAAGCACAAACAGGTCATGTTTTCCAGATCTCCACAAAGATGCACAGGTGATGTAGTTAGATCTAACATAGAGCTATACAGTTGGTCAGCTATATAGAAATCTACAATACATGACCTGCTGGTGGCCATTGAGGAAAGGGTTGGACACCTATGCCCTAGTGTCAAATATGCTCGCCTTTGGTGCCGGTAGTTACATGGGCCATGAGAGGAGCCTAAAAGCAGCATTTATTCTTTACAACTAAGGGCTTACTTTGACACTCTCATTGAAGGGCCATTCCAAATCACGTGAGGGTGTAAGTGGACCTTCATTGATTTTGACCACCTCCAATACCAAAGACAGAGAACTGTACCACACAAGGGCAGAACACACTGATTAATAACCTCCTAAGGATTTCTAAATTGCTTACCTAAAAATGTCATCTTTTTTTATTGCCCTTAGCATAAATGCCAAATCTAATAAACAACCCTATAAACAATTTTTGCAGAAAAAAAACAAAATTACAATTAAAAAATATAAAAAAAATAGTTTCTACTCTTCTCAAATCGAATGTCAACCTTTACATTTAGTTTAAAATAACTCCAGTTTTTCCACATAATTCAGAATGCATTAAACTAATTAAGTGCTAATTAAGAGCAGGTTTTGCTCAGCAGATCGGATTCGGCGAGGTTTCGAGCTGTTGCCATAGAAAGCGGGAGGTTGGATCATTTTGTTTCCAGTGAAAGAGCAGCTGTGCCTTGGCCATCGCTTCTGGAAATTACACATGGAGTAACCCCGCGCTCCAAACCGAGAAGGGCTGTCAGTGTCGCAGAGACCATGTAATACTGTTGGAGAATGTCATTTTCTCAAGCTATTCATGCATGTTTTTTTAAGTAATTGAACGCCGGGATTTAAAGTCTTCATGACACCTAGTAAATGAATTTAACTATTTGGGTCTGCTTCATTTTTTTCTCTTAAATGGTGCCACCTCATTATATTCTTCCTTGCTTTGACTCTTATTCAAGCTGCCCAGTGGTTCTTCTTCTTTTTTATCCATGTTAATAGATGTGATTAGTTATAAAAAAAAACCTTTTGTATATTAAAGTCAAGTCTAACACATTCACTCCGGGCAAGAAGGCTGTTGCCATGGCAATGGTAGACGATCTTTCTGTTCTTCAAAGGTTAAGCAACCTGTACCTGCACTAAAGGTAACACATTGCAAACGCAGAATCATCAGAGTTCATGTTTGAGTCACTTTAAGTTGCTCTCATAATTAACTCTTCTAATTAAGCATGGAAACGTTTAGCGGGTCTTGACTCTCGAGGATAAAATCATTTTGAGCGCAAACCTTGATACACAGAGAAGAACAAAGGGCACTGCCATGATCTGAAAGCCATATTTAGAACATCAGATGACAGGGAGGTTTGGAAATTTGGTTTCAAATCTTGACTAATAGAAAGGAAGGACATTATAAGATGGAGGAATCTTTAAAATGGCTAAATATAACAGAACTTTGCATGTAAATCTAAAATATGCAATATAAGTAAAGAACTTCACAAGCAAAGAAAAGCTTTATCTCACCTGGCTACATTGGAAACCTATGCAAAGCATTTCAAGCTCAGATGTCCTGATATCTTTAACATAACTTTTATCCTTGCAGAGAGATGGAGCAGTGCTGGCTACAACTACAACATTTGAAAAACTTTGCTTGCATTACCCAGGAGGGAGGTAAGGAAAATCTGTCCTCTATAACCAGTTCAGCCTATTTATGTCCTTCCAGTGGTCTAGTAGCCATAGCTGGAAATGTTATTACATGCCAGGAAGGCATCAAGGCCACTTTTGAATGTTTTAACTGTATCCATCATTACTACCTCCTCTGGCAGCGAGTTCCATAGTCTCACTGCTCTTACAGAGAAGAATCCCCTCCTATGTTGGTGGAGAAAGCACCTTTCCTCTAACCTTAGTGGATGCCCCCGGGTTATGGTTATACTCCGGGGTATAAATAGATTGTGGGACAGATCTTTTTATTGACCCCGAATATATTTATACATAGTTATTAGATCACCCCTCAAGCGTCTTTTTTCTAAACTAAATAAACCTAACTTTGACAATCTTTCAGGGTACTCTAGCCCCCGCACTCCTTTTATTAACTTTGTTGCCCTTCTTTGAACGCGCTCCAGTTCTGATATGTCCTTCTTACGCACAGGTGCCCAGAACTGTACACAGTACTCCATATGGGGTCTGACCAGTGACTTGTACAGGGGTAAAATGATGCTCTGGTCATGAGCACCTATGCCCCTCTTGATGCATGATCCCATGATCCTGTTTGCTTTGGCAGCTGCCTGGCATTGATTACTACAGTTGAGCTTATTGTCAACTAAAACCCCTAGGTCCTTTTCCATTGTTGTTTTACCAAGTGTTTCTTTATTTAGTGTGTAATCATGACACAGATTTCTCCTTCCCATGTGCATAACCTTACATTTATCTTTGTTAAACTTCATTTGCCATTTAACTGCCCATGCTTCCAATTTATCTAAATCTGTTTGTAGCTGCCTGCTGTCCTCTTTTGTTTTAATTACTTTACACAGCTTAGTATCATCTGCAAAGATTGAGACTTTACTGTTTAATCCATACCCAATGTCATTTATATATATATTGAAGAGAATTGGTCCCAGAACTGACCCTTGTGGTACTCCACTAGTAACGGTCACCCAATCTGTGTGTACCATTAATAACCATCCTCTGCTTCTGATCATTAAGCCAATTTCTCACCCATCTGCACATGTTTTCAGTCCAAGCCTTCTCATCTTTTGTACCAGCCTTTTATGTGGCACAGTATCAAATGCTTTAGAAAAGTCAAGATATATGTTATACAATGACTCCCCCGATCCAAACTTGAACTTACCTTAATCTTGAACTGATGATAGAAGCTTTATCAACGCATTGACAGATCCACAAGGGATCAATAGGTTAATTTGCCCAGCTAGTGAGATGAGTAAGTCTTGTGGCCCTATATTTGGCACTTTAAAGAGCATCTGTAGGAATAAAATAAGGATATACATTTTACCTTGTCCTGCAGCTGTTTCAGATCAGAAGAACCAGTGAGGTGTGCCTCAAGACAGGGTTAAGGTTAGGCTAGTATTCTCTTTTACTTTTATGACACTATAGCCAAGTCATCACTTTCTCATTCATGTGTTTGGCAGCAAATGGTAGCCAATCATGTGACCACCAGCAACCATTCATTGGCAAAACCAATTGGTTACTGGGTTGACAGCCGTAAAATGAAAAGGAAGTTGGCTGTAATAGTGCTGATTAAATACCTAAGGCTCTATAAATATATTCAGAGGGCTACCTTCTATAGGAACTGTCTTCGTGATTCCTGCTCTACAAAACTGCTTGTTAGGTGAAAAGACTTCCATATTTACAAAATGCCTGCTAAGGCCAAGGTACTCCACTGTCCCACTCCAAGTGCTGTCCTAACCATTATTCTGTGCCCACAGTGCATATGGAGCTACTGATCTAGAACAGGTGACCAGATGTCTTTACTCATTGACAGCACTGAATTCAGCATCTGTCAAAAGAAATAGGTTAGCTAACGTACCATCTATGATTCTCTAATGACAGATTTTCCTTAAAGTGATTCCCCACCCATGGAATATAACAAAAGGGCTGATCGGTCTCTTGTTATTAGCAATCAGCAAATGGCTCTCATTGACATGAAGAGTGCAAGCAGCCCCAGCCCCAGCAGTATGCCTGCTCCTGCCCCAGACTATCTGAATGGCTGTAGCAGGGCAGTTTCTAGGAGAGCATGAGCAGGGCAATTGTCCCAGGCACCACGACCAATGGGGGCACCTTTATCCCAACCATCCTGTTTTCTGCAGATGGGTCAGGACCACTGTTATTGGTGCAGACCCTCGTCCTCCCATATTGGGCTTATTCATAGGGGAAGGGCACTGCCTGCTGCCATGGTATAAACCGGTGTTGGACTGGGATGCCCAGGGCCCACCAGTAGAACTGACTCGGGGGGCTCACCCCACATTTAGATGCCAGTATTAGTGGCTTACATTCAGGGCCCATGCACAGAAACATTATGCCACACTGTATTGTCTTTGTGTGTGCACTTGGGATGCACAAATAAGCAATTCATTTCAGTTCAGGTTTGGTGATGAAGCCCCTCAAAGGGTAACCTTTAACCCTGTTGGCCAATCTGAGCCTGGTAGAGATACATGGCATATACTGGTATGGGACAGCAGCAGCACCATAGGATAAGTCAGGAGGGAGCAGAATCTTTCCTTCCCACACTGAACACTATTTTGCCTAGAAACTACCCTGGGGCGCGAGAGCATACACATCCCAAGGATGCATGGGAAACAATGAGAGCCATTAGCCAAATTACTTATGCATGGCAAATGGGTCTCATTGGACGAGAGACTGTATATGTGACATTGGACCGGGAAGTAGTCAGTGAATACCGGAGCCTGGGGGCTTCCCCTCTGCTAGGCATCCCAGGGGGAGCGGCTGGCCCTGTAATGATTCAGCCCAGCTGGGTTTTGTTCCGCTTCAACTTGTGGAAGCATGTGTTAGCAATTGGGGTTCTCCACCTCATTTCTGGAAATAATTTCATTTTTTTTTTTATTTGAGAGTAGGTTATGGGTATGAGTGTTTCTGAAACTGCTTCCAATAAAAATTATTTTGGTATTTTAGCACTTGTTTTTCACTTTTTGTCATTTATACACCTGAATTGAGCCCTGAGAGCACTACGGGAGGGGTCTCAAATGTACAACAAAATATCACTTGGATTTAGTAGCTTGCTCTCTAGCGAAGCTGTGATAAAAGCCTAGAGATCTCTATATATCAATGGTTCTACTCCTTAAAGTATCTACAGCTTTGCTCTAGTTGTACCTTAACCTTTATTTGCGAAATTATCCATGAAATGTGACTTTTTTCTATTCTATGCTGTTTGATCCGACATAGATCTACTTAACATTTCAATAAGGACACAAAAAAGCCAGCAAGGCATTACGGCAAGACTATGTGGAATATTATGTTTTAAGACCTAGATCTATGGCCATGCCTGTGAAACAGAGGATAATTAGTGTTCATACGCTTAGTCATATCAGACTGGAGGTAATGAAGTGTAAGGAAAGGTTCATTAGTTTCTCTCAAGTACTTATACTCTGTCCACAGTATTTATACCAGCAGAGAAAATGCAATCTCTTTAAAATCAAGTTATTCACATAAGAAGCAGCACAGAAGAAAGACAATATGAAGTCGTATAATTACCTTCACTTCTGTGACCAACACTAAAATGTTTTTTTTCTCCATCATTACAAACTTAGCTTGATGGCTTCACTTGACGGCTACTGATAAGTTGTGGTCTCATTCAGATATGTGCGGATATGACATTTCTCAGAATGAGACGGGAGTGAAAGCCCTGCCAGGCTCTGCTGGACAATCCAATGGCTAAATGGATTGGCCGTATTTCCATCTTTCACCTTTGGACATTGCCGCCCACCTGACAGCTGTTCAGCGGAGAACTTGCAGCCAACAATACCGGTGGAAGGAAGACAACAAGGTCAAATGCAAGCTAAACTTTTACTACAGTACAGATACCATCTGTTTTTTCATTTGTAAAATGTTTAGGCTCAACAGATTTTTTGATGATTCTGTAAATAACTACTTAGGCTGTTCTAAACTGTTTAATTCACATAAACATCAGCGGGTGACTAAAATGTGTATTGCTATGTATATAGTCTTAAAAGCAAATTTCTTTATGGTCAGAAAACGGACATCTGAAGGTAAAAGCGTGCAGCAAATGCGAATCAGTCAATACAGCCCTGCCTCTAGCACCTTCTTTTTCCTTACCAGTGCTAGCAGCTATAAACGCTTTACTTCCAGGTAATATGAAGCCATTTGCCGTATGACATAAGTAGTTTGCCGTAAGGCACGGCAAACTACTTTGATTGGATTGGATGTACTGTTGGACTGGGGAGAGGTAAGCTGTTATTGCCAAACGGGGGGGTTCACACAGTGGGGCATCCCAAACTAGGATACCTCAGGGCACTGAACAAAACCCAGGATAGTCAAAAGCCCTGGTTTTGTTCTGCTTTAAAGAGGATCAATACCTATGCCCCATCGGCCCTGAAATCTCTAAGATTCCAGGGCCGCTGGATTCGCTCCCCCGGGGTATCCAGAATTGGAATGCCCCGCTGTGTGAAACCCCCCAGGTCACCCGCAAATTCCCCTTCTTTCCCAGTTCATCTGTGCATGCACAAACTGCGGCCATATCCCCGCTATCCCTTTGGCAGGGCGCGTGCCCGTGCCAGGCATTTGTGAATTGCCTGTGTGGGCACGCTCCCTGTTAGAGGGTAGCAGGGGATGCGGCCGCCAGCGTGCTTGGATCCGCTTGTATTAGACAAGCTCCTGGACAAAAGGACTCAAGCGGATTCGAACGCGCTGATTAAACGAGCAACCGCACATGCCTCATAGGACCGGAAAGAAGTGAGTTTGTTCGGGCAACCTGTGGGGTCTCACACAGCTGGGCACCCCCGATCAGGGTGGACTTCATGGACTTCTCACATAAAAAATCAATGAAGCTAAGTCAGAGCTGTTAGAGCACTGGAGCTGTTTTGATAAGCTATTTATGAATCTGTATTTTTATGGAATGGCAGGTAGGTTGGTAGTGGGACCTGCTGTTCCCCTCCTTACGAGGCAGATTTTACCTGTGCTCCTTAGCCCACACAGGTGGCTGAGATAGACCATCACTGGGCTAGTGTAGAGCTGAGTGAGAATCAGTTGGGGGAAGCAGTGTGATGAGACGGAGCTAGTCTCAAGGTACAAGTCTGAGAACATTTTTGCTGCATGTTTAAACTGTGGACCTGCTATACTGATGAGGAAACTTTGTGTTTGCATTCAACCCCGCATTGGAGGGACCTTTTATTGCCATTTATCCTGCACCCTTTGTATAATGAATTCAGTGAATTTATGTTGAACTTTTTTCACAATAAACTGCACTAAACTTTAACTTGAGCACTGTTTCCAAAGTCATTGCCAATAGCAACCCCGATCCTGACAAACTGCTTTGCTTTAATCCACCAAATTTACAGTGACTTTGATGGGCACAGACAGGAAGAGGAGCAGATTGGTGAAGTACAGTAGTTGAAATTTTCCGAGGCAGACACCTGCACCACCATTATTGTCAAAGTAATACTTTCCCAACATTTCAAAGCATCCATATAGTTTTGAGAAATGATAATTGACCAATCATTATATGCCATCATTTATACATGTGTGGCAATTTTTTTATATTTTTGTAATTGTGAAATTTGAGTAATAAAGATGTGAGTTGTTTAAAATGGAAGTCCTTAGCTTACCAGCAAGAATCACCTGTTCACCCGTCACAAGCAGCCTAGTCAGCCAATCAGTGTGCAGCTACTGGGTACAGACAGCCAGAGCTGGATAGGTAAGCTAATGTGGGTGTCACCAAGAACTCCCATCCAATCAGAGCTATTTGCATGCATAATAATTTTGGCAAAAAACTCAAGGACATGCGGGCACACTTTTGCCCCTATTCTATCTGAATGGCTGGGTGCAGGAGTGAGCCCAGAGATCCTGGGGGTACGGGCGCTCCCGCTCCCCATTGTTTACTACCCAGAGGGAGCCACTGGGCCAGGGGGTTTCACACAGAGAGGCATCCTGGGCCTGGAACATTTTAGGGCTGATTGGATAGAAGCTTGTTGCAAACAGGCAAAACATAGCAGAGGAGCATAGTAAAGATGTGAAGGAGGCAGAGGCACCGTCCCAGAGATTTAGAGGAATCATTTTAACTTACGAGGTTGTGCAGGAAGTGCAGCAACAGCAAGGAGGATAGATTTTATAGGAGGGGGAGAAGGAAGTGCAGGCTGAGGAGGCAGAGCTTAGCACTAGTTTTTGCATCAGATTTCATTTATTCAGTTGTACAAGAGGTAAAAGTAGCATGGCAACACATTCATGCTGATCAGTGGCTCATGTGGCACATGATGACACAGGAGCGGCTGCGGTGACACCTTAAAGCATCTCATAAACTATGACTTCCGTTCCTAGAGTCTAAAGGTCTCCAGGGCCCGTCGCTAGCCTACACCCACAGGACATTCGAAATCTGGATGCCCCTTCGAAATCCCCCGGGTCGCCGCTGAACTCACCTTTACTGTTGGCAATGTCAAAATTTAGCAGGTGCGCGTGTCCTTGGTGGTGGAAAAACCTGCATCACCCAAAATGGCAAAATGGTTGCTATTATCCTCAGCAGCTTCGGTGCTCATGCACTTATGGCTGTGGACTCCTTGCCCAGATTGACGCCAGATGCCTCCTTTATCGGAGCTCATTGAAAGACACTGAATCATTTCTGAGCCTTCGTAGATCAGACCAAAATCCTTCTTGGGTAGCCCCGGAATCTATACGACTCCAGGGCTGTCTGATTCCCTCTCCACGGGGCATCACGATTTGGGTTTCCCTACTGTGTGAAACCCCTGAGTCCCTAGTAATACCTACCTGATCCCCAATCCAACGGTACATTTGTGGCCCATGGCGCAACTATGCTATAACGTTAGCTAGGCACATGCCCGTGCCAGGCATTTGTGATTGGCTGCCGTGGCCATGACCCCTGCCGTAGGCTAGCAGGGATGCAACCACCAGTGAGCATGGCTGCATTCAGCTTTTTTTCACCTCTATTCGGTCTTTAGCTAGAGAGTTTCCACACAGAACTCTAACTGGCTGCATTGATGTAGAAAGGCTGCAGTGTGTCTGTGTGATATTCTCTCTCCACTCAGGGCAGGCTGGAGCTTGGAATTATACTATAAGCGGCCCACAACAAACTGAGAGAGATTTATCTCAGAAAAGGGATCTGAATCTCTCTCATTTTGCACACACACACTGAATCACCAGCTGCTGGAGGGGATAAATGTTTGTATGTATCAATAATTGTTTACAATGTTGATACAATGTTTTCTTTCTGAGCAGTGATTCATCATTACAGCCGATGGCTTTATTCTTCTGTTTAAAAATAAAACATTGTTTCAAGGAGATTTACAGTCATTTTGACTGTAGGACTGGGTTTTTCACAAGCAGGCCTGTCAGAATTGTGGAAAGATGGCTGCCCCCTTGCGGTTCAATACCATTAAATCTCCCTGCTATCCCACAACTAAATGGAGTTGAGTCCTCCCAAATTTAATACATCACTGATTGCGAGAGACGGGGTTTAGAGGTGCAATTTACTAAGATTAGCTTTTGCAACTGGAGGTCTACTTTAATTCTTCAATATAATATTTTGTGAAATCTTAGGTTTGTTAAATTAGGTTTTGTGAAATGTTATTTAGCCCGGCATTCAACAATATTAGGTCAAGGAAGCTAGATCTACTAGCCATTCCCCTAACATATGATGATACTACTGTCATTGGTGTAATTAGGAATTATGATGAACAGGTCTATAGACAGATGATAGGTAAGCTGCAGTGGTGGTGTTATGCAAACAACTTGCTGCTTCTTTAAAGTGGTCCAAAACTCTGGATTATTACTATCCTGGATTTTGGTACTTTTCCCCGAGGCACCCCAATCGGGGGTGGCCCACTACGTGAAACCCCCAGATCTCTCACATCAACTCACTTCATCCCAATTCTACGGCGCATGCGCGGCCGCTCGTTCAATCAGCGTGCTTGGAGGCGCTGAGCTATGGACGTCTAAGCCTATGGCTTAGACTGCGCTAGTGGCCGCATCCCCAGCTTCCCTCTAACGGGCACACACCCTGCTAGAGGGATAATGGGGATGCGGCCGCAGCCCACGCCTATGTCGTTGGACCGGGATGTAAGGTAAGTGTAGCGGGCGACCTGGGGGGTTTCACACAGCGGGGCATCCTGATTTTGGATGCCCCGGAGGGAGGGGATGGGTCGGCCCGGGAATCTTATATCGGTTTCAGTCTACTTTAACAGCTTAGTTGTTGACAATAGGCAGGGCCCTACGGCCATGGCTCCTGCTTTGAGAAATTCTGAAAAAAAAGAGAGCATAAAAGTAACCACGATCCTGGTTTCCAGATGACCTACAGTAGGAGAATCATATCTCGGCTGTTCTGAAAAATATACAGCAGAAGCTCTTTCTTGGACAGCTGAAGAAGATCAGACTACACAAGGAAATCCTGGTGCCTTTCTTCAGTAATCAGGGCTGTATTGGGTTCTCTCTCACTGCCTGGTAAAAGAAGCTACTAAGAAGGACCAAGGCAGGCTGCAAAGTACTGTCAGAACAGTTGAAAATATTATGAAGCCTCTCCTTCCAAATATAGAGCTATGAGGAATTGTACACTAACTAGAGCTCAGAGAATCCATACAGCAGGACTTGCATGGAGTTGGAATCGGAGCTAGTTTTGGCTGGAGTTGGAAAAATTGTTCTGACTTGAGCATAAAAAAGAAAATCAATGATCGTATTTTTCGCCCTAAAAGACACACCTGTCCATAGGACACTCCTTGGATTTAGATGAGGAAAATAAGAAAATATGTTGTGCTAAAACACCATCCTCCCAAGAACTAAATATTAGACAAGGTGCAGAATCCCCTTATTACAAGCAGAGTGGCATCCCACCTCATATTCCTATAGGCAGTGTTGCAATCCCCCTCCTATTCCCATAGGCAGTGTGGCATTTCCTCCTCCCATTCCCATTCTCTTTCTTTTTAGCAAGCAGGGTATAAATATGTGTATGCCCCTAGTTCACTCACCTTCCTATCGCTCCCATGATGCAGATTCGGTGACGAGTGCCCTGATTGGCTGAGCGGCCCGTTCAACCAATCAGCGAGCATGCTCACTTCCATTCGGCTCTCTTTGGTTCCGCCAGAGGCAGTGCTTAAGAGAGCCATGTGCACCGCCAGCCACATGCCCTGTTTACCTCCTAGCTGTTGTGTACCTGTGCCGCCCATTCAGAAAGGCGAAGCACAGAAGTGATGCAGGATGCAGCCACGGTGCAGAAATGCGGCGAGGGCTCCGGAACAAGGCAAGTGAAATGGGGCTTCTGGGGGGCTTATCACAGAGGGGCATCCCAATTCAGGATGCCCAAGGAGTGGAACTTGGATGTTCCTCTTTAAAGAAATTTGAAAATTTGAACTATGTGGTGTAAATATATATAAGCCTTTTAACTGCCTTATATATTGAAGGGCTGCATATATACTTGCAAATTTTAGATAAATGACACCCAAGGAAAACAAGGAGTCAGCCGAAAGGAGCAAGTTTAGCAGGGTTTACTTCTTCTTTTTTTAGGAGGCCCCTATGTGGTATTGGTTTTATTTAATACAATTAATTGTAAAGCCACTTTCTATAGGGTTGATTCAGAGCCCCTTTCTCACCTTTTTTTTGGGTGAATATTTCCATTCTCATTCATTTTTCCCCTCGTCTGATTCAGCAAAGCCTTTTCTCTGCGAGAACTTTAGTGTGAAATGTTTTTTCATTTTTGCATGATTTTTCGTTTGGTAGCAATACCTCCATAAAAATGATGAGAAAGGGGCTCTGAATCAACCCTTATATCCTGCCATGCACTTGGAGAATTCGATTAATTGCTTGAGTTAGGTTGGTGAGAGTCGGTACCAGTAACCCAATAAGAGAGATAAAGGATGGCCGGGCAGCGGATGAAATAGAGGAGGGAACGATGAAATGGGTTAGTTCTAAATGCTGGTCTCAGTTCTAAATGCTGGTTCCTTCTAAGCACTTTGCTATAGAATTAATAATTCATTTAGAGGAAAAATCACTGATCATGCCGGGTAGCAGGTTTCTGTTTTGCATTATGCCAGTAAATGCAGTATTTATAACAAACCCTTAATGCCTTGTGCTTGCTTAGATTTACTCGGATACATATAAAAGCCACAAACGCTGCTAAATGATTTACAGTTTTTGCAGATTGGCTCACAGTTATTTGTGCCCACATGTCAAAAGTGTATTTCATTTTGGATCACTGAGTAAAATTCCCAGGTGAATCCGCAGGATCGAGGCAATCCACCTTATTGTGATTGATTACAATATGCACAGAGAAACCTAATGTTTTTGCCAGGCTCCCTATTTACTTTATGTGTAACATAATTTTATTTGACCCACCAAGTCCACTGCTTTAGCTTTCTCATTAGCGGAATTTATATCTCTTTCAGAAGCCTATTTTGCAAGAAGAACTTTAAATAAAAACTTACTTGTGTGTTACCGTGCAATGTGCTAATTTAGAATATGTCTAACTTTATAGTAAGTGTTTATGAATCTCTTGGATGCTTCCACACAAAACATTATGTGCACTCTTATAACCTAAGTAAGTGATGAACAATGTATAACTGGTATGGATAAAAGTGGTTGAGAAATCATGTTAGAATAAAGCTCAATCCACATGTAACACAATGAACATGTAACGCTACACATAAGACTGTTACTGTCAATGCAAGCCAATTGGTACTGTGATTGGGGCTCTATAATATGTCCCTTCTGAGTGTCGAAGCCTGCAGTTGGCAGTCCCATCATAATAGGACATGCTGATAGCAGCTGCAGCAGGGAACGGTTCTGGATAAGACAGATCTCCTATGACAGTGCTTATGTGTGGCATATGTGTAGCATGCTGGAGACTTTTCAGTGCACAGCAGCCCTGCTCTGGCAGTAATCACAAGTAGCATCCGGGGTTGGTTGGTAATCCAGGAGGTGTTAGGCTGGGCGGCCTGACAAGTTGAGGCAATAGCAGTGGCATGGTCAGGCATAGGAATGATTGGCGATTGCCTGGCACCTTGAGGAAGTGGTATGCCAAGGAACACGTGGGTCATAGGTTTTTTGGATATTGTGTGGAGGGTGTTTTTGTGATATGGGATACACATTTAATGGGAACATCCCTGCTGTGGATTAATTTTGAAGGGGTTTATGTTTCATGTTATGTTATGTTGGGTTTATCATGGTTTTAATACCTAATGAAATATAGATGGATTATTTAATGCAATAATTGATTAGTTATTTGATGTGTTTGGTGCTGCCCTTGGTGTGACCCATTGTGGTAGCTGGGGCAACATACAAAAGTTGGTTTGTTTAGGTGCATGGTTTTGAGAACACCCGGCTGGGCACAACACAATTGTCTTAAGTATTAGTGCATGGTCTTGTTTTTGTTGTTTCCTCTGCAATGATTGGCAATTAGGAGTGGTTCTTAGACATGGTCAGGCAGATGGAGGCCAGCGAAAGGGTTTGGCACATGAACGTGGTCAGACAACAGTCAGCAACAGGGCTTGGCAAAATGACGTGGTCAGACAGGCAGTAGGCAGCAACAAGGAATACAAGGTTTCAGGAGAACTGATTCAAGGCCTGAGCTTGAACTGTACAGTTGGCTTCATATTGCTCCCTGAGGTGGCTTTTGAATAGCTGCCTCCCAATCAGCTGCTAGGTAATAGGAATGGCGGCTATTCTAGAGCAGTGATGTAGCAAGCAGCAGGCATGGGAAGGAGTGCTTTCTGTGTCACACACAGCCAGTGGTTGCCGGGTAATGTACCGACCTGTGGCACCACATGACCAACACAGAGATACATATTTGCAAGTCATAAGCTAAGAGCTATCTGGTGCAAACTCTGGTCAGAGTGAGGTAGAGGGGGCCACATAGGATCCAAGAACATCATCATTATCTAGCTATGTTCACATATTCTATTAACCCCTCCCCCGGAAGGGGGGCCCCATGTAATTTTTCTTTATTAACCCTTTATGTCCCATCACTCAAAAGGTATAAAAGGCTTAAAACAGCTGCAGGAGGACAGAAACCAGAGTGATCATCATGGGACACAGTGCTCAGGGATGGATAGATGGGAGGTAAGTATTAAAAAATAAAATATTTTTTCTGGTATGTGTGTGTTTTCACATTTAACCTTTTGTGAAATGGTAAGAGATCCATGAGACCTCTATGCTAGTTCACAAGGCATGGCATGGCAAGGACTATGGCTAGTGGGTGACTTGCCATTAACCCCCAGCCCCACCATTACCTGCCTCTCCAAAGCCCAGGTGGGGCAGAAGAGCCCGGAGCCATTTAGGCTGTGCATGCTGGTAGCCTTGCAGGGCTGGGGACCACCGAAGCTGGCCCTTGCGCCATGTACTACAAACCCTGCATAGCTGGTCCCTGGGCCGGTTATGTTTTTCTTATTTAACCCTTTATAGTGTGGATAGTAATTGTAGTTTACTTCTAAATGTTATAAAGAGCTCTTTTTAGTTTGGGGGAGACTCCTGAACAGGAACGGGGGGGCTACCGATGTGGTACCGTTATAATCGGGAAAAATGGGGCTTTCATGCAATATGGTTTTCTTGAATAACATACATTTTTTATTTAAAATAATCGAGACAAAGTTTAAAAAATTTAAGTTAGTTACCTGGTAACTTTTTTTCTAAACATCCGAAAGGGCAGCATACGCCTGAGACCTCCGGGCTCCTCCTGCCAATCTGGAACACATGACCACCAGACAGAATAAAATCTTGACTCCTCCTCCCATTCCCCAGTTGCTGTAGAGATCTGAAAGAGAAAAGAAATAGACCCACAACTCCAACATATAATCAATACATAATCCAACTCCACCTAAGACAAAAGGGAGGGAAGTAGGCGTATGCTGCCCTTTCGGATGTTTAGAAAAAAATTTACCAGGTAATTAACTTAAAAACATCCTTTGGGCAGCATACGCCTGAGAGATAGGCGAGTACTACCTCGTTGGGTGGGAAAGAATGGAAAGGAGGATACTGCTGCCACAAGACTGATCCTACTAGGACAGCAGATCTATCAAGAGAGTTCAGCAAAAAAAAACATCTCGCTGAGGACCAAGAGGTTGCAATAGCTCGCCTGTTTAGCCCAAAATGTGTATAAAAAGGAAGCTTGCTCAGTACTGGTAGAAAAAAATTCTCAGCATCTGAGAAAAAATAGCAAGGTTCCATGTACGGGTAAAAGAACTAGCCCAGAGTTAGGGACAACTCCAGACTAGAGATATCTTTTGTTTCTATAAGCTGCCTAGAACTAGACACAGCCCCAGGGCCCAAGACAGCCTCAAGGCGGGCCCAAGACAGCCCCAAAGCCCAAGACTGCCCCCAGGGCCCGAGACAGCCCCAGGGCTCAAGACAGCCCCAGGGCCCCACTAGGGTTAACGACCAAATAGGGTTAACGACCAAATAGGGTTAAAGGCCAAAACTAGGGTTAACGGCCAAAACTAGGGTTAACGGCCAAAACTAGGGCTAACGGCCAGCCAGAGTCAAAGGCCAGCTGGGGTTAAAGGTTCCCTAGGGTTAAAAGGTTCCCTAGGGTTAAAAGGTCCCCTAGGGTTAAAAAGGTCCCCTAGGGTTAAGAGGTCCCCTAAGGTTAAAGGTTCCCTAGGGTAAAAGGTTCCCTACGGTTAAAAGTTCCCTAGGGTTAAAGGTTCCCTAGGGTTAAAAGGTTCCCTAGGGTTAAAAGGTCCCCTAGGGTTAAAGGTTCCCTAGGGTTAAAGGTCCCCAGGGTTAAAGGTTCCCTAGGGTTAAAGTTTCCCTAGGGTTAAAGGTCCCCTAGGGTTAAAGGTCCCCTAGGGTTAAAAGGTCCCCTAGGGTTACAGGTCCCCTAGGGTTACAGGTCCCCTAGGGTTAAAGGTTCCCTAGGGTTAAAGGATCCCTAGGGTTAAAGGTCCCCTAGGGTTAAAGGTTCCCTAGGGTTAAAGGGCCCCTAGGGTTACAGGTCCCCTAGGGTTACAGGTCCCTAGGGTTAAAGGTCCCCATAGGGTTAAAGGTCCCCCTTGGGTTAAAAGGCCCCCTAGGATTAAAGGCAACCTAGGGTATAGGTAATCCCAGAAAAAAATCCCAGACAAGAGGTGGCCTAGGGACCTAAATGGATAATCCCTCTAACTATAAGTGTATAGGCTAGAGCAGAATACCATGCAAGGACTGAGGTCTCTTAGAAGACCCTAGAATAGACCTACCAAACTGAGTTATACAGAAAAAAATCTGCCACCTGATGTAACCCTCCTACAGAACAAGCTGAAGGAGACTCGGGTCCTCATTTAACCCAGAAGGATTCCATCCGATCTCCATGAGGGTCAGTTGTGCTCTCGAGCAAGGCACCTAACCCTGCAACCGCTCCCTGGATGCCATAATTAGGGCAGCCCACCGTTCGGGGCACGTGTACACTCACTGCATGGATGGGTTAAAAGCGGAAGACAAATTCCTATGTGTGTGCACGCATACAATGGTGATCTATGCATAATTAATTTTATCTATTATTATTTAGTAGAGATGAGCGAACTTTTGAAAAATTCGATTCGACTGATTCGCCGAATTTTCCGACAAAAATCGTTTCGACCCGAATAAATTCGCGACAAATCGCTATTAAAAATGGCTATTTCTGAGCCTCCTAGAGCCTCAATAGGGTTGTAAACCATTCTGCCTTGCTGTAACACGCACAGGATGCGTGCTGGGTTAGTTAAATAATACTTTGAAGAAATATCACATGCAGATCAGAGGCATCGCTAATAGAATCGCAGAGCGGCACAATTTAATTCAAGAGAGTTGAAGTGGCATCACTATGAGGGGCAGGAGCCCAAACATTGCTTTAAAGAGACACTGGAGTTGGCAGCAGCAGGAGCCCAAAAATTGGATGAATCACACCCTGGAGTTGGCAGCAGCAGCAGGAGCCCAAACATTACTTTAAAGAGACACTGGGGTTGGCTTCAGGAGCCCAAAAATTGGATGAATCACACCCTGGAGTTGGCAGCAGCAGCAGCAGGAGCCCAAATATACACTGGAGTTGGCTTCAGGAGCCCAAAAATTGGATGAATCACACCCTGGAGTTGGCAGCAGCAGCAGCAGGAGCCCAAATATACACTGGAGTTGGCTTCAGGAGCCCAACAATTGGATGAATCACACCCTGGAGTTGGCAGAAGTTGGCAGCAGCAGCAGCAGGAGCCCAAACATTACTTCAAAGAGACCCTGGGGTTGGCTTCAGGAGCCCAACAATTGGATGAATCACACCCTGGAGTTGGCAGGAGTTGACAGCAGCAGCAGCCCAAATATTACTTTAAAGATACACTGGGGTTGGCTTCAGGAGCACAAAAATTGGATGAATCACACCCTGGAGTTGGCAGCAGCAGCAGCAGGAGCCCAAATATACACTGGAGTTGGCTTCAGGAGCCCAAAAATTGGATGAATCACACCCTGGAGTTGGCAGAAGTTGGCAGCAGCAGCAGCAGGAGCCCAAACATTACTTTAAAGAGACCCTGGGGTTGGCTTCAGGAGCCCAACAATTGGATGAATCACACCCTGGAGTTGGCAGGAGTTGACAGCAGCAGCAGCAGGAGCCCAAATATTACTTTAAAGAGACCCTGGGGTTGGCTTCAGGAGCCCAAAAATTGGATGATTCACACCCTGGAGTCGGCAGCAGCAGCAGCAGCAGGAGCCCAAATATACACTGGAGTTGGCTTCAGGAGCCCAAAAATTGGATGAATCACACCCTGGAGTTGGGAGCAGCAGCAGCAGGAGCCCAAATATTACTGTAAAGAGACACTGGGGTTGGCTTCAGGAGCCCAAAAATTGGATGAATCACACCCTGGAGTTGGCAGAAGTTGGCAGCAGCAGCAGCAGGAGCCCAAATATTACTTTAAAGAGACCCTGGGGTTGGCTTCAGGAGCCCAAAAATTGGATGAATCACACCCTGGAGTTGGCAGCAGCAGCAGCAGGAGCCCAAACATTACTTAAAATAGACACTGGGGTTGGCTTCAGGAGCCCAAAAATTGGATGAATCACACCCTGGAGTTGGCAGCAGCAGCAGCAGGAGCCCAAATATTAATTTAAAGAGACACTGGGGTTGGCTTCAGGAGCCCAAAAATTGGATGAATCACACCCTAGAGTTGGCAGCAGCAGCAGCAGGAGCCCAAATATACACTGGAGTTGGCTTCAGGAGCCCAAAAATTGGATGAATCACACCCTGGAGTTGGCAGAAGTTGGCAGCAGCAGCAGCAGGAGCCCAAATATTACTTTAAAGAGACCCTGGGGTTGTCTTCAGGAGCCCAAAAATTGGATGAATCACACCCTGGAGTTGGCAGCAGCAGCAGCAGGAGCCCAAATATACACTGGAGTTGGCTTCAGGAGCCCCAAAATTGGATGAATCACACCCTGGAGTTGGCAGCAGCAGCAGCAGGAGCCCAAATATTACTTTAAAGAGACACTGGGGTTGGCTTCAGGAGCCCAAAAATTGGATGAATCACACCCTGGAGTTGGCAGCAGCAGCAGGAGCCCAAATATACACTGGAGTTGGCTTCAGGAGCCCAAAAATTGGATGAATCACACCCTGGAGTTGGCAGCAGCAGGAGCCCAAATATTACTTTAAAGAGACACTGGGGTTGGCTTCAGGAGCCCAAAAATTGGATGATTCACACCCTGGAGTTGGCAGCAGCAGCAGCAGGAGCCCAAATATACACTGGAGTTGGCTTCAGGAGCCCAAAAATTGGATGAATCACACCCTGGAGTTGGCAGCAGCAGCAGCAGGAGCCCAAATATTACTTTAAAGAGACAGTGGGGTTGGCTTCAGGAGCCCAAAAATTGGATGAATCACACCCTGGAGTTGGCAGCAGCAGCAGGAGCCCAAATATTACTTTAAAGAGACACTGGGGTTGGCTTCAGGAGCCCAAAAATTGGATGATTCACACCCTGGAGTTGCAAGCAGCAGCAGGAGCCCAAATATTACTTTAAAGAGACACTGGAGTTGGCTTCAGGAGCCAAAAAATTGGATGAATCACACCCTGGAGTTGGCAGCAGCAGCAGCAGGAGCCCAAATATACACTGGAGTTGGCTTCAGGAGCCCAAAAATTGGATGAATCACACCCCGGAGTTGGCAGCAGCAGGAGTCCAAATATTACTTTAAAGAGACACTGGGGTTGGCTTCAGGAGCCCAAAAATTGGATGAATCACACCCTGGAGTTGGCAGCAGCAGCAGCAGGAGCCCAAATATTACTTTAAAGAGACACTGGCGTTGGCTTCAGGAGCCCAAAAATTGGATGATTCACACCCTGGAGTTGGCAGCAGCAGCAGCAGCAGCAGCAGCAGCAGCAGGAGCCCAAATATTACTTTAAAGAGACACTGGAGTTGGCTTCAGGAGCCCAAAAATTGGATGATTCACACCCTGGAGTTGGCAGCAGCAGCAGCAGCAGGAGCCCAAATATTACTTTAAAAAGAGACACTGGGGTTGGCTTCAGGAGGCCAAAAATTGGATGAATCACACCCTGGAGTTGGCAGCAGCAGCAGGAGGCCAAATATTACTTGAAAGAGACAATGGGGTTGGCTTCAGGAGCCCAAAAATTGAATGATTCACACCCTGGAGTTGGCAGCAGCAGCAGCAGGAGCCCAAATATTACTTTAAAGAGACACTGGGGTTGGCTTCAGGAGCCCAAAAATTGGATGATTCACACCCTGGAGTTGGCAGCAGCAGCAGCAGGAGCCCAAAAATTGGCCTAAAGACATAAATATGTTTTGCACCATTTGGAAAGTGTAAAACGTGGCACCATGCTGAATCTAGTCGCATGCATCAGGCATTGGTGGGTGGAAATCCTGGCTGATCCATCCTTGATTCATTTTGACAAAGGTGAGTCTCTCCACATTTTTAGTTGACAGACGAGTTCTCCTCGCCGTAACTATGGCCCCCGCCGCACTAAACACCCGCTCAGATGGCACGCTACTTGCCGGGCAGGACAGCTTTTCCAGAGCAAACTCTGCTAGTTGCGGCCACAAATCAAGTTTGGCTGCCCAGAAGTCCAGCGGATCCTCAAGGTGTGTTGGCATAGTCATGTCAAAGTATGACATGACCTGCTGGTTCAGGTCCTGCTCCAGGTCTTCCTGCTGCTCATGAGTAGCCTCACTATGCGGGTGTAGAAAGCTACTCATTAGCGACTGAAGACTGAGGCTGCTGCTGCTGATGGAGCTGCTGCTGCTGCTCCTGCCAACCCCCCCAGCGGCCATGGCAGTGGAAGGTGAGCGCAGAGGTCCCCTCGAGTCAGACCTGCGAGAGTATGGACCATGGCGCAGATAGGCATCGGCCAACTGCCTACGTAGAATGTCTTTGTAGTAGTTGAGTTTGTCCTCCCTCTCGGTGGGTTTAAAAAATGCCCCCATTTTGCGCCGGAAGCGAGGGTCCAATAAGGTGGACAGCCAGAAGTCATCCCGCCAACAGATGGAAACAACTCTGGGGTCACTACGCAAGCACGTGAGCATGCTTCGGGCCATTTGCGCAAGTGACTCGGATGGACTACCTGTCTCCATCTCCACTGCATACTGCCACGGTGTGCCCGGGTCCTCTGTCTCGCCTTCCTCAAAAACCTCTAGCTCCTCTGGCTGCTCCTGCTCCTCCTCTCCTGTCCGCTGACTAGATAAACCAGCCATTTCGCCAAGCCTAAACTGTGTTTCGCTGGGCAACTCCTCCTCCTCCTCTTCCTCCTCCTCCTCCAGTTCAGCTCCAACGGGGTTCATGTGGCCGTAAGATGTAAACGCCATGTCTCCAGTGCCCTGACCAGCCATGGTTTCCAACATGTGCTGTAGTACATGAAGCAGTGGAATCACGTCGTTCATCCCGTAATCCTGCCGACTGACAAATAAAGTGGCTTCCTCAAAGGGCCTGAGCAAACGGCAGGTGTCACGTATGAGCTGCCACTGGTTGACATTGAAGTTACACAGGGGAGTCCCCCTATCTGCTTGGATCATCAGGAAATCCGTGATGGCTTTTCTCTGTTCATATAATCGGTCCAACATGTGAAGGGTGGAATTCCAACGGGTGGAAACATCGCAAATCAGACTATGTTGGGGGATACCATTCTGACACTGTAGCTCAAGAAGGGTGTGTTTGGCGGTGTAGGAGTGGCTGAAGTGCATGCAAAGTTTCCTTGAAGTTGTTAGGATGTCTTGCAGATGGGGGAACACTTCAGAAACCGCTTGACAACCAGATTGAAGACGTGAGCCATGCAGGGGGCATGGGTCAGGCTTCCTTGGCGCAGCGCAGACAAAATGTTCTTCCCATTGTCGGTAACCATGATTCCCATTTTAAGTTTTCTTGGAGTAAGCCATGTTTGGATTTCCTGATGAATACATTTAAGCAGTTCCTCCCCTGTGTGACTCCGTTCGCCAAGACAAACCATGTGAAGCACTGCGTGACACCTCCGTGCCCTGCACACATGGTAGACTGGAGGGGCACTGAGACTTGAGCCTACAGTGGAGGGTGAGGAGATGGCGGAGGATGAGGAGGCCGAGTCGCACGGTGTCACAGGCCCAACGGGCAGGGAGCGCGGAGGCCGAAGCGGCGTGACCTGTCCAAGTTGCTGCTGCTGCTGCAAAGGGACCACATTCACCCAGTGGGCCGTAAACGACATGTACTGTCCCTGACCGTAGTTACAGCTCCAGATGTCGGCGCTGCCATGCACTTTGCTACACACCGACAGGCTCAAGGACTGGCCCACCTTCTGTTCAACAAAAGTGTGCAGCGCTGGCACTGCCTTCTTGGCAAAGAAATGACGGCTTGGGACTCTCCACCTTGGCTCGGCACAAGCCATCAGTTCTCTGAAAGGTGCAGATTCCACCACCTGAAAAGGGAGCGACTGCAGCACCAGCAACTTGGACAGGAGCACATTCAGCTTCTGCGCCGTAGGATGAGTGGGCGCATACTGCTGTCTCTTGGACATGGCTTCGCTGATGGATTGCTGGCGGGATGCATGACTTGGAGGAGGAGGAGCAGGAGCGACAGAGGATGGGTATGAAGCACAGCTGCCTTAGGCTGAGGTGCTGGAGCCTTGGCTGGCAGAAATTGGGAGCTCACTTGGTGAGGAAGCAGACTGGACCACCCCTTGGGAGCCTCGGTTCTCCCAGGTCGCTTTTGGTGACGCATCATATGTTGACGCAGGGCCGTGGTGCCAACATTTGGACCCTGGCCCTGCTTCACCTTTTGCCTACATATCTTGCATGTGGCCATGTTACCCTCCTGCGGATGCTTCAGGAAAAACTGCCACACTGCCGAGTAGCTACTTTTCCCACCCCCTGGCCTCACTGATTCACTGCTGCTGTTGCCAACTCCAGGAACCCCTGCTCCACTACCTCCCGATAAGGTAGACTGCCGCACAGCAAGTGCTCTACCCCGGCCCCGGCCGGCTCCAGCCTTTGGAATTGTGCCCCCATGCTGACTGCTACCACCTTGCTGCCTCAGCTGCTGACTCCGGGGCAACCTGCGCCCCTCTTCTCCTGATGATGACGATGAAGCCCCTTCATCACCCGGCTCCCAAGTGCGATCGGCTTCATCATCATCATCACCGAGTTGTGGCTGTACGTCACTGATGTTCGTGGATTCGTCAACAGTGTCTGGCGCAGGAGCTGGAACGCTCGCAGCACCCACGACACTGTCCACATCACTATTTGTCTGCCTAGCTAGAGAAGCCACCTCCATTTCTTGGCTGGGCAGTAGCTGCTGACTGTCCTCTATCTGATGGTCCTCCTCACTAAAGAGTGGAGCTGAACCCAAAGCATAGGATACGTCGCTGGGGGAAGGAACGGCGTAGGCCAGAAGCAATGGGAGGACAGGGACTGCTCTCGGGGCATGCCAACTCAGGGTTGTGTCAGAGGAACCTACCGACCCTAGACTGGGGGTCTCAGACGTAAGTTGTGATGATGTTGTTGATGAGCGCGTCAACCAATCTACCACGGCAGATGCGTTACTGGTGGAGACCCGACCGCAAGCAGATACTGGCAGATTAGGTCTCTCAGCGTGACTCCTGCTGCTACTGGCCCCCAGTCTGATGCGAGCTCTGCCTGCGGAATCTTGGCCTCTGCCACTCCTCTTTTCACTTCCAGGCACTTGTCTGCCCGACATAGTCTAACTGGCGTGGTAGTAGGTGATATTTTAAGAACCCCCGGGCAGCGGTGGGTCTATATGAAACAGAATATAATGCACACCAAAAGTGAGCAGTAACACTCAGCCTCCAACAGGCCTGCTTAGTGTAAATAAGAGAGCTGCTTAGTGTAAATAAAGAGGGGTATGCTATGTTACAGAATGGGATGCCCCAACAGAAGTGCACCTGGCAGGCAGCAGTAAGTCTATGCACAGCAAAAGTGTCTTTATCAGGCCTAATTTCAATTATAATAAGTGCAAATGGTTATATGGTGTTAAACAGAGGCTGCTGTAGTCACAGAATGGGATGCCCTAAAAACCAGCAGTAAGTACACCTGGCAGGGTCCAGTAGTGCTATACCCAGCAAAAGTGTCTTTATCAGGGCTAATTTCAATTATAATAAGTGCAAATGGTTATATGGTCTTAAACAGAGGCTGCTGTAGTCACAGAATGGGATGCCACAACAGAAGTGCACCTGGCAGGGTCCAGTAGTGCTATGCCCAGCAAAAGTGTCTTTATCAGGCTAATTTCAATTATAATAAGTGCAAATGGTTATATGGTCTTAAACAGAGGCTGCTGTAGTCACAGAATGGGATGCCACAACAGAAGTGCACCTGGCAGGGTCCAGTAGTGCTATGCCCAGCAAAAGTGTCTTTATCAGGCTAATTTCAATTATAATAAGTGCAAATGGTTATATGGTCTTAAACAGAGGCTGCTGTAGTCACAGAATGGGATGCCCCAAAAAAGAAGTGGACCTGGCAGGGTCCAGTAGTGCTATGCCCAGCAAAAGTGTCTTTATCAGGCCTAATTTCAATTATAATAAGTGCAAATGGTTATATGGTCTTAAACAGAGGCTGCTGTAGTCACAGAATGGGATGCCCCAAAAAAGAAGTGGACCTGGCAGGGTCCAGTAGTGCTATGCCCAGCAAAAGTGTCTTTATCAGGGCTAATTTCAATTATAATAAGTGCAAATGCTTATATGGTCTTAAACAGAGGCTGCTGTAGTCACAGAATGGGATGCCACAACAGAAGTGCACCTGGCAGGGTCCAGTAGTGCTATGCCCAGCAAAAGTGTCTTTATCAGGCTAATTTCAATTATAATAAGTGCAAATGGTTATATGGTCTTAAACAGAGGCTGCTGTAGTCACAGAATGGGATGCCCCAAAAAAGAAGTGGACCTGGCAGGGTCCAGTAGTGCTATGCCCAGCAAAAGTGTCTTTATCAGGCCTAAATTCAATTATAATAAGTGCAAATGGTTATATGGTCTTAAACAGAGGCTGCTGTAGTCACAGAATGGGATGCCCCAAAAAAGAAGTGGACCTGGCAGGGTCCAGTAGTGCTATGCCCAGCAAAAGTGTCTTTATCAGGGCTAATTTCAATTATAATAAGTGCAAATGGTTATATGGTCTTAAACAGAGGCTGCTGTAGTCACAGAATGGGATGCCACAACAGAAGTGCACCTGGCAGGGTCCAGTAGTGCTATGCCCAGCAAAAGTGTCTTTATCAGGCTAATTTCAATTATAATAAGTGCAAATGGTTATATGGTCTTAAACAGAGGCTGCTGTAGTCACAGAATGGGATGCCACAACAGAAGTGCACCTGGCAGGGTCCAGTAGTGCTATGCCCAGCAAAAGTGTCTTTATCAGGCTAATTTCAATTATAATAAGTGCAAATGGTTATATGGTCTTAAACAGAGGCTGCTGTAGTCACAGAATGGGATGCCCCAAAAAAGAAGTGGACCTGGCAGGGTCCAGTAGTGCTATGCCCAGCAAAAGTGTCTTTATCAGGGCTAATTTCAATTATAATAAGTGCAAATGGTTATATGGTCTTAAACAGAGGCTGCTGTAGTCACAGAATGGGATGCCCCAAAAAAGAAGTGGACCTGGCAGGGTCCAGTAGTGCTATGCCCAGCAAAAGTGTCTTTATCAGGCCTATTTCAATTATAATAAGTGCAAATGGTTATATGGTCTTAAACAGAGGCTGCTGTAGTCACAGAATGGGATGCCCCAAAAAAGAAGTGGACCTGGCAGGGTCCAGTAGTGCTATGCCCAGCAAAAGTGTCTTTATCAGGGCTAATTTCAATTATAATAAGTGCAAATGGTTATATGGTCTTAAACAGAGGCTGCTGTAGTCACAGAATGGGATGCCACAACAGAAGTGCACCTGGCAGGGTCCAGTAGTGCTATGCCCAGCAAAAGTGTCTTTATCAGGCTAATTTCAATTATAATAAGTGCAAATGGTTATATGGTCTTAAACAGAGGCTGCTGTAGTCACAGAATGGGATGCCCCAAAAAAGAAGTGGACCTGGCAGGGTCCAGTAGTGCTATGCCCAGCAAAAGTGTCTTTATCAGGGCTAATTTCAATCATAATAAGTGCAAATGGTTATATGGTCTTAAACAGAGGCTGCTGTAGTCACAGAATGGGATGCCCCAAAAAAGAAGTGGACCTGGCAGGGTCCAGTAGTGCTATGCCCAGCAAAAGTGTCTTTATCAGGGCTAATTTCAATTATAATAAGTGCAAATGGTTATATGGTCTTAAACAGAGGCTGCTGTAGTCACAGAATGGGATGCCACAACAGAAGTGCACCTGGCAGGGTCCAGTAGTGCTATGCCCAGCAAAAGTGTCTTTATCAGGCTAATTTCAATTATAATAAGTGCAAATGGTTATATGGTCTTAAACAGAGGCTGCTGTAGTCACAGAATGGGATGCCCCAAAAAAGAAGTGGACCTGGCAGGGTCCAGTAGTGCTATGCCCAGCAAAAGTGTCTTTATCAGGGCTAATTTCAATTATAATAAGTGCAAATGGTTATATGGTCTTAAACAGAGGCTGCTGTAGTCACAGAATGGGATGCCCCAAAAAAGAAGTGGACCTGGCAGGGTCCAGTAGTGCTATGCCCAGCAAAAGTGTCTTTATCAGGCCTAATTTCAATTATAATAAGTGCAAATGGTTATATGGTCTTAAACAGAGGCTGCTGTAGTCACAGAATGGGATGCCCCAAAAAAGAAGTGAACCTGGTAGGGTCCAGTAGTGCTATGCCCAGCAAAAGTGTTATTATCAGGGCTAATTTCAATTATAATAAGTGCAAATGGTTATATGGTCTTAAACAGAGGCTGCTGTAGTCACAGAATGGGATGCCCCAAAAAAGAAGTGGACCTGGCAGGGTCCAGTAGTGCTATGCCCAGCAAAAGTGTCTTTATCAGGCCTAATTTCAATTATAATAAGTGCAAATGGTTATATGGTCTTAAACAGAGGCTGCTGTAGTCACAGAATGGGATGCCCCAAAAAAGAAGTGGACCTGGCAGGGTCCAGTAGTGCTATGCCCAGCAAAAGTGTCTTTATCAGGGCTAATTTCAATTATAATAAGTGCAAATGGTTATATGGTCTTAAACAGAGGCTGCTGTAGTCACAGAATGGGATGCCCCAAAAAAGAAGTGGACCTGGCAGGGTCCAGTAGTGCTATGCCCAGCAAAAGTGTCTTTATCAGGCCTAATTTCAATTATAATAAGTGCAAATGGTTATATGGTCTTAAACAGAGGCTGGTGTAGTCACAGAATGGGATGCCTCACAGCAGACTTAAGATCAGTTCAGTATATATGCACAGTTAGTTAGTATAAGCAGCCTGAAAACGCTAACAAAGCCTGTCAGCCAGCTAGTAACACTCAGGCTGGATGAAAAAAAAAAAAAATCTCCCTGTGACAGCCTCCGATTTTTCCTACCTTTCCCTGTTTTTCGCTGACTTTCTGTCTGTCTCCTGTCTGTCTCCTGCCTGTCTCCAGCCTGTCCCTGTCTGTCCCTGCCTGTCTAACTGCCTCTCTCCCTCAGCTACACAGCATTCTGTCTCTCACGAATGCAATAGAGAAATGAGGAAGGAAAAGCAAGATGGCCGACTTAAATAGCGCTGTGACGTCACCGGGCTTGCTGGCTGCTGATAGGCTGCATGTGACTGCCCCAGCTTGCACTGGCGCGGGATAGATGTCCAGACATGTCCCGTCCGCCATCTTAGAATGCCTGTAAATGTAAATGAATGGATGTTAAAGGAAAACTTCGAGCGATCGAATCGCGGGGAAATTCGTATTCGATCCGAATCGAATTTTTCCTGAAATTCGGATCGAATCCGGGTTCGTCCGGTTCGATTCGCTCATCCCTATTATTTAGCGATGAAACTCGCTGCCGTTCGCCACTCATACCGGGTGCCGAAGGATTTACTCCAGACATGCACATCATAGTACTTAAAGCAAGTGATATTACCCCACCCTCAAGAGAGCAATGTCAATCATTCTAATACCGTCCTGGCTATTGACATTGGAGGTGCCGACCCTGCACCAGGAATCACTATTTCCTAAATGGCCGGAATCCTCTGGGAAAGGAGAAGAGACTGAAGAAGTTGTTGACTTCTTGACCATAAATCATAATCCAGAGGGAATTAGACTAACCTCCCAAAAGGGTTAACATCCAACCGAGCTCAAAGGCATTTTTGTCCCTGGAGTGTACACAATAAAAGGTAGCAGATCACTCAGATCAGCCACCACCGACCCCTCTCAGTGTCTGATAAGTACGAAGTCTGTGTATTCTCAGACTGAATCCAGCATAAAGGGAACAATGAGCACAACATCCAGCTCTGTCTTTACTGCTAAGACAACCTAGGGGTTGTTAGAATCTGACACAAGACAGAGCCCCATGCTCATTGGAAACTGGCAGACATCTCCCAGATCTGTTAAGGTCTTGAAGAAAAAAACCTTGTGGAAGCAAGCTTCCTCCTAAAAAAGGTCTAAAAACCCTTCTAAATATCTGATAGAACATGGAGACAGATATTCCATAAGGAGAATAAAACTCCCTCCAACGCCTCCACCACCAGAAAGATTTCTGCTGGTGAAGGGAACTAGGATATTAACCGCCTGGCTTCCAATGCTAGCAACTTCAGAATAACTTATCTTTCCTCCAACCCACTGGTATAGGAGAAACCAAGAGTACGACTGAGGGTACAAGTAATTTCTATGTGAAACCTCATTCATGTCCCTGGAATGGAGAGGGCAACACAAAGTATCCAGGCACCAACCCAAACATGGCATCATAGCTCAGTGGGTTTGGGCAAATAGATTCCAGACCGAGAGGACCCTTTTTAAAAATCCTTCTTTCCCACAGATAAGGTAGAGGAGGAAGGTACCCCCCGGATTCTTTAGCCACGTCCCCAAATGAAAGGAGCAGCTTAAAGAAGGAGCTCCAATTTTCACTCTCTTCAACAGGCGGGCCAGATCAGGTGAAAAAATACCTATATTTATCAGCGTATTTACAATCTACCCAAAAATAAAAATTCCCAAAGGAATATTGCACTCTGACCTAGAGCCCCCGGTCCAAGTTCTCAGAGAATGCTGTGAACTGAATATGATACAATCATATTTCCTTGCCCAAAATCTCATGACATTTGTCACTAACCGCCAAAGCTGAAGAAAGGATATAACCATACCCCTTCCTATTGTCTCCTGTGCTCACACACCTGGTTTTAAACTGTGGCATCCAATTTAGTATAGTTCTCTGTACTATATGTTATACCTTGTCTGTATTCTTCCTTTGTAAAGCGCTACGGAAGCTGATGGCGCTATATAAATATGCAATAATAATAATACCCCTGGACAAGTCCTATTCAACAGATAGTCCTTACATTGTTGAAGCAGAAGGTAAAACTTCCCATCATAGAATGAACGGCCATAGATCTAAACCATTAAGATTCCACTTGCCAACCAGTTAAGGCAGTGAATCAAATAAGCTTATTTAGGAGATAGCAAAAGGCTAATCCTGCCCCCCAAGGATTTCCAACTTAGGGCAATATCCCCTGCCCAGGACCCAAATATTGACAGAGTCCTATACTGCTACAATCCGAGCAGATGAGAGCAGCCGCACCTAGGGTGTCGTGCACATAGGTTAAGAAAGTACTTCCAGAATAAGAAAGGGAATGAACGAGAAGAGTCAGATGCCAAATCAGGATAAAGCCCAACCTAATTACACCTTGGACCTGAATCCTTTATCCCAAGGTTTGAAACAACCTAAGAAAGGAAAGGTAAATGTCACAGAGGGAATAGTACCTTCCTAAGTTTAAAGCAATTAAACCGGTCTCTTCCCCCCCAGACCAGATAATAGATGGGATCAGAACAGGATTTGAAAGTCTGTAAAACCAACCTGGTTACCCGAACTCCCTGCAACCTTGAGATCCCAAGGTGAGGAGGACATTAGGTCTAATCCGACCTACAAAGATAGTAATAACATTATCCAACACCCGTCTGGACAATATTGGCAGAGGGGTTACAACCAGTAATGTACAAGGCGCAGTACATCCTTGGGACCATTTCTACTCTTCTTATATGAAATAGGTCTGGAAGAATCGGATTTAGGTATACTTCAAATGAGCTCTAGTCTGAGGTCAAAGACTAAGATATATAAGCAAAACAAGGGCGATACTTATATCAAAATTTAATTAAACATGCCCATAGACACTATTAATAAATAAAAGTGACTTACCGGACAAAACTGGGCCCCCTCCTTCCAGAATCGGCAGCCGACGGAATACAGGATGAATCCTGGTTCACATGAGACATATTTGTGGAGGAAACTTCAGCAGGATCGATATAAATGTCATCCTTATGGTCTGCCAGGCTTCTTGTTATGAGGCACCAATGGATTTGCTTCCTGAGCCTGTCATAATAGGGTAGGAGCTAAATCCCATATTGAAATATTAACCCTTCATAACAAAAATAGAAGGGGAGGCCATAATATAGATACCTCCAAAACACTGTGCTATTAAAGAAGAAACACACATGTTTAGAAAGAAAGGCAGGAAATTCCACGGGTGCTGGGATGTGACGTCAGCAGTCTGGGAGGAAGAGACCTGAAATCTTTTAAAAACCTGGAGCAACAGCTCAAAAAAATTCAATCTCAGTAATGGCTGCCTGTGCATCTGCCAGAGTCCTGGCAGGTTGAAGCTTAATGAGAGACAACTAGCAGCATGTGTCTCTAATCATTGGGAGAGCTCTGGAGGGGGGAGGGGTGCTTTCCTTTAGATCAGCACACCTGCCCCATAATGCTGATAGCAAATGCAAACAGGCACACAAACTCTCCCTTCATGGGCAGTGAGTGCAGAGGGGTGCATTAAATCTACAAAAACATTGTCTCAAGAAGAAAATGGTAAAAAATTCCAAGTATGGGGTCCGGTTACGCCGGTCTCTTCCTATAATTCCTCCTCAGCAAGAGGGCAACATATCACTTACCCCCCTTTGATATAATCAAAGAATGGGATCTGGCCAATGACCCCATAGGGTATCCCGGGCCCCAGGCAGAAGGATCGCCTTCGGGACCGAGAAATGGACCCCCTGCTCAGGCCCATAGTACCGGAATATACTTACCTGAACCATCGGTCCAGGAGCTAGTGGTCACGTTCCTCTTCCTGGAGGGACACGGAAACAACTGGGGAATGGGAGGAGGAGTCAAGATTTTATTCTGGTGATCATGTGTTCCAGATTGGTAGGAGGAGCCCGGAGGTCTCAGGCGTATGCTGCCCGAAGGATGTTTTGAGAAAACATAATTTTTATTTTTTTGGGTAAACATAGTGAAAATGACCTGTCAACAAAGGGTGGAGCTGGAAGTTGAAAGGGTTAAAAGTACCTATGTTGGGTATTGTTCTGTTCAGGGGACCTTGTGCTTTCAGATTTAGCTTGTTTTTTCTTGTTTGCATATTAATATTTTAGGAAAATGTGTTTTTTATTCTGCTTTTTTATACATTTTTTAAGAGGAAACCCTGTGCTACCAAAGAATTCCTTGAGGGATTACTTACAAGAAGATGAGCCCTTCAACAAGCTGGGTATGCCTAGAAAGCTTATTGTGTACTTTCAGAGACTATATGGTTTGTGGGGGGTATTTCAAATGTAAGGGGTTGTTTTGATTGCAAAAAGTGCAAGGTGTGCACTTTGCAGAACTGTTTTCAAGTAAAATTACTGTTATGGTCTGGCAAAAAATCTCCAGATAAGCTGGTAGTTAAACCCAGTATCAGTCCCGATAAAAGATAAACTTTATACTCATGCAGAAGGCTAATAACTACTGTGTTAATGGGATTGAGCCGTGCTATCGGCTCCGAAACTGAAAATGCACTCCCGACAGGCCCCTGGTGTGCATCTGAGCTTCCACAGCTGACGTGCCACAGAATTGTTTTGCTCTGGATAGATGTAGATGCTGAATTATTTTGCCCAGGACAGATGCAGACACAAATTTTTTTTACCCTTGGTAGCACCATAATCATTTTTCTCACCCCATCTGGCAATAGCTAGCAATAAACCCTAGCAGTAATTAATAAACCCTAGCAGTAAGCTAGCAGTACGTTAAGTGGGTTAGGTGAACCCCCTTATGTGTAGAGCTATTTGCACACCCCAAAACATTGAAAGTGAGATATGCTGCCGGTGTCAGCAGCCTTGGAGTCACCGGGCCGGTTAGAAGGGGCTGCCCATCCACCGCTGTTTGGCAGCTGTCAGAGGGCCACATAAAAATGTTTGGTGGGCCGCATCCAGCCTCTGAGAATTGACATTGACACATGTGGCATATCTGAATCACACCCCATCTGCCATTGATCTTTGAATTCTACAACTTGAATTACCCAATTCAGTAGTCCCTGGCCATGTGGGCCTCACGCACTGGCCTTATTGCTTGGTAAAGCACAGTGAACTTGAGAGGTTGTTTTATTGCATATCACTTTGAACTAACCCAATACCTCATCTATCATCTCGACAATGTGCCAGAATTAAGTATAAATCAACAAGGATCCATCTCATTTTTATTTCTAAGCATCTCTACGAGGCTGATTCAGCATCAAGTGCATAAAGGGCTCTTTAAGTGAAACAGGAAATAGAAGTGCTCATTCTAAACCTGGTGCTGATCTGACCTTCTAGATATGTTCATGAATACATATAAAAGGCATGGCCTGGCTCAGACTAATGATGTGTATGCTATATAATAAGTTTTTTCACATAAGCAACATATTAAAGGAAATGCAGCAATTGGTAAACAAGTAGACAATTATGTTACAGTACGCATTTTATGCTCTCAAAGATTTCATTAGTCATAAACAAAATTAGATATCCAGAAATATATTTAAAATGGTAAGATTAAGGTATATGGTGAATGTAGCGCCGTTGCCAGGTCGGGACAGTGTTTACCACTCTCGATACGTTTTAGCCAGACGGGGCTTCTTCAGGAGGTTGTTAAAACTTTAATTGGAGTGACGCTTGCAAGAGATTTATATTTTGGTATGCCCTCGGTGTCTTGGTAATGCTGCAAGGAATTCAGCTTGTAGCAAGTAGGCTGGAAAGGGTTAGGTTGTAGCAACTATGTAGGGATGGTAGCCCTAGCGGTAGCAAGTAGGTTGGGATGTCTGCAGTATTTTAGCAAATTGCTTAGGGTTTCCTCCAGTGAGGTAGCAAACTGGGTGTTGTGTTATGGTGGTTATGGTGACATCTGTAAATGTTGAGTAGAGTAAGGTGGAGCCTGAGTAAGTATTTGCTGGGATATATCCATAGCCTGCCTGTGGGCTGCTGCCTTGACTCAGTGCGTAGGTGGTCTGGTTGTTGCTGGTTGTTTGCCTGGTTAGGCAGTAAGGTCCCAGTCCACACCCAAGCAGACCTTACAGCCTGATTCAGGCCATTTATTCATGATTATAACCAATTAAGGTGGGACAGACTGCCCTTTTTAACACCGTCACATACATCCACTAGTTACAGCCAACATGGTATCATTTTCTCTCCTTCTAAACTGACCCACTAGGCAGACAATGAAAGAGATTGTCACCTTTTACTCACCTAAAAAGTATGGTTTTGCACTAAGTCACCCTTTCGAAAGTGCACAACTTTTAAGATAAACAAGTGCAATTAATTTCCATTGGCTAAATAGAGGTTAATGCAGCACCAGGTATTTTCTTTATGTAAAACGTCCTTTTTACTGAAAAGTGCGTTTTTGCATAAGGCACTGTACACCTGATAGCGCATCTCTTTCTGGGTGCTCCGGAGCGGAGACGCCCCCCCGCCATCGTCACTGTGACTGGAGAGGGCGTACCAGCTATCAGTGACTGATTTTGGCTGAAATGGGTCTTTAAATAAAAACATATGTGCAAGCAAAGGGGGTCGAAGTCCATCCAATGGTTTCCTTTTTCCAATATGGTTACTCTTCCCAAAGAGATCTGGTCTCCCTGCATATGACACATTTCAACTTTACAGCTTTATCATAAAAAGTAATGAAAGCTCAGTTAAAGTCTCTTGGACATACTGCGGAAAATACTTTATTGATGTGTTATCACTTTAGGTTCCTTATGGGTTACTGTAGAGTAAATTTGTAGCACTGGAGGTT
Organism: Gastrophryne carolinensis; assembly: GCA_027917425.1. Classification (NCBI taxonomy): domain Eukaryota; kingdom Metazoa; phylum Chordata; class Amphibia; order Anura; family Microhylidae; genus Gastrophryne; species Gastrophryne carolinensis. The sequence goes on along the minus strand of CM051234.1, from coordinate 574,638,349 downwards.
GAAACAGGTGGAGACAGCCACACAGTCACTAAAGAAGTATTGTTGTACATGTAGATGTACATTTGACTAGAGAATTGCTGATTTGCTTCAGTAGGAATCCAGATTTCAGAAAAATGTGGGTGAAATTTGGGCAGTTTTTTGGTGAGTAGAAATCTATTAAATGCTATTATCTTTAGTAAATGCCAGAGTTCGCTTTAGCCCACTGATGCCATCTTAGAGTGAGAAAAGATAGAAAAAGCCAATTTAACCATAGCAAAATAGTGTTGTATGCAACATTTGGTCGAAATTACTGTTACTGTGAACAGTTCGGCAACTTGAAGATGAAATGATTTCCAAAAGGCGTCCCACCCACACACTGACTTCCTCCCACCCTATCATCTGTGGGCATTGTGCAAACTAAGCCATTTTAAAGCATATCAAAATCTCTGATTAGATGTAAATACCTCACGTGTTCTAAGAAGATGCTTTCTTAATTTAATTGCTTAATTGCTTAACTTAATTTCTGGGTTGTGGCTGAGCTGGGAAGGGGTTGTCATGGTGCAGCTTTATGAGTCATGAGGATGCTTTGCTGTGGTCAAAGACAGCTGCAAGACCACTGTGGCTTGCCATGCTCACTCACTAGTGGTTAATGGACCACTTCTTTGGAGTGGTGTCCTGGAGAAATGGAATGGAAAGGATGGCATAATTTGGAGCCCTGCTGTGGTTTCTACCCTTTGCTGCAGGGACTGGAGAAGAGTCACATGGGACAGGCATCAGGTTAGCTTTTGCTGCCTTATTATTGCCTTTGGGTTTACAGTCCATTTAAAATTGACGTTATTTCTTTGTATTTTAAACAAAATCTATTTTTTACTGTCATCTTTTACATTTTAAAATTAAAATTAAAAAAATTGTAAAACTTGCAAACCCTGCATGGTTAGTATCTACTAACACCCCTTTCAGTCTGACTTTCCGTGACTGTTGGCAGCCAATTGGGTGGGCAGTGGTGTACATCAGCAATCATGATGCTCCCCTGTGCAAAACATTTTGTTTAGAAATTGGCGTGGCTATGCTTTAAATAGAGAAAGAAGAAAGCCTCCTAACCTCTTAACTGTCACAGAAAAATTGAATAAACCATTTTTTATTGCAAATCTTGAACCTATGGGCCTGATTTATCAAGCACTACGACAGGGTGCACCACATGAGTGTACATGACCCTGTCATCAAAAAATATTTTATTATTTTTTTCCACCTTCAGCGCAGTCAAAACTGACATTTACTAAATGGTCGGGTACAGCAGCGCAGCAACTGGCAGTGCACTGGTTTATACTGGCGCAAAGCTCTCAATTCCCATAGGATATAATAGGAATTGAGAGCTCTGTGCCTGTACAAGCTTGTTTCTTGAATGAAAGTCGGTCTATGCCATGTTGGGCTATGTGTGCCTGGGTACGCTAGCTGCCAGAATAATGATAAATATATGTTGCAAATGTAGGTGCATCCTGGCATAGCCTATGTAGTAACAATGTTAAAAGGCAGCTTGCTTCTAGTTAGCAACGCTAAACTGGGGGGGCTTTACATTGGGTTGTACTTAGAACCAGCATGATGGAGCTGTTGAGAAGGGGCGCACTGTCAAAATAATACTAAATTAGGCCCTATATCTATATATAAAGTTGGTGCATAACTCAGGTTTCAAACCTCCTTCTTATCCCCTTAAATGCTCTCCCTGTTTTAGCAGTCATAACATATTGTACAGAGAAAATGTATTAATAACTTTTCCACATTCAACAGTGCTCACATTTTCTTTTTAGCACATTTTTACCTATAGAGTTGCTTGGTGCTCAGAGTTTGGCTGAGCAGTATCATAGCAATCGCTACTAAGGTGTGTATCTTTATTTAGTCCTTTAATTTATTTTAAGTCCATTTTGGGTTTCTGCATGATTTTCATAATTTTATAACCAAGCCAATTAATGACCACATTGCTCATATCTTATATATGGTAAATGCCTAAAGTCTGATCACATGAAAAACGGAAGGGTCAACATTTCATGACTCAACCCCAATAATGTTGCTTTACAGTAAAGGTGCAGCGCGAGGAAAGTATTAGTATATAATGCTCCACGTTGTAAATAAAATCAATAGTATGTTTTAATTAATGTTAATATTACAAACAGATGTCAATATACATGACAAGGTTTTTCACTGCATTTTCTCCGTTACATAACACACAGCTCCTAAACACTTTGCAAGACAATATTTCCTTATTTTTCTTTAATTTCCAATAAAGTGGGATTTATCAGCGGAGCTTTCTTTGACACTGACTTCAATTTATACTGATGAGACTGACTGACACGTACGCGCGCTGTTCATCAGTCATCATTTAAACCATTCTTAATTGCATTAAATGTAAATTAAGACATTCAATTTCAGCCATTATTTTTCATAAAACACTGTGAACTGAATTTTAGTGGGTCATGAAATTTTACATTCAAGATAAATAGGGGGAATGCAGACTTGACCATCAATACTCATATTTCAGCCCATGTTGAATGGTGGTTTACTAGATTGGAATGATTAATTTGCGGTTTGATTGAAACATGAATGGCGGAGACAGAGTCTTACTGAAGTTTGCTATGGCTCTATCATTTTCAAGTGTCACAGCAGTCAGCTGAGTACATGTAAATTAAATAGGGATAAACTCTTCTTACACTAGTCTGTGCGCTTCCACCTAATTGTCAATTAAAACAGGAAATCTACATAAAAAAACTCGATCAATAACTTGTCTGCTTTGACTATAGTATAACATGCTGGCAGAAGCTATACAGAAATTGTGTAACATGTGGTGGGTCCAGAAAACCAGGGAGCAGGTACCCACCTCACTTACCCTTTCGTGTTCCATTGGTTCGACAAACATTCAGTGACCGCTGGTGACCAGTCATATTTTCTGGTGGGAGGGCGCGCAGAGCCACATTGGTTGCCAGTAATCACGTAGCTTGGCTACGTGGAATGTGGAAGTGGTCGGGCATTAGTGGGCAGTGTCCAATTCCGGGCTTAAAGAGGAACAAACCCTGACATTTTCTTTCCTCCTGGTTCTGTTCTTCATCCAGGAGATATTCCTATTTGGGATGCCCTGCTATTTGAATGTCCAGGGAACACCAGGTATTCTTACCTCATAGGTGATCTCACTGTGTGGGCTCTACATTCTATTCCATGAAAGGGGAGCAGTCATTTCGTTCTGGCTGTGCATGTCTGCACCAGTCGTTAAGATAGGCTTGACGAGGGACTTCCCCCACAGCCCACCCATGTATCGTGGAATTGTCAGAAAAGTGGTGATCCCAGTGGTTTCACCCAAATTGGGATGCCCCCTAAAGTGGAAGACCACCGGTCCTAGTGTGCTATAGACTTAGCATCCGGAATGTATAGGGTAGAGAGACTGTATTGAACAGGCCGGCTGCGGGGACAGGGATGGATGGGGCAAAGCTAAGTGGACACGGATCGATGGGGCAGAGGTAGGGGGGACATTTATGGATGAGGCAAAGCTAGGGGGGCATGAATGGATGGGAATGGGATGGGGGGGCGAGATGGTGGGCAGGGATAGATGGGGCTGAGCTAGTGTGGGTGGGGGAAGAGACAGAGAAACAAATTTTGTGTGTACCTTGTAATGCCATTTCCCATCTGTGCAGCACTTCATATTGCAATGCTAGGTGCCAGGGAGCCATGACACTGGCAGGGATACTAAGCACTACATTGCCAAATAGGGGGGCAGCTCTGAGCAGGCAACACAGAAGATGCTGAGTCTGTCAGGGCAGGGGTCCGAAAACCTGGTGCCGATGTCCGCATATGGACCTCGGTTCACCAGTTGAGTATCTCTGCCTTAGCAGCTGTTTATTCAGAGTGTGTGTGTGTGTGTGTGTGTGTGTGTGTGTGTGTGTTTATATAACATGATACATAAGCTACCCATGTTTCTGAGGCATTTATCTCTCAGATTGGTGTAGGCTGCTACTGGCACAGCTTTCCCCTCATGCTTATGTGTGTGCGACAAGATGGCCGCTTCCATACAGCACTGCAGCAAAGAATAGGCCTGTTATTCCAGAACATCTGCATGGAGTTAAGCCCTGTCAAATAGTTTTTCCCAGAGACGGGCTTCAGGGCAGTTTACTAAACTTTCTATTTTACAGGCAAGGAAGAGGGGTGCTACCATCAACATTCTCACTGCCGTTTTCAGAAGTCTCCTGCTTAGCTTCTTCTACCTTGTATCCCACCAGTCATTCTGCTGCCAGTTTGTGCTGCCTTCCTCTGGATTCCCCAGGCCCCAGTCTTCTGTTTTCCTGGTCCTTTGGTCATGTTCTGAATTCCTGCTCCAGCCAACATCCCACCATCCAGTTTCAGTTGTCACACAATTCCCCTGCAGGTAGCTATTCCCCTCCTCAGAGCATTGCATATATCTGTACATAGCGCCTTGAACATTTGTATATAGTAGTGTGGTGTATTTGTATATAGTTATTTTGCTAGATGTGTGTTTTGTATTTGTTTTATCAGAGGTGACTATTTGTTTGCTGTGCATTGTCGTGGTATGTGTTTATTTTCACCGTGTGTCACAATAAACTACTTTTTAGTCACAGTTCTAGTCTCAGTGTCACTCCTCACAGTCCTGTGACACAGATATTGTTTTATTGTGAATTGGCCATGTTGCTTTGGGCTGGGTTTACCATAGGGAGTCACATCATCACATGAGAGCAGATCATGTGAGTAATTCTACATTATTTGGGGTTTATGGTGGAAGTGACCTGAAGTCATATTTAACTTTAGGTACACTTTAATATTAGAAAACACCCTTTTTGGGCTGCAAATGTGGGATATTAAAAGTGGATTAAAATCCAGGATTTTTGGTCCTTTCCCCCGATTGGGGGTGCCCTGCTGCGTGAAACCCCTCAGATCGGCAAGCCCAACCCCCATTTTCCCAGTCCTACAGCGCATGCGCGGCCGCTTGTCCAATCAGTGCGTTCGGAGCCGCTGATGTCACGCCGTTTAAGGCTTTGTCTAAGGCCAGCGGCCCTGAGCGTGCTGGCTGCCACATCCCCGGCTACCCTCTAACAGGGAGGGTGTCCATTCACAAATGCCTGGCACAGGCACGCGTCCTGCTAGAGGGTTAGCGGGGGTGCGGCCATTGCTCGCACATGCGCTTTTGGACCGTGAAACAAGGTAAGTGTATGGGGCGACCTGGGGGTTTCACACAGCGGGGCATTCCGATTTTGGATGCCCCGGAGGGAGGGAATTGATCAGCCCGGGAATCTTATAGATGATGGTCCACTTTAAGGGGGACCCCAAACCATTACTTTAAAAGCTTAGGAACAAAACATGAATGGTTATCTTTGAAAAAGTTCATAATGTACGAAATGCTTTGTTGGGGAACCCAGACATGTTAGTAGCTAAGAAGGAACTGACTTCCAACATATCCAACCATCAGGTGCAAGGCACTGCGATGGGGACCACTTTTGCCCCATCATATGCCAATTTGTACCTTGGCCACTGGGAAAGGGGATTGTTGGGTGAGGATGAACTCGAGATGTACCTGTGCCACGTACTCACCTGGCACAGATACATCGATGACATTTTCATCTTATGGACTGGTCCTAGAACACTCTTGGAGGGCTTCATTAGGATTCTGAATCAAAACAACCTCAAACTAAAATTCACTCATGAAGTTAGTACGAAACAAATTAACTTTCTAGATTTGACCATACTTATTGATTCCCAGGGACAACTTCAGTCAAACTTTTTTCGGAAACCATGCGGGCATCGAGTTTTCACCCCCAACACTTGCTGGATAACATACCATATGGGGAGTACCTCCGCGCCCGCAGGAACTGTACTGCAGACAGTGAATTTAAACGTGCGGCAGATGACATCAGAGACAGACTCTTAGCTAGGGGCTACAATAGACGCATTTTGACTACGGCCTACAAAAAAGCCCTTAGTAGATCACGTTCAGAGATTCTATATAAACCTAAGATTCGTAAGAAAGAGAGATCGATAGCAATCACACTTACCCATTCAGCACATCAGCGCAGAATTAAGGATATTTTCAGACAGCATTGGCATATCCTTACTAATGACCATAACTTAAGGGAGATTATCCCAGTACAACCACAATTTACTTTCAGGCGTGCTAGAAATCTCCGAGACAAACTAGTTAACAGCCATTATACCCCTACAGAACGTACCAAGTGCTGTAAAACTACAGGCATGTACCAATGCCAAAAGAGATGTAGTTGTTGTCAATTTATCAAGTCAGGCCAAGAACAGATAGCAGCCCAACATTTTATTAATTGTGAAACTCCCCATGTTATATATGTATTAACATGCCCTTGTAGATGTTTTTATGTGGGTAAGACAAATAGACCCCTTAAAAAAAGAGTTTATGAACACCAGTATGACATTCGTATAGCCAACTCAAAAAGCTCTAGAGGCCGCCATTTTGCCCGATTCCACAATCAGGAGACCAAAGGGCTGTTAGTGCAGGGCCTAGACTGTATCCACCCACACCCAAGAGGGGGTAATATTGAAAAGATTACGTTACAGAGGGAAACCCGATGGATAAATCGAACCAAAGCCCATATATATCCAGGTCTCAATGAGACAATTAGTTTTGTTTCCTTCTTAGGTTGAGGAATACATTGACAAGAAAGAAAAAAGAAAGAGGAATGAGGAGAGGGAGGGGGGAAGAGAGGGAAGGGGGAGGGGGGAAGGGGGAGGGGAGAGGGAGAGGGAGGGAGAGGAAAGGAAGGGAATGTACCTAATTGGTCTCAATGTACTGTTTATCTGATACGGATACTATATATTGTAGGCTGCCTAGGTTCATCTACTGATATATTTAACAAATGAATCAATTCAAGGATTTCATCAATATTTGATTTGGTGATTAGACTGATTAGAGCACAGGTTCATCACCACTTATTATATTAATATTTCACAGGACAACAGTACATGGGACTTGGTTTCAATTTCCCGACACTGTACCGCCCCCATAATGCTGACATTTATGGCTATTATTATTATTTTGTATATTTAGTTGACCCATTTGGGGTCTTTGCGCGCACCTCCTCTCACCTCCCTGATGGGGGTGGCGCTCTGCACGCGCCCTGGCCGTCCCGGAAGTGATCAGCACTCCCCAGGTAGGTGGGACGGCCTTGTCATAAAGGCGCGCCTCACTGCCTTACACGTCCGGGCCGCACGTGCAGCAGGCAGACGGTATTGACTCGGACGGGGTCAACACAACCATCCCTCAGGCCCCTACTAGGCAGAGTGGATAGGGGGAACATCACGCTCCCTGTTTTTGCTACAGGCCATTGAAACACTAATCCCAGTAAGTACTTATATTTTTTGGATCTTTTCTATTTTTTGCAATCAATGTTATCTTCTATGACATCCAGTGCATACATGTGTATTGTTGTAGATGGACAAGGGTATTGCAGCACTACCATTCATCTTATAACAAAGGTGCTGAAACTTGGATAGAAGGTTGTTTTAAAATAACTACCCATATGTTGTTTTTTCAGTAGATCCTTTATAATTTTCTATTTCTAAAAAAAGTCTTCACATTTTAAAGAGGGTTATGCTTTGTTCACATTTTATATTTATTATATAGTATTATATAGAGTATATGATTACGGCAGTGTTGTGAGGACTAGAATTAATGGGATTTATTTGAAAGTACAGATGATTATGCGCGGAAAGAGGTGGTCTGCAAGCAGCTAACTACAGAGCCTATGGTGAAAATTGAAAGTGGTGAAGTACAATGGTGATACATGTACCATATAAACTATGGTGAAAATTTACTGTTTGAAAAATGGAATTTATTAATAACTTTTTTGCTCCATGTATTTATGTTGATGTTGATGTTGTGTTGAAGGGTTTTAAAATACCCTTGGTCTATGCATGTTCACTGAGAGCATAACATTTTATCTATGTTAGCCATTGTAAGATTGTTAGTGCGTTATTTGTCTATTGTTTTGGGTCTGTCACTCTGCTCACTGAGGTCTGTACCTTCCTGTTGTCCTTGGGGACAAACATGTCCTTATCCCAAGTCCAATAATTGTGAAAAATCCTATGGGAAACTGGAAGTCTAGGGTCCACTTCCCCATGACACCTGTTGTTGGTTCAGGAAATCTGCTGCCATATTTTCTATCTTTGGAATGTTGATAGGTGAGAGGGCGGGAAGCTAATTTTGCTCCACTGAAGAATGAGGTGAACCCATGACATAGCAGTTTTGCTTCTTGTGTGGCTCTGAACTGAGACTTCTCCTGAGACCCGAGACCCTAAATGGGTTGCATCCCTTAACACCCCTACCTTGCCCTTTAGGCTGGCAGACTGGCATCTGTCCTTAAGCCCTTTCACTAAATCCAGAGGAGTCATATGAAAACGAGCATTAAAGTTGGGGTTTGTGATGAACTTTCGGGGTTGTGCCCAATTTAATTGCAGTCAGTAGGTATTTTATACAACAACTGATCTGTGTCCATCAGTATATGAGCCACCTGTCTCCGGAAGAGGCCTGAAAAGGACAATTAGTAGAGGTTACTTTGTACCTAGCTGTCCCTAATTATATAAGACACCTGTCCATGGAAGAGCAAAAGAATGAACAATTACCTTTGGAAATCGACCCCCCTCCTTATCTAGTCACCAGAATAAACAGAATGTTTTTTTAAGTACAAAAAAGATGTATATTCGATTTAAGAATATATATATATTCTCAATTTTTTTGTTTTATGTTGTTATTTCAAGTACGTTCCCTTCCCCATTTTGTGCAGGGCAATGGCCTTGATGTTACCCCCAATTTGCAGCCCTCTACCCCTTACTACCCCCATTTTATATTATTTTTTGGCCCCCAAGTTTGGGTCCCCATTGACCTTGGGTACCCGAAACTAACTTTTGTGTTGAGTTCGGCCAAACTTGCCGAACTTCTACAGGTGTGCTTCTTTGCTTGAACCCTTGAACTTTGCCTGACTCTGGAGAAAAAATGGGGCCCAGTTCCAGTTTCATCCACTTCCTAAAGAATTCCACAGATACAACAAATCCCATGAATTTGCTAACTTGTCTGGTTTGTCCCAAGCTTTAAAAAAACACGGTCTGGGTTTAGCAACCTAACACATCTCTAAATAATTGAATTAAGGTAGAAAAGTTTTGTAACTGGGCCTTGCCGGTGTATGGTGTCAGGGACTTGTTCTCCCTGTCTGCATTTCCTGATCCTGAGTGACAGACACTACAATTCAAAAAGGAGAAAACCCAATATTTTCACTATCTTTGGTTCTGCTTCATCCCAATCCAAAACGTGTGTATACCCCGGTGTAGAAGACCAGATTATACCTCCAATCCAGACTATACCCGGGGTTAAAGAGGCCTAGGCTAGATTATATCCCGGGTATATTATGGCCTAGGCTAATTTATACCCCGGAGTATATGGCTCTCAGGCCATATTATACCCCCATGACATCAGTTGCATTGAGTGATATACACAAGAATTAATTAGTTTGTCAAATTGTTTTAGGGATTCTGCTTTGTCTAGAAAGTTATGTGAGAAAGCTAAATTACTTTAATATTAACTCTAATAACATAGGCTTTTATTTCTTCAACCAGAAAAACTTGACTTTTCATAATATAATAAAGTCTTAACATTCTGAAACTTTAAATTAAAAAGGTGGCTTTACATGAAACGATTATTGGCTGAATGGTTATGGGTCATCTGATCAGCGGATGGCATGTGATCCGCTGATCAGGTAACCTGGAAGCCCCGCAGAAAAAAACCTTTAGAGATACAAGAAATGGTGGCTGGCAGAGACATGGAGGATGGACTGAGGAGAGTCAGGGCATGCTTGCTGGTGAGTATGTCATTTTTTGCCTGCTCAGCGATTACTCGTTAGAGATAAGTCACTTATCGCTCAATGCAAGAAACAATTACTCGAGAGAACAAATCACCCAATAGTAGCCCTGTGTATTGGGGCCTTTAGACTAGTATGTCCTTGCTACAATATAAATGTTTAAAGTGGACCAACACCCAGGATTTTGACTATCCTGGGTATTGGTCCACTTCCCCGGGGCACCCCGATTTGGGGTGCCCCGCTGCCTGAAACCCCCCCCAAACACCCCGAAAACTCACCTCTCCACGCTCCCACGTGAGTGCGCTGTCCAATGCCCGCCGACGGACAAGTGACGTCCGTCGACGGACAAGGGATCGCGCCCGCCGCCGCCTCCCGCGCGTCACTCTTGACGTGTGCGCGCCCGCGCCGGCCATTCAGAGACGGCCGGCGCGGGCGCGCGCACGTCTAGAGGAGCGCGAGAGAGGCGGCGGCGGCGGAAGCAGCGGCTGGAGAGGTAAGGTTTTTTCGGGGTGTTTGGGGGGGTTACACCCCGCGGGACATCCCGATCTCGGATGTCCCGCGGTGTGTGAGGTGATCGGCCCGGGAATCTTATAGATTCCCGGGCCGATCACCCCTGGGTGTTGGCCCACTTTAAATGTTAACACTGATAACAACATCATGCTAATTTTCAAGATAAAGTGCATGTTCTGTTGTTGACTGCAGATTAAAGTTTGCAGGCTATGTCAGCCAATCCATGGAGCCACCGACATTTGTTCAGATGATGATGTCACAACTCAACAGATTTGCTGTGGCCAAAATCTACACATTAGTTGCCCAGACTCTATCCCAAGAGATTCACATTTTGGTTCTGTAGTCCTGTAGTATTTCTCTCAAGTCCGTTTCCATTTGGTGGATGACTTTATCTCTGAGAAGGGAGTGGTTGTCATCAGGATATAGTTGATGACCTGTTGGTTTTATATACACGCTGTTTTTGTCATGGTCCCTTGTGTATCCATAGTATGCAATTCTACCAATCGTGAGGCCAAGAGTGGTGCTAAGATACTTCCTTGGTGAACTTGGTAGTGGGTTGAAAATCTTAGTTTGCTGACTGAGATTGGGGTGGTGGAGAAGTCTCTTCATCCTGGTAAATCTTAAGGCTGTTGGCGTGGTGGATGTTGCTCAGTATCTTTCCAGTCCCATAGTCCTTGGTCAAGGATTTCCTAACTAAGTAGGGTCCAATCCTGTGTAGTTCCATTTCTGAACCCAGTCCCAGTCAATGAATATGGTGCTGATTCTTACAAACAATACAAACAATGGTACCAGCAGTGATTTCTTTAATTCTGTTGTGTTTGTGATCAAAGGCACGGTTCTGGGGGATGTTGGTACTGATGGTTGAGTGGAGCTTTTATAGAATGGTTGTCAATGTATTTAGCACATCCAGGTTGTCATAATCTTAAATGAGCATGGGGTCCACAGTGTTATTTTCACTTTATTTCATCCATCATCTGGTCTAGGCTATTTTACACCCCCATGGAATTAGTTTATCCCCAGGGTAAAATGTGGTCTGGGCCAGACTATACCCTGGTCTAACATTGGATGGGTATATTCTGTCCTGGAGGGCCTAGGCTAAAAAAGATCTGCACAATTTTCAACAAATTAGAGACAGGGTGAGGAAACCACTGAAGTGATAACATTATGGCCTGGAGGGATATAGTCTGGCCTAGGCTATTTTATACACCCCAGGTATAGTTTGTCTCTGGGTTTTAATGTGACCTGGTCTCATGTTAGATGGGTAGAGTCTGTCCTGAAGGGGTATAGTTTTATGGGTATATTCTGGCATGGACTTTGGCCTAGGCTATTTTACACCTCTGGGTATAGTTTGGTCTGGAGGGGTATAGGGTGGCCTAGACTATTTTACACTCCCAAGTATAGTTTGGCCTAGGCCAGTTTTTACCATGGCTTATAGTTTGACCTAGGCTATTTTACAACCCCGAGTATAGTTTGGCATAGGTCAATTTATACCCCAAGGTATAGTTTGGCCAGGGCTATTGTACATCCCCGAGTATAGTTTAGCCTAGGCCAATTTATACTCGGGTCTAACCAGGCATGGAGTTATTTTGGCCTGATACACTGTGACCACTTGAAAATTCACATTTTGCCTGTTACTGTTCAGATGAGTATATTCTGTCCTGGAGGGGTATAGTTTGATGTATATATTCTGGCCTGGATGGTGTATACTTTAGCCTAGGCTAAAAAAAAGATCTGCACAATTTTGAACAAATTAGACAGGGAAAACTAGTGAAGTGATAACATTATGGACTGGAGGGATATAGTATGACCTAGGCTATTTTACACCCCCAGGTATAGAGTTTACCACTGGGGTATAATGTGGCCTGGTCTCGTGTTAGGGGTAGGCCTAGGCCAAACTATAGCTGAGTTTAATTATTTTGACTTGCTACACCAGGACCACTTGAAAATTCATCTTTTTCCTGTTCTGATGGCGCTTGCCCCAGTTACCCAGCCAATAGGCGTCCCCCTTTCCAAAGCCAAGTGTGCAAAGAAAAAAGAAGGAACATCCGAGCATGGGAAGAGCAGGAAAGGGAAGAGCACCTCTTGCAGGGCAACCCATAGCATCAGGGGAAGTAAAGGGAAAAATAAGGAAGGAAGTCTGACCAGGCAAACAAGTGAAATGTGACATAGTGGGAGCAACTCGGGGGAGTTTTTATTTTATTTTTCTGGTTGCCCCAGCAGAATCCCACTGAAGTCAGACTACTAACAGCCAGGTAGGGGGAGAGACGAGACGCATTTTGACATATTGTTCTGTCTCTTTGTTGTGAACTGTTAACCCATGAGTAACTGAATATAAGCTGGAGATCCTCAAGTAGGTTAATGAAGACGCTTAAACCGGCCCAATACTTTTACAAGTAACCATGCTCATATGCATCCCTCCCCAGGACAATGCAAATTGCTGCATATAAATATTAATTTACCTTTGTGCAACTCCTGTCGTGGTTGATTTTCCCCTCAACGTTGTCCTGTGGATCTGCCAGTGGCCTGCAAAGAGGACGTGCAACTGGGTTTCCTGCTGCTTTGCATTGTGGGCTATGTTGGTTAAGTCCAGGTACCAGTACAGCTGGACAGCTGGGAATAAAAGAATCCTCCTGTGTGCTCCAGGATGGATGCAACAAGGAAAAAATCGGTGAGGCAGCAATTCAGCTTCGAGTAGGTGCAGGAGAAAATGTAAATGCTGACAATGATTCAGTATTATGCATGCAGATGGGGCAAGTGATTTTTGTTTTTTTTCAACTGTGCCAGGCTGTTGGTCGGATTTAAAGCTTTTTACAAATGAATAAAACAGCTACATTTATCATTTGTATAGTAAGAATACAGGCCCAGGGTATATCTGTCATTCACTAAAATTAATTATAAAAGATTTAGGCTACTGCTGTGTACTGCAAAACAACACATGGCAATGAAAAAGTCGCCCAGTATTGCAGTTGCTCCAATCTATTCAGCAGTTAATAGCCTATTATAATTACAGGCGGCATTTACATTCCCATGTCGCTTCTACTGATGGAGAAAGAATTGTTGCCATCCTACTACAGACAGGTAGTTTTTTGCTATTAATATACATCTCCAGCTCATTTTTAAGGAGAGTGTAAATGAAAGAGCTGAATATAGATGGCTTCTGCAAGTCATTCAGGTCACTGAAGCATGTCATTGTTTGCAGCCAGGGTTCCATTAAAGGGCTGAAGGATTATTAGCACACTGTATATTCTTCTCATAAAATAATACAGCACAGACGTATTCATTGTGCTTAATATTTGGACAGCAGGGATAATAAGGAAGCTGTTATTCTTCCAAGTTTAGATGAGACGTGTATGGAACAAATTCACCAACCTAGGGAAGGGCTTCAACCTGTAGCTAAGAGTGCTGCAGCTAGTTTGCAAATATTTAAAGGTATTGTCTAGGCTAATTGTAAAATGAAAAGGAATGTTTCCTCGCCTGCCATGCAGCTGATTCATCCTGATGTGTTGCTGCATAAAGCTGCTATAGCTGAGCAGTGCCGAATTAAGTGTGGTGGAGGCCCCAGATAATAGTCCAGTCAAGTAACCGATTGGTGGTTGTCTGGCACCCACCCATTTACTGGAATGTCCCTTTTGCCACCCTTGTGCCGGTGCATTCTGTTCGGTAACTCCTGCTTTGCCATTCTGGGCGGGGGTTGGGTAGTCACCCAGCCGGTCCAGCAGAAAACAGTTTCCTGCATTGAGCTGCCAGAGGCTGTGCTTGGTGGTTTATGTGCAGTGAGCGGTCGACAGCTCTGCACCCACCCATCACTGTAGCGTTGCTGACGGCAGCTTTGTTGGTCTAGACCAGTAGTCCTCAAACTTCCTCCTCAAGGGCCGAGACAGGCCAGGTTTTGCAGCTCTCCACGCTACTCCACAGGTGAATTAACTGGTGGTCAGACAGAGCTATAGCCCTAATTATTACATCTGTGCATCAGCATAGAGAGCTGCAAAACCTGGCCTGTCTCGGCCCTTGAGGAGGAAGTTTGAGGACTACTGGTCTAGACTCTCCATCCTGCTCTGTGGTGGCTTCGGCTGCAGGTTTGCAAAAACAAAAAAAGGCTTGCCTAGGCGCACCCCCACTGCCGCCAATAGCTTTGTTGTCATCAAGCCAAAGACTGAAAAGCCTCCTGTACCAGACCATAAACCAAAGGTTAGTGGAGGCCCCCTTTGCAGGACAAGTGGTACGCTCGCACCCTCCTCATAATCCGTCCCTGAGGCTGAGATCTCACCACTGCCCTTAGCCAGGCCCCAGAATTTATCCATGCTTGAACTTTTTAAGCACCAAGAGGGGGACATGTTACCACCGCTCTTTCATTAGGCTGTGTGGGACTTCTAACTTATCGCGTTGCTTTTCTGTTTATTTTAGTATATTTTAAAGGAAACTGACAGCCCATTAATAGCTCCTATTACAGAAATTGTACTTTTGCAGAAAGAAAAGCAAACAGGAAGAGAGTCAGGAACACCCCTTGCTTCAGAGACTTAAATGTAACATTCAGGTGGATTCAGACATTTGGCAGCCATAGTTTTACAACAAGAGAGGATAATGCAGCAACACAACTCTTCACAGTACAGCAGACTCAGAGAAATTAACTCAGAGGTAAGACACATTTGCTTTTACACCTAGCCCGGGCAGTCTCTTTAACCTATATTGTTCTGGACACCAATTAGTTATACAGGATTCATTCCTATTCATAGTAGTGACCTATTTTGACCAAACCCCCATTTGGTACATCATGATCGCTCCTAGTAATTTGATGACTAGTCAAGAAAATTAAGACAAAAAACTGCTTTGACATGAACACTAAAGCTATAACATGACTTGGACAGACATATGTTTGTTGTAGGTCTACTTGAAGATAGATGTAGAGCACGAATGAGTAGAATAAAACAATAGCCTCATTCAAAGACACATTCATCCAGACTTCCTTAGCTGTCTGTGAAAGTTTTGGTGGGTGTTAGTCTTTTTTTTGCTTTTTTTCGTTCATTTTTCATTCGTACGAACGTTCGGGAAAATGTGTATATGCGCTTTCGATGAACGGAAGCAAATCGGAACATTTCCGTTAGTTCGGATCATTTTCCAAACAAAATCGGAAATTTTTCGTTCGTTCAGATAACTTTCGTTGTTGGGATGGGCTTGCGTCTGATTCAGAGAGCTGATTTCCGACGGACCTCCACCCTATAAATCCATTTCATTTCCGATCCACTTACGGGACCTTTGAGGGCTCGGATTGCTATTGAACATGTTTTGCGGCTATGTGGAGGAGTCTGCGCGCCTTTAGCACCAAGGCATTGCATGTATCAGCATGGCCGAGGCCATAAATTGTATAGCAATGCATACCTGAATCAATACATTTCATGTATGCCTTATAGATGCATTTTAATGCTGACCTTAATTAGTCCTTAGCATGTAAACCTTTATTTTCCCACACATCCATATAATTGCTATTTTTTTTAGACTTATGTACTTTGTGAATTATATTTGGATTGTTGAACTTGAATCTTAATTTGTTGTAGGAGTTATTGTTTTAGTCGGTTACCTTTGCTTTGTGTAATTATTTTATATTTGGTTGCAGGAACCGCAAGATGTGCCACTCACACAACATACAAGCAGTCTTTGGTCCAGCTATGCGATTCCTCAGTGTTCTTGCAGGGCATCCAGGGTCGTCCCATGATGCTTATTTCGTCAGTTTGAGTCAGGAGAATTATCTAGTAGATGGCTCCTGGGTAAGTTTGGTCACATTCCATCAATCCATTTTCACTGTATAGCAATGAATATAGTTGATTACTTATGACTTAACCTATTGATGACATGTTAAACAATATTGTAGCTTAGAATGTGTATTTTATGTTATTATTTTTAAATTCTTTCAGGGGATTCTGGATATCCACTCCTGCCCTTGCTCCTGATGCCCGTTTGGGCCAGGGGTTCTCTAATCGGGCACTATGCAAAACCCGGCCCGTGGTGGCGAGGGCCCTCTGGCTTTTGATGTCCAGATTTAGGTGGACCATACAGGGGGGGGCACTGCAGTATGTCCCCAACAAGGTTATACCAATAATTTAATTTAAGTTTTTTAACAGGGACCACACGTGCCAGAGTGGCACAACTGAGTGTCAGGGTCCTTCAGTTGGTGGGCGAGATGCAGGAGCTGCGCAACTCGTTGGGGACCACAGATGAAGAATAATGTTTTGTGGCCTGCCATTGCTATGTATTTTGTTTTTTATAGTTGTAAAAATTAGAAATGTTCTAAATTTTTAAAAATGTTATATTTTATGATGGAATCCAAAAAAAAATGTTACAGTATCATTTCATTTACAAAATACATTAACACAAAACTAATGGGCCCAGAAATAGAAGTGATTTGGGTGAGCTTTAAGGGTCCAAAAGGGAAGATGGAGGATAGTGCTAAGTGGTTTGGGTGAGCTTTAAGGGTCCAAAAGGGAAGATGGAGGATAATGCTAAGTGATTTAGCTAAACATTGTAGTAGAAGTGAGGGCGGCTAATTTGTAGGCGAGCACTTTAATGAGTTAAGTTTGTAGTGCGCAGGCGCAAGATAGTAAGGATTTCCGCCTGGACGAATATTTATTGAAAAAGGGAAACAGAATCTAACGGGAAGCGTAAAGGATTCGTGGGAGGATATGATGGGAAAGGGGCAAAAACGAAAGCCTACGTTGTAAATGAAACGGAAAAGTCACGCTGGAAAATGACATCCTCGTATTCGTAATCTGCCGTACGAACGGACGGAAACTTTACAGAAGGTTTTCAATGCATGCAGAGAATCACTCGCACGCTCATACGAGAACGGAAACATTTCACAAAAAAAACAGATCGGCACTAAAACGGAAGTTTTTTTTTGTCTCTCTGAGTCGAGCCTAATGTTCAAGCAGCACACAACACCATCCAGGACTAGAAGTAGCAAATGAACCTGGTCCCGGATTTTAAATGGTGCAAATGAGCACTTGCATCATTTGTGTCCACAGTAAACTTAGTGAGAGGTGGGCTTCTTTCTTTTATTGAAGTCAGGGTTAAACAATCCATTTGTTCAGCCCTGACTTTTTGGGCAGTATAACATTTAACTGGATGTTATCAGTCTGGAAATAAGCTTCTGGTGCTGATGATGTTTTAGGCCCCCTGGGCTCCACAGGTACTCATTCCACTTGTTTCTTAAAGCGGAAAAAAACTCAACAGTGGCCAGCCAGGAATCTAAAAAGATACCGTGGCCTGCCACTGTATTTCCCCTGAAGCATCCCAAATGGGGATGCACCACTGTGTAAAACTCCCACCTTTCCCCGGGCCAACGATGATGTGCAGGGTCTCGTCCAAGAGCCTTTTGGCTCTGATTGTTTAAAAATGGGGAGAAGATGCTGCCGCATTCCCTGCATCCCCAGTGGCGTGTGTGCACTCTTGTCCCAGAGCACACGCCTCTGTGGATGCGGCAGCGTGGGCTTCCCATTGAAGGCAGCCAGGGCCTTTTGCCAAAGGATGTAAACACAGCAAAGGTCTCTGGCTGGACAAGAGCCCACAAATGCACAGTTGGACCAAGGAGAGGTGAGTTTCACTGGGCTAAGGGGGGGGGGGATTTCACACAGCAGGGCATCCCGTATTGGGGGCACAGAACAAAACAAGGGAAAGTCAAATTCTTGGGTTTTGTTTTACTGTGGAAGTCCAGTCAAAAATAACTGGACTGGCTCTTTATTATGCAGCAACAGGGCTTCTCGATTATTAGCCCAGAGACCAGTGCCAATGATGCTCCCTTCGTATCCACATCCCACGTTATGGTGAGCAACCTATCAGGCCCAAAGGCAGCTGTGCACATTACTGTGTGCCCACTTGCCGTGCCAGCCTGTTAGGCTGGTTGATGGTCACTATGGAAGGATCCTGGAAGAAGTGAGTTTAAACGGCCCCATTCTCCAGGTTGCTCCGCCACTGCATAATACAGAGGGAGTTCAGTGCTTAAAGGCTTCTCATACTACTTAATCTAAATCTAGATTATCAGAAGGCAGGAGGATCAATTATTTCCTCAAATATTATTATTGTTTAATTATAAAATGCCCATCATCTTCCATGGCACAGTACAACATAGAAATCACAAACAGGATAAAACAACACTGGATAATATGGGGCAAGTCAATTTTTGATGGAATTTTTGAAAGTGTATTTTTTTGTGCCTAAAGCACATGAGCTGATTTAGTATTTTAAAAATGTTTCCTATGTTAGCAAATGTGTGTTTTATGGAACAGAGGGAAGCAAAACTGATTATAAGGACTGCTAAAGGGCAAAAGGAGGAAGAGATGGCAAAATCTATGAAGAGGGGAGATAAAACCTTTTTCCGATATATTGGTGACAGAAAGAAGAAAAACAAAGCAGTCTCAAAAATTAGAAAAAGGGAAAATAATTATATTGACGGAGATAAGGCTGTGGCTGACCATCTGAATAGCTACTTTTGTTCGGAATTTTCAGATAGTAGCAGGCATTGCCATAGCACAGCATCCAGCTGGGAGGGCACAGCTCCGGAGTTTCTGGAGGCTGATGTCTTATCCGAGCTAGCACATCTAAAGGTAAGTAAGGCGATGGGTCCAGATGGAATCCACCCCAGAGTTCTAAGGGAACTTAGGTTTGTGATTGCAGCCCCTCTGACTGATTTACTTAACCATTCCCTTTCAACTGGTGAGGTTCCAGATGATTGGAGAATGGCCAATGTCGTACCAATCCATAAAAAGGGGAGTAGAGAAGAAGCCAGTAATTACAGGCCAGTTAGTTTAATATCTATAGTGGCCAAATTAATGGAAAAACAGATAATTTCCCATCTAAAAATTAATGACCTGTTGGACCCAAAACAGCCCGGCTTTACTGAGGGCAGATCATGTCAGTCCAATCTTATTGATTTCTTTGACAATGTCACTAAAGTGTTAGATGAAGGTGGTGCTGTGGATATCGCCTATCTGGATTTTAGCAAAACCTTTGACACTGTACCACATAAGGAGCTCATAGATAAGTTATTGAAGGTAGGACTGTGGATTTCCAGTTGGCTGAGGGATCGGTATCAGAGTGTTGTTGTTAATGGTGCGCAATCTGAACAAAGGCGAGTTACAAGTGGTGTGCCGCAAGGCTCTGTCCTGGGCCCCATTCTTTTTAATATATTTGTAAGTGACATAGGAGAAGGCTCGGTAGGAAAAGTTTGTCTGTTTGCTGATGATACAAAGGTTAGTAATAGGGTGGATATTCCTGGAGGTGTCTGCAACATGGAAATGATTTAGCTTTACTGGACAAATGGTCAAAACTGTGGAAACAGTTTAATGTCTCTAAATGTAAAATCATGCACTTGGGTAGAAGGAATCCCTGCTCTGAGTACCGCACGGGCAGTACTGTGTTAGCCAGGACCTTGGAGGAGAGAGATTTAGGGGAGCTGATTACTGATAGCTGCAAGATGAGTGGACAGTGTAGCCAGGCAGTGGGAAAAGCAAGCAGGATGCTCGGCTGCATAGCTCGAGGCATCACCAGTAGGAAGAGGGAGGTTGTGATGCCGCTGTATAGAGCCCTGGTGAGGCCACAGCTAGAATACTGTGTGCAGTTCTGGAGACCTTACCTGCAAAAAAGACATTATTCAAATAGAACGTGTCCAAAGGCGGGCAACAAAAATGGTGGAAGGACTTAAACTTAAAACTTATCAGGAAAGACTTAAAGAACTTAATTTGTACAGTCTGGAGGAAAGAAGGGAGAGGGGGGACATGATTGAGACCTTTAAATATGTGAAAGGATTGAATAAGGTTCAGGAGGGAAGTGTTTTTAAGAAGAAACTTAACGATAGAACAAGGGGGCACAACCTGAAGCTAGTCGGGGGGAAACAGGAGCAATGTTAGAAAATATTATTTTACAGAAAGAGTAGTAGATGCTTGGAACAAACTTCCAGCAGAGGTAGTTGAAAAATCAACAGTCACTGAATTTAAACATGCCTGGGATAAGCACACATCTATCCTAAGATAAAGAGAACATACAGTATACACCTAAGGGTAGACTAGATGGACCGTATGGTCTCCTTCTGCCGTCAACCTTCTATGTTTCTAGTAACTTAACCTCTTCTTTTCTCCTGACAGGCATCTCCGTCCCTTCACCCTTCCTTGACCTAGAAGAAAAGACCCAAGTGAACCCTGTTAACCCTATCCTCCCTGCACCTACCTTTTCCAAACCCCTTGTACTCAAAAATAAAACCCCTTTTAATGTGTCTCCCACAATGCCTTAGGGCAGAATTGAAAGGGAAATCCCGTGGCTTTGGATGCTGACATTTTTTTTCATTGTCGATTTTTGCATTATAGGTCAGTTTTAGAGACTTTTGTTTATGAAGTGATACTTAAAGTGGATCAAAACCCAGGATTTTGACTATCCTGGGTATTGGTTCTTGCCCCCACTGTGCGAAACCCCCCAGATCGCCCGATCTCACTCACCCTTTCCCGGGCCTATGGCGCATGCGGACGCTGTTTGGGCATGCGTCGTTGGACCAGGAAAGAAGGTGAGTTTCCGGGCAACCTCAGGGTTTTTACACAGCGGGGCATCCCAAATCTGGATGCCTTGAGGGTAGCGAGTATGCTTACTCTGGAGTCTCATAGACCCATGGGTGGGTTTTGGTCTACTTTACGGAAAGCCCTGTGTCTACAGACATAGGAACATGTAACAGTAAAATAAATATAGAGTGAGAGGTTATATTTGCAACTATGCTTGGTTTCCCTGAATAAATAAAAAGAGTTCATGTGTGTTAAAAATTGCAGTGATTATTTACAAATGCCCACTGGTCCCAGTTATCGTAAAGTAGAATACTGACTCACAAATAACACAATTAACCAGCGACTCCTCAGGGGCACACAGTCGAACGTTTGTTTTAACAGCATTTAAAGTGTTTGTCTACATACACTGACAACTCTATGTTTTTTTTTTTTTTTGGATGATGATCATTTTTTAATTTTACACAAAGGAGATTAGGCAGCAACCACCATATCTTGCTGTTTCTAACAAGTGCCGCAGTGTGTCTTGTAATTAAATAGCATTAGTGAAAATGTGAAAATAATGGCTAGATGCACGGCTGAAATGTAAATGCAATTGTCTTTACCGAATTAAACAATTTACAGCTATTACTACATTATGCACTTTTCTTAAAGGCCAATCAGCTTAAAAAAGTTATAATTATGTGAAATAGCTACTAATCATATTTAAAGTACCCCTGTCACCAAACCCGACCCTCTGAAAAAAATAGCGAGTAAATAAACCTTCTAAAGCACAATAGTCATTTCTTATTTTTTTTTTTTGTTAAATGAAGCCCCACTCAATTAACATAACTCAACTAAAATTTTGTGTAAAATAGTCAGACCAGCCTATTAAAGCTCAGTGCGGGGGGGGGGGGGGTATCTTGATTGGTGATATCCCCCACTCATACACTGCTGTTGGCCTGAGATATTCTTACCTGGTTCTCATTCTCCTTCCTTCTACAAATATAGATGCCCCAGTTTTAATAAGCAGCTTGCTATCTAGTTAGCAAAACTAAGTGGGTGTTTTGCACTATGGTGTGCCCAGAAATCAGCATAATAAAACTGGGTGCTATGTGAAAAAAGTCTGTTTCTCAACACATATACACTAGCACCAGAGGGAAAACATATGGAATGACATTGTTTTAACAATGTAACTATGACACTGCAATGGCAGATCTGCACATACAATTCTGCATAACAAAAAAATCAAAATATAACAATAGAAGTGTTTGGTTGCTGGGCAGGAGAGGTCACGCAATAATTTGATCCTAAAATTGAGAAAAATAATTAATTAAAACGGTATTCATACACATGCAAAAAAACACCATTTACATGTATGGGATAACGCTGCTGAGTGACAGGTACTACATGGCGCTGAACCTAGAGCGCCGACGCTTTAAACTGAGGCACCGCTAGTAATACATGTGATGCTACATGACATTATTAGAGGCGCTCACCAGATTGACTTTCATATATATGGTTTTCACATACTGCACCTGGCATTCACCTGACACGGGGAGGCCGATTCATTAATAGCGGCAGGTAGCGACAGTTGAGCGACTGTAGCAGTATTTTCACAGCGCCCGCTAGTAGTCGCTGTGCTTGGCCGTTGTTCGGTTGTTGATAGCGACTCAGTCGGTGTGCAGTAATGTTGAATATTGGGTGATGAGTCGCTATTTGACAGGTTCCGCGCTGTATGGGAGCGCATGATAGCGACTGGCCATAGTGACCGGCTCCCACCATATTCATTAACAAATCACGCTCAAAAAATTCTCGCGCTGTGAAATGCATGTTTAAACCCCAGAGCGCTGGCGGCGATGGGTTAAAAGTAGATTTTTAACCCCCAAACAACCATATTTTTGGAAACCCCAAAAAACAAGTTTTTTAAATAATTTTGTAATATGAATACATTAATATCAGACCTGTAATATCAATTCTGCACAAATTTTTTTATTTTTTTATTTTTTTTACCTTAAAAAAAATATCTAACATGGCAGAAGTGGTCACAGAATTTTTCACATTTAAAAAAACAAAACAAAAAAAAAACAATAACAATTAATTATGAATATTTAAAGATTGTTCCATTGAAATGCATTGGAGAGCGCCAGGTAGCGAGAGGTCATACCTGTCGCTGTTCAAGGTCGGACGCTGGCACTGTGGGCTGAGGCTGGAATAATGATGAATGAGTGGCTATCTGGCGCTATCTCAGTCGCTAAGCAGGATTGCCTTGATAAATGTGTGATTGTGGTGGGGAGCCGGCGTTCTCGTGGCGGTGCCCGTCATTACCGGTCGCTCACCAGTCGCTACCTGTCGCTATTCCTTCATAAATAAGGGCCTAAGTGGTACTACATGGTGTCAGTGTTTCTTAAATAACCCCCATAATATATATATATATATATATATATATATATACACAATATATTTTCGGCCTACAAAACGCACATGCCCATAAGACGCAGCTAGAATTTGTAAGGAGGAATATAGGAAAAAAATATTCTGCACCAAATGTTGTGCTAAAACAATATATATAGTGAGAACAATATTTTAATCAATAGCTTACTTTTTAAAATGCTAACGCTACTGAACTGCATTTCGTTGTCAAATGCTACTGTCATCTAAATCTCAATTCCATGTAAATCCAATTAGGAAATGGGACCAAAATCTATTCAACCCTCTGCACAAGTAAAGGAAAAGTTACATTGTTTGTGGGAATATGTCCTCAATGTGCTGAGCTTATCTCCAATTTTTTTTTATTTTCTTATTTTAGCAAATGTTTTGTGCATGCAGGGCTCTTCTGTAGATCTTGGTGTACAAACTAGTACAGTTGCAACCGATTGCAGGTAGTAAAAACTGCTTCCATAAAACACGAGGGGGGTTTATTCATTACTAGCGCCAGCTATCGGCAGATGAGCCTCTGTACAGAGGCGCTAAGAACGACCGCTAGTATACTCTGCGATTGGCTATCGGGCGCTGTAACAGAGAGTCTCATTCGATGAGGGCACGCTGTAGGAATCAGTTTACCAATGTTAAATGTGATGTATGTGAGTCACTGTAAAGGCACTGTAGAGGCACTCAACCTCATTCAATGCAGCACCTGAGCGTTAAAATGCAGCTCTAACACCACCATTGTTTAGATTTTTTTTTCAATGTTATATTGTTATTAAAAATGTTTGTTTTTTTTTGTACTTCTTTTTTTTCTTTTTTTTGGACTAAAATTTCAGATGTGTTTTTTGTGTGTGTGGAGTCAGACAATACTAAATAAAAAGCAAACACAAATGTATGTTCAAACAGATAAATAGGTATTAATAAAAAAGGGCCAACAGCGAGAATCAGCCGCACAGCGGCAAACTTAATTCCCCCCACCCTGTCTTATATTCTGCATCTCCAGCAGCATTCTTCTGGACTCTATGATGTATTGCCACAGTCTGTGATGCTCATCTTTGCAAGCTGTGGGAAAGAAAATACACAATTAAGTACCACAGTTCCAAAAATACAGTATATACCTATGATCTTTAAAAAAAAGTTAGTGTAAAAAGAATTAATTTTCAATTTTTTTACACATACACAACAGGCCAACCTATCTGAATAGTAGATGGCAAAATATAAGAACCTGTGCAGCCATTCTACATAACCACCCTAGTCTAACATCACAAAGGACATAACGTAACCAAATAAGGCTCTATGATGTAACCAAATGGACTCTATGATGTATTGCCACAGTCTGTGATGCTCATCTTTGCAAGCTGTGGGAAAGAAAATACACAATTAAGTACCACAGTTCCAAAAATACAGTATATACCTATGATCTTTAAAAAAAAGTTAGTGTAAAAAGAATTAATTTTCAATTTTTTTACACATACACAACAGGCCAACCTATCTGAATAGTAGATGGCAAAATATAAGAACCTGTGCAGCCATTCTACATAACCACCCTAGTCTAACATCACAAAGGACATAACGTAACCAAATAAGGCCTACTTGACCACTTAATGTAGTGGTCAATTACACCTGAGGCAATATGATCTACATACATTGACCTTTTAAAGTAAAATATATTAGATTTAATAATTAGTGAATACAGTGTTACAATAGTAGCAGAAATTGAAACCCAGCACATAAAACACAATACCAACTGCTGCCTTTATAATGTAGGGTTAAGTTACATTAGCAGGGGCACGAAACTACCATGCTTTGATTTTATTATCATTGAATATTCTAAATAGAGGGTCTCCATGTATGAATGTCAACTCTAGACTGCCACTAACATGTGTACACGGTCATGGACATGGACATATACATATGCATGTCTACAAGCTTGTCAAAAATAACATTACTCACCATCACAGCTGTGGCTTGGGCCCATGCTGCTGGAGGGTCCTGGAGATGAGGTGGGGAGAATTAAGACAGGCTCCATCTGCGTAGAAACATCTGTACAGAGAAGAAAAACAGATACAGAAACAATCATAAGAACATTGTATTTTGAAGTTAAAAAATACCCATCAAATTTATCTGTAGGGAATAGTTCAATCTGACTAATTATTGGGACACACTTGGCCATGTGTTAGCTAATACTAAACTACTTTGGCTAACACATGATCAAGCAACATAATTGAAGTTGGAGTACACCAGAAGAGAGGCGAGAGGTTACTGTGATAGAGGCCACTTCACAACAATATCAGGTCTAATTTCCAAAGAAAATAATATAGGGCAAAAACAATGGCTGCATATAGTTATCTAACTAAATTAATGTCATTCTTACCTCGAATATGCCCGAGTGCCAAAACTGCAGCATCTTTGGAGGAGGTGTCGGCTCTGTGATGCCCTGAAAAACAATTTTAAAATGAAAAAAAAAGTTTGGACACAACAATTTAACAATTGAACTACTAAGCAAAACTAAGAAGTACACTCACCAGGGGATGACATTTTGCTTGTATCCCAGAGAGGGCTCTGAGATGAAGGCGGGGAGCCTCCACTCTTCAAAATGGGCCCAGCAGAGCCAAAATCGAGGGGCCACCCTCCTCCACATTCACAGTGGGGTAATGGAAAAATGAAAACAAAAGAAGGAAAATTTTGGAAACATGATAAAGCATCTACAGCATACTGCAGAAATCTTTTACATTCCAGGGATGGCCCAGGTGGGTTTTGTTCCACTTCAAGTTTTAGAAAACAGGGAAAAAATGAAATGCTAGCCTACAACTCTGATCAACAAAGAGTAAAACAAAGCGTCAATGCTCGACATCTCGTCTGTTACTTTAGACATAATTTCAGTAAACCCCCCCGTCAGCAAAAGCAACAGTATAATTATAAGAAAATAATATCCCTGTGACTGTGCAGCCTGTAAAATAAATTGTTTCTTTTCCCACTGATGAGCCATTTAAGACAGATTAAACTAAGTGAAGGCGGAGATAATATTATTGTAATCATCATTTATTTAGAAAGCATAAACATGTCCCTCGATTTGCTTTAATGAATTTCTGAAGAAAGTGACAATTAACATATCAAGGGAGACAGAATCCTCTGGTTCCCCCGGATTAGGTAAAATGTGTAATCATTGCAAACAGTAAGAGTGAGAGTAAGTTCCTTCAGCAGTAAGATTGGTGGATTGCACATAGGGGGGTCATGCAAATTATTTGGTAAGGCCAGTGTGGCTTCCCATGCGCTTATCGGTGTGAACTACAGCCTGCATCCTGGTGAGCTTTTCAATTTTAACACACAAAAAAGTGCAAAAGAAAATGCTTGCTCTACATTTTCCCCCTAACGATAAAAGCTAACCGGGATGCAGGTTGCAATCCACACCAAATAATTAGCACAACCCTCTGTCTGCAAACTTTGCTGGTGTTATTTTCTGACCAATCATGTCTGGCATGTGTCTGCCTTTTGAACCCAAAGTGCCTTCAACAAACAACACTTAGAGGCTGATTCATTACCAGCGCCAGGTATCGGCAGATGAGCGTCTGTATAGCGGCACTTAGAGCGACCGCTAGTAGATGCTCGTGTGTGTGTGTATCGGACGCTGTAACAGAGTGCCTCAGTCGCTCTAGTAACCTGGCCAGCATTGATGAATGTGATGTATGTTGGGCACTCTAACACCAGTACAGCGTTGCAGGGAGCGAATGGTAGCACCAGCTCAGTGCGACCGACTCTCAGTGAATCACACCATATTCAACAAAAAACAGACTCACAGAGCGTTGGCGCTCTAAATCTGGTCGCTAAAGCATAGAGCAGCAGACGCTGTGTGCTAGGGCGCCGCACTATATGCTGAGCTGCCTGTAATGATGAATCGTATGCTACATGGCGCTGTTAGAGTTGCTCACCAGATTCACAAGAACCAAATCTCTGCACGTCTGCTTTAGAGCAGAAGCATGTACAAACTTTTAACAAGAATCCCTGGGATCGCAGTGAACACACACATTTTTGGACCTACAATGCATGTGAGGGCCCCAGCAACATCCCTCCGGGTGAGCTCCCACACCAGGACAATAGCTAATTCGGGTATGCACAGCCAGAGGGAAGTGACTGCAGGGATGCCTACTGCTTCCCCTCCATTCAGCTTTCTATGCTGCTCATCAATATTCACACCATAGAAAGCTGATTGGAGGAGAGCTTGCTTCTGCGCTACGGGATTGCAGACCAGGTAAGAATTCTTACCTTTTTTTTTTGGGCTTATGCACAGCAGGTCATCCCAAATCAAGAATAGGAACAAATCCTAGATTTTATGCCTTTTTAAATGTGTGCCATGTCCAGCTGTAGATTACTGGTTGATCACTATCTCCACATTCTCTTCTGGATACCCTTGGCCTGATTATTTGCACTGTCCTGGCTTGCTCTTTGACTCTATTGATTTTGACTCTGATTTTTTTGCTGTAACCCAGATGTCCTACCCAGTGACACTGAGCCTTTACTACTTGCTTGAATTTTTTTTTTGGGACTGCTCTGTTTCAGCTGTAAAGGCCCTGTCCCTCTCTAAATTGGGGCCCATGGCGCCTCTTAAATGCAGTTAAAAAAATACAAGGTGGGCAGCACAGTGTGTTGTGGAGGTGGAAGCGGTGTCCGAGACGCATACCTGTGGCAGTGGAGGTGGTGGTAGACATGGACATATTGGCAGTTATTAAGGTGGTTGTGGTGGGGGGAGGCAAGTAGACCATGATGACATCAGAATAGGGAAGTGGCAGGGATCAGGAGGAGGAGTATAATGATGTAGTTTTGGACAGGACCTGGGAACCAGGCAAGAAGGAAGGGACATCATCAGAGCAGGAGCTCCGGAGCAGGTGACAGTGACACTGATGCTGCTTTTTCAGACTCCAGAAAAAAAGCCTGCCAGAGGAGGAGCAAGGTCTGGTGGTGGTGCTGGAAAGGCTAGATCTGTACGATACTAATTATTTTGTATCTTCCAAGAGGAGCAACAACATCTGGCACAGTGTCGGATCTGCAAACAGAAAGTTATCCGTGGTCAGAGCACAAATCTAGGAACTACGGCTCTACGTGAGCACTTGGAGCGGCATCACAAGGCTGCGTGGGACAATCAAAATGCCTTTGCAAATGCCCCATCAAAATCTTATTGCAGTTGCTGATTCTGCTGTTGCTGATGGTACAGCTCCTATAACCTGGCTAGCCAGACCTCATCCACAGGCAGTACAGTTTCAGTCTTGTCATCATCATCTACTACTCCCCCTCCATCCCGTCAGTTATCCATAATAGAATCTATATCCACCAGACAACAATATGCACCCAGTCATCTGGTTGCCGTGCAGCCGAACATCGCACCTGAAGTTGTTGGTGGTACAATCGCTGCCATACCACCTAGTTGAGTCTACCAAATGTAGGTAACTAATGGGCTGCACCCAGCCCAGGTGGCGTGTTCCCAGTCGCTATTTCTTCTCCAACACGGCCATCCCCGCCTTGCACAGTTACTTGGAAGAGAAAGTGGGGATGTCTATGCAACTGTCAGTGTGCGGCACAGTGCATGCAACAGTAGATACTTGGAGCAATATATTCGGCCAAGGGCAATATATATGTGTCATGGCCCACTGGGTCAACCTTGTGCAGCTCGATGCTCCGAGGCAACAACACCTCCGCGTTTGTGCCGATTCACCTCAGCTTGGACACCAGGCAACTATCCTCCTTCTCCCCAACAGACGGGAGACAGCGGGGTGTAGCTTACCCTCCTCCTCCTTCATCCTTTCATCATTGCAAGGTGCAACACTGCCACGCCTTATTACATATGCTGAGTCTGGGCAAGAAAAGCTGCACTGCCGAGGAGTTTCTGCCATGCATGCATGAGGAAATCTCCTCAACTTATATTGGGCAATGTAAATGCAGATAACGGGGCGAACATTGTGGCTGTTCTGTGTCCAGGTTGCATGACACATGCCCCATGCCTGGCGCACGTGAGAAATATGGTTGTCAAGCGCTTATTAAAAACATATGTTGGTCTGGCGGATGTTCTGGTCCAGGAGGATATGTTTTCTATAGTCAATCCTATGTCTTCAAACACACTCTCCTAGACTCCAGTGCCATAATGGTCTTCCCAAACACTGCTTAATCTGCAATGTCCCCACGTGCTGGAATTCCACTCTACATATGCTGGACCGCCTCTACCACAGCGCAAAGCAGTGAATGGTTTCTTCATGCAGCAAACAGCCAGCTTTTTCAGGCAGTGTGATTTTCAGCTCCAGCACTGGCAGATGATCAGAGACACATGTCACATGCGAGGCCCTTTGAAGAGGCAACAAGATTTATCAGCAGGCATAACAGCAGAATGAATGATGTTATGCCGCTTATATTCATTTTGGAGCAAATGCTCACGGCCATGATTCAGCAAGGAACAGAGGAAGATCCCTTCTGTCTCCTGGCTCTTTGGATCTACAAGAAGAGGTGGACCTCTATGGAAAACTGTGCTAGCTCTTACCAATGGTTCAATCTGCTTACCCAGAAGTTCAAGGGGTCTGAGCTCAGTGTATCTCCTGGAGAAAGGGCACAGTCAAGGTAGGAGTGCACCTGGCTGTTCAGGTGGTGGTGTTGCTGGTGATGAACATCCCTTCCATGACGATGTGTGCCAGGTGGTCTTATGGGATGTAAAAACTTGTACAACATATTCTCAAGTGAGTTGTGTGATGCTGTGGCTGCCACCGCCGCCTGTTGAAAAGGTAGCGCATTGCCTTGCCGGGGAGCGGAGAGTGAACCCCCTCAGACATGCTTGCGGCAGGTGTCAGACGTTTGAAAGCCATGTCTAACTTGCTGCATGTCTTTTCTCGGTAATAAGTCATTTTTGCCTTCCTCTTTGAAGGTGTAAAAAATTCAGGCGTGGATAGGTGATGACTTTAAAACCCCTGAAACCACTGATTAGCATGCCACTACTACCCTCATCAACGCTTCCACTACCAGCCTGCCATCCTCTGCTCCTGCCAGGCCAAAACAACTGCAGTTTAACCCTGTGATACCCAAAATGGGCACAATTTTCAGCGCTTGTAAAAAGCCATTGCTTCTTCTTCAGCTGAAATTTAAGAGTGCCAATCCATCTGCTACCCCCCAGTTACAAATAATACAATTTTGAGGACTTGCCAGCTACTGCCACGCCAAAACAACCACAGTTTAATGCCCAAAATGAGCAAATTTTTCAGCACTTGTAAAAAGCCATTGCTTCTTTATCGGCTAAAATTTAAGGGTGCCTATCCTGCTGCTACCCCCCGTTACAAATGCAACAATTTTTTGAGGGCTTGCTTGCTACTGCCAGGTAAATTTTTCAGCTCTTGTAAAAAGCCATTACTTCTTTTAACTTTCCAGGAATGCCAATACTGTTGCTTATCCAAATTTTTATGTGCTTTAAACTATCAAAGACAGCCACAGTTCTTCTAACTTTCTTTAGAAGAAAGTTCATGCCAAACTAGTTTGGACTGAACCAAACTTTTTGGGAAAAACTGAACTTTTGAAAAGTTTGCTCATTTCTAGCTATTAGACTTTGATATTACTGTCAGCAGAGCAGGTACAGGCTAAGTTGCAATATTGTAATGTTTCAATTTAATGTCTTAACCCCAAAAACTCTGGGCAGGGCTGCTGTATGATAAGACACTTAAAAACTTCAACTCTCAGAATCCTTAGCGTATTGAGGAAAGAATACAAGGGAAGACTACAAGACCCATAATTCCTTGGCACTGAGGGAACGTTTTACTCCTTTTTACACTGTAGTAAATGGTTCCACTGACTTTCATTGTCTTCCTAATGTCACTAACAGTGTCAGTGACATTCTCAGGCTTTCTTCTCATGAAATGAATTTTTTACTACCATGAGAATTTCTTTCAACTCTTGATGAAATCTAGTGATAATCTCACTGTGCACACACCCAGAAGAACCCATACTTCAAGCCAGTGATAGAAGTTGAAGTAGAACTGTTACACATTTTCTAGAGAAATGTCACTGCTCCTTTGCTGCAGCCATAGAAACTGAAGTTGATTAACACAGCCTGGAACTTTCTACAAGTTGTTCTTAAAGTGGACCAAAACCCAGGATTTTGACTATGCTGAGTTTTGGTCCCTTCCCCGGGGGCACCCCGAAAACTATTGACTATCCTGGGTTTTGGTCCACTTTAAAGAGTCTATTAAAGCAAGAAGAGTTTGTTTGATACTCACCAAGGAGTCTGTTGTACATATCTTAAATCCAAGATTAGTCCAACCGGCTCAGAGGAAATTAACAGTACTTTTCATCCGTCAAAGGGATTTCTTATATCAAGGCCTAGTTTACCGTTTTTGGAATTCCATCCTCTGGCTTCACTTTTGGTCACTATAATTTTTTTTCTGCTATATATATATATATATATATATATATATATATATATATATATTTATTTATTTTTTCCTGCTGCGACTTAATAACTGTAAGTTTGATATTAAGCTGTTGTTCCATTACTGCTTTAGCATTAAATCTATACTGTTCATAATGACAATTATGTTAGAGAGTTGGGGAATTTAGGTGTCACCACACTTTGGGCAGAGGCAAAAATCCAGAAACTATTCCTGATCCCCCCACAGTTGGGTTACAAATGTAAAAAAAAACGGTGGCAAAACACAAAGAGTCCCAATGAGATCTAAATAGAAACCCTTCAAGGTCCAGACAGACAACCCCTAAAATTCCTCCAGAAATACTCACTACAAACCCTGAGCAAAACTTGACCGAAATGGCCGCATAAACTTGGAGCTGGCTCTGCCTATGCAGATACAGACGTAAAGCTTCCTAACTACCTTCTATTAAAGAAAATAATAACAAACTGTTTGTAGGAATTGAGATTAGAGAGCTGTTACCCTTGAGTCTTCTTCCTTCTGTGATATGACTGGTGGTGGGGTTACACCTACTTACAGACAAGAGCAGCATAGAATGCTGCAGATATTTGTACCTCAAAAGCCAGTAATTAAAGTGGCTCAAAACCCACGGCCCAACGGCCCTGAAATCTATAAGAATCCAGCGCTGCTTAATCCCCTCCCCCCGGGGCATCCCGATTCCCGGTGTGAAACCCCCCACGTCGCCCGGAAACTCACCTTCTTTCACGGTCCAACAACACATGCGCGAGCTGTGTAGGGAGCATGGCCACACCAGGCATTTGTGAATGGCCGACGCAGGCACACTATTAGATGAAGTGCAGAAGTGCATCAGAGCGTGCTGATTGGATGAGTGGGCTGCGCATGCGCTGTAGGACCGGGGAAGGGTGAGTGAAACTGGACAACCTGGGAGGTTTAGTTTAATCTCTTGTTTATTAAGCTTTTCAGATATAAAGACATAATACAAGTACAAGAGAATAGGTAGTACAGACAAAGAAACAATCCGGGCTCCCGCCCCACCCCCGCCTCCAGGCGCAGCTGGGGCCCAGTCAACTCCCCCGCCCCCCCGCCACCCCCATCCGACATTGTAGAAAGTGACGGCCCACTGTGTTTGCATCTCATACTCCTGAAGGCGAGAACCAGAGTTTCCAAGGAGCGAATTGACCAGGTATCACTCATAGAAAAGCGTGGGTCAACAACAGGGGATGTGCCCCTCGTCCTATTGGGCGTGTGTGGGCGAGTCATCTGAACTGCATCATGTCAAACCAAGCTCGCCCTCCAAGAGCCAAAGTCGGGGTCCAAAGCACCCCCCCCCCCCGCTCGCCATCAGGGCGGCGAGGGGGTCCGGGGCACGCGGGCCCCCATGTCGATCCCGCCATAGGGCATAGGCCGTGGCCGTGACCGAAGAGAGTCCGGGGGAGGCGGATCAGGACGGGACGGGGGGAGGAGAGGAAACCCACCACGCAGATGGCGGGTGGGTGGGGGAAACACGAGAGAGGACAAGACAAGGGGAAAAGGGGGAGAACGAAAAAAGAGAAAGAAGAGGTAGAAGGGGGAGCAAAGAGGGGGGGGGATATACTTGGAGGGGGGGCGGGAGGGGGCGAAGGGGCGGGAAAAAGGGGGGGGAAGTGTTGCCAGAGGGGCCTCCCGCCGACGGATCGCCCCAATCCCAACCGCAGGACCTATCATCTCCGGCCCACGTCCATCGCCGCGAAGGCCTTTCCCTCGTCCGACTCCCTGAATCTAATCCAATTCGTCCACGTCGTCCAGTGCGTCTCGGTTCCCTCTCCACCCTCCGCCACCAACTCCTCCATCCTCAAGATATGGTCCATTTCAGCAAACCATTCCGCCATACTTGGCGGAACAGGGGACTTCCAAGGTCTAGGGATAACTGATCTCACAGCCGCCAGAAAGTATTTGAGAACTCCTTTCTTGGCCCTGGTCATGGATCCCGGAATCAGGGAGAGCAGGGCGACTCTCGGAGTGTTCGGGACTACAGAGCCCTCCACCTCCGAATGAATCTCGAGAACCGTATCCCAGAGCCTCTTGATCGGAGGGCATTCCCACCAGATGTGTAAGATCCCTCCCCGAGGTGCTCCGCATCTCCAACAGGCATCCGATCCCCCCGGCGCAAATGAGGCAATGTCCGTTGGGCATCTGTACCATCTTGTGAGGACTTTGTAGTTTTTTTCCTGCGCTGAACAGGCCCCACAACCTAGGAGGTTTCACACAGCAGGGCATTCCCGATCGGGGTGCCCCGGGGGCAAGGATCAAAACCCAGGAAAGTCAAAATGCTGAGTCTAAAAGACTCCAGGGCCATCCAAATTCCACTCCTTGGGGCATCCCAAATTGGTGTAAACCCCCCCAGAAGCCCCGTTTCACTCACCTTGTCCCGGAGCCCTCGCCACTTCTCTGCGCCACTTCCTGGCTCACAGGCACGTGGCAGCTAGTATGTGAGTGGGGGATGCGGCTGGCGGCACACTCGGCTCCCTAGGCCTCCAGCGGAATGGAGGCTCGTACTTGCCCTGAGTCTGCACTATGGGACTAACAGGAAGGTGAGTGAAAAGGGGCGACCTTGGGGGGATACACACAGCGGGGCATCCCAATTCAGGATGCCCCCACTGAGAGAAACAACACTCTGAAAAGTGAAAATTAGGTGTGTTGTTCCTCTTTAAGCTGTTTTGACTCCTTTTTGAGATGTAATTTTCAACTTTCACAGACAGGGCATAAACAGAGATATAGTGGCATAATACAAATTAAAGATAATATTAGTAGATAAAGTAAATACATTACTGCCTTCCAAGCAAGAGCTTAACAGTGGATTCTCCCTCACTGTGTAATAATCCACAATATAAAGGGGCACCTTTAGCCCATTTATCCTGTTTTCGCAGAAGAGTCAGGGCCACTATTAGTGGTGCAGGACTTGAGACAGGCCCCTCATTCTCTCATATTGGGCTGAGAGATGGGGAGGGGACAGTGCCTGCTTTTAAAATAGAGGCACAGCATGGCGCATACCTGTATGGGACAGCAGCAGCACCACAGGATGGGTTAAAAGGGGGAAGAATTTTTACCTTTCTGCGCTGATCGTTATTTTCCCTAGAAACTGCCCTGCATGATTCTCAGTAACGCTTTGTCCCCTTTCTCTGTTTTCAATACTCAGTCTAAGACTCCCTACCTCAGCTTCAATTACAGCCAGTTGGTCTCTTAGGGATCAGAGCCCTTGGCTTTCAGACTGAGAGCCCCATGTCGATTACAGCCTCCTCCATCTCCCTTTCTGCAAGGCCCAGCTACACTTCCCAAATCCACTTAAAAGATCCAGACAGGACTAGGAATGCTTCTATCATGTTTCAGTCCACCATTACTGTACCTAACTGTACATTTCCAGTAAAAAAAAAATAAGCTTGGCAGGAATATTTTTATTCTGAGCATATACTGTACAGTAAGTAACACCCTCCTCTTCTATATACTACATAGGTGTAAGATTGTATAGCGATTGTACAGATCGAGCTGTAAAGTATGCAGCCAGCATAAAGTATAAACTGTCTTTTTATCCCACATTCAGCAGGGTTGCAGTGTAACACATCCTGGATATTTTTTTTTTTTACATTTGTAGTCCTGGTTAGATAGTTTACAGTCTAGAAGGTCCCCTGCTATGGGCTCTTTTCTAGTGCTGGCGGCTGGGGGTAGTCATTTGCAGGTCCCCTCTGCCCTTGAGCTGTTCCATTAGTGCATGGAAAGCACCTTGCAGCCTGTGACAAGCGCAGCTGATCGGCACTAAATCAAAAATCAGTGCCAGCCGGGGATCTAAGCCACCATGAAGGTCACAGCCATCAGGAGCATGCCATCTCAATCCAAACAAAACACATTGGATAAGGGGGGATTTTTCACCTCTGGTGACAGGTAACGAATGCCTGGCGCTGGAGCGAGGCTTCATTGCAGGGAAAGCTGCTAACTAAGGTTGTAAGTGATATTCAGCAATGACACGCAGCACGGAGAGATTAGGTGTTTTTAGTGGTAATTGTATACTTTGCAATCATGGCTCGCTGCTAAAATGCAACCAACAATGTTGGATCGTGTTCCAAGGGCTACAATTGGCTTCGTGGATCACAGGTGGCTGATTTCATTTTATTCATTGTTTTAATTTCATGAAGGGGATTTTCAAACAACTCCTTTTGCCTATTTTTTTCTTACACATTTTTATAGAACTCAAAACGAGCAATAATAGTGTATAATATCAATCCATAGTGCGAATACCTATTTTAAGGGTCCAAACTGAGGGTGGGGGGGTATGAATGTCCCACATTGCGGGATTGCTTTAATTTGGCATCAGAACGGCTGCTTATGCCTGAGGGGACATCCTAACTGGTGATGTCCCCCTACTTGCATAGCTAACTGCAAATTTCAAAACCGTGAGTCCAGAACTCATGAGGGAACCAGTCCCAGAAGCAGAATGTGGAGACCAATTGGGATGCCCCTCTCCAGACACAAGCAGTGCTTCCACACCATGTTGCAGGGTGTGGGACTGCTTTAAAGAGATGGCAGAAGCCTTAATGGGAATTCAAAGTTTGACCCACCTTTCCATTCGTTTCCCCAGCTCCAAGCCCCAAATTGGTTGCACTTCCACCCATTTCACAGCTGCCTTCATCCAAAGAAGAGCAAACAAGTGTCTCATAAAGCTGTGCCATGATGTCATACTCAGCTTAGCCATGCTTAGGAATGGAAACAAATGGAATGGAAACGAGGCTTGGCATAGAAGACATGAGGTGTTTGCATATACAGTAATAAGAGATTTGGAGATGCTTTAAAAGAGCTTGTTTTACACAATTTCCATGGGGGATAAGGAGGATGGAAGCTAGCACATGCCTGGACAGGGACTTTAAGGGGACCTTCAATTAAAATGCTTCTCATATGCTAACCATGTAGCTCCTGCAGCCCTGAATGCTCACTTTTAGAGAACACTGCTGTCAATTTTGCCTTGTTGCCTTGTTACCATGGTCAGATCTTAAAATTGGTAAGCACTGAAGAGCCAGACCCCACAAGATCTTTTAAGTAGGATATGAGAGGCATGTGTTTTTATGCTAAGCTAAAGAATGACCTATTCAGGAAATAGCAAATTCTATAGGGTTTATCAGGGAATCCAAAGTGCTGGTAAATTAAAATTAAAAATGCCGCCTGGAGTGTCCCTTTAAAGCGGTCTATAATCTGTTTAATCCCCCAACCCCACTAAACTTGGGATGCCCAGAAGCTTAAGACCAGAGGTGAAACATTTCCAAAAATCCCAACAATTTTGCCTCCTTGGTCACACAGACGCATGCTTATTGATAAGATTTGGTGGGGGCATGAACAGCACATATCTCTGCAGAGCCCATTGGCTGCTGGTAGTCATATGGGATGCACTCGAGCCTGGAGTCTTTTTTTTTTTTTTAATTGTTATAGATTAGGGAGTAGATGGGCATTCAAAATCAGAATGAATAGGGGATTCAGTGGAGCAAAGGTCTTTTGCAGGAGGTACACTTTAAGCTTTTATATCCAGCCTATTGTCACCAGTTTGTATAGAAAAGCTATGGGGTTTTACTGGGATCAAATGGGTATATTTCATACAGAAGCCCAATGCTGGCCACTACCATTTGTTCTTGATGACACTAATTGACTTTTACACCTACACTCTCTCCTGTCACACTGGGACACTACACTAACCTTAGCCCCTCCCCTTCTACTATCAGTGAGCATTAGAGAGATACTATTTGCAAAACAGAAACTTTTTGCTATTTGATCTCCCATTAATGGGGATGACAAAAAAAAAACCACAGCGGGGGACAATTATTTAGGTTGTTAGAAAAGGTTAGCAAGCCAGGAACAATCCTTAGCTAGCTAGGCCTAACAGGACTGTCAAAAATACTAGATACATAAAGTTATCTGGTAGAACACTAGATGGAAGTAGTTATGGCCACTAGTGTGTAGCTAGCACCATTAGATACTGAAGGAAGCATATGGTTTAGCTAAATGTCAACATTAGTGGATAGGAGTAAACAAGAGGTAGTTAGAACTGGTTCAGCCAGGGCTGCAGGAAAGCCCTTGCACATGGAAAGTGTGTCGTGTACATGAGATCCATGTGACAGAAGAATTACAATATCTGGTCTTTGCGGTAGTAAAACCAATAAACGTTCGATTTTCCCTAGTTAAGAGTTAATTTTTTCTGCTTTGTTAAATGGAGCAGGAAAGAAGAAGAGAGAAAGAGTCAGTCTGGAAGAAAAGAGGAAGACCAGCAGCAACCTTAGAGGATGTAGGAGAGAGTCAAAGTAGCAGTGGGAATAAGTACAGCCAATCTTCGACCATAAAGAATGTGTTGTGTGGATCTGTACTGGTAAGAGAGGTTGTTGTTGATGCCATGTTGTAGTTGCTGGGGAGTACCCCCCTTGCCCACTTGTATACACAGGACACCAAGGCTCCAACAGGAACCTGCTCCCCAGTGAAACAAACACAAGCACTGCTATATATTCCCCGCCTTATGACTTCTGCTGGTAGAAATCCTGTTACACTAAAAGATTTATTTTGCTTTAAATGTTTTTGTTACATCAACCATGTCTAACAACTTTCACTTGAACCAATAATACTAAGAAAATAAGTGAAATTCCAGTGCTTGAGATACAAAATAAAAAAAAGTAAAGGCTGGATGCGGGACACTTACAGTTATATTTCACCGCTACATGCTAATCATTCAATCACCCCTTTAATGCTGGACCAATGAAGCCAATCAATATGTTTAATTGCCTTGGCTCCTCATTGCACAGCCCATCTTCACTATTGACCCAGACTGGTTTCATGACCAATTAACTGATCAACCAGCTAACCTAAGCCGACCTAATGTAGACTAATTGTTGACTAGCAACTTGTATGTTCAGGATGTGTTACACACACTGATAGGGCCAGGAAGAGGATTCAATAGACCCTGAGCTTAACTGTAAAGAGCATACTTTTAGTCACACAGTCTCCTGGAACAGGAGTGAGACCTCAATGACGTTTACGGCCAAGCACTTTCTAAAGCTTATATTGACAGTTACAGGATACAGTCAGTCCAAACAGCATATCTCAATTACTGGTTCACAATAGCCGGACTTATCTCCTTCCATCTTTTCCACACACACGGCAACCATATCACAGTGGGCATAAACATACCTCGGCCTTTGCTGGTGATCCTCTGGCTTAGATCCACTTCAAACCTTTAACATGTTCATTAGTGGAATTCCCAGGGCATTTGGAAGTGATCCTTTACCTACAATCCACCTTGTATTTCCACAGGTACCTTATCCTCTTCCAGCTTTCTCTCTCTGTCTGTCTCTGTCTATTTCAATTTAAAACTGTGAATTAACTATAGATTTTACAGGGCCGCATAGCAAATGTCATAATAATAATAATAACCCAGGTTAGAGAAAAGCCTGAATTCTGGTCTGCTTTAAAGTGAACAACAGCCAGTATTTCCTTTATCCTGGATTTTGGTCTGTGCCCAAGGGCATCCAGATGTGCTCCCAGGCTGCACCCCCATCTCCATCCTGCTCCAGGCTGCACCACCATCTCCATGCTGCTCCATACTGCACCCCTATTTCCACCTGCTCCACGCTGCAACCCCATCTCCACCCTGCTCCATGCTGCCCTCCCATATCCACCCTGCTCCATGCTGCACCTCCATCTCCACCCTGCTCCAAGCTGCACCTCATCTCCACCTTGCTCCATGCTGCCCTCCCATATTCATCCTGCTCCATGCTGCACCCCATCTCCACCCTGCTCCATGCTGCACCCCATCTCCACCCTGCTCCATGCTGCACCCCATCTCCACCCTGCTCCATGCTGCACCCCATCTCCACCCTGCTCCATGCTGCCCTCCCATATCCACCCTGCTCCATGCTGCCCTCCCATATCCATCCTGCTCCATGCTACACCCTATCTCCACCCTGCCCTCCCATATCCACCCTGCTCCATGCTGCACTTCCATCTCCACCCTGCTCCATGCTGCCCTCCCATATCCACCCTGCTCCATGCTGCCCTCCCATATCCACCCTGCTCCATGCTGCACTTCCATCTCCACCCTGCTCCATGCTGCACTTCCATCTCCACCCTGCTCCATGCTGCACTTCCATCTCCACCCTGCTCCATGCTGCACTTCCATCTCCACCCTGTTCCATGCTGCACCCCATCTCCACCCTGCTCCATGCTGCACCCCATCCCCACCCTGCTCCATGCTGCCCTCCCATATCCATCCTGCTCCATGCTGCACCCCATCTCCACCCTGCTCCATGCTGCCCTCCCATATCCATCCTGCTCCATGCTGCACCCCATCTCCACCCTGCTCCATGCTGCCCTCCCATATCCATCCTGCTCCATGCTGCACCCCATCTCCACCCTGCTCCATGCTGCCCTCCCATATCCACCCTGCTCCATGCTGCACCTCCATCTCCACCCTGCTCCATGCTGCCCTCCCATATCCGCCCTGCTTCATGCTGCCCCTCCATCTCCACCCTGCTCCATGCTGCCTCCCATATCCACCCTGCTCCATGCTGCACTTCCATTTCCACCCTGCTCCATGCTGCACCCCATCTCCACCCTGCTCCATGCTGCACCCCCATCTCCACCCTGCTCCATGCTGCACCCCATCTCCACCCTGCTCCATGCTGCACCCCATCCCCACCCTGCTCCATGCTGCCCTCCCATATCCATCCTGCTCCATGCTGCACCCCATCTCCACCCTGCTCCATGCTGCCCTCCCATATCCATCCTGCTCCATGCTGCACCCCATCTCCACCCTGCTCCATGCTGCACCCCATCTCCACCCTGCTCCATGCTGCCCTCCCATATCCATCCTGCTCCATGCTGCACCCCATCTCCACCCTGCTCCATGCTGCACCCCATCTCCACCCTGCTCCATGCTGCACCCCATCTCCACCCTGCTCCATGCTGCACCCCATCCCCACCCTGCTCCATGCTGCCCTCCCATATCCATCCTGCTCCATGCTGCACCCCATCTCCACCCTGCTCCATGCTGCCCTCCCATATCCATCCTGCTCCATGCTGCACCCCATCTCCACCCTGCTCCATGCTGCCCTCCCATATCCACCCTGCTCCATGCTGCACTTCCATCTCCACCCTGCT
This sequence comes from Gastrophryne carolinensis, assembly GCA_027917425.1. Classification (NCBI taxonomy): domain Eukaryota; kingdom Metazoa; phylum Chordata; class Amphibia; order Anura; family Microhylidae; genus Gastrophryne; species Gastrophryne carolinensis. Next base: position 574,597,486 of record CM051234.1, on the reverse strand, counting down.
CCATGCTGCACCCCATCTGCATGCTGCTTCATACTTTACCCCATCTCCACCCTGCACCATACTGCACTTCCATCTCCACCCTGCTCCATGCTGCACCCCCATCTCCATGTTGCTCTATACTGCACCCTGTCTCTGCCCTGCTCCATGCTGTACCCCTACCTCTGCCCTGCTCCATGCTGCACCCCCATCTCCATCCCCAAATCTGCCTCACTTTCCGCTACCCTGTCTCTGCCAAGATGGCTAGCAGTGTATAGAACGCTGAGGTGGCGGCAGGTTGGTAAGGCAATGAGGGTCAGGGGACAGCAGGTGGATGGGGGCGTTTGAATGCTGCTCAATGCACATACGTTCGGGAAGCTATGAGAAGCGGTCTTACGGTTTGTGCCATGTGTGCGCTCAGGGTTTCCCTTTCCGTACTCATGCGGCATCAAGCGCCACCCCTATGGCTTTGTCCCCGCTAGCAAATGCCAGTACTGGGGGGGGGAGGCAGTGTGGGGTCTGCTGAGACAGCAGGTATTATGCAATGCAATTTTGGTCAATGTGTGTATAGCTTTTTATGTTTTGCCCATACAGAACCTTAAAAGCTGAACTCCAGACAATTTACATTAGGCTTTATTTAGCACCATGCAAGAATATGCAAAAGTACTCTCACCCTATTTATCTGACCTTTTTCTTTCAAATGAGAAAAAAGGAAAATATGGTATAGAGGAGCTTTGGATCTTCTACTATTTCACCCAGAGATGGTAAAAAAAAAGATGCGAGACAAAATAATAATTTATTATTCTAAATTCAACTACTTATCCCACCAATGTCTTCAAACATCCACATAACTGGAGTTAACTTATTCCTGGCGGTGACATCAAAAGCAACCGCCACCCGTCCTAGCTGGGAGTAATGCCGGGAGATGGAGGCTTTTATGGTTCAGAGACAGGGCGTCTGTGGATTCCCCGCATGTAACTAAATATGTCACTGAAGGGGGATTTCCTCCATGCCCCTCCAGTGATATATGAGTCACATGGGGGAGATTCCACAGAGGCTCCATTTCTGAACTGGTATAGGGATGCTTTGGACCACTTAACAGTTTAAAAGTAGTCCAAAACCACCACCACCACCACCACCACCACAGTCAAAATACTTCTATTATTTAAAATTTTACCTCATTCCACTCTCTCCTGCGCTGGCTATGTTTGATCTCAGACACCCTGCCAGCATCTGGAGCAAAGGTGGGCACAGGTTCTCCCTCTTCCTTTCTTGGCATCCAGCCAAGGGTAATGACAGGAGCCTGGGGAGCAGAGCTCTTATACTACGGAGGCAGAACCTCTGTGGAATTACCCCCACGCAACTCTTATGTCATTGGTGGGGAGGGGCATTGTTACAATGACGTCAACTCCTCAAGCTCGATTCCTGGGCATCATTCTTACTCAAACGACCTCTCTCATACCTGGGCATCACTCCCTAGCCAAATCCTTTCCTTTCTCCAACAACTCCAAGATCTTCCACATACACCCCTTACTCTCACCACTAAACTTTTAGTACATACCTCAGTCATATCCTGACTTGACTTGCTGCAACACTGTCCTTTTTGGTTTACCAACTAACAAACTGTAAACCCTCCAATCTATTCTGAGCTCTACTGCTCAACTCATCCACCTCTCCTCTTGCTTCTCCAGTGCCACCCCCCCCCCCCCCCCCCTGTCAATCCCTCAGCTGGTTATATGTTTTTCTGAGAATTCTGTTCAAACTTCTAACACTGATTTACAAAGCTCTCTCCAGCCAGGCCCTTCCCTGCATTTCATCTCTAATCCAGCCATACCCACCCAGACGCAAGCTCTGCATCTGACATTCTCGTGTCTTCCTTGGTAAACTCCTTGCACTCCCACCTTCAAGACTTCTCCTGTGCCTGTCTACTTCTTTGGAATGCACTCCCCCGCTCAATTACAATGCTCCAAGTCCTCAAAACTCAGCTATTCAGATAAGCATTTAATCTGTTTAGGCCACTCCTATAACCTTCACAGGGCACATGCCGCCAAACTCAAGCTCTACCACTTGTGATCCCTCCCCCTTTGTCTCCACCTGTTATCCTTTAGATTGTAAGCTCGCAAGAACAGGGCTCTCTTTCCTATTGTGTTTTGGTCTCATAACATTTGGTATGAACTATGTTTCATCTAGTTTAGTCTCTGTACTGTATGTTTTACAGTGTCTGTAATTATACATTGTAAATAATAATTGTTTGTACAGTATACAGACAAGTAAAAAATTGTAAAAAAAAGTTTGTACAAGCAAACAATGATATGCTTAGTAAGAGTAGAGTCAAACAGAGATGGGACTATCCTGAAAGGGCTGCCTAGCATACATATATTGCAATAAATGACAACTATGAGTTCCTGTTTTTAACAAGTGTTAGATTGTTTTCCATAAGAATAAGTGTGCAGAGGGTTAAATGTTTTTTTTCTTCACTCCAGTGGGTGAATACCCCTCCATACCTCTTTGACACCTCTCATGATTGCTATAAAATAGCATTTGGATGAGCGTAGACTCCTTTCCTTACTACTATTACTAATATATACTGTTTTGTTTTCAATCTTTTTATTAATAAATGTTTGCAATACAATTACGGGAAAAGAAAAAAACAATGTTTTTGTCCGTTTCCTGTAGACCTATCAAGATACATGTTATAATATTAGCCCTTTAAGTTCCAACCAAACACCAGCCACTTCATATAATCTACATCTGACTGTCTGACTGTCGACATAGAAAGCCCCTCCCTGTAGAGGGAGTGAGAGGCTAAGCCCAGTGTGAGCATCGGAAGCTGGGGGCGGGACAGAGGACGCCGAACCTCTGCCCTATTCCTGGCTTCCAACTCTTACTTCTGCCTAAAAGCAGCAGCGGTCGGACAGTGCATGACAGCGCCAGGTGATAGAAAGGAGGTAAGTAGCAAAAAAAAAAAGGAATAATAAAAGACTTTACAAGTGTCTCTGTGTGTTTTTGTTTCACACTTAACACTTTGTAAGGGTTCTTGAGACCCCTATACCAATTTAAAGCGAAGGAGGGGCCGCAGCACCCCGCCCCATTACATTACCTTACACCCAAAGCCCAGGGGGTGCAGAAGAGCTCGGTGCCCATGTGGGCTGGTTGCTTTTAGGGCAAGGGCTCGCTGCTTGGTCTTTGCGTCTTGGTTAACTAGCCCACAAAGCTGGGACCCGGGCTGGAGAGGGAGGACCCTATGCCGTTTTTTTAGTTGGAAAAGGGTAAATTAATCTTTATGTGCAGCAATATGAATTGACCTGGGGAGGGATGCATATGAGCACTGTTTCTTGTAAGGGTGTTGGTCTGGTTTAACTGCAAGGTGCAGTTACCAGTCGTTGTAGTTTATTTGAAAATCTCAAAAAATTGTCTTTTCAGTTTGGGGTGTCTCCTGGGCAGGAAAGGGTGGGTTTTATCGATACATATGTGGTTGTAATCGAGAGGAATGGGGCTTTTACAAGCTATATTGTAAATAAGGTTTTCTTGAAAAATGTACATTTTCTATTGACAATTTTGATGTCATGTCAAATGTCTACCAAAGGGTATCCCCAATAAATTATAAGCCATGACAAATAGAATAAAAACATTGTGATCAACACACACCAAACATAATACCAGAGAAAAGAAAACGCTATGACAAACCTAAAAGCAAACAAAAAAGGTGGTTGTATTTATGGGTCACTTGGTAAGCCGATAAAGTTATTATGCACCTTTTCTCTTCTTCACAGGCCAGTGAAATTCCTGCAGGTCCCACCACCCACCCTAAGTTAGTACCATATGGTTCATATTAGGTGGGCATATGCAATCCTTGGTCCCAAAATCCTTAGGAATTTCAGGAGTGAATGTGACAAAATGCTTGTGTCCAATCAGAGCTGTGTGCCGTGACTATGTCATTAGGCAAACGGCTCTGATTGTTTTCGGTGGGAACGCAAGCAACCACATCCCCCTGCATTTTCATACTGTACGCTCGCTCGCTCTGACCCAATCCATTTAGATAGGCGTAAGAGTGGGAGTGGACATGCTGCTGGTGGTGCTCCCGCTTATTCTCCGCATTGAAGCAAATCAGAGCCATTTGCCGTGACTATGTTCACTCTGGTTGGACAAGAGCCCACTCATAAGCCATAGGACGAGGAAGAGGTGAGTTATTATGGGTGATCTGGGGAGCATTCCAAAATGGCACAAAATCAAACCCAGGATAGGCAAAATACTGAATTTTGTTCTGCTCAAAAGAATCAGTTAAACATATTATGACAATGCACTATAAATAAAATGCTGTAACTTTAGCTATATAGAGAAAGGCCATTACTATTATTATTTTAATTTCCAAAATGGTTCTGCTATTTGAAAAAAAATATTCAGTAAAAAGAATTATCGGGCCTTTTAGCTCTCAGAGGCCAGTATTTTTTTTCTCTCAGTGATGCGATCATGTTTGATCCTCACACACTGATTGAAGTCCAGGTTAGGTCAGTGAAAGTCTCAGCTCTAAAGCCGAATTCATACTTGGAAGGATTTGAAGGCTCGGACACAATAAATATTTTTAAGGGAATGAAAAATATTCTGTTTTGGTTTGTTTCCGCTTCGATGAAAAATTCCATGTATTGTTACTTTCCTCCACTGACCTTTAAGCTTCGATAGACTCCACTTCAGGCTGAGATGGAAACCAATGCGCTGGGAGACCTTATTTTCTCCTGGAGGGACACAAATGCTTAATAAGAATTGGAAGAAGTTTGTAGAAAAAAACAACATAGCAATAACAAAAATGGCTTATTTTTTAAAGCTTTTTAATAAATAAAAGGGCATCTCTACGCATATAATAAAAGATAAAAACAATCATCTGTCCGCCCACACAGCTGAATCATTCCTGGTCAACCACGTCCCCACTCAGCAAGTCCACCTAAGAGCAGAGCAATGGCAAAAATACCACTCCTTGTTATTGGCACCATGTGGAAGCACACTGCTAGACACACTGCATGCAGTAGAATAGGCCAGGAACAGTCTGTGTGTACAGTGGCACTGTCAGAGCACTCAATCAAAGGAGTGATAATATGGGTATATATTTGGATAGGTGCCTGAAGTTGCAGTTTAATTAGTTGTAGGATCTACATTTTGATAAAGCCCAATCTAAATGTGTTAGCCCTGATGCGTTCTCTTTTTCTTTAGCCATGCGGCTACACCCCCAGCTTTCTCTCTCACCACGACTGCTAAGTTAGCAGTGATTCCTTGGCACCAATAGAATGGCAGAAGCTGGCTGGCAGAGACAGGGTCTGTAGCAAGAAGTCATGGGCTGGCAGCAAAGATTCCTAAATGAGATTCCATAGCAACAGTTAAGGACAAATACAAGAGCTAAAACCCAAGCAAAAGCCGTAGGTGGGCAGCAAAAAGTATAGTCAGAAATACAGGCTAAGGTACATAACAGGTAAGCAAGATCAAATGTCTCTTGAGACAGGAACAGAGGCATGGCAAGACAGGATCCTAGGAAAATATTCTGTCACTACCTTGTAACCTCTTACTTATAGGCCCTCATAAGTAGATCATGTGTTGTTGTCCTTACATTGCACATGGAAATTTGTGAACGTGTAGTGAGCACAGAAGTTTTCACATGTGCAGAAAATTGGCCACTTCTGGTAGCCCCATGACAGCTCCCTTCCAGCATAAAAAACAGATCCAGTTGTAAGATATAAGTGATGCTGTGCAGGAAACTGGAGTAAACAGACAGGCAGAGGGAAATTGAGCTATTGACACTGTAATGCAGACAAGGGCAGGATTCCAGTAAGGTACATTTTGTAAAAAATTGCATAATATAAATCAATGTAGATAACAGAAGAACTTTCTTTTACTAAAGTGATAAAACGTAGTAATTTTAGTGACGTGCTGCCCCCCCCACACCCCCCACTGTGAACTGGTATGGGGCCACCATAAGCTTACTAGTAGAAGACGATCAGCTTATTCACATATGCAGTGAGAATACAGTAAAAGGCATGAGGGATATACTGAAAAGACTGCATAATATATTCAGTTTAAACAGCAAGTTATTTTTGCTGAGAAAACGTTACAAAAGGAGGCTTAGCAGAGAGCTGGACCTCTAGGAGAATATAAATGCCATGCTGGAAGTGATCACACAACTCAGATCAGTTGGTGAGAATATAACAGTCATGCCACAGCCATTTTGTTGCACCAGCAGATCAATGCGCTGGAGACACTAGACCAGGACTAGGCTCATAGATGAGTATCACCAAAGAAAGGAATTTGCGCATGACTCCCCAGGAACCAACACCAGAACAGCTCTTAAAGCTACAGACACAAGGTTACACCTGGAAGGCAACCCGTGTGTGCTTTACATGCCTCAAACAGGGACCCATAAAGAGAGACTGTACTTTATGGAAAGCAGAGCAAATGAGACACGACCCCTCTTATACTAAACAGAAGGTCAAAGCCACAATTTCTGATCCATATGAAGGGAACTGGAATGCCACATTTAAAGTGAAAGGCAACCATACATTTTAAAACTGGTGCATTGACTTGGGAACAACCAGTCACATGACAAGTGACAAGGTTTTTCACAGAACTTGATCTGAATAGCAAAGAGACTATTTACCTTGCAGATGGAAGTAAAATACATGTAGACGGATAAGGGCATGGAACCCTTGTATGCCCCAATGATGTGGGACACAATTTAGCCATACCAGTGAAGGATGTTTCTTCATGTTACTGATCTAGAAGGAGGACTCTTACCTGTGAAGAGTCTTACAGCCAAAAGAAGCCAGACAATAGTAAGTGCCAAGCTTGATGATCATCTGAATAACCTTTAACGCAGTGAAGGAAAAGGTAAGACTATACACCCATAAACAGAATGACTTTATACACATGTGGCACAGGAGTTTAGGTCACAGAAATCTAGAATGCATACAAGAACTACAAAAGAGGTATCTGACAAAATATCTAACAGTATTCCCTTGTCCAGTTACTGTTAAGTGTGAATATTGCATCAAATCCAAAGCTACAAGAGCAACACTTTCTAAAGTCAGTCAGAATAGAGCCTCAAGACCACTTGACCTAGTTTGCAGTGATGTATGTGGTCCCGTAAACCCACCTACACATAGTGACTATGCTCCAGTAGTTACACATGCTACAATAAGAATTTTGCTGACAGTGGCCACCACAAGGATAATGCAAGTGAAACACTTATGCGAAAACAGTGTTTCTACATGGCGAGTTATGAGACATCTACATGGAACAACCACCAGGGTTCAAAGTCGAACAAAGGCCAGAACTAGTATGCAAACTTCCGAAGAGTATATATTGTATAAGCAACCTGTTCTTACATATGAAGACTTTCAGAGGAGTAAAGCAGAGCCCTGCTTATGCACAAAGAAACTGTCAGACAGATTGATCTATGTACTTGTTTATATGGGTGAACTCCCAGTTTGTTTTGAGCAAGAAGGGGATGAAGCAAAAATAATCCAAACTACAATACTACAAAGTCAGCGCTTTAAGACCAAGGATATTCAAGAGCAGGGACCTCTTGAGTTACTTTATTACCCTACTGAGGAATGACAGCAGATATCCTTACCAAGCTCCTGACTGCTGAAAGACACTTGAGGCTTACAAAGAATATGGGTTTAACAGACTAAGCCTCAGCTGCTGAGAAGGGGTGTTGGAGATACTGTGCAAGAGCTTACAACGTGTCTACATTTATGACAGTAGATGGCGCTGTTACATATATCTATGTGTAGTCTCTGTTGTACATTCTCTGCTGCATGCAGTCCCTGAAATTCTGTACAGTGGTCTGCATAGTGAAAATAATAAAGCACAGTGTCGACTGATTGGCTCTTTTGGGTGTTCTGTGACTGCCAGTGCAATGTCTGGCATTTGGGAGGGGGGGTACATGTAAAAAGTAGGGTCAGAGTAAAAAAAAAAAAATAATAATGAACCCTTTTTGTAGGTTGATACTTACCTGTTCTTATTTCACCTTGTTTCATTGCAGTCTAGGGTGCTACAGCTGGCGGGCAGTAGCTGATGAATGCCTCCAGCCTAGCTGTAGTCTGCTCATGATACACTGTAATTGCATCCAGTTACCAAGGTTGGATCAGGAGCTGGTATCAACATGGAGATGATCTGCTGACGCATTTTGCTTTCTCAGGAAAGAAACCCTGCTAGTTATTCTGTGATTCTGTGGGTTTGGTGTTTCCCTGAGCTTGCGACAAAAAATGCTCATCTCTCTCCTGGATCCAGCACCTGGGGTCTCCTCTTGGCCCGGGGGGCCTCCGATCCTTTAGCGGTGCAGAGAATTCCCGTTCCCTGCCCCACGCCACGGGGAGGGGCCTTTTATCTATCTGGAGTGAGATTATGTCATTTCACCCAGCAGGTATAAAAGGCTTCTCCTGGCAGGGGGAGTCAGAGCAGACCCCGGAGTAATCAGCGGAAGCCGGGTGCAGGATGGAGTCACCCCATGCTGGAGACCACAAGCTTTTCACCATGCTTAATACATACTACTTGTGACCCTACCCTTTGTCAGGACCATAGGGTCACGGAGCCCAATCATTGCTGTTTGGCCTCCTTACTTCTTATATTTGTGTTCTCATTGTTTCAAGTACAGAAAAAAGAAGAAAAGCATCAGTCGTTTCTGCTGTTTCAATCTTTAGTTGTATAATTGCATCGAATTTAGTTAAAACAACAGGAAAAAGATTACTGTATGAGACATGATGGGGCCCCTATTCGATGTTCACACCAGGGCCTGCACACAATTAGTTACACTATTGCCTGACTCATATCTATCTTGTACAGCGCTACAAAAAATGGACAATAGTAACGACATAGATAACAGTCAGATCACATTTTATTAGTTGTCATTGCAGAAATCCAGGACATACCAGAGGATTCAACAACTGTTGACTAAATTGTCACATCCAATACACCCCCAAATCTCCTGCACTGATACGTATGCTACAGACATATGTGCTGGAAAACACTTGTGCCCCCTTAGCCAGGGTTTCAATGCAGGTCTTGAAGAGATACAGTTATTTACATAGGTTGTAAAGGGAACAAATGATGAGATTCCAGGATTTACCGGTTTCCACACAGGGGGTTTTATCGCTCTAGACTTAAGCCTCTTGAAAATTGCATTTAAAGTAAATGACTGCTTTAGGTTTAATACAGTGATTTTCCACCTATTAAGAACAGCTGGTCCCTCTCAGCAGTCCTTTTATTTGCCCAAACGTCTAGTATCTTACAAAGCCCCAAGTTAAATAAAATAATAACAGCACGTTACATACCGGTACATTACAACTGCTGCCAAATAAAAAAATAAACTGCCTTTGAGAATTTTCATTTAACAGTTAAATAAAAAAAGAAAGAAGTAGGTTTTAATAAAATATTTGTGCCCTATTGCAAAAAGGTCTTAAAGGTTTTTTTGTTCTACCCATAGATTAATCTAATCCCCCTTTTGAGCATCTTAAAGGCTATTTGAAAATACAGAAAAAATTAAAATCCAATTGTTGATACCCTTCTGCACAGTTGCGGCCAGGCAGTTTGAGGCTTCTCATTTATGGCAGAAATTAGTCACCCCCGAGTTTCTTGGTAAGGGCTTCTAACTAGCAAATTGTTAACATCCTTTTGTGATGGTACGCTAATCATCTGAGTAGCCGAAAATGTAGCTAATAGGCACAAGTTAAATGAAAGGGAACCTATATTATTGGCAACACAGAATTATTGCCTATTTTAGCCCATACAGTATTAAAGTGATTGATCATCCAATAAAAATAACAAAAGGGTACAGAACCGGACACGGAAGCGTCGGTAAATAGAGTTTGGGCCGAGCTGATCGGGTGAGTTGCTGATCAATGGACTAGGACCGAACAGCTATGCAGCACAAAATGTGAGTACCCTTTTGTTTTATTTATTTATTTATTTTTTGGGTGGTCAGTACCTTTAAGCAGATCTGCACCCACAAGATAAAGTTTTCCTGCTACTTACCCTTGACACCCTGCACACTCATGCCAATGAACACATTGCAGGAGATGGTCACAGGAGGGGTACTTTTGGGTGATGGGGGTAAACCTATTCCCCTTGCTGAATCCCAGACTTTGGGTTTACTAAAGGTTAAAAAGCAAATAAGTGTTTTTAAAGGAATAAAAATGTGCCTTTCATTTTTTCTTATAAACGATGTACACTAATAAATAAGCTGAATAAGTTAGCACAACAGAGGAGGCTGATGGTCCAGGTCGGATTTTCAAAATTCCTTTAAACATCAGATTCCTTTATCTGCGTGCTCCCAAATTTAGATACAAATTTTTAAATTTCTTTACAGACAAAATACCTTCCACCTCTCTTAGTTTATATTTAAAACCAATTATATAATTATTGTAATAAAAAAAATAATTTATCAGAAATGTCTCATTTTTTTAAACAGGTAGTTTTGTTAATAATCACATTGGTCAGAATTTCTTAGTTTTATGGCAAGAGTTCTTTGCATGTAAAGACAATACATAACAATCATTGTAGACCAGGGGTTCCCAGCCAGTGGTACTAGTACCAGTGGTGGTACTCAAGATTTTTAAATTGGTGTTTTGTGTGTAAATGATTGACAACTCACACATGCAACCCTCGTGATACTTGATACATTTTAAAAATAAAAAGTAGTACTTGATGAAAAAAGGTTGGGAACCCCTGTTCAAGACTCTTTATATAGAAATTAGTAGGCTGCGCACATTTCAAAATGTTTCGTCAGCTTAAACTGGAACTGGAGATGGAGCACTATCGCGAAATTGTGTAATATTAAAAGTCCATATAAACACATGCGCTAATGAGAGGAGGGATCACTTATACACCCAAACTGAATAAAACTTCCGCCAAGCCTGTGGTTTCTTCTGGTAAGAATAAAATTCAGAAGTGACAGGTTTGAGAATATCGGGGTGACAGAACTTGTCCCCCTGATTCCTCTTCCTTCCATTAAAAGAAACAAGATTGATTGGATATTTCTTTGAGCCTGGTGTATAAATACCGCCCCCCCCCCGCCATCCCGCATATTTATATGGATTTTATCCTTGGGCCATTTTTTAGCATAGTCCACCTTTTAGGTTTTTTTCTCAGATCATGCCTTCTTGAGACTTTTTCAGACATCCAGAGGACTGTTTCTCAACCTGCAGTGTGCTTACCCCAGGGGGTACTTGGCAATAGTCAGGGGTGCACCAACAAGGGGGGGTCAGACTGGTCTGGTATGTTATTTTAACAGTACATATTATTTTTCCTTGCTTCAGAAAGTGTTACAAGGCCAAATACCTACTTATTTTGGTAAAATTAGTGATTAGTGATCTTGAGAATTATTGGTTCTAACACCTTGTCGCTACGGGGTATTTGGCTTAAAAACTTTGAGAACCACTGATCTAGCAGGAAGATTGGCGGGAGAAGAACAGATGAGCGCTACCAGGAATATGTCATGTAAAGCAAGTAAAGCATCTTGAAACCATTCGTGTGGGGTTGTTCTTCATCAAAGGGAGTGGCCTCCCTTATAGCTTTGCCTTAGAACCCTGCCATGAATAAAGAATGGCATCCAAACCAGGGGGTCTCTACCAGTGGTACTTGTAACCCAAGCTCCCCTCTGGTAGTAGGCCACAAGGCCACTGGGGGTAAGAGAGGGGCATAAAGCACTTCAGACAAGCTACTGCCCCTATATGATGCAATGTGGCCAAGACAACAAGCCGCATGAGTGGAGCATCTTGGGATGACTGCATTGCTGGCAGAAGAGCTTGCATTGTTGGACCAGTATAGGGCCTCTACCCTTCATGGGGAAATCTGTTTTAGTGGTGGCCGGGAAGGACTTGAGATAATTGCAAAATGAAGTAGTACTCCATGAAAAATGGCTGGGAAACCCTGATCCAAACATCCTCCAAGAGCAACTTCTTTCAATAATCCAGGAGCAATTTGGTGATGAACAATGTGGTCAGGATTTTGCCTAGAAGCTGATGTCTTGCATATTAGTATGGAAAATTGAAGAAGGGTTGGCGTTGTTAATATTGAGTCTTTGCATAAACTTTTTATCATGTATTTCAATAAAATTTTAAAAAAACATATAAAATGCTTATGATTGTACTTCAATCAAGGCAACTAGATTGGATAGCTAACACTGACCTACATTTGTTGGCCTTATTAATGAATGGCACGATTTAGCATCTTTTTGGTGGCTATAGCGCCCGGCACTGCGACTTATATGGTGCCTGTGATAAATTAGATGCAGGCTGGTGGCTGCATCGGCGCTGCCTGTTTTTTTGTTTCATAAATCGTACACTGAGTGCCACTGAGGCAAAAATATTGGCGTTGATTGGTATTAACAGGCACTGACGCTTGATAAATAAGGCTTTCCATATTATAAAATGAGCTCTTTCAGGAAAATTGTCCTGAATAAAAAAAAAAATCTTGCCATGCCTGTTTGTTTCTTTTACTGAGAAGAAACAGAATCAGAATGATGGGTTTGTGAGTGTACCGTTATGCTTTTACAGTGGAGAGCTGCTTAAATGTCCCCTGAGACAGTCTATGCTAGAATAACAGCTTATTGCTATGGCTCTTCTTTTGACATGTGTGGATGCTTTTACCAATCATGCAATGTTTTGGGTAGATGTTAGAGATTATTGCTATGGTTTCCAACAGGTAGGCTTGCTTTTACCCATCATGCAATGTTTTGGGTAGATGTTAGAGATTATTGCTATGGTTTCCAACAGGTAGGCTTGCTTTTACCCATCATGCAATGTTTTGGGTAGATGTTAGAGATTATTGCTACGGTTTCCAACAGGTAGGCTTAGCAGACAAGCATGTAAGGTTGAAAGCATTTTCCCTCTGCAAAGTTAGAATGGTTTGTTCCATACCCCCCTCCCCTTCTTCTAGGAAAGTAAAATAACAAGCTTTGTGGGAATCTGTACAGATTCTTATTACTACACAATGTTGCTATAGAGCTCCTTTAAATATCAATGGTGGGTTACTACACACCATACTGAAAAAAACAACTTGTTTTCTTATTAAATCAGTTGCACATTCTTGTGTTTTTAGCAAAATACCATTTAAAAAGTAACTTTGTTACAGTCCTAACAACACAGGTCTACAATTAAAGATATAAGAAAATTGTATTATGCTGATTTATGAAAAGCTCATTAAGGTTTGCTTGTCTGCAAACAGGCAGTGAAGCATTCCTTTAGAGAAATCCTGTAAATGGATTGTAGCATACTGCCACCTAGTGGAATGTGACATTATTTCATTTTTTTTAAATAGAAATATATTATTACTTTTATTTATAAAGCAATATCATCTTCCATAGAGTTGTAGAAAGTAGAAATTACAGACAGGGGAGAACATACAGCAACAGTTTGACAAAGTTCACAATTAATACTCAGAATACAAGATACAATAGGAGCGAGGGAGACCTTTCCTAAAGAATATATATATATATATATATATATATATATATATATATATAAATTTAAATAAGTTATTTTAAGGTGAAAATTAATTTTGAACTGTAAATTCTCAAAATATATTCAGTAAGTGAGTTTTTTTCCCATTTTCCCAGTAGAGAAAAATTAGAGAAAGTACAAGGGCAAATACTGCTTACAATAGTTTGTCTTTTTTGGATACATAATTCAAACCACAACCACCAGCAATTATATATATATATATATATATATATATATATATATATATATATATAACCAGTGGACTAAAGCAGAAAGACAATAAATGTGAAGATTTAAAGCCAGTAACCATGCCATGAATCATGAACCTTGCCTTCCACATGACCACCAGCAGCCTATGGGGCTCAGCCAGGATCATAGACTCCAGGGTGGGTTTTGGTCCACTTTAAGGTGGTATGTACTATAAATAAGGGTCCTTTATATTCAGAGAGGTAAGCAAATCAGCATGTGTATTGCTAGCATGTGGGGTTGTTACATATGACTGTGGTGGAAGGTCATACAAGTGGGGTTCGTGAAGACAGGGAGTATCCTGATTGTTGTAGGAAAATCTTCATTATGCTTTTCCAAATGAAAATTTTTTATCGTGGCCTGTGACCAGGTCTGGCGCTCTATGCAATAGCGACCAGATTTGGAGCGCCGGCGCTGTGTGTGTCCTTTTTTTGAAGTATGGTGTGGAGCACCGAGAGTCGGTCGCACTGAGCTGGCGCTACCTTCCGCTCCCTGCAGCGCTGTACTGGTCTTAGAGCGCCCAACATACATCACATTCATCAACGCGGGTCAGGTTACTGAGGCACTCTGTTACAGCGCCCGATACCCGCTTACAGCGTCCACTAGCGGTCTCTCTAAGCGCCACTATACAGACGCTCATCTGCCGATACCTGGTGTTAGTGGTGAATCAGCCTCCACATGTTGCGAGATTAGGAGACAATAGGAAAGAGAGCCCTGCCCTTGTGAGCTTACAGTTAAAGGATGGGGGTGGAGACAAAGGGGCATGTGCCCTGTGAAGGTTAGGCTTAAAATGGACCAACCACGTCCTATGAAAGGTTACATTTAAAAAACAACCGAAGGGGACAACAAAGGGAAAATCAAATATTCTTTTGGCTCTTATCTTATATTCCTTCTAATACTATTTTCAATAGCCTCCTATAGCTCCCAGCAGGTGACTGAGAGGAAGGGGGCTTAAAATGCTAGTTTAGAACAATGGCATCCTGTCAGAAACCAATGGCATACAATGGCATACCTGGGGAAAGCGAAAATGAAAATCACTATAACAGGAATACCAAGCAGCATTGAGGGCAGCAAACACTCAAAAGCTAATGTACCTGGGGGGAAGCTAAATAGATCGAGCTGTTTTTGGGAGTTTTGGTCCGCTTTAACTTTTACTTTGGCCCAGAGTTTAACATAAGTAGATTCTAGTCGTGAGAGAGAAAATATGATTTTGCTCCATGGATCTGTCTCTGAAAGGTAGGGGGTTGGGAGAGACACCCTGATATTACCACCACTGTGTTTGATAGATGGGATGAGGTTTTTATGCTGAAATGCAGTGTTTTCATTTCTCCATCCATCTCTTATCCATCCAAAAGCAAAGCTTTAGCAAACTGCAGATGGGCAGCAGTGTTCTTTTTGGGGACCTCAATGCACACATTGTTGTTCATTTTTGATGGTGGACCTAAGAACATTATCTGTGAGAAGGACCTTTAGTTGCTCACAGTATGTTCCTTTGTTGGTTGGTTGGTGTGATCAGGTGTGGAATTATAGTGGGTGCAGGAGGTGCAACCGTACGAGGGGCCAGAATGTCAGGGGTCCCATCATTGTTGCTTCTTCGCCTTATTTATCATACTTGCGCTTACTTGGCAGCATTTAGAGAAGGAAGCCCCATTGGTCATTTGTCTAACTGCATCCAACTGAGTTAAAAGACAGGAATAAAGTTTACTGTATGAGCAGTGACAGGGCCTCGTCACATTTAGTTATGCTACTTGGTGTGATCCTTGTTGGTCAGCCACGCCTGAGGAGGGTAATAATGATCTTTAGTTTCCTCCATTTGTACACAATCTGCCTGACAGCAGATTGGTGAGGTCCAACCTCTTTAAAGATGTGTCATGGACAATGGACAATGGACAGGGTCATGAACTGGTGAACCTCCATCTTTCATCACTCCCTGCTCTTACCACCGTGCTTTTTGCTGTGGTGCTAGTGTGTTAGCTGGATTGGTGTGGTTCTCCCCTGGGTCCCAAAGCACCCTTGCTTTCCCTCAGCTGGCCTTCATCATCTTGTGTTTACTATAAATGCATTTGTCTGATCCTGCCACTCTATCTCTCCAGAGTGTAGCTTTGCCCTCCAACCCTCTGAATCCTGTATTGCGGCTCATACCCTTGTCCCTGTTGGGCCTATGGCACTTCATTGTTTGTGCCATTTTCTGTTCTGAGCCCACGCTCTTTCTTTGGTCGTGCTGTGTTTGTGCTGGGTCCACAGCCCAGCATTGTACATTCCCCACAGCCCTCTATTGTCCATGCTGTGTCTGTACCGGGGCCCCTAGACCTCCATTATCTGTGCTCCATCATTTGTGCTGTGTCTGTGTTTGGCCCACGGCCCTCCACTGTTGGCGCTATGTCTGCACTAGGACCCATGGTCTTCCGCCATTGTTTTTGGCTTTCCTGATGCTGGCTCATAGTGAAGGTAAGGATATTGGGTGTTCTGTGGGGGGTTATGTGCGGGGGGGCTCCAGCATTCTGGATGCCCCCAGCTTGTTTTTATTAGCTGTCTGTGGGACCAACACCCGTTAAAGAAAAAAACAGGTGTTGGTCCAGTGCCCAGATATTTATATGCTTTTTTAATTTTCTGCTTCTGGTCCACTGTGTGCAGGGAAAGTCCACAATAGTGGTGCCGGGGTGTCAGGGGTAGTGCTTTGATCTCCAAAAGGGAAGCCTATAACATACAGAGAGACAAGGGACCCTGACCATCAGGAACACCGGGCAAATTCCAGGTGGATTGCCTGCTCTGCACTGTAATTAATCCGGTGGACAGCCGCATGCCTGTGTTTTTGCAGTTCTTTGGGTGCTGCATTGCAAAAATAATAGAAAACAGGTAGAGGAGGACTGTGGCTGCCGAAGTTTAGAGGCCGATTCATTAATAGCGGCAGGTAGCGACAGTTAAGCGACTGTAGCAGTATTTTCACAGCGCCCGCTAGTAGTCGCTGTGCTTGGCCATTGTTCGGTTGTTGATAGCGATGCGGTGTGCAGTAATGTTGAATACGGGGTGACGAGTCGCTATTTGACAGGTTCCGCGATGTATGGGTGCGCATGACAGCGACTGGTCAGAGCGACCGGCTCCCACCATATTCATCAAAAAATCACGCTCAAAAAATTCTCGCGCTGTGAAATGCATGTTTAAACCCCAGAACGCTGGCGGCCATGTGTTAAAAGTAGTTTTTTAACCCCCAAACCTCCATATTTTTGGAAACCAAAAAAAAAAAAAATTTTTTTAAGAATTTTGTAATATGAATACAATAATATCAGACCTGTAATATCAATTCTGCACAAATTTTTTTTTTTTTTACCTTAAAAAAATTATCTAACATGGCAGAAGTGGTCACAGAATTTTTCACATTTAAAAAAAAAAAAAAAAAAAAAAAAAAAAAACATTAATAACAATTAATTATAAATATTTAAAGATTGTTCCATTGAAATGCATTGGAGAGCGCCAGGTAGCGAGAGGTCATACCTGTCGCTGTTCAAGGTCGGACGCTGGGGCTGTGGGCTGAGGCTGGAATAATGATGAATGAGTGGCTATCTGGCGCTATCTCAGTCGCTAAGCAGGATCGGCTTGATAAATGTGTGATTGTGGTGGGGAGCCGGCGTTCTCGTGCCGGTGCCCATCATTACCCGTCGCTCACCCGTCGCTACCTGACGCTATTCCTTCATAAATAAGGGCCTTAGTCTGTGCAGATCATGGGGCTGTATTCAAAGCCAAAACCAGTCAGCACTTTCCACTTGGAACTAAATTATTTTAGGTGGTCACTGCCAATGTTGTCTCTAATGTGGCGACTAAAGGAAACTAGTGGAAACTGATGAAATTGTGTTTTAAAAGGTGACTTTATCTGACAGGTTAAAGACTTCCCTCATTTTTTTGTCCTATTTGGACTAATCAGACGTACTTTTGACCCATTCCCTTTTACGACATTAAATAAAGGATGCAAATCTCAGCGCCTAAGATCTTCCGTATTGTAAATCAAGCACTAATTTAGCCTAACACCAGAGTGCGCAGGCTGCGTACCCCGCCAGCACTGTATGCATTTATCTTATGTATAATATAGATTCATTTAATTACACTGCCAACAATAACAGTGGTAATTTATTTGTCAGGTAATAATGTTATTGCATTTATCACTCATTAGCGGTCTAACAAAGTGTCACTTTACTGCGCTTTACTTACTTTGTGCATCAGGCCTCTAATCTGTCTCTATGTGAAATTGCAATAATGCACCTTCCATTCTTCTCAATGCCCCATTACTGAATATGTAAATGCCCTTAAAAGCCTGCTTTAATTTGTGTATATTTTATATTAAAATTGTAAGTACATCTAAAAGCCTTTCGGAATGGTTTAAACAGTAGCTACTTACACATGCAGACTGAATGAGTTAAGTGTTCTAAGTTATGGACAGGAGACGAAAGCGCCGACACGGCATCTAAAAGATTTGTGCTTTGGGGGCTTTTACGGAAACATTGCTGTCACCTTGATGCCCTTTTCTGATACTTTTTTATATATAATGCTTTGGATACTTGACCATATATTGTTGATAATACATATATATCATACATTTTGACCTCACTATTTGCCATGTCACCACTAAAATGCTAGTGCACGCCCTGTTCATATCCCAACTGGACTACTGCAACACCCTCCTCTGTGGTTTGCCAACAAACAGACTGGCTCCCCTCCAATCTATTCTAAACTCGCTGCTCGCCTCATCCACCTCTCCTCTCGCTTCTTCAGTGCTGCCCCCCTCTGTCAATCCCTCCACTGGTTACCTGTCTCCCATAGAGTTCAGTTCAAACTTCTAATGCTAATCTACAAAGCTCTCTCCAACAAGGCCCCTCCCCACATTTCATCTCTAATCCAGCGTTACCAACCCAAGCGCAACCTCCGCTCTGCCTCTGACATTCTCCTGCCCTCTTCCTTAGTTACTTCCTCGCACTCCCGCCTTCAAGACTTCTCCCGTGCCTCCCCACTTCTCTGGAATGCACTTCCCACTTGATCTGCCACTCTCCATCACTCCAAGCCTTTAAAAGTGCCCTCAAAACTCACTTCTTCAGACAAGCATGTGACCTGGCTTAAGCAACTCCTATAACCTTCAAATGGCACATGCAGCCATACTCAAGCTCTACCACTTGTGACCCCGCCCCTTTGTCTCCACCCCCATCCTTTAGACTGTAAGCTCGCAAGGGCAGGGCACTCCTCCCTATTGTCTCCTGTGCTCACAACACTTGGTTTTAACCCTGTGGCATCTAATCTTGTATTGTTCTCTGTACTATATGTTTAACCCTGTCTGTAATCATACCTTGTAAAGCGCTCCGGAAGTTGATGGCGCTATATAAATAAACAATAATAATAATTTAAAGGACAACATGGAAACATGATGCAGATGTGGAAGAAGAAGGGTTGCATAAGTAATGTTGCATTGTGTTAGGCTAGCCACTGGCAATTGTAGAAAAGTGAAGACATTTTGTAGGCTAAATATTTTAAAGGGACATTCCAGGCAAAAGTTTAAATGCAATAATACACCATATTTTTGCACTATAAGAAACACCTTACCATAAGGTGGCAAAAAAAATTCTGATCCAAATGATGTGTGCTAACTCCCCCAAGACCCTAATAACGGGAGATAGCAGAACCCCTCCCAATCACCCCATAACATGCAGTGTGCAGATAACCCCCCAATCACTCCATTACAGACTGCATGCAAAATACCCCCGCTCCACTATAACTAGTAGCATGCAGAATAGCCCCAAACCAGCCTATAAGAGACATATGGCAGATCCCCCCCCAGTTACCGCACTAAGGCAGGACTGGGGGGTTACAAAAAAAAATTCTCTCCTCGGCCAGAATCCAGATCCATCAGTCTCGAGTGGTGGCTTCCTCCTCTCTGTGAGTGGTCCCACTCATGGGAGGACAGGGCAGCTCACAGAGTAGAGGAGTGCCAGTAAGATGAGTGGAATACATTCGCTCCATAAGATGCACACTCATTTTCCCCCAGCTTGTGGTGTGTCTTATGGCACCTAAAATACAGTAAATCATCAACATTACCATTTAAATTTTCCAGAATATGGGGCTGAATATCTCTCTGAATTTTGCTTGTATATACAACGTGGGTAAAATTTTGATTTCACTCACCTGCATCCCGAGCTCTCAAACAGTAGCTAAGGGACATGCAATTCAGATGAGCCTGTAACATCCCCTTTTAGGTGTGAGTAGGTGTTATGTCTTTCTTCCATCTGTATCCCTCATCCCACGACTCCTGAATAGGAAAGGTGTATGCTGCATGCATCCAAAGGAGGCTGGACTTCTGCTTTAAAGGGTTACACGACTTTTGATGCCATTTTTCAAATTTATTATTATGTGCCAAATGATGTCCTTAAAGTGCTGCGCTTATTTGTGAATTATTTACTTTACTATGTGCAACTCTGTGGTATAAAAGAAACACTTTTCTCTGGCAACAGTGTATTTACTGTACCTTAGGTATATACACCAAGTGGTGTGTGTGGTGTACAGATCAGGGACTTTCTGACTCTGGCTTGTGTAGGGATCTTCCCGGGGGATGGTGTGTTTGGACACAGTTCACGGCAGACTTAGGTGTTATAAAAGCAGGTCTTGACGTTTATTCATGGCATAAACAGTCCAGTAACAAAACATACAGCAGCAGCGTGCTTCATTTGTGTACAAACAAAATAAAGACCTAGCCCGTCTGGGCGCTTACTTAACAGGTTCTTCTCACCTATCTAGCAGTTTCATAACGCAGCGTTAGCCTGGGTATCGCAGGGTGAGTTTTAGCTCCAGCAATGGCTGCGTTCGCAGCTTCCTTCACACACACTCAGGCTGTTCATTTCTGGCTCAGAGCAATAGCCTGCAGTCTCTGCAGAGCTTTTACCTCCCAGGCTGATTAGGATCAGAGCTCACCTGATTCAAAACCCAAACAGGATCGGAGGGGTGTGGAATGACAGGTCCCTCTACCAAACCTACCTGCCATTCCATATAAATCCAGGCCCGGCAAAATTGAACAACACCTCAGCAGCATACCACTGCTGGGAAACAAATCAATTCTGGACTTACCACCTCACCCAGCGTAGTAACCTAGGTGAAATGTACACCCCCTCGACCACTTCTCCAGTGACATGTCTACATATCCCCCCCCTCTTTTTCAGACCGGAGGGCTGAGCATTTTGTCCCCACAGACAATGTACCCTCGACAATGCGTCAGCATTTGCTTGTAATTTCCCTGGCCTGTGTTCCACAGTGAAATTAAAGTTTTGTAGGGACAGAAACCATCTAGTCACTCTTGCGTTTCTCTCCTTGTTTAACTTCATCCATGTTAGGGGGGCATGGTCTGTCACTAACTTGAATTTCCTGCCTAGTAAGTAATATTTTAGGGATTCGAGGGCCCACTTCACTGCCAAACACTCTCGCTCCACAATGGCATAATTTTTTTCGGCCGGGGTTAGCTTTCTACTCAAGTACATCACCGGATGCTCCTCACCATTTACTACTTGTGAGAGTACTGCACCTAAGCCTGTGTTAGAAGCATCTGTCTGGACCAGAAATTCTCGCCTGAAATCGGGGGTAACTAACACAGGTTGTTGGCACAAGGCAGATTTAAGGCTTTGGAAAGCCTTCTCGGCCTCTGGAGTCCACGTGATCATGGCTCTCTTTCCGCCCTTGGTCAAGTCAGTTAGGGGAGCAGCAACTGAGGCAAAGTTCGGCACAAATCTACGGTAATAGCCCGTAATACCAAGGAAAGCTCTGACCTGTTTCTTTGTCAGGGGTTTTGGCCAATTCTGTATTGCCTCCACTTTATTTAGCTGTGGCTTAATCAACCCTCTTCCAATAATGTAGCCCAGATACTTGGCCTCTTCTAGGGCTATTGCACACTTCTCGGCATTTATGGTCAACCCCGCATCACTTATGGTATCCAATACAGCCTGTACCTTACAGAGGTGACTTTCCCAATCAGGGCTAAAAATGACCACATCATCGAGGTAGGCAGCTGAGTAATCACGATGTGGTCGCAAAATCAAGTCCATCAACCTCTGGAAAGTCGCAGGTGCTCCATGTAACCCGAACGGCATCACTACATACTGGAATAGCCCATCAGGGGTGGAGAATGCAGTTTTCTCTTTAGCCTCATTAGTAAGTGGAATCTGCCAGTAGCCCTTTGTGAGATCGAGGGTGGTTATGTACCTGGCATTACCCAACTTCTCAATCAACTCATCTACCCTGGGCATAGGATAGGCATCAAATTTTGAGATCTCATTCAACTTTCTGAAATCGTTACAGAACCTCCAAGTTCCATTAGGCTTTGGGATTAATACAATCGGGCTGGACCATTCACTCTGTGACACCTCAATTACTCCCAGATCAAGCATACGTTTTACCTCGGCAGATACGGCTTCCCTACGGGCTTCTGGGATCCTATAGGGCTTGAGGTTTACTCTGCTTCTAGGCTCAGTTTCAATGTGATGATAGATGAGGTGTGTACGCCCTGGGAGGTCAGAAAACTTGTCTTTGTTTTTCTGTAAAAATTCCTGAGCCTCCTGTTTCTGTGACACTGATAGGGTATCACCAACCTTGACTGGAGGGATTGGTTGTGGCAAATTACTAACAGTATTTGTCGCCCCCAAGGATTCCCTGTCTTTCCAGGGCTTAATCAAGTTTACGTGGTAAACTTGGAAAGGCTTCCTTCTACCTGGTTGGTGTACCTTGTAGTTCACCTCACTGACCTTTTCCACAATTTCATAGGGACCTTGCCACTTCGCCAGGAATTTACTCTCAACAGTGGGAACAAGTATAAGGACCCTATCGCCTGGGTTAAATGTCCTGATTCTTGCAGACCGGTTGTAAATTCTACTTTGGGCCTCTTGCGCCCTCTGGAGGTGTTCCCTTACTAGGGGCATTACAGCGGCTATACGGTCCTGCATTTGTGCTACATGCTCAATAACGCTCTTGTATGGGGTGGACTCGCTCTCCCATGTCTCTTTTGCAATGTCCAGTAGACCCCTAGGGTGACGGCCATAGACCAACTCAAATGGTGAGAACCCTGTGGACGCTTGGGGCACTTCCCTAATAGCAAACATGAGGTAGGGTAACAAATGATCCCAGTCACGGCCATCTTTTTCCACCACTTTTTTCAGCATATGTTTCAAAGTTTTGTTAAATCTCTCCACCAATCCGTCCGTCTGGGGGTGGTATACAGAGGTACGGATGGGTGAGATTTTAAATAGTTTGCATAACTCCTTCATCACCTTTGACATAAAGGGTGTACCTTGGTCAGTCAGGATTTCTTTGGGGATTCCAGTCCTAGAGAACATATAAAACAACTCACGTGCAATTGTTTTAGATGCGGTGTTTCTTAAGGGCACAGCTTCAGGATAGCGGGTCGCATAATCCATGACCACCAGAATATATTGGTGTCCTCTAGCGGATTTTACAATGGGACCCACTAAATCCATGGCTATACGCTCAAAAGGCACCTCTATAATAGGGAGCGAAACCAAAGGACTGCGAAAATGTGACACTGGGGCACTAAGCTGACATGTGGGGCACGACTCGCAGTGCTTTTTAATATCACTATATATCGCCGGCCAGTAGAACCTCTGGAGAACCCTCTCCTGCGTTTTGTCAGTCCCCAAGTGTCCCCCAAGAACATGGTTATGTGCCATGTCCAGCACCTGACGCCGGTACGGCTTAGGCACCAGAAGCTGTTCCACAATCTCATCCTTAATCTTAGTGACTCTATAGAAAAGATCATTAGTCACAGAAAAATGTGGAAATCTTTTCTCAGCATCTGGTTCCTGAGGTACCCCATTCATGACAGAAACCTGCTCTCTCGCATTTTTGAGAGTGGGGTCCTGTAACTGTGCAGTCCCAAAATTATCCCTAGACACCTCTAAGTCTGGTATATTTTGCTCAGTGGGAGGAGCCTCCTCCTCTCCAGCCAGGACCTGCAAAGGAAAACAATCATTTTCATCCTGCACACTTTTATCATTTACAGGGGGCAATGCAACAACCTTAGGAGTATCCTCACTCCTTTCGGGGGACTTTCTTTTTCCCCAGAGAGCCCAGAATAATGGAAAATCGCGCCCCAATATTACGTTATGCATGAGGTTTTTAACCACACCCACTTCATATTGTACGGTGCCTTGTTCAGTCCCGACTTCAGCCAGCACTATAGGGTACACTTTTGTATCCCCATGTATACAAACAACACTCATATGCTTTTTACACTCAAAGTCCCCAGCCACCAGGCTGGCATGCACCAAGGTTACGAGGCTTCCTGAGTCCAGCAACGCCTTAACAGGAAAATCATTAATTGTAACGTTGCAGATTTGCGGTTCAGTCTCTAGTCCAGGAACTGCAACACAAGATGGTTCCGCAAATAGCGACTGACGCCGATTAGCCTCACATTCCATGGGCTCAGTGGTAAGAGGGCAATGGGCAGACACGTGTCCCGTCTCATGGCATCTCCAGCACCGGATAGGGCCTGGTCTCCTTGGCAAGGAGTCCTTTTTAGGGCCACTTAGCCACCCGGGACCATCCCCAGTCTTTTGCCCCTGAGACACCACTTGAGCCCTTTTTCCTCCCTCAGCACCCCTCCACACTCCCCCAATAGATGGAAGTCTCTTACCAGCTGATGGCACAGATCTGGCACTCCGGGGAGGTGAAGATGCTGTAGAAACATCACGGAGGTAGTCCTCAGTCGCTTGGAACCTCTCCACAAGGCTGACAAGTTCGTTTGCATTCTTAGGGTCACCTTGTCCCACCCAGCGTTGCAGGTCAGCAGGAAGTGCTCGGAGGTAGCGATCCATCACAACCCTCTCTAGGATCTGTGCAGGAGTAGAAGTGTCTGGTTCCAACCACTTTCTCGCCAAATGGATCAGGTCATACATCTGGGACCTCGCCGATTTGTCCAAACTGTAGCTCCAGTTGCGTACCCTCCTGGCACGGACCGCAGTAGTAACGCCTAGCCGGGCAAGTATCTCCGCTTTTAGCCGAGTATAGTCCTTAACCTCTTGCTCACTGAGGTCATAGTAGGCCTTTTGAGGTTCCCCTGTTAAATAGGGCGCAATTACCTCTGCCCACTCAGTGACGGGTAACTTCTCTCGCTCAGCCGCACGCTCAAACCCAGTTAGGAAGGCCTCAACATCGTCCTCAGCAGTCATCTTTTGCAGCGCTCGCTGCACAGCTCTTCTCACATCAAAAGTCTCTGGAGCGGCTCGCACCACTGTTTGGGGGTTAGCAACCACAGGCGCCTCCTGTTTTGCTATCAGGTATTCAATAAGTTGTTCATGTCGTCTATTGGCCTCTATCTGAGCCTGTTGTTGTTGTCTATTGGCCTCTATCTGAGCCTGTTGTTGTTGCAAACTTACTTGCATAAACTGCTTCAGCATCTCCTCCATGTTGCCCGCCTGTTCTTGGAGTGTAGTTGCAGCTTTCACCCAAGACATAAGCAGCTGTAGCTAAGTCTGTCCACACCGTTGCCCCTAGCAACCGTAATGCCCGCTCCGCAGCACCAATTGTAGGGATCTTCCCGGGGGATGGTGTGTTTGGACACAGTTCACGGCAGACTTAGGTGTTATAAAAGCAGGTCTTGACGTTTATTCATGGCATAAACAGTCCAGTAACAAAACATACAGCAGCAGCGTGCTTCATTTGTGTACAAACAAAATAAAGACCTAGCCCGTCTGGGCGCTTACTTAACAGGTTCTTCTCACCTATCTAGCAGTTTCATAACGCAGCGTTAGCCTGGGTATCGCAGGGTGAGTTTTAGCTCCAGCAATGGCTGCGTTCGCAGCTTCCTTCACACACACTCAGGCTGTTCATTTCTGGCTCAGAGCAATAGCCTGCAGTCTCTGCAGAGCTTTTACCTCCCAGGCTGATTAGGATCAGAGCTCACCTGATTCAAAACCCAAACAGGATCGGAGGGGTGTGGAATGACAGGTCCCTCTACCAAACCTACCTGCCATTCCATATAAATCCAGGCCCGGCAAAATTGAACAACACCTCAGCAGCATACCACTGCTGGGAAACAAATCAATCCTGGACTTACCACCTCACCCAGCGTAGTAACCTAGGTGAAATGTACACCCCCTCGACCACTTCTCCAGTGACATGTCTACACTTGCTAATCATCTGATTGGCTAAGGCAGATACAAAGCAGTGGGGGCGCAATACTAGCACACATGCTTATTTTACATTTCAAAAGAGAAAACAATAAGACAGAACACAAAAAAACTTACAAAAATGGGAGGGAGGTTTTAAACACATGTTGTGTCCCAGGGTTTTGGTGCATCTAAATACTGGCCAACTGAAACAGCAAACGTGCCACACATGACAACAACCTCTCACCACATTTTACTCCTCTAGTCACACATCTGAAAAAGATTGGTATTTTATACCTAACTGTTCTTGAACAAGTTTTACTATTTAACATATTTACACCTAAATAAATTATCTCAATAACCTTCAACACAGGGACATCTAATAGGTTTAGGATTTAAATTGAGAGCCTAATTCATTATTTTTTTGTGTGGGTGCTAAATAAGTGTCTATTGGGAGATGTTCTGTGCGCCTGCACTGCAGAGCCACCTGGAGACAGGCAGTGCTCTGCATTCACTGGCTCCCAGCTGGCCAATGGGCGCTAGCACAGGGCTGTTAAAAACCAATGCTTTAGCGACCCTTAGTGCCGCCTGGGAGCACTAGAAAACACTCATTGCCTGTTAAAATCCCTGTTTATTTTTTCTTGGGATGGTGGCAGCACATTAAAATAAAAAAAATAAAAGCCAAGATTTGCATTGGTGAGACTTAAAAGACAACACATGTTTTGCATTGCACAAATTACAAGTTTGCAGCGCAACCCAAAAGTGCAAAAAATGCATACAAAAAACAATTCCAAACATCCAAGGGATCCCTAGGCACATGCACCCCCCCAAAAAAAAAAAATAATTAGCCAAAAAAATTATAACCAACTCAGCCCATTGAAATGTATGGGATAAGGCCACACAGTGCAGGGTGAGAGCCTTGTATTATCTGAAGCTGTAGGGAACTCAGCATAGGCACTTATCTAATCAATGGTGCTGATGATAGATGGGACACTACCTGGAACTGGATTTTTGACTTGACGTTCATCTGGCACTACATGGCACTAGCGCTTCTTAAATAAACCCCTAAATATTAAAAGTACCATGTGAACTTGATAAGTGGTATATGCTGTATATATCAAGATACACAAAATAAAATAAATATGTAATTAATTAGCAAATTAAGTAGCTATCAGACTAGAAAATAAAGCTATTGTAGAAAGTATACTATTAAATTAACCTATAGAGTGATTAAATTAAATCCATCCGTAATGTGACATCATCAAGTGACGAAGAGTAACTTGCTACAATGTGGTGAGAGGTTGTTGTCAGATGTTGTCTTCAATGGTGTCTCTGCAGGGATCTCCTCATTGTCACAATAATTGACTACTTAAACAATGGGCGGTACTGCAAATTAACATTACTAAGGCCACGTGATTGATGACAGCCAATCGCGGGCTTTGATTTTGCCGGGGGAATGAGGGAAGAACTGTAGGATGTAAGAAGAACTAGGTTGGTAGTGGTGTATGCGTGGGGGGCAGCAACCAGGATGTTGTAGGAAGTGTAACAATATCTATAGCCACTGGACTGTGAAAATGGAAAGCCTCTTTAATGGTAATTGTGGATGTGGGGTGGGAAACATTTGTGTTCACTTTAAAACACCAGGAAAATATAAGTCTTAGAGGCCGATTCATCAATAGCGCCAGGTAGCGACAGATGAGCGACTGTAGCGTGATTTTTTCAGCGCCAGCCAGTATTCGCTGTGCTTGGCCGGCATTAGCTTGATGACAGCGACTCAGTCGGTGTGCGGTAATGTTGAATACGGGCTGGGGTGTCGCTGTTTCACAGGTCCAGCGTTGTATGTGAGCGCCTGACAACGAATGGCCAGAGCGAACGGCTAGCTTCATATTCATCAACAAATCACGCTCCGAATGTGCTGTCGCTGTCCATTCCTTGTTTAAACCCCAGAGCGCTGGCGGCGATGTGTATTAACTAGTTTTTAACCCCTAAACAACCATATTTTTTGAATGTAACATTATACATGTTTTTAGAATCATTTTG
The DNA here is from genome assembly GCA_027917425.1 of Gastrophryne carolinensis. NCBI lineage: Eukaryota > Metazoa > Chordata > Amphibia > Anura > Microhylidae > Gastrophryne > Gastrophryne carolinensis. The sequence continues at coordinate 574,569,600 of CM051234.1, read as the reverse complement.
TAATATGAATACATTAATCTCAGACCTGTTAGATCAATTCTGCACATATTTTTTTTTTTTTTTGGACTTAAAAATAAATCCTAACATTGCAGAAGTGTTCTCCGATTTTTTGACATTAAAAAAAAAAAAAAAAAAATTATTACCAATTAATGATGAATAATTATAGATTGCTCCATTGAAATGCATTGGACATCGCCAGGAAGCGACAGCTCATACCTGGCGCTGTGAGGGAATTTGCAGCGGCGCTGTTCGGTCCAGGCGGCTTCATGATGAATGCCGCGCTAGCCGTCGCTCTCGCCGGCGCTAGCCTCATTTTGCTTGATAAATGCGTCATTGTGACCGCCGCCTGGCGTACTTGAGTCGGTAGTCGCCGTTAGCTGCCGCTACCTGGCGCTCGTCAGACACTACCTGGCGCTATCGCTTGATGAATAAGGGCCTGAGATGACTGGCCAGTAAGCAGCACTGGCTTGTCATGGGCAGGCCAGGTGCTATGAAAATCCTGGGCTTATTTTTGGCCCCAGTCCGCCACTGACTGCAGATTATAATATTTTGTTGTCTTTTAAACAAGAATTTACTAAAATCTATGTTATGTCATGTATGAAAATGAGTTCTCCTTGTGGATGTCAATAACTTCAGAGTTTGGAAAGAGCACTAAAAGTTCCTTTGGAAAAGTAGATTAGAGTTGATTAATTGTACCTTGTGCTCGCGCTGACCTGCACTTGGCCTCACTGTTGTGCTAATAATATTTGAAGTTTACCTCTATAAAAATTACCATCTGCTTAGTGCTGCCCACATGCCCTAGCTATCAATCTCACCAAGCAGCTCCTTATAAGCAAGGTAATCAGTGGTGTTTGCAGTGTCAGTCTAATTGACTCCTAGCTTGCTACCTGAGCTGTAATTTCATCTGACAGCCAGAGTCCTGCATTAATTGCTGTTTTATGCCGGTAGGTGCTGTTACATCGTTATCCTTTGCTTGGCCTAAATTGTATTCATTTATTACAGTTATTATATAGTGCAGGATAACTAAGCAGAGTAAGTTACATTTGCCCCGGCTCCAGGACGTACTCACAATCAGGGGAAGACTAAGGGGTTTATTCATCAAGGGATAGCGCCAGGTAGTGCTTCGTAGTGGCAGACTGAACGCCAGGCGCTGTACGCAATACCACAATTATGAAAGCGATTCTGGAAAGCAACTCTAACAGCGCCATGTAGCGTACGATTCATCATTACAGGCAGCTCAGCGTATAGCGCCGGTGCTCTAGCTTCCAGAGCGCCAGGTAATACCTGTCGCTCTCCCATACATTTCAATGGACGTTCCATTTCTTCTGTTTAAACAGGGTTTTTTTGTTTTTAATATGTTTTTTTTTCTCTCAAATAATTGTGTCACCTCTTCCGGCCTAGAAAAAGTCATTTTTTAAAACATTTTAAATTTTTTTATGCAGAATTGTCATTACAGGTCTGGCATTAAAGTATTAATGTTACAATGTTACAACAATGTCATTCCAGTTTGTTACTGGTGAATATGTGTTCAAAAACAGACTTTAATCACACAGCGTCTGGTACTTTATGCTATAATGACCAGATCCAGAGCGCCTACGCTGTGTGAGTCTGTTTTTTTGTTGCATATGGTGTGAGACGCTGAGAGTCGGTCGCAATGAGCTGGCGCTACCTTTTGCTCCCTGCAACGCTGTAATGGTGCTAGAACGCCCAACATACATCTCATTCATCAATGCTGGCCAGATTACTACAGCAACTGAGGTGCTCTGTTACAGCGCCCGATAGCCGATCACAGCGTATACTAGCGGTCGCTCTTAGCGCCTCTGTACAGACGCTCATCTGCCAATAGCTGGCGCTAGTAATGAATCAGCCTGCCCGTCAGAATTAGCCCAGGAAATTACTGGCCCCAGTCACTCCCAATGTGCTTTCCAGCCATTTAGTGGGAGGCTATAAAATTGCAGGGGAAGATTAAGGGAGGGGTAGACATGGCCAGTGAAGCACCCAAGGGGGTAGTCCAAGGGTCTGGACCCCCCCTTTAGACCTGGTGGGGCACCACCACCGCTTTAGCTGCCTTTCTTGGCACACTTAAAGTGGAACTCCAGTCAGAAATGAACGGGCTCCCTCTTTAATATGCAGAAGCAGGGCAGCCTGGATCAGACAATCTCTCCCTAAATATCATTGATTCTTATGTGGTTCACCACTAAAAAGGTGGCGAATGCAAAAGTCTTCGCCAGTATTCGCACAGCCAAACTGAAGTAGAATTATATCCAAAATACATGGACATTGCTGGGGGAAATTGTGACCAGAGAGGAAAGAGGAGGGTGGGGTTTCATAGCTGCAGAGAGAGGCAGCCAATCAGGATGTCTGAGCAGGGAGTGGGGGATGTTTCTGTACTTGTTCCACTGAAGTGCGATTGAAGGACCAGGACTGAATGAGGTGAATGAGGAAGTTATATAATCGCTAAGGAAACCGACAAAGGAGGAATCACAGCACTTCACTCAATGAAAGGTAAGTTACTGATATTTTTTTTTTTACTTTTGACTTGCAAATCACTTGTGACTTTCTAAAGTTGACTTAAGATTTCATGTTGTCCCTTAAATTGCTCAAAATGTGTTTTGTTTTATAATGCCACTTAACATTGGATACCTTTGCCTCTGCAATTACACATTTGCAAATTAAGCAAATTGGATTTCCCCTTTCTTCAGTAAGGAAAAAATTATCTGTCCAGTACTCATTAAATCTCCTGTTTTCAACAGCAATTTTCTCTTCTTTTCGCTGTATGCAGGATCCTTTCTATATATGTGTAGCAAAGACAAAGGTGGATGCGTATTAAAAATAATGTTCCAGGGGTGGTCACAAAAAGTGAGGACCAGTTGCAAGAATATTGTCAAAAAGTGTGGAAAGGGACATAAATGTGTCACCAAAACAAAAAAGGACTGGAATAGCTAATTGAAGTCTATGGGAGAATGACACTGAGCGCCTGATGTGATGTGGCGCTGTAGAGAACACATGCTAACAAAGCTCCTGGAGCTTTTGATACATGGAACACTACATGGTGCTAGGAGAGGCGCTAAACATTTTTTCTGCATCATAAATATTGTGCTCACAAGAAACTCCTCCCTATACGTGGCATTAGCGTTTCTTAAATAAAGCCCATAATGTAAGGAGTTGTGCATAATGGTATTATTGCAGTACCACAAGCAGGGCTGTATTTGGTGTGTGTACATACCTCTCCCCGAAACCCAAAAATGCACATGGATCTACCACTCAGCCCTTATGTAGAAACATAGGTTGCCAGCAGAAGGAAGGGTGCTGGGATTGCGCCGTCCTGCTCCATGTGCTGGGGAGGTGTGTGTGTGTGGTGAGTTTGCTCTGGGGTCCATAGGACCGTAGTTAAACCATTGCATGGTCTATTTAGTCTGCCTTATTGTGGTATGTTCTCTTTATATCGGGATAGATGTATGCTTATCCCAGCCATATTTACATTCACTTACTGTTGATTCTCCAATTACTTTTGCTGGATGTCTGCTTCTGTTACCTACTACTCTTTCAGTAAACTAACATTTCCTGACATTGCTCCTGATCTTCCCTCCGACTAGGTTTAGGTTGTCCCTCCTTCTATCACTAGGTTCCTTCTTACAAACCCTCCTGAAATGTATTCAAACCTTTCAAATCTTTTAAAGCGGAACAACACCCAGGGGGGATCGGCCCGGGAATCTATAAGATTCCAGGGCCGATCAGATCCTTCCCCGCGGGGCATCCAAAATCGGGATGTCCCGCGGGGTGAAACCCCCCAGGAGGCCCACAATCCTACCTTTTCCACGTTCCAGCGGCGCATGCGCGTCTGCTGCCACCTCCCGTGCGTCCCTCTAGCAGGGCACGCTCCCGCGCTGGCCGCTTGTGAATGGCCGGCGCGGGTGCGCTCCCTGTAAGAGGGACGCGCGGGAGGCGGCGGTGGACGCGCTCTGCTTGTCCGTCGCTGCCTCTCGCTTGTCCGTCGCCGGTGATTGGACGCGCGAGTCACGTGGGAGCTGGGTGAGGTGAGTTTTCGGGGCTTTCTGGGGGGTTTCACACAGCGGGGCACCCCCGATCGGGGTGCCCCACCAAAGTGGACCAAAACCCAGGATAGTCAAAATCCTGAGTGTTGGTCCACATTAATCATGATTTCAATCTTATCCTCTTTCCGTTCTTCCCTACAGACTGTACATATTTAAGTCTCTCCTGATAAGTTAAAGTAAAAAAAAATCAAAGCTTATCAAATTGCTCCCCTAAAGCCCATCTGTGGCAATCAGTGACATAAGCTTATTGAGAGGTATTACCACCATTGCAGATGTTTGGAAAAGCAGATTCTGCACTCTTAAACATGCATGGTAGCAGCCATCTTGACGCACACATGAAGGACCTGATTCTGAAAAAATTTGTGTCTCAGTCAAAATTTCCTCATAGCTCTGTGCAATATTTTTTTATTTCTAGCCAGAAGTAGAAAGCCTTCAGCTGTAATGACTCATCATTTAATAAAATACATTGCGTTCCCTGAGATACATTGTAACAGCTTCCCTCACACAGATTTCCTTTGCTACATTAGCTGTTTATTCAGTGTGCGTGCGTGTGTGAAAAATGGCAGGCAAGCTTCTCTTTTCTGAAACATATATCTCTCACAATTTGGTGTGAATTGCTGCTGGCACAGCACCCTCATAAGTCTCATGTGTAAGCAGGACTATCAGGTGTGTGGCAAGATGGCCGCCACCATGTAATCCAAGAGTGAATAATCTTCATGCCATTCCACAACATCTGCATGGGGTTAAGCCCTCTCAAACTACTTATGCTACTGGTCACAAAAAAGGGAAGCAATTTACTAAACGTTCTTTTAATGACTGAAGGTCCACTTTAAAACCTATTTTCTGGCTGTCAAAGGAATGCAGGGGCTGTTTATTCTTGTGCACCCGTGCTCTAGACCAAGGTAATAAACCTTTAAGGTTGCTACATTTCAATTCTGTTGTTGAAAGTAACTGGGGCTCTCTGTCACAAGTACATGCCTTAGAGAAGCTAAGCCAACCCCCAACAAGTGAAGTCCACTGAAGCTCATCACTTGAATAGAAGCAGGTGTTTCGACCCAATGGAAAAAAAAATACTGTTCTGGTGCAACCCTACCCGGAGTCGATGGAGAATCTTGACATCCTGAGGGGGGCAAATTTGAGCTGTAAAGTAACCTTGGTTTGTGCACCTAGAAGTCTAGTTACCGTGATGAGCTTCACAAGAAGGTCTTGGTTCAAAACTAAGCCAAAACCAATTTGTTGTATACCAGCTGTGTTGTACACATGCAACAAGGGTTCACCAGTAGGTTTTCTGCGGAACAGGCTGGCCATAAGGCTCATTATCAATTGTACGTGACGCAAGGGTATTAAAGAGGAGCAACCACCAGCCTACAGTCTACAAGACTTTTGGGCCAGTGGTCTCCCTCTTTGTGGGGCATCCCAATTTGACATGCATTGCTATGTGTATCCCTGATACACATACTTTGGCAGCCACGGCACATGCACAGGGGTATGTGTGCAAGGCTTTTCTAAATGCTTGATGCAGGTATGGAGGTGAGTGGAGGATCAGCCAACGTGCTTATGGTGAAATGGCCGATACAAAATGGCTGTCATTCTAACCTGAAGTTCACCTATTACATGAGTTTGTGCTGAGCTTTGCTAAAATATACAAGGTTATGTTATCTACTAATATTACTAATTTGTATACTGCTGTGATACTTTGTGAAGCATTCCATTTTTGGGTGTAGACATCTGGCTTTATGAATTTAAATCTGAATAAGACCAACCCACCCATGGCTTCCCTGGACTAAAAGATTCCAGGGCCGACCAATGGCTTTACTCTGGGCATCCTGAACCAGGATGCCCCACTGTGTGAAAACCCCCAGGGCACCGGCACATGCGCAAGCTCTCGTCCAATGAGAGCCGTCTGCTGTGACTATGTCATTCGGCAAAGGGCTCTCACTGTTTTCAGTGGGAAGAGCGCTGCCACAGGAGGTGCGGCAGTGCACACTGCCCATTGAAGTCAATGAGAGCTGTTTGCCAAATGACATAATCACAGCAGATGGCTCTCATTGTACCATAGCCCGCGCATGAGCCGTTGGACCGGGAATAGGTAAGTGATTACAGGCTTTCTCAGGGTTTTCAGCCGGGCATTCCAATTTGGGATGCCCTGGGGGGACAAGACAAAACCTAGGAAAATTCCTGGGTTTTGTTCCAATTTAACTTATTGCTGTCGTCACTGGCGGGAAATGGCCGTTTCCAGTAAATGATGAGGATAAGGTTGAAAGGACTGGATGTTGAACAGAAGCTCACTGTAACAAAAAAACAGAACACTGTAGATTTAATAGTATTTAATCATTGCAGTTGATTCAACAGTATACTTCAAATCAAAATGAACAAAGGGGGGGTGGCAGCTGCTCAGACCATTTTATAACTAACCTGGGAGGTGCAAGTCAGCAGGGCAATTAGGTTACTAAAGACTTAAAGGAGTCGCAGCACTCAACCCTGTTAGCTTGCAGACCAACCTATAATCTGTCTCTAAATCTGGTAAAAACAGAGGCTCGGTCACACACATCTGCAGAAGTATGCTAAGCTGCACCACCGCGCCAAGGTGCCTCTATGGGTGCAGTCCTAACTCTAATCTATGAGAGCCCCATTTGGGACATACAATGCAAGAGATAAAAAGGGAGCAGCTTACCTGAGGTTGCCCTAAACCTCATGTGCAAGCCATGGGGTGGAAGGGTCAAGACCTTCAAATCACCTGACTGTATTTTATCATCAGCTACTTAAAAAAAAAATTCTGGAACCAGCATATGTGAGATATATCTGTTGTCCAGCTCAAAATGGTATAGTATAAACTGAATGGAGGGATGAGACAGTAATTTGCCGGTGGCACGCAGATGCGCTGTGAGATTGGCAGGAAGGTGAGTTAAAGGGCATTCTGGGGGATTTCACAGAGCTAGGCATCCCAAATTAGAATGCCCCAACTAAAAACTAGGGGCAGTGGAATATTTTTCTGACTTCTGGCTAACTGGACCTGATCCCAGAGGTTGCTAGCTTTATCTGTGCTTGGCCCTGCCCCAGCAGGCTTCCAAGAAATTCCTTGTCCTGCACTTCTCCATTTTATCCCGGGAGACTTCTAGGATCTTTCCCTGTGTTTTAGGCCCAGGCTTGCCATGGAGGCTACTGGGATTTGGTCTTCTGCATTGTTTCTGGGTATGTTACAGTCTGGCAAGCTTCTTGGGGTCCCTGTTTCCAGTTAGTTCACTGCAACCTGAATTTGTCCTTCCGGTGCGGAGTCCCAAGTTCATCCTTCCAGTCCTGAGTCCTAAGTTCATCCTTCCAGTCCTGAGACCTAAGTTCATCCTTCCAGTCCTGAGTCCTAAGTGCATCCTTCCAGTCCTGAGTCCTAAGTGCATCCTTCCAGTCCTGAGTCCTAAGTTCATCCTTCCAGTTCTGAGTCCTAAGTGCATCCTTCCAGTCCTGAGTCCTAAGTTCATCCTTCCAGTCCTGAGTCCTAAGTTCATCCTTCCAGTTCTGAGTCCTAAGTGCATCCTTCCAGTCCTGAGTCCTAAGTGCATCCTTCCAGTCCTGAGTCCTAAGTTCATCCTTCCAGTTCTGAGTCCTAAGTTCATCCTTCCAGTTCTGAGTCCTAAGTTCATCCTTCCAGTCCTGAGTCCATCCTTCCAGTCCTGAGTCCTAAGTTCATCCTTCCAGTCCTGAGTCCTAAGTGCATCCTTCCAGTCCTGAGACCTAAGTTCATCCTTCCAGTCCCGAGACCTACATTCATCCTTCCAGTCCTGAGTCCACAGTTCATCAGTCCTGAGTTTCTTGGTTTAGTGCGACGTTGAGGTCTTGTTTTGTGGCTTTACCTACCTATCATTCAGTTGCATTGTTTTGTGTTTATATATCTGATGTAATGTCTGATGTTGTGTTTGTTAGTTAAGTCTTGTATTGGTACCCCAAGACTCCAGTGCACTCTGGTCCAATTGTTGCTTGCGTATGTCAAATAGACAATATGCAATTTTTTCCGGTGCCTGAAGAAAGGGATAGCTGTAGGTTTTGAGAACTCACATCATCAACATTAGACCTAATTGCACTGGAATTAGGTTTATTCACCAACTCTGTTTACTTTACATTTCATGTTTTTTTCAATTAACTTAAATGCATGGACATTAGAAAATCTATTACAGTGAACAGAATTCTTTCATAGCAGTATGCTCCATCCCTCTGTCTGGAGATACATTGTTTTGGCTATGTCGTTTGTTTAACAGCACTTAAAAGAAGTATGCAACGGAAGCAAAAATAAAAGCACATTCAAGTGCTTTGCAGAATAGGTAAATATACAATCGTCCGTTCATCGCCATCCTCAAGCAAAGCATGTCAGTCTCTTGGATGGGGGGGGGGGGGGGGGGGCGGTTTGATTTTGTTCCAGGGATCATTACGTCAGCACAGTACATTAGAAGACCATGCTCTGGGATGAGTGTGCTAATTAGCTCCACACATATACTCAATTTTAACTTACTTGAACCTTGCTCTCTTAGGGAAACTAGGTGCATTGTTTGGACACTGGTGGTCAGGAGGTCCATAATGCTTTTTCTGACTGCAGAAAGTAATTGTGATTACGTGACTGCTGATGGCCAATCACAGGGCCAGATTTCAGGGAAGTATAAGTTCTATCTTTGCATTGCATTGCAGTGCATTAGAGAAGCTTATAATGTGTTTGAATCCCCTTACATTATTTCCAAGTTTGTAAGATAAAATATCTTTTATTATCTATATTTTTCCACATTATATTTAGGGATGAGCAAATCGATCCGGACGACCCTGAATTCGTTCCGAATTTCAGGAAATATTCGTTTCTGAACGAATCCGAATTTTCCCGCGATTCGATCGATCGAAGTTTTCCTTTAAACTCCATTTATTTCAATTACAGCCATTGTAAAATGGGAAGGTCACATGCAGCCTATCAGCAGCCAGGAAGCCCGGTGACGTCACAGTGCTATATAAACGGCAGTTATCTTGCTTGTGCGCATTTCAGCGTTGTATTGCGGCCAGAACGGAGCTTGCTACAGACAGGGAGAGACTAACAGAGAGGCAGGGAGACCCACAGAGTGCCAGGGAGAGCCAGGGGAAGATAGGGAAAAATCGGGAAGGATCCAGGCAGGGACAGCAGAGAAAGTGACAGGGAAACTTTTTTTTTATTTTCATTTCACTTCATTTGCCAGATCAGTTTTAAATTGCTTTTGTTTGTGCTGTAAAAATTCCTGGCCACTGTGCATCCCATCTTGGCAGTGGCATATTTAACCCTATCTGTTACACACAAGCATTTCTTATAACTCGATTAGTTTAAATTTTTTTTGTGTCTGCTGTAAAAACCCCAGCCCACATGGGCATCCCATTTCAGCACATTTGAGCCTATCTGTTACACTAAAGCAGCTTTTAAAGGCTATTTCTCATAAATATATTGCAGTTTGAATTGTTTTTGTGTATGCTGTAAAAACACCAGGCCGCAGGGTATCCCAAACCTGCACATTTGACCCTATCTGTTACACTAAAGCAGCTTTTAAAGGCTATTTCTCATAAATGAATAAGTGAATACTGCGCTAAAAACGATTAACATATAATAATTAACTATTAAGTAATAATGATGTGATGTAGTAGTTATTAACTCCAGCTCCACGTGCTATACTTAAATCTCCACAGTAAGTATGTGCAAAAAACAAAATAAAACGGCACAGAGCTAATATGAACTAATTAAGGTCCTCTTTAAAGTCCTTCAAATATTTCTTCAAATTCCACCATGTGCATCCACAATCCACTCGTGCTCCACCACCACCGATTTGGTACTCTTACCACAAATAAATGGTGTAATCAGCAATTATAATGATCCCCAGAACGATCTCTCCAACGGGATCCACCTCTCAGGGTCCAGTTTCACAGAGGGTTAAACACGCTCAATTTTCAGACCAATATTGTTTCCACCTCTCTGTTTCACCTCATTTAAATTGGATCTCCCAATATGTTATGCAATCCCAGACCAAGATTTCCAAAATGACGTCATAAGGAAGAGAACAAAAGGACCATTGCGCAATATTGCAAAACTTTAAATGCACATTTATTCAGGCCAATAAAACACTCACATGATAAAAGATTAAAACGAGGACGAGGAATGTGACCTACGCATAGTGGCTGACTGGTGAGCGTAATGCTGATCTGGCCAGTGATTGGATGAGAGGGAGGAAGACTCATCCCCTCTTGTCCTGCCTTTTCTTTATTTAATCGCTGCTTGCCGTCGCGCTGAGCGACGAAACGCGTTGGGAGCCGGCGGCAACACATTTGGAATCTAGCAGCGTGAGTTGGCCCAGAGCCTTAATTGACATGCGAGTTTTAATCTTTTATCATGTGAGTGTTTTATTTGTGCATAAATGTGCATTTAAAGTTTTGCAATATTGCGCAATGGTCCTTTTGTTCTCTTCCTTATGACGTCATTTTGGAAATCTTGGTCTGGGATTGCATAACATATTGGGAGATCCAATTTAAATGAGGTGAAACAGAGAGGTGGAAACAATATTGGTCTGAAAATTGACCGTGTTTAACCCTCTGTGAAACTGGACCCTGAGAGGTGGATCCCGTTGGAGAGATCGTTCTGGGGATCATTATAATTGCTGACTACACCATTTATTTGTGGTAAGAGTACCAAATCGGTGGTGGTGGAGCACGAGTGGATTGTGGATGCACATGGTGGAATTTGAAGAAATATTTGAAGGACTTTAAAGAGGACCTTAATTAGTTCATATTAGCTCTGTGCCGTTTTATTTTGTTTATTTCTCATAAATATATTGCAGTTTGAATTGTTTTTGTGTGTGCTGTAAAAACACCAGGCCGCACGGTATCCCAAACCTGCACATTTGACCCTGTTACACTAAAGCAGCTTGTAAAGGCTATTTCTCATAAATATATTGCAGTTTGAATTGTTTTTGTGTGTGCTGTAAAAACACCAAGCCGCAGGGTATCCCAAACCTGCACATTTGACCCTGCTAGTTTGAATTGTTTCTGTGTCTGCTGTAAAAACCCCAGCCCACATGGGCATCCCAAACACTAGCATAAATATCTCAAGACTACCTGTCTAATAACTGCTTGCATTTTATAATTAATGTCACTTTTCCACAATCAAGGGAGGCCTCCTTTGTATGTGAGGAGGGGGCATCCCAAACACTAGCAGTAATATTTCAAGAGTACCTGTCTAATAACTGCTTGCATTTTATAATTAACGGCACTTTTCCACAATCAAGGAAGGCCTCCTCTGTATGTGAGGAGGGGGCATCCCAAACACTAGCAGTAATATTTCAAGAGTACCTGTTTATTAACTGGTTGCATTTTGTAAAGAAAGTCACTTTGTGAAATTGCCAGCAGCCATTGCCTTTAACCGGGGGGCATCCCAAATATGCTAGCATGTGTCTTTTAAGAGTGCTCACATTGGAGTTGGCAGCAGCAGCATTAGGAGCCCATATATTGCCTGAAAGACACACATATGAGCTGGCAGCAGCAGCATAGGGAGCCCATATATTGCCTGAAAGACACACCCAGGAGTTGGCAGCAGCATAGGGAGCCCATATATTGTCTGAAAGACACAACCAGGAGTTGGCAGCAGCATAGGGAGCCCATATATTGCCTGAAAGACACACCCTGGAGTTGGCAGCAGCATAAGGAGCTACCATGCATCAGCTACTACCATGGATCAGCCATTGTTGGCTGGAAATCCTGGTTGAACCATGCCTGATTTATCTTCACAAAGGTGAGTCTCTCCACATTATTTGTGGACAGACAAGTTCCCCTTGGCATGACTATGGCCCCCGCCGCACTAAACACCCGCTCAGATGGCACACTACTGGCCGGGCAGGACAGCTTTTCCAGGGCAAACTCTGCTAGTTGCGGCCACAAGTCAAGTTTGGCTGCCCAGAAGTCCAGCGAATCCTCAAGGTGTGTTGGCATGGTCATGTCAAGGTATGACACTACCTGCTGGTTCAGGTCCTGTTCCAGGTCTTCATGCTGCTCATGAGTAGACTCACTATGCGGGTGTAGAAAGCTACTCATTAGCGACTGAAGACTGAGGCTGCTGCTGATGGAGCTGCTGCTGCTTCACCTTCCACCCCCCCAGCAGCCATGGCAGTGGAAGGTGATCGCAGAGGCCCCCCCGAGTCAGACCTGCGAGAGTATGGACCATGGCGCAGATAGGCATCGGCCAACGGACTACGTAGAATGTCTTTGTAGTAGGTCAGTTTGTCCTCCCTCTCGGCGGGTTTAAAAAATGCCCTCATTTTGTGCCGGTTCAGTTCCAACATGGCTTGATCGACCATTCCTGTCTGTTGCCTGTACTGACCTCTGCTTTGTCTGACCATGAAGCTGCCTGCCCCTCTGGATACCCCCTGATCTCTGACCTCCTGGCTTGACCCTTTGGCTACTCCTGACTACGCACCTGTCTCATCCCTGTACTCTGACGCACCCTCCGGATTGACTACCTGTGAACGAGCTCGGATTCGGGATACCCTCATGGTTCATCGGCCTTCACTGTAAGCGGCCATCCTTTGCGCCTATTAAGACCTGGTGGCAACCGTGTCCGGTGAGGCGTACCTAGCGTCCCGGCAAACGGGGGCTTGACTATAAGCAGAAGCGACGGTAGAGATTGGGGGTTGCCTGCTTACAGAAGGCTGGTGTCCCGCTGGGCATCACAGTATGGACCATGGCGCAGATAGGCATCGCCCAACTGACTAGGTAGGATGTCTCTGTAGTAGGTCAGTTTGTCCTCCCTCTCAGTGGGTGTAAAAAATGCCCCCATTTTGTGCCGGAAGCGAGGGTCCAATAAGGTGGAGAGCCAGAAGTCATCCCGCTGACAAATGGAGACAATTCTGCGGTCACTACGCAAGCACGTGAGCATGCATCGTGCCATTTGTGCAAGTGACTCGGAGGGACTACCCATCTCCACTGCAAACTGCCACGGTGTGTCTGGGTCCTCTGTCTCACCTTCCTCACAACCCTCTAGCTCCTGTGGCCGCTCCTGCTCCTCCTCTCCTGTCAGATGACTAGATAAAATGGCCATTTTGTCAAACCTAAACTGTGCTTCGCTGTGCCCCACCCCCTCAGCCCCCATAGGCTTCATGTGGCTGTGAAATGTATGTGCCATGTCTCCAGTGCCCTGACCAGCCATGGTTTCCAACATGTGTTGTAGTACATGAAGCAGTGGAATCACATCGTTCATCTCATAGTCCTGGCGACTGACTAATAAAGTAGCTTCCTCAAAGGGCCTGAGCAAACGGCAGGTGTCACGTATGAGCTGCCACTGGTTTACATTGAAGTTACACAGGGGAGTCCCCCTATCCATTTGGATCATCAAGAAATCCGTGATGGCTTTTCTCTGTTCCTATAGTCGATCCTGCATATGGAGGGTGGAATTCCAACAAGTGGAAACATCGTAAATCAGACTATGATACCGTTCTGACGCTGAAGCTCAAGAAGGGTGTGCTTGGCGGTGTAAGAGTGGCTGAAGTGCATGCAAAGTTTCCTTCCCGTTGTTAGGATGTCTTGCAGATGGGGGGAAGACTTCAGAAAACGCTTGACAACTAGATTGAACACGTGTGCCATGGCAGGACGCATGGCTCAGGCTTCCTTGTCGCAGCGCAGACAAGATGTTCTTCCCAGTGTCAGTCACCATGGGTCCCATTTGCAGTTTTCGTGGAGTAAGCCATGATTTAATTTATTGAGTTCTCATCTTTAGCAGTTCCTCCCATGTGTGGCTCTGTGGCTCAAGGCAAACCATGTGAAGAACAGCGTGAAACCGCCGTGTCCTGCACACATGGTATCTTATTTGAACATATTCATAATAATAACATATAATAACATATAGCATAGCAACAATAACATCTAACATAATAACAGTAACATATAAAAATTTTTTTTCATATTTTGTATTTTTTAAAAACATATATATATATATATATATATATATATATATATATATATAAATATTTTTTTCCATTGTCTTTTATTAATATTTTGTGCATTTTTGTACCAATTTTTTTTTCATTTTTTTTTTTTTTTTTTTTTTGTATTTCGTTTTTTCTAAATATTTTTTTTTCCCAGTGCCCTTCCAGGCACTGGGAAAAAAAAATAAAAAAAAAAATATTTAGAAAAAACGAAATACAAAAAAAAAAAAAAAAAAAAAATGAAAAAAAAATTGGTACAAAAATGCACAAAATATTAATAAAAGACAATGGAAAAAAAAAAAAAAAAATATATATATATATATATATATATATATATATGTTTTTAAAAAATACAAAATATGAAAAAAAAATTTTTATATGTTACTGTTATTATGTTAGATGTTATTGTTGCTATGCTATATGTTATTATATGTTATTATTATGAATATGTTCAAATAAGATAAATGTTAACTATTAATATGTAATTGACAATTAGCCACTTTTTTCTGTGACACCATTGCTAAGTGCAAGTGCACTGTCACAGGCACAAAGGCCTAGGAGCGTGGAGGCCACAGCGGAGGGACCTGTCCAAGTTGCTGTTGTGGTTGTGCAGGAACCACATTCACCCAGTGGGCCTTAAAGGATATGTATTGTCCCTGACCGTAGTTACAGCTCCAGACGTAGGCACTGCTGTGAGCTTTGGTACACACTGACAGGCTAAAGGACTGGCCCACCTTCTGTTCAACAAAATTGTACAGGGCTGGTACTGCCTTCTTCGCAAAGAAATGACAGTATGGGACTCTCCACCTCGGTTCGGCACAAGCTATCAGTTCTCTGAAAGGTCCACCAACTCAAAAGGGAGGGACTGCAGCACCAGCAACTTATACAGGAGCACATTTAGCTTCTGCACGTTGGATGAGTGGGCACATACTGTTGTCTCTTGGACATGGCTTGGCCAATGGATTGCTGGCGGAATGACAGACTCGGATTAAGAGGAGGAGGAGCATCTGCAGCGACAGAGGATGGGTATGACACACAGGAGGTGGTGGAGCCTTGGCTGGCTGGAACAGAGAGCGGCGTGCCACTGGGTAATGCAGCAGGCTGGACCACCACTTTGGAGCCAACTCTCCCAGGCCACATTATGGTGACGCTGCAAATGTTGACGCAGGGCTGTGGGTCCAACATTGGGACCCTGGCCACACTTCACCTTCTGCCTACACATCTTTCATATAGCCATGTTAAACTCCTGTGGATGCTTGATGAAAAACTGCCACATGGCCTTGTAGCTGATTTTTCCTACCAACAGTTTGCACTAATTCACTGCTGCTGCCGCCGCCGCCAACTCCAGGGACCCTCTTCCACTACCTCCTGGGAAGATAGCCTGCCGCGCAAGTGGTCTACCCCGAGCACATTTGCCTCCAAACTTTCCCCTTCTGCCACCATGCTGGCCGCTAAATCTGTCACTCTCCATCACTCCAAGCCTTTAAAAGTGCCCTCAAAACCCACTGATGTCCTCCTCAGGTTCCTCAACAGTGTCTGCTTAAGAAGCCAAAACGCTTGCAACACCACCTCCCACGCCACTCTCCTCATCACTACTTGCCCGCCTAGTGGAAGAAGCGGCAAGTGTCTCCTCCACTTCTTGGCTGGGCAGTAGCTGCTGATTTTTCTGATTATCAGATCGTCCTCACTGAATAGTGGAGCTGAACCCTAAGCATAAGACATAACCGACAGATGACTGGGGTTGTCAGATGTCACTTGTGATGCAGTGGATGATCGTGTTAACCAATGGATGATGGCATATGTCAAGACACGACCGCTAGCTGGTCCCGGGAGATCAGTCCTCTCACTGAGACTCCTGCTGCCACTCCAGGGTGTGTCTTTCTGGCAATTTTGGGCTCCTGCTGCTACTGCTTGCAACTCCAGTGTGTCTTTAGGCCAATTTGTGGGCTCCTGCTGCCAACTCCAGTGTGTCTTTCAAGCAATGTTTGGGCTCCTGCTGCCAACTTCAGTGTGTCTTTCAAGCAATGTTTGGGCTCCTGCTGCTGCCAACTCCAGTGTGTCTTTCAAGCAATTTTGGGCTCCTGCTGCTTGCAACTCCAGGGTGTCATTCAGCCAATTTGTGGGCTCCTGCTGCCAACTCCAGTGTGTCTTTCAAGCAATGTTTGGGCTCCTGCTGCCAACTCCAGTGTCTCTTTCAAGCAATGTTTGGGCTCCTGCTGCCAACTCCAGTGTGTCTTTCAAGCAATGTTTGGGCTCCTGCTGCCAGCTCCAGTGTCTCTTTCAAGCAACGTTTGGGCTCCTGCTGCCAACTCCAGTGTGTCTTTCAAGCAATGTTTGGGCTCCTGCTGCCAACTCCAGTGTGTCTTTCAAGCAATGTTTGGGCTCCTGCTGCCAACTCCAGTGTGTCTTTCAAGCAATGTTTGGGCTCCTGCTGCCAACTTCAGTGTCTCTTTCAAGCAATGTTTGGACTCCTGCCGCTCCTGAACTCCAGGGTGTGTCTCTCAGTCATTTTTTGGGCTCCTGCTGCTGCCAACTCCAGTGTCTCTTTCAGCCAATGTTTGGGCCCTGCTGCTGCCAACTCCAGTGTGTCTTTAGGCCAATTTTGGGCTCCTGCTGCCAACTCCAGTGTCTCTTTCAGCCAATGTTTGGGCTCCTGCTGCTGCTGCTGACAATTCCAGTGTGAGTCTTCAGGCCAATTTTTGGGCTCCTGCTGCCAACTCCAGGATGTCTTTCAGCCAATATTTGGGCTCCTGCTGCTGCCAGCTCCAGGGTGTGTTTTTCAGGCAATATAGGGGTCCCTCATAGTGATGCCACCTTAACTCTCTGCAATTGTGCCACTCTGCGATTCTAATAGCGATGCCTCTGATCTGCATGTCATTATTATTTACAGTATTATTTCACTAACCCAGCACGCATCCTATGCGTGTTACAGCAAGGCAGAATGGTTTACAACCCTATTGAGGCTCTAGGAAGCTCAGAAATAGCAGTTTTTAATAGCGATTCGTCGCGAATAAATTCGGACCGAAGCGAAATTTGCAGGAAAATTCGGCGAATCAGCCGAATCTAATTTTTCAAAAGTTTGCTCATCTCTAATTATATTGTGTACAGAAAAGTCTACCAAAAACAGCTTCTTCCAAAATTTCCAAGCCTCTCAAAATTATTAAAAAAACCCCAACTACACACTTCTGGTGCTTCTAAGCTACATACCAGACAATAATTCAATGTGAGACACTCACTGTCTGGATGAACCAGAGGAAAAATACAATTCTGTGATTACTCACCCGTAGAATTGGTATTATGAGTATACAGTACGTCCTGCTCCAGATTAGATTACTTACACTTGGGTATTACTCCGCCAGATGGCGCTGGACTGCAGAGACATCGAAAACAGGCTTCTCCGGCCCCTCAAATACCAGGGACCTCCCACAAAATGGTGGAATTGAAAAGAAAAGCATTGAAAAGCAGTTAACGAGAAGCTGGGAGAATTAAACAGAACCAAACTGGTAACTATAACAACCATAACAATCACCATACAGGGGATCCAGGATAATGCAAAACCAAGGGTGGGGTGGAGCAGGACGTACTGTATACTCATAATACCAATTCTAAAGGTGAGTAATCATAGAATTGTATTATTCTTAGTATACAGTACGTCCTGCTCCAGATTAGACATCCAATAGCAGTGTCCATAAAGTAGAGTGGGATCCCCAAAGGTAACAGCAGACAGGTCATACCACTGCCGCCTGCAGAACCTTACGGCCAAAAGCAGCATCAGCTGAGGCCCTAACATCAACCTTGTAAAACTTTGAAAAGGTATGAACAGAAGACCAAGTAGCGGCCTTGCAAACTTTTTCAACAGAAGCCTGGTGCTGAAAAGCCCAAGAGGCACCAATAGCACGAGTAGAATGAGCAGTAAGGCGGAAGGGAGGATTCTTCCCCTTAGCAGAATAGGCCTGAATCCCAGCCTGATGGATCCATTTGCTGACTTGGCAGGAGCCAAACCCTTCCTAGGACCAGAAGGGACCACAAAAAGAGCATCAGTTTTTCTGAAAGGTGCAGTAGCAACCAGATAGTACTTCAGACACCTAACCACATCCAAAGAATGCAAAATTTTGGCCTCCTGCTGCTGCTGCCAACTCCAGTGTCTCTTTCAAGCAATGTTTGGGCTCCTGCTGCTCCTGATGCCAACTCCAGTGTGTCTCTCAAGCAATGTTTGGGCTCCTGCTGCTCCTGCTGCCAACTCCAGTGTCTCTTTCAAGCAATGTTTGGGCTCCTGCTGCCAACTCCAGTGTCTCTTTCAAGCAATGTTTGGGCTCCTGCTGCTCCGTCTGCCAACTCCAGTGTGTCTTTCAAGCAATGTTTGGGCTCCTGCTGCTCCTGATGCCAACTCCAGTGTCTCTTTCAAGCAATGTTTGGGCTCCTGCTGCTCCTGCTGCCAAATCCAGTGTCTCTTTCAAGCAATGTTTGGCCTCCTGCTGCTGCTGCTTGCAACTCCAGGGTGTCATTCAGCCAATTTTTGGCCTCCTGCTGCTGCTGCCAACTCCAGTGTCTCTTTCAAGCAATGTTTGGGCTCCTGCTGCCAACTCCAGTGTGTCTTTCAAGCAATGTTTGGGCTCCTGCTGCCAACTCCAGTGTCTCTTTCAAGCAATGTTTGGCCTCCTGCTGCTGCCAACTCCAGTGTGTCTTTCAAGCAATGTTTGGGCTCCTGCTGCCAACTCCAGTGTCTCTTTCAAGCAATGTTTGGCCTCCTTCTGCTGCTTGCAGCTCCAGGGTGTCATTCAGCCAATTTTTGGCCTCCTGCTGCTGCTGCTGCCAACTCCAGTGTCTCTTTCAAGCAATGTTTGGGCTCCTGCTGCTCCTGCTGCCAACTCCAGTGTCTCTTTCAAGCAATGTTTGGGCTCCTGCTGCCAACTCTAGTGTGTGTGATAGTAGACTTGGCAGGAGCCAAACCCTGAAGGGAGCACAAAAAGAGCATCAGTTTTTCTGAAAGGTGCAGTAGCAACCAGATAGTATTTCAGACACCTAACCACATCCAAAGAATGCAAGACCCTCTCCTTAGCATTACTAGGATTAGGGCACAAGGAAGGAAAAACAATGTCCTGATTCAAATGAAAGGCAGACACAACCTTAAGCAGAAAGTCTGGTTTGAAGCGAAACACCACCCTGGTGTCTCTCAAAGTAGGGGGGCTGGATGGAAAGCGCCGCCAACTCAGACACACACCTAACAGAGGTGATAGCCACCAAAAAGACAACCTTGAAAGTAAGAATGGTCAGGGCAGCATCCTGCACAGGTTCAAAGGGAGCACCCTGCAAGGCTGACAGGACCAAGTTCAAATCCCAAACAGGCAACATGGGCTTACGTGGGGGACGCACATGAGTAACCCCCTGGAAAAAAGTCCTGATCAGAGAATGCTGGCCAAAGGACTTCTGGAAGAAAACAGCCAGGGCAAAAACATGACCCTTCTGAGTACTGAGTTGGAGCCCCATCTCCAACCCATGCTGCAGGAACTCCAGGATCCTGGGGATAGAGAACACACGACAGGGAAGAGACCTAGACTCACACCAGTCAATGTAGGCACACCAAACCCTATAGTAAATGGAAGAAGAAGACTTCTTCCTAGCCTTTATCACGGTATCAACAACAGTGGTAGAAGCCCCTTCTCCATCAAGATGGAGGTTTCAGCAGCCAAGCCGTCAAAGCCAGAGTTTGTAAATTGGGATGGCGTAAGTGACCCTGAGTGAGCAGGTCTGGCACCATGGGCAGAGCGAACTGATCTACTGCCAGCTGCCCCATGTCTGCGAACCACACTCTTCTTGGCCACCTGGGGGCCACCAGTATTGCTGGCACCCCCTCCAGAGCTATCTTGCGTAGAACCCTGCTCAACAGGGGGAATGGAGGAAAGACATACAGGAGCTGAAAGTCCTGCCATGACATTGCTAGAGCATCCGCGGCCAATGGATTGCTGGCGGAATGACAGACTCGGATTAAGAGGAGGAGGAGCATCTGCAGCGACAGAGGATGGGTATGATACACAGGAGGTGGTGGAGCCTTGGCTGGCTGGAACAGAGAGCGGCGTGCCATTGGTTTACAACCCTATTGAGGCTCTAGGAAGCTCAGAAATAGCAGTTTTTAATAGCGATTTGTCGCGAATAAATTCGGACCGAATCGAAATTTGCCGGAAAATTCGGCGAATCAGCCGAATCGAATTTTTCAAAAGTTCGCTCATCTCTAATTATATTGCGTACAGAAAAGTCTACCAAAAACAGCTTCTTCCAAAATTTCCAAGCCTCTCAAAATTATTAAAAAAACACCCAACTACACACTTCTGGTGCTTCTAAGCTACATACCAGACAATAATTCAATGTGAGACACTCACTGTCACAAAATGGTGGAATTGAAAAGAAAAGCATTGAAAAGCAGTTAACGAGAAGCCGGGAGAATTAAACAGAACCAAACTGGTAACTATAACAACCATAACAATCACCATACAGGGGATCCAGGATAATGCAAAACCAAGGGTGGGGTGGAGCAGGACGTACTGTATACTCATAATACCAATTCTAAAGGTGAGTAATCATAGAATTGTATCATTCTTAGTATACAGTACGTCCTGCTCCAGATTAGACATCCAATAACAGTGTCCATAAAGTAGGGTGGGATCCCCAAAGGTAACAGCAGACAGGTCATACCACTGCCGCCTGCAGAACCTTACGGCCAAAAGCAGCATCAGCTGAGGCCCTAACATCAACCTTGTAAAACTTTGAAAAGGTATGAACAGAAGACCAAGTAGCGGCCTTGCAAACTTTTTCAACAGAAGCCTGGTGCTGAAAAGCCCAAGAGGCACCAATAGCACGAGTAGAATGAGCAGTAAAGCGGAAGGGAGGATTCTTCCCCTTAGCAGAATAGGCCTGAATCCCAGCCTGATGGATCCATTTGCTGATAGTAGACTTGGCAGGAGCCAAACCCTTCCTAGGACCAGAAGGGACCACAAAAAGAGCATCAGTTTTTCTGAAAGGTGCAGTAGCAACCAGATAGTACTTCAGACACCTAACCACATCCAAAGAATGCAAAATTTTGGCCCCCTGCTGCTGCCAACTCCAGTGTCTCTTTCAAGCAATGTTTGGGCTCCTGCTGCTCCTGATGCCAACTCCAGTGTGTCTTTCAAGCAATGTTTGGGCTCCTGCTGCTCCTGCTTCCAACTCCAGTGTCTCTTTCAAGCAATGTTTGGGCTCCTGCTGCCAACTCCAGTGTCTCTTTCAAGCAATGTTTGGGCTCCTGATGCCAACTCCAGTGTGTCTTTCAAGCAATGTTTGGGCTCCTGCTGCTCCTGCTTCCAACTCCAGTGTCTCTTTCAAGCAATGTTTGGGCTCCTGCTGCCAACTCCAGTGTCTCTTTCAAGCAATGTTTGGGCTCCTGCTGCTCCTGATGCCAACTCCAGTGTCTCTTTCAAGCAATGTTTGGGCTCCTGCTACTCCTGCTGCCAAATCCAGTGTCTCTTTCAAGCAATGTTTGGCCTCCTGCTGCTGCTGCTTGCCACTCCAGGGTGTCATTCAGCCAATTTTTGGCCTCCTGCTGCTGTTGCCAACTCCAGTGTGTCTTTCAAGCAATGTTTGGGCTCCTGCTACTCCTGCTGCCAACTCCAGTGTCTCTTTCAAGCAATGTTTGGGCTCCTGCTGCTGCCAACTCCAGTGTGTCTTTCAAGCAATGTTTGGGCTCCTGCTGCCAACTCCAGTGTCTCTTTCAAGCAATGTTTGGCCTCCTGCTGCTGCTTGCAGCTCCAGGGTGTCATTCAGCCAATTTTTGGCCTCCTGCTGCTGCTGCTGCCAACTCCAGTGTCTCTTTCAAGCAATGTTTGGGCTCCTGCTGCTCCTGCTGCCAACTCTAGTGTGTGTGATAGTAGACTTGGCAGGAGCCAAACCCTGAAGGGAGCACAAAAAGAGCATCAGTTTTTCTGAAAGGTGCAGTAGCAACCAGATAGTATTTCAGACACCTAACCACATCCAAAGAATGCAAGACCCTCTCCTTAGCATTACTAGGATTAGGGCACAAGGAAGGAAAAACAATGTCCTGATTCAAATGAAAGGCAGACACAACCTTAGGCAGAAAGTCTGGTTTGAAGCGAAACACCACCCTGGTGTCTCTCAAAGTAGGGGGGCTGGATGGAAAGCGCCGCCAACTCAGACACACGCCTAAAGTCCTGATCAGAGAATGCTGGGCAAAGGACTTCTGGAAGAAAACAGCCAGGGCAAAAACATGACCCTTCTGAGTACTGAATTGGAGCCCCATCTCCAACCCATGCTGCAGGAACTCCAGGATCCTGGGGATAGAGAACACACGACAGGGAAGAGACCTAGACTCACACCAGTCAATGTAGGCACACCAAACCCTATACTAAATGGAATAAGAAGACTTCTTCCTAGCCTTTATCACGGTATCAACAACAGAGGTAGAAGCCCCTTCTCCATCAAGATGGAGGTTTCAGCAGCCAAGCCGTCAAAGCCAGAGTTTGTAAATTGGGATGGCGTAAGTGACCCTGAGTGAGCAGGTCTGGCACCCTGGGCAGAGCGAACTGATCTACTGCCAGCTGCCCCATGTCTGCGAACCACACTCTTCTTGGCCACCTGGGGGCCACCAGTATTGCTGGCACCCCCTCCAGAGCTATCTTGCGTAGAACCCTGCCCAACAGGGGGAATGGAGGAAAGACATACAGGAGCTGAAAGTCCTGCCATGACATTGCTAGAGCATCCGTGGCCAAGGGCAGAGGATCCCGGGACAGGGAGACAAAGGCTGGGAGCTTGTGATTGTGACGAGATGCAAACAGATCCACATCTAGTTGGCCCAAATGGTGACACAGAGATTGAAACACCCTGTTGCAGAGGGACCATTCTGCCAGGCGAGAGGCCCCCCTGCTCAGAGAGTCTGCCTGCAGATTCTACAACCCCGGGATGTACACAGCTGATATGCAGGGAACATTGGCCTCTGCCCAGGCCAGGATCAGAGACACTTCCTGGAGGGCCCTCTTGCTCCAGGTCCCTCCCTGATGATTGATGTAGGCAACTGCCGTCTGGTTGTCCGAGCGTACCTGAACAGGCAGGCCCCGAAGGTGATGAGTCAACTGAGTCAGAACCAACCTGATCGCCCGCAGTTTGAGAATGTTGTTAGGTGTGTGGGCCTCCTGAGGGCCCAACCTCCCTTGGAACTGCAGGGACTTCCAGAAACCACCCCAACCTGTCAGACTGGCATCCGTGGTGACCGTCTCCCAGGAGGGTGCCAGAAAGGATCTGCTCCCCAACAGGTGCCTGGAGTCCAGCCACCACGAGAGGGACTGCATGGCCAGGGGGGAAAGTACAAAGACCTGGTCCAGGGACGCAGGATCCTTGTCCCATATCGACAAGAGGTGGAGTTGCAGAGGCCTCAAATGGAACTGAGCATAAGGGACCGCCTCGAAGACTTGGGGTGGTTGATCACCCAGCCAAATTACTCCAGAGTGGACACTACCAGCTGAGTATCCAACTCTGCCTGATGTAGGGACTGGGAAGTGATGAGAATGTCGTCCAGGTAGGGCAGCACGTGGATGCCCTGAGACCTGAGCAGAGACATCACTCCTGCCAGCACCTTGGTGAACACCCTGGGAGCTGAAGTGAGACCAAAGGGCAATGCCACAAATTGGTAGTGCTGATGCTCCAGAGCGAACCGAGGAACCTTTGATAACCTGGAAACACAGGAATATGAAGGTAAGCATCTTTGATGTCCACAGACGTCATGAAGTCCCCTGGACGCAGGAAACTGATGGCAGAGCGCAGAGTTTCCATGCGAAAGCGCCTTGTCGAGGAGCTTCAAGTCCAGGATGGGCCTGACTGACCCATCTTTTTTGGGCACGGTGAAGGGTTGGAATAGAAGCCCTTGCCCCTTTCTCACAAAGGGACCTGGCAGAAGGGACCAGCTCCAGAAGGCTTTGCACCGCCTGCACTAGCGCCTGAGCTGACACAGGGTCCTGAGAAATCCGGGATCTGATGAATCTTGGGGGGGGGCCAGGCAGCAAACTCTATCTTGTAACCGGAGGACACTACCTCCTGAATCCACCGGTCTGAGACATGAAGCCTCCAGATGTGAGCAAAGTGCTGAAGCCGCCCCCCCACCCGGATGGGTGAGGGCGCCCCTTCATGCCTGAGGGGGCTTGGGAGAGGACTTAAGCTTGGAGCCCCAGGAGGAGCCAGGGCGTCCACGTCCTCTGCCCCTACCCCAGAAGTCTCCTCGGGCCCTAGTAAGGGAAACCCCCCTCCCTTGTCTAGCACCACGGTAGGGGGAGGAAAAGGAGCTTTGACCCCGAAAGGGCCGAGACTGCCGCCTGCGCTGGGGTAACCTGCCTCCCTTAGCAAACAGGTCCAGGCGGTCCCCAAGCAGGCATAGTCCTTTGAAGGGAAAACCAGTGAGGGCTTTCTTGGCAGCGTTGTCAGCAGCCCACTGGCGCAGCCAAACCGAGCGGCGTATAGCCACCACAAGGGCAGAGGTTCTGCCACACATTCTAATGGTATCATCCAAGGCAGAGAGGACATAAGTCACAAAAACATCACAACGAGAGAGTGCATTAAACTCCTCACTAGACACATCATCAGGGGCACCATCAAGGATACTTCTGAGCAGGGTCCTGATAGCCACGGCCGTAATGGCAGAGGCACAGATCGGGCACAGTGCCATTCCCACACATGCAAAGGCATGGGACGCCAGCTGATCAATGAGCCGATCCTCAGCATCCCGCAGCGTAGTAGAGTCAGGGGAGTGCATGACAGAGGTGTAAGATAACCCTAGGACCGGGGCATCCACTTCAGGAGGGGATGACCAACGCTTCACCACATCAGCAGGAAAGGGATACCTCTTATCCCAACTCCTAGGTACACCGGGAAGCCTGCTGGGGAGCTCCCATTCCTTGAGCACAAGATTATTAAAATGGGCTTGCTCAGGAAATTCCAAACGTGGCTTAGCAGTATGAAACAATTCCCCCTGTTGCCTGGGAGCCGCAACCGGGGGAAGGATAGACAGAACCTCAAAAATCTGAGCCAGCAGCCTATCAGTATCATCTGGGGCCCAGGGGTCAAAACCAGAATCGTCATGACCCCTGGGCCTCTCATCAGATGACTCTGATTCAGAGAATAACTCCCCTTCTTCCAAAGGGGTATAGCCAGACAGTTCCAAAAACTCATCAGCTTCCATAGGGAAAAGAGTGACATCAGGCGTTAAGTGCCGCTTTTTTTGCAGAGGCCTTACGCGCCAAAGTATTAGCAAGCAACTTCTCAACACTAGCCAATCTGGGAGACACATCAGGCTGAGAATCCCCACTAGTATGCAGCTCAATGGGAGTGAGATTTAAGCTTGGGGGAGTAGGTGAAGTCATACGAGGTGCAGGCCCAGCCACTGGTAAACCAGGCTGCAGCGCAAGCACCTGCTGGGCACAAGGTACACAGACCCGCACATTGTCAGCACTAGTAGGGGACATCCCACAAGCTACACACAGCCGGGCTTGTCCCGAAGGAACCCCAAGCACATTATCCTGAGACGCCTTCATATGGTGATTATAACAGCACAATAGGCCGATAGGGACTGACGCTATAAAAGCAACCCGGGATGCCCCAATAGCCCGCTAGGGAAGTGGGAGTAAATTACACACTAGGTCTCACAAGTTAAATAATAACTAAATAGAGGGAGTAGGGCCGGGAGAAGCCAATAGGGTTCGGCCCGTCTGAAAGACATAAGCAAAGGGAAACCGTAAGTGACATGTGAATGACAAATGGTAAATAAAACCGCCCGCGAGGGCACTCACGGACCGTGGTAGGTAGATGCCAGTCGCGCAGCAGCTGGATCCAAGAGAAAATGGCGCCGGGTATACCTCGAGGGGCGGGCCGCGGGGACAGTGACGCGGAACGCGCCAACCGCTGGCCCTGCCCCTCCCGAAGAGCCGTACACGTGACAAGCAGCCAATAACGGCGCACCAGCGCCTGAGGTACGCCACCACCAAGCGCGGAACACAGTGGAAGTGTGCGCGGCAGCGGCAAATTTAAACAGGCAACCAGTGCAACCAAGTCACGACCAAAAATACATAATACATTGAAGCACCAAAGCAATTCACATACAAACACATGCACAAGGGAGTGCGAGGGAGGACAGCAGCCACTTAACAGGACCCACCGATAGACAGGGGCAAGGGGCAATAGGGCGGGAGGGGCATCCCATAGAGGCTCACCATATGCCTATACCGCCTACCCTTTGGTGGGGGATTGCAGTGGAGCAGCGCTCCTAAGCACCTGACAGCGGTGCTGCCTACCATCACCCGACCAGCGCAGCCAAGGCTGGGAGGCACATTAATAATGGAACGGGTGGGAATAGTCCTAAAGGGCCGCAGGCTAATAGCCCCACTCACCTGCGAGAAGAGAGAGCCATCTTCTTGTCCTTCGCAGCCCAGACTGCAGAGAAGATCTGGGGATTTTGTGGGAGGTCCCTGGTATTTGAGGGGCTGGGAGGAGCCTGTTTTCGATGTCTCTGCAGTCCAGCGCCATCTGGCGGAGTAATATCCAAGTGTAAGTAATCTAATCTGGAGCAGGACGTACTATATACTAAGAATAAATGAAACAAAAATGAAGTTTCAGATTTGTTGTTGAGCACCTGAAGTATTCCAAGGTATATTTCCAATATAGCCAGTGGACTGTGCTCACACTGCAACTTGAAAGACTGTGGGAGGACAAGTGCTGCAGACTGCAAAAAGTTCTACTGGCAATTAAACCTTAATAGACACTTAAACCAGTCTAAACCCAAAAAATCCATAGGATTACAATCATCAAAAGGTTTTTTTGACTCTCAAAACTCGAAGCATTGAAATGAAGGGTTTTTAAGCAAATCACCATCCTGATTGGAAGCTTAAACATATGTCTAGATTATTTTGGATAATTCATACATGGCCAACACAAGATGTTTTCCCATTGATCCAACTTAGCAGTTCATTGCCTCCTGTAAAGAAGTTTGATATTTTCCACACCTGGAATGTAGTAGATTCTAATACTGTGACGATACGCTCTATCTTCTAACCTATTGCACATTTATAAATTAATAAGCATAGGATATATAATGTAAAATGTGAACTACTATTTCAGACATGTTATTTTGCACATTTTCTGAAATTTCTTTAATGCTGGTAACAATGACAATGTTTTGGCTGGATTTATTTTATTTTGAAAAAATTATTTTCAATCATTTGGCCTAGATTCACAAATTTTCCTTAAAATATCTGTGGAAAATAAGGGAAATTCCATGCTTTCAAAACAAGACACAAGATAAAATAAGGAGTGATTCAAAGAAAACACTTAACCCTTTCACGGCCAGCCTACCTGCAGCATTTGCCACTCCCTGTTGCCAGACGATGTTTCACTATTTTGCGCTACACATGTTCAACTGTCATTTTTGAAAGGATTTCCAGGGATTGTTTGTATTTTTTAGGTGTATTCTCAATATTTTTGGGTGAAATATGTGAAAAAAAATTAAAAAGAATTATTTTTTTTACAATTTGTAGTGTTTTTTTGTAATAAAAAATGTAAGTTTGTCAATAAAATCTTATTGCGTGTGAAATCCCAATTTCTCCCGGTTACAGCGATACCACATATGTATAGGTAGACACCCTTTCTTGCCCAGGAGACTCCCCCAAACTGAAATAGCGCTTTAGGGGATTTTCAGAAAAAATACAACTGTGATATGCGCTATGCGCACCTTGCAGTTTTACCAGAAAAACAACCCTTTACATTTGAAATACCCCCAACAAACTATATATTCTCTGGAAGTACACACCTCAAGCTTTCTAGGTGTACCAGGCATGTTGATGTGCCCATAGTTTTCTGGAAGTAATTTCTCAATGTATTCTTTGGTTGCAAAGAGTTTTCTAAAAATTATTTTTCTTAAAAAAACTATATACAAACAAGAAAAAACAAGTTTAATCTGAAAAAGCAACATCTCCCGAACAGAACGATACCCAACATGCATAGGTTCTGTCAAGGGAACAGTTGCCAAACACCCCAAAGTAAAGCATGTGCGTAACGGTAATTTTACTTGAAAATTTCAGTTCTGCAGACAAAGTGCGCACCTTGCGATTTTTCAACCAAAACAACCCTTTACATTTGGAATATCCCCCATAAACCATATATTCACTGAAAGTACACATGTTAAGCTTTCTAAGCGTACCCAGCTTGTTGTAGTGGGCTCATCTTTCTGGAATTAATTCCTCAAAGAATTCTTTGGTTGCGCAGGGTTTCCCTAAAAAATGTATAAAAAAGCTGAATAAAAAACACCTTTTCCTAAAATATAAATATGCAAACCAGAAAAAACAAGCTAAGTCTGAAAGCGCAAGGTCCCCCGAACAGAACAATACCCAACATGCATAGGTACTATTAACCCTTTTAATTGCCAGCCTACTTGAGATTTTGTCACCCTCTGTTGACAGGTAATTTTTCCCCATTTTGCGCCATTTTTGCGCCATTTTTACTGTAATTTTAGGCTTTAAAGTGGACCAACACCGAGAGGTGATCGGCCCGGAAATCTATAAGATTCCCGGGCCGATCACCTCCCACCCCGCGGGACATCCGAGATCGGGATGTCCCGCGGGGTGAAACCCCCCCAGACACCCCAAATCGCTTACCTGTTCTTCCCGCCTCCCTCGCGCCCCTGTAGGCGTGCTCGCGCCCGCGCCGGCCGTCTGCGAATGGCCGGCGGGGGCGCGCGCGCGCCGAAAGTGACGCGAGGGAGGCGGCGGCGGCGGCAGCCGCTTGGACGTTCCTGATCCCCGCCTGGACGTTGGCGGGGATTGGACCGTCCAGTCACGTGGGAGCGGGGACAGGTAAGATTTTGGGGCTTTCTGGGGGGTTTCACACAGCGATCGGGGTGCCCCGCTGAAGTGGACCAAAACCCAGGATAGTCAAAATCCTGGGTGTTGGTCCACTTTAACATGAAATGTCTTGTTTGTAAATTTTATTTTGTTTTTTACAATATTATTAAGTAAAAAATAAATAAATAAATAAAAACATTTTTAGAAAATTGACTCCTTTATTTTAAATAAAAAATGTATTTTATTAAGGAAAAGCATATTGCATGTGAAAGCCCCATTTCTACCGATTAGAACGGTACCACATATTTATCGGTAGCCCCCCGTTCCTGCCCAGGAGACCCCCCTAACTGAAATAAGCAATCTATAACATTTACAAATAAAATACAACTACCATCCACACTACAAAGGGTTAAATCGAGAAAAAAAAATGACATAGGGTCCCCCCTCCCTGGGGAGGGGACCCCATTTTTTGGCGGGATTTTTAAGGGTTAAAAACCCTTAAAAATCCCCCCAAAACATTGACATGGGGTCCCCCTTACCCAAGGTAACCAGCCCGGGACCAGCTATGCAGGGCTTGTGGAAACAGGGCACAGGGGCCAGATTTTGTGGCCCCTGGCCCTGCAGGCTACAAGCCCGCATAGCCCGTGGGCCCGGGCTCTTCTGCCCCCCCTGGGCTTTGGGGAGGCAGGTAATGGGGGTGCCAGGGGTTAATGGTAAGTCACCCGCTAGTCACAGGTGACTTGCCACCTCCCCCAGCCTTGTGAACTGGTATAGGGGTCATGGACCCCTTACCAGTTCACAATGGGTTAAATGTAAAAAAAACACACACACGCAAAAAGAAAAAAATATTTTATTATTTATTTATTTTTTTAATACTTACCTCCCATCCATCCTGGAGCACTGTGTCCCTCGGCGATCACTGGCTTCTGCTCACCTGCTGGAAGCCTTTTATAGCTGCTGGATGACAGAACACAAAGGGTTAATTAAAAAAAAATGACATAGGGTTCCCCTTCCCGGGGGGGGGGGACCCCATTTTTTTTTGGATTTTTAAGGGTTAAAAACCCTTAAAAATCTAAAAAAAAAATGACGTGGGGTCCCCCTTACCCAAAGTAACCAGCCCGGGACCAGCTATGGGGGCTTGTAGGCACAGAGTGGGGGAGCCAGCTTTTGTGGCCCCCCCACCCTGCAGCCTACGAGCCCACATAGCCTATGTGGGCCCGGGCTCTTCTGCCCCCCCCTGGCCTTTGGGGAGGCAGGTAATGGGGGGCTGGGGGTTAATGGCAAGTCACCCGCTAGCCCGCAGGTGACTTGCCAGACCCAGAGCCTTGTGAGCTGGTACAGGGGTCTCATGGACCCCTTACCAGCTCACAAAGGGTTAACTGTTAAAAAAAAACACCACACGTTAATAAAAAGTATTTTATTAAAAAAAAAAAAAAAAATTTTTTACTGTACTTACCTCCGATTGTAAGCTCCTTTGTCCCGCGCCGCTCTGATGACAGATGCCGGTGATCGGCATCCAGAGAAGGGGGAGGCAGGAGATCAGAGGATCTCCTGTCACCTCCTTCCAGGGCACCGATCACCGGCATCTGAGAAGCTGAGAAGGCTGAAGCCGGTGATCGATCGGGGCCGGGATGACGTCATAAGCCCCGCCCCAAGGGGGCTTAGCGGCAAGATGGCGGCCGCCATCGAGGATGAAAGGGGAGAGAGCCTCCCGGGCTCTCTCCTGAAGATCGGTAAGTCCTGGGGGGGGATCGGAGGCCCCCCAGGTGAAGAGGAGGGACAACGGGAGCCAGCGCACATGCAGGTAAGTGAATGTCATTTTTTTTTTTTACAGTTAGCAGCTCCTGCTGCCAAAGCGGGGGGGGGGGCGGCCTATTCCGGGGGCTCTCCTGGAGCCATCCGAGCCCCCACGAGGGATCGGATGGCACCAAATTAAAGAGGAGACCCGGCCGGATCCAACAAGGGGTCAGGTGAGTATTTCTTATTTTTATTTTTTAAACTAGCAGCGGGGAAATCAAGCACATAACACCTACGGGCTTGGCACTTAAGGCCCAGCCAAGCCAGCACGTAGGTGTTACGGGCTTGGCAACAAAAGGGTTAAAAACATTCACTTCAGGCAGCTAAAAAGATCCACTGCCTGTAAAACTCTTGAGACTTTAATTCAAAAAGCAAATAAATTAAATTGGCAGTGGGGATGGGCTCTTAGGCAAATCATGCAAGCCCAAATCCCCTTAAAAAATTGTGCCCACCTGTTCCTTGTCCGCCCCTTCTGTCCTCTCCTTCCTCCTTTCAGGTAGGTGCCGGCATGTTTTTAACTTCAATCTCCCCCTGTGGCGCAGACAAGCTTGCACAAGTGGCGTATCGCTTTTTGCAGCACATCACGCTCAACCCTGCAGCTATAATCCCACTACTGCACATGCACGAGTTGGCTCACAGTGCCGCATTTATGAATGATCCTGTCAACACGTACACGCCATGAGAGGCTCATTCAATCAATCGCTGCACAGCGAGGCAGCTCACACATGTACAGTAGTGGGACTATCACTGTGGAGACCAGCATGATGCGCTGAAAACAAGTGATACTGCGCAGGTTTGTCTGGGAGGGAGGTAGGCAAGTGGCTCTTGCTCCCTGGCGGTTTTGTCACACAGAGGGGCACCCCAAAGGGGGACAGACTAAAACCTGTGAACCTGAAAATCCCAGGTTTTGGTCCTTTTTAAAGTTATGCTAAAGGTAAGCCCAATTGTTGTCCCATTGTCTCGGCCTCCATGTTGCACTGTACTAAACCTCAATCTGTTTTCATAAAGACCCTGTAGTTCCTAAGATATCTTTACAAGTATTAGAGCATTGGAGATGCATAGAAAAAATTAGGAGGAAAGGGAGGTGTGGCAACAGCGGTGTGATGTAAGCACAATGTGATAAGTGTGAGAGGAGAGAGGAGGATGGGGCTTCAGAGCTGCAGAGAGAGGCAGCTAATCAGGATGTCTGGGCAGGTAGTGGGGAGTGTTTCTGTTCTTGGTCCACTGAAGGTTGAATGGGGTGGGGACTGAAAACTGAATGAGGAAGTGATTTTCCAAATTAGGGAGACGGACAGAAGAGGAAGCACAATGCTCAAGCCACAAGGTAAGCTACCGAAGAAATGTTTACAAAGTAAAGTACAAATATATTTTTTACAACTCAAGATAAGCCTTTTCCTTCTACCCCTACCCCTTGGCTCAGCTCCAATTCTGACTGAAAGAGGAAAAGTCAATCCTCCTCAAACAGAAGAGGAAAAAAGGAGAGAGACAAATAAGTTGCAATAAAATAAAGCAATAGCATGGGAGAGACCCAGGTACAAGGACGTTTTGCATTGGTGCACTGGAAGATACCCTGTCCAACAGAATGATACCCCCCAAGATAAAATGTTGGGCTCCTCACCCTCCTCGCTGTTTCGTCAGGCGCGGATGTGCCACTGGGTTTCCGTTGCTGTCTGTGCCTGGTCGCGGGCATGCACACTTCGGAGCTTGCACACTACCAGGCTCTTCATCCTCCTCACTGCCTACTCGCAGCCGCGGTTGCGAATGCCCGAGATGTAGAGTGTAAGCTCTTGGGCTTACATTTACTTCTGTTCTTTCTGTGGCCTGGAAGGGATGTCACTCCTTCGTCCCACCCCGCTCTGACAGCCCTATTTAAAAGGAAAGCTTGCCTGTATTTATTGCTGTGTTTTCAGCTAAGTTCCCAGATCTTATTTTTTCCTGCGATTCCTGACTGATTTCTCGGATTGACCTGGCTTCACTCTCGGATTGGCTCTTGGATAGATTATTTGCTTTGAACTCGGATTGTTTACTGGACTTTGCTTCTTGCCGCCATCCCATGATTTTGGAATTGTTGACTGGATTCTGCTTCTTGCCGCCAGCCCCGATCTCAGATTTGTTATTGGACTTCTCCTCTTGCTGCCAGCCCCTGAATTCAGATTGTTTTTTGGACATTGCAAGTTTCGCTATGCCCCACACTTTTCCATCCTTTCCATGTACAGATGCCGGGAGCTGACACAAAATATACTGTATGCCAGCCAATGGACCCATCCACCTCTAAAAAATCAATCTGAAGATGAGCAGGTGACACCCTCATCCCAAACAGGTAAAACTTGGTGCTCCATCATCTTCCCATGAAGATGCTCCATCTGCACACCCCATAGTATTGTTTCTAATCGCAGACATCATTTTTGTAGCAAGGGATTTATTTTATTCTTGAGTTTCTGATAATTAAGATTTGTAATGCTTGTCTTGCTGCTGTAAATAGACATGTAAACAGACATGGTGAGTTTTTGTTACAACCTACAACTGGTTTATTTTTGGGGAGGGGGGTTCCCATGGATTCTAGAATACCCTACAACCTTAAAGATCAGCTGCCATGTTTGGGTGCAGAAACCTTTCCAAGGGACATCATCATTTCAGCCAATCAACTCCAACTTAAGGATTCCAAAAGGATGAGGCCAGACCCATCATATAGGTCGTATAGCCAGGACTTACACATGTGAATTAAAATAATTCATGCTTTTTATTGTCACCTACATCTATGACCTTGCCTAATAGTCACTTTTATATTGTAGTGTTCCCCTAATTAGACACATTTATTTTTACATGCTTCAGCTCATTTATAAATACCTTATAATATAAGCGTTTTTTTATTGCCTCTATGTAAACCCTAATCTAATTGTAACAACAGAGTTAGATTGCATTTAGAAAGAGAAAAAAATGAAATATTTCCTGAGTGTTAATATGCATTTCAAATTCAATTATCATACCTATTATTTCACCAGTAAAGTGAATACAATAATGTCCAAAGTGTTGGTTAACCAATGTCAATTACTCTACTTATCCAGTAATTGACTGCTGTAATATGAGAGACTAGAAATGTTCTCTGCACAAAAGAGAACTTGATGGGCATAATATTTGTCATGTAGATTTGGTTAACACTGTAAATGTATTAGATTTCATTGCATTATGCACAACGATAATACATAATTAGTTATACACCTGCTGAATGGGCCATGATTATTGTTGCTTCCTCATCATTTAGCACAAACAGACCCATTTTATTGGCATCAATTACTTGCTAAGTGTCTTACAGTTAATATTTCTTTAACTTTTGAACTGCCAATTCCGGCTTCACAAAGAAAATCTGTATTATTATAACAACAGTGGTGGCACATATTGTCATATTGGGGTAAAAAATGTCATGTAATAGTCATCTGCAGAAAAAACTTTCACAAAGTAATCTCACCTGCAGATTTGGATGTCAACCCTAAGCCAACTCTGTTAAAGCAGACCAACACCTGCGTGGCATGGGTGTTGGTCCCTGCCACTATAAGATAGGCTGGGGGGCATCCAGAATGCTGGAGCCCCCTGTATATAACCCCCCAGAATGCCAGTAAATCTTACCTTATCCTCGTTCCTGTGCCAGGAATTCAGCACAGTGATTGGCAGTCCGCCGCACACGTGGGTAGCCAGTGCTGCCATAGTTTCACCCACCGGCATGTGCTGCCCATGAGCGCTTGCGGCCAATCACTGCAATGGATTCCCAATGGAGGAGCAAGGTTAAGGTGAGATTTACAGGCGTTCTGGGGGATCAAGCATTCTGTGTGCCCCCCCAGCCTATCGTATAAGGGCGAGGACCAAAACCCATAAGTAACGTGCCCCCTCATTTGCCCTTCCCCAATCCCGATTGGGTGTGAAGCCATTCTTCTTCAAGCCCCTGTCCAGACACATACTAACTTCCTTCTGCTATATTCCCCATTGGAAACATTGTGATTGTATGTGAATATCCTATGTGTTTTAAACCAAGCCGCTAGAATTGCTTTTATTTCTGGGTGTGGCCGAGCTAAGAAGGCCATGTCATGGCACAACTTTATGAGTCATACAAACACTCTGCTATGGTCGAGACAGTTTTGAGACTTCTATGGCTTGCCATGCTCACTCACGCTAAGAGCTCCAAAGAAACAGAATGGTCCTGGGGGCTGTTTGGCATATTTCTAGAGGAATGGAGTTCAAAGAAGGGCAAATTTGCAGCCCTCCAATGGCTTCTTTTATGCACTGCAGAAAATGGAGGAGAGGCATCAAGTGATCTGCTTGATTCCTTATTATTTCCTTCATCTGTAGTGTCTCTTTAAATTGAACCAAAAATCCTTGGGGCCTGCCCTGGGGTCTAAAAGCCTCCAGGATCATCTACTTGCCTTCCTTGGGGCATTCCAATTGGGCTGTGGGATCTCCCAAAAAACTCCCTTTAGCTGAGGAGCTCCGATGCCCAGACATTTAGATAAGCTGAGGGCAGGAGCTTGTTTCAGACTAGAAGGAAGCAGGGGATGTGGCCAGTGGGCTTGTGATGTCATCCAGCCAAATTTATATCAATCAATCAGCTGATACACACTGTACTTTGCCTGATACTTGCTTGGCACACACTTTTTTATGAAAGAATACATTGGTATATAGCTATACCTACTTTGATTACTGATGTATGTAAGCAATATTTCATAATCATAGAAATAATTATCGAAAAATACAATTCTGTGAGTAGTCACCTGTAGAATTGTTTTTGTAGTATACAACACGTCCAGTTTCACTTATTCCTTACGTCTGGGTTTACCCGCCACAAGGTGGCACAGTGGACTGCAGAAAGACTTGTGGCATCTCCTGGCTCTATAAAAAGCCAGGAACCTCCCACAAATTCCAAGTGTTAAAAAGCAGTTAGATAAGAAGCCGGGAGAACAATAATGAAAGAAATCCCAAAATGAACATTTGAACAAATCACCATACAGAGGTGACCAAGAATAATAATAACAAGGGAGGGATGAAACAGGACGTGCTGTATGCTACAAAAACAATTCTACAGGTGAGTACTCAAAGAATTGTATTTTTCCAAGTATACAGCACGTCCTGTTTCACTTATTCCTTACGTCTGGGACATCCAAAAGCAGTGTCCGTAAGGTAGGGTGGGATCCCCAAAAAGCAACGGCGGCCTTACAAACTTGTTCAACAGAAGCTTGGCGCTGAAAGGCCCAAGACGCACCAATAGCATGAGTAGAATGAGCAGTAAGACGGAAGGGAGGATCCTTCCCCTTAGCAGAATAGGCCTGCACCACCACCTGACGGATCCACTTGCTGATAGTGGATTTAGCCGGAGGCAAACCCTTCCTAGACCCAGAAGTGAGAACAAACAGAGCATCAGACTTCCTAAAAGTCTCAGTAGCAACCAAAGAGAACTTCAGAGCCCTGACCACATCCAGAGAATACAGAGTCCGCTCCTTGGAATTAGCAGGATTAGGACACAATGAAGGCAAGACAATGTCCTGATTGAGATGAACGGTAGACACAACCTTAGGCAAGAAATCTGGCTTAAGCTGAAACGCCACCTTATCCTGATGCCGCTCAAAATAAGGAGGTTTGAAGGAAAGCGCCGCTAGCTCAGAAACTCACCTTACAGAAGTGATAGCCACCAAAAAGGCTACCTTAAGAATCAAAATGGGCAAGGCGGCCTTACGGATAGGCTCAAAGGGAGGTCCTTGCACAGCAGACAACGCCAGATTCAGATCCCAGACTGGTAGCAAAGGTTTACGGGGTGGACGCACATGAAAAACACCCTGGAAAATAGTTTTAACCAGCCGATGATTGGCAAAAAATCTTTGGAAAAAAATTGCCAGAGCTGAAACATGGCCTTTGAGGGTACTAAGTTGAAGGCCCAAATCCAAACCATGTTACAAGAATTCCAAAATTCTGGGAAAAGAAAACACCCTACAGGGAAGAGACTTGGACTCACACCAGGCAATGTAAGCATGCCAGATCCTGTAATAGATAAAAGATAAGAACTTCTTCCTAGTCCTAATCATGGTATCAACATGATTAGGACTAGGAAGGAATAGGAAGGAAGCCGTTAAAGCCAGCGTTTGTAAATTGGGGTGGCGTAGCTGGATCCTTGGGCAAGACGTACCGGTCTACTGCCAACTGCACGACGTCTGCGAACCAAACCCTTCTTGGCCAACAAGGGGCCACCAGGACGGCAGGTACCTGCTCCTGGACTATCTTGCGCATGACCCTGCCCAGGAGAGGAAACAGAGAGAACAGATAGAGAAGCCAAAACTTCTTCCAAGGAATAGCCAATGCATCAGTGGCGAAGGCTAGAGGAACCTGAGACAGAGAGACAAATCTGGGAAGTTTGTGATTGTGACGAAATGCAAACAGGTCCACGTCCGGCTGCCCCCAGCGATGACACAGGGAGAGAAGACCCAGTTGTTGAGGGACCATTCCCCCATACAAGACGTCCCCCTGCTCAGGGAGTCCGCCTCCTGGTTCTCCACTCCCGGAATGTAGACCGCTGAGATGCCGGGAACATGCTGTTCCGCCCAAGACAGGATCAGGGACACTGAATGATGTATGCAAACCGCCATTTGGTTGACTGAGCGGATCTGAACAGCCCGACCCCGAAGGTGAGTGGTCAGGCGAGAAAGAACCAATCTGATCGCCCTCAGTTCCAGGACTTTGATGGAAGCATGGGCCTCTTGTGGGCTCCACCGACCCTGGAACCTCAGGGACTTCCAGAAGCCTCCCCAACCAGTCAGACCGGCATCTGTGGTGACCTTCTCCCAGCACGGGGGCAGGAAGGTCCTGCCCACTAGAAGGTTCCTTGAGTCCAGCCACGACGAGAGGGACTGTCTGGCCAGAGGGGACAGAGCAAACTCTTGATCCAAGGACACAGGGTCCCGATCCCAAACTGACAAGAGGAGTAACTAAAGATGTTTCATGTGAAACTGAACAAAGGGGACTGCCTCGAAGCAGGGCACCATCAGGCCCACCAACTGCATCCCCTGACAGATGGAGGGATGATAGCAGAGGGATGAGGACATGATAGCAGAAGGTCGAGGATCTGAAGATCCTCCACCTTCTGCTGAGGAAGGAACACCCCGACCTGACAGTCATGCCCAGAAAGGACCTCACCAAGGACAGGGACAGAGAAGACTTGGGAAAGTTGAACATCCAGCCGAAGGACTCCAGAGTGGAGGTCACCATCTGAGTGTCCTGCTCGGCCCGAGGAAAGGACTGGGCCACAATCAGGATGTCGTCCAGGTAAGGAATGATGCGGATGCCCTGGATCCATAGCAGAGCCATCACTCCCGCCAGTATCTTGGCGAACACCCGAGGTGCCGAGGTGATGCCGCAGACTGGTAATGCTGATCCTCCAGTGCGAACCTTAGAAGTCTCTGATGACCTTGAAAGATAGGCACATGAAGATAAGCATCCTTGATGTCCACAGTGGTCATGAAGTCGCCCAGGTGAAGGGTACTGACAGCAGAGCGTAGCGTCTCCATAAGAAAATGCTTGAATCTGACAATTTGTTAAGTCCCTTCAGATCTTGTAACCGGAGGACAATACCTCATGTATCCACCGGTCTGAGACGTGAAGCCTCCAGACGTGAGCAAAGAGCCGAAACCGTCTCCCCACCCGGATGGGTGAGGGTGCCCCTTCATGCCTGAGGGGGCTTGTGAGAGGGTTTGGGCTTGGTATCCAGGAGTGACCGGGACGACCACGGGGTCTACCACGGCCCCAAGAATCTCTGCGGCCACTAGAGAAGAGGGAGCCACGACCTCCTCTGGGAGCCGAAAGGGAGGAGGATGGAGGACCCCCGAAGTGGCCTCTAAATCAGAACAAAGAGAGCACTATAGTCCCCCCCCCCCCCCGCTACCAGCTGTAGCACCATCAAGGAGACGCTTGAGCAGCCTCTTGAGGGCAATAGCAGTAATGGCAGCGGCACAGGTCGGACGCAATCCTGCCCCCACACAGGTAAAAGCATGGCAAGCCAATTGATCCATGCACCGGACCTCACCATCCCTCAGAGAGGTAGTGTCAGGGGAAGGCATGACTGAAGCATTGGACAAGCCTTCTTAACAAGATCAGCAGGAAAAGGATACCTTTTATCCAACCCTTGGGCACAGCAGGCAGCCTGCTAGGACGTTCCCATTCTTCAAGTACCAAAAAGGTAAAATGTTCCTGCTCAGGGAACTCTGGACGCTGTTTACCAGGGCGAAAGAGCTCCCCTTGTATTCTCTTAGCCACCTCAGGGGCAACAATGTGTAATATATCAAAAATATGTGACAGCAGATTATCAGGGTCCTCAGGGTACCATGAATCCTCTCCGGACACCGACCCAGGGTCACTATCGCAACCCTCCTGCTGGTTCCCAGAGGATTCAGAATCCTGGGAAAGTCCCCCCATCTCAAGGGGGTGACAGCCACCAATCCCCACATACACCTTAGCAAGGGGGGAGGGCCTGGGATCCAGGTGCTGCTTCTTGCCAGAGGCCTTCCTAGGAACAGGCCTGGCAAGCTGCCTCTCAATGTTAGCCACCCGCAGAGCCAGATCAGAATAAGACTCCCTGCTAACAGTGCCCTCACAGGGGCCTAGTTGCAGGAGCGGGGGAGTAGGTGAAGCAGAGGGAGGGCACAGAGCTAGGAAGCGAAGCAGGCAAACCAGCTTGTAGCGCAAGGACACTTTCAGCGCACGGCACGCACACCGTGACACTGTTAATTACAGGGGATACCCACACATGGAACATAGCCGGGCTTGCCCGGCAGGGCCCCTAAGCATGCTATCCCCTGAAGCCTCCATATGGTGATTAACACAGGTGCAATAGACCAGTAGTGGGTAAAGGCTTAAGACAGAAGCCACCTGGGATACTCACCTGTAGAATTGGTATTATAAGTATACAGTACGTCATGCTCCAGATAGATTACTTACACTTGGGTTATCCTCCGCCAGATAGAGCTGCACTGCAGAGACATGCAAAAACAGGCTCCTCCCGGCCCCTCAAATACCCGGGGACCTCCCACAAATCCCCAGCATTGAAAAGCAGTGAACAAGAAGCCGGGAGAATTTAACCACCCAAAAACTGGTAACTCATAACAATGATAACAATCACCATACAGGGGATCCAGAATAATGCAAAAACCAGGGTGGGGTGGAGCAGGACGTACTGTATACTTATAATACCAATTCCACAGGTGAGTATTTCACAGAATTGTATTATTCTCAGTATACAGTACTTCCTGCTCCAGATAGATTACTTACACTTGGGACATCCAATAGCAGTGTCCATAAAGTAGGGTGGGATCCCCAACAAAAAAGGTAACAGCAGACAGTTTAAACCACTGCCGCCTGCAAAACCTTGCGGCCAAAAACAGCATTAGCTGAGGCCCTAACATCAACCATATAAAACTTTGAAAAGGTATGAACAGAAGACCAAGTAGAGGCCTTGCAAACTTGTTCAACAGAAGCCTGGTGCTGGAAGGCCCAAGAGGCACCAATAGCACGAGTAGAATGAGCAGTAAGGCGTAAAAGAGGATTCTTCCCCTTAGCAGAATAGGCCTGAATCACAGCCTGACGGATCCATTTGCTGATAGTAGACTTGGCAGGAGCCAAACCCTTCCTAGGACCAGAAGGGACCACAAAAAGAGCATCAGTTTTCCTGAAGGACGCAGTGACTACTAGGTAATACTTCAGACACCTGACCACATCCAAGTAATGCAAAACCCTTTCCTTAGCATTGCTAGGATAGGTCACAATGAAGGAAGAACAATATTTTGATTCAAATGAAAAGCAGACATCACCTTAGGCAGAAAATCCGGCTTAAAGAGGAATACCACCTTATCATGGTGTCTCTCAAAGTATGGGGGCTGGATAGACAGAGCCGCCAGCTCAGACACACGCCTGACCGAAGTAATAGCCACCAGATAGACAACCTTGAGGGTAAGTACAGCCAGAGCAGCATCCTGAATAGGTTCAAAGGGAGCACCCTGCAAGGAAGACAAGACCAAGTTCAAATCCCAAACAGGGACCTGAAAGAAAGTCTTAACCAAAGAATGCTGAGCAAAAGACTTCTGAAAGAAGACAGACAGGGCAGAAACCTGACCCTTCAAAGTACTGAGTTGAAGACCCGACTCCAACCCATGCTGTAAAAACTCCAGAACCCTGGGAACTGAGAACACCCGACAGGGAAGAGACCTAGATTCACACCAGTCAATGTAGGTACGCCATACCCTATAATAGATGGAAGAAGAAGTTTTCTTCCTAGCCTTCACCATGGTCTCAACCACCGAGGCAGACAAGCCTTTCTCCATCAAGATGGAGGTTTCAGCAGCCAGGCCGTCAAAGCCAGAGTTTGTAAATTGGGATGGCATAAGGGGCCCTGAGTGAGCAGATCTGGCACTCCTGGCAGAACGTACTGGTCTACTGCCATCTGCACCACGTCTGCGAACCACACTCTTCTTGGACACCTGGGTGCCACCAGAATCACTGGCACCCCTTCCAGAGCAATCTTGCGCAGGACCCTGCCCAGCAGGGGGAATGGAGGAAAGACATACAGGAGCCGAAATTCCTGCCATGACATGGACAGAGCATCCATGGCCAAGGCCAGAGGATCCTGAGACAGGGAGACAAAAGCCTGGAGCTTGTGATTGTGACGGGATGCAAACAGATCCACATCCGGTAGACCCCAACGGTGACACAGGGACTGGAATACCCTGTTGCAGAGGGACCATTCTCCCTGACGAGAGGTCCCCCTGCTCAGAGAGTCTGCCAGTAGATTCTCTGCCCCCGGGATGTACACAGCCGAAATGCATTGAACATTGGCCTCCGCCCATGTCAGAATCCGCGACACCTCCTGGAGGGCCCCCCTGCTCCGGGTCCCTCCCTGATGGTTGATGTAGGCAACCGCCGTCCTGTTGTCTGAGCGCACCTGCACAGACAGACCCCTCAGGTGATTGGTCAACTGCTCCAGTACCAACCTGATCGCCCGTAGTTCCAGAATGTTGATGGGTAAGTGGGCCTCCTGAGGGCCCCACCTCCCCTGGAACTGCAGGGACTTCCAGAATCCCCCCCATCCTGACAGACTGGCATCTGTGGTGACCGTCTCCCAGGAGGGGGCCAGAAAGGACCTGCCCCCCCAGCAAGTTCCTGTGGTCCAGCCACCACGAAAGGGACCGCCTGACCAAGGGGGGAAGCACACAGACCCCGTCCAAGGACGTTGGGTCCTTGTCCCATACTGACAGAAGGTGAAGTTGTAGAGGCCTCAAATGGAACTGAGCAAAGGGCACCGTCTCGAAGCACCCCACCATCAGGCCCACCAACTGCATTCCCTGCCTGAGGGAGGGCTGGGGACACGATAGCAGGAACCTCATCTGCGCAGTTAGAGCTTCCACCTTCTGTTGAGGAAGGAATATCCTTGACTGAACCGTATCCAGAATCATTCCCAGGAACGGGGTCACCGAGGAAGGGGACAGAGAGGACTTGGGGTGATTGATCACCCAGCCGAAGGACTCCAGTGTGGACACCACCAGCTGAGTGTCCAACTCTGCCTGCTGTAGAGACCGAGAGGTGAGGAGTATGTCGTCCAGGTAAGGCAGCACGCATATGCCCCTTGACCTTACCAGGGACATCACCCCCGCCATCACCTTGGTGAACACTCTGGGAGCTGAGGTGAGGCCAAATGGCAAGGCCACAAATTGGTAATGTTCATCTTCCAACGCGAATCTGAGAAACCTTTGGTGTCCCGGGAACACAGGGCTTTGAAGGTAAGCGTCTTTGATGTCCACAGACGTCATGAAATCCCCTGGGCGCAGGGAGCTGATGGCCGAGCGCAGAGTTTCCATGTGAAAGCGCCTGTTCTTGACAAATTTGTTGAGGATCTTTAAATCCAGAATGGGCCTGACTGACCCATCCTTTTTGGGGACTGTGAAAAGGTTGGAATAGAACCCCTTGCCTCTTTCTCTTAAGGGGACCCTGCAAATGACCCCCAGACCCAGAAGGCCTTGTACGGCCTGCATCAAGACCTGAGCTGAGACAGGGTCCGGGGGATCCGGGACCTGATGAATCTTGGGGGGGGGGGGGGCGCGCAGCAAACTCTATCTTTAAACCAGAGGACACTACCTCCTGAATCCACCGGTCTGAGACATGGTGCCTCCAGACGTGCGCAAAGTGCTGTACCCCCAGGAGGAGCCAGGACATCATCCTCTGCCAGGAATCAGCACGAGCCCCCGCAAAGGACACCCCTTTTCCCTGCTTAGCACCGCGGTAGGGGAGTGAAAGGGGGCCCTGGCGCCGAAAGGGCAGAGACTGCCGCCTGCGCTGGGGTAACTTACCTCCTTTAGCAAAAAGGTCTAGGCGGTCCCCGAACAGGCGTAGCCCCTTAAATGGAAGCCCAGTAAGGGCCTTCTTTGCAGCATTGTCAGCAGCCTACTGGCGCAGCCAAACCGAGCGGCGTATAGCTACCATCAAGGCAGAAGTTCTCGCACACATCCTAATGGCATCATCCAAGGCAGATAGGATAAAGTTTACAAACACATCACAGTTAGACAGTGCATTAAACGTATCAGGTGGCAATTCATCAGGAGCACCTTCAAGTACACTTCTGATCAGGGCCCTGAGCGCCACAGACGTAATGGCCGAGGCACCAACCGGGTGCAGCGCCGTCCCCACAAATGCAAAGGCATGGCACGCCAATTGGTCAATGCACCGGTCCTCAGCATCCCGCAGAGTAGTAGTGTCAGGGGAGTGCATAATAGAGGTGTTAGACAGCCCTAGAATAGGAGCATCCACCTCGGTAGGCGATGACCAGCACTTGACCATATCAGCAGGAAAGGGATACTTTCTGTCCCAACTCTTAGTTATACCGGGAAGTCTACTGGTACGTTCCCACTCCTTAAGCACGAGGTTATTGAAATGGGTTTGCTCCGGAAATTCCAAACAAGCCTTAGCAGTATGAAAAAGCTCAGCCCTTTGCCTGGGAGCCGCAACAGGGGGAGAGATGGACAGAACCTCAAAAATCTGAACCAGCAGTCTGTCAGTATCATCCGGGGTCCAGGGGTCAGAGCCAGAATCGTCATGACCCCTGGGTCTCTCGTCAGATGACCCTGAGTCAGAGAACAGCTCCCCTTCGTCCGATGGGGTGTAGCCACATAGATGCAACAACTCATCAGACTCCATAGGGAAAAGAGTGGCATCAGGGGTTAAGTGACGCTTTTTAGTGATGGCCTTACGCGCTAAGGTATTAGCAATCAATTTTTCAACACTGGCCAGTCTGGCAGACACATCAGGTTGAGAATCCCCGCTTGTATGCAATTCAATGGGGGTGAGACTCAAGCTTGGGGGAGAAGGTGAAGTGAGACGAGGTGCAGGTCCAGCCACCGGAGGGGCGGGTTGCAACGTTAGTGCCTGCTGTGCGCAAGGAACACAGACCCGTGCGCTGTCACCGCTGATAGGTGAGACCCCACAAGCT
Organism: Gastrophryne carolinensis; assembly: GCA_027917425.1. Lineage (NCBI taxonomy): Eukaryota > Metazoa > Chordata > Amphibia > Anura > Microhylidae > Gastrophryne > Gastrophryne carolinensis. The sequence continues at coordinate 574,525,427 of CM051234.1, read as the reverse complement.
ACACACAGCCGGGCTTGTCCCGAAGGAACCCCGGTCACATTATCCTGAGATGCCTCCATATGGTGATTAATAGGCACAATAAGCCAGTAGGGATTGACGCTGTAAGCTACCCTGGATGCCCCAATGACCCGCTAGGGAAGTGGGAGTAATTATACTAGGCCCAACTAACAATTACACCGGGCCGGGAGAAGCCACTGGATTCACCCGTCTGAAAGACACAATGAGAAGGGGCGTCAAAACCATGCACAGTAAGTAATGAGCATAAAAGCCGCCCGCGAGGGCACTTACAGACCGCGGAAGGAAGAACTGTCACACACGCGCGTGTGCGGCTGTACAAAATGGCGCCGAACGAACCTCGAAGGGCGGCCCAGAGTGGGCCGTGACGCGGAGCGCGCCAGGCCAGGCCCCCGCCCCCCCCCCCGAAGAGCACGAAGCCCACAGACAGCAGGCAATGATAACGCAGAAGCGTCTGAGGTAACGCCGCCATCCGGCGCGGACATCCAAATGAAGGAAAAGACGCGCGCGGTGGCAGCCATGTAATAGTAAAACAGACAAGTCAGCGCGGCGGCTGACACCACATAACTAGACATACACGAATCACTATACGCACTCACCCACACCCCCCCCTTCTTTCCCCCCGAGGAAGGGGACAGAGAGGACTTGGGGTGATTGATCACCCAGCCGAAGGACTCCAGGGTGGACACCACCAGCTGAGTGTCCAACTCTGCCTGCTGTAGAGACTGAGAGGTGATCAGTATGTCGTCAAGGTAGGGCAGCACGCGTATGCCCCTTGACCTTACCAGGGACATCACCCCCGCCAGCACCTTGGTGAACACTCTGGGAGCTGAGGTGAGGCCAAATGGCAAGGCCACAAATTAGTAATGTTCATCTTCCAACGCGAATCTGAGAAACCTTTGGTGTCCCGGGAACACAGGGATGTGAAGGCAAGCGTCTTTGATGTCCACAGACGTCATGAAATCCCCTGGGCGCAGGGAGCTGATGGCCGAGCGCAGAGTTTCCATGCGAAAGTGCCTGTTCTTGAGCAATTTGTTGAGGATCTTTAAATCCAGAATGGGCCTGACTGACCCATCTTTTTTGGGAACTGTGAAAAGGTTGGAATAGAACCCCTTGCCTCTTTCTCTTAAGGGGACCCTGCAAATGACCCCCAGACCCAGAAGGCCTTGTACAGCCTGTATCAAGACCTGAGCTGAGACCGGGTCCTGGGGGATGCAGGACCTGATGAATCTTGGGGGGGGGGGGGCGCACAGCAAACTCTATCTTTAAACCAGAGGACACTACCTCCTGAATCCACCGGTCTGAGACGTGGTGCCTCCAGACGTGCGCAAAGTGCTGTAGCCGTCCCCCCACCCTGACGGGCGAGGGCGCCCCATCATGCCTTAGGGGGCTTGGGAGAGGATTTGGGCTTAGATCCCCAGGAGGAGCCAGGACATCATCCTCTGCCAGGAATCAGCACGAGCCCCCACGAAGGACACCCCTTTTCCCTGCTTAGCACCGCGGTAGGGGAGTGAAAGGGGGCCCTGGCCCCGAAAGGGCCGAGACTGCCGCCTGCGCTGGGGTAACTTACCTCCTTTAGCAAAAAGGTCTAGGCGGTCCCCGAACAGGCGTAGCCCCTTAAATGGAAGCCCAGTAAGGGCCTTCTTTGCAGCATTGTCAGCAGCCCACTGGCGCAGCCAAACCGAGCGGCGTATAGCTACCACCAAGGCAGAAGTTCTCGCACACATCCAAATGGCATCATCCAAGGCAGATAGGATAAAGTTTACAAACACATCACAGTTAGACAGTGCATTAAACGTATCAGGTGGCAATTCATCAGGAGCACCTTCAAGTACACTTCTGATCAGGGCCCTGAGCGCCACAGACGTAATGGCCGAGGCGCAAACCGGGTGCAGCGCCGTCCCCACAAATGCAAAGGCATGGCACGCCAATTGGTCAATGCGCCGGTCCTCAGCATCCCGCAGAGTAGTAGTGTCAGGGGAGTGCATAATAGAGGTGTTAGACAGCCCTAGAATAGGAGCATCCACCTTGGGAGGCGATGACCAGCACTTGACCATATCAGCAGGAAAAGGATACTTTCTGTCCCAACTCTTAGGTATACCGGGAAGTCTACTGGGACGTTCCCACTCCTTAAGCACAAGGTTATTGAAATGGGTTTGCTCCGGAAATTCCAAACGAGCCTTAGCAGTATGAAAAAGCTCACCCCTTTGCCTGGGAGCCGCAACAGGGGGAGAGATGGACAGAACCTCAAAAATCTGAACCAGCAGTCTGTCAGTATCATCCGGGGTCCAGGGGTCAGAGCCAGAATCGTCATGACCCCTGGGTCTCTCGTCAGATGACCCTGAGTCAGAGAACAGCTCCCCTTCGTCCGATGGGTGTAGCCACATAGATGCAACAACTCATCAGACTCCATAGGGAAAAGAGTGGCATCAGGGGTTAAGTGACGCTTTTTAGTGATGGCCTTACGCGCTAAGGTATTAGCAATCAATTTTTCAACACTGGCCAGTCTAGCAGACACATCAGGTTGAGAATCCCCGCTTGTATGCAATTCAATGGGGGTGAGACTCAAGCTTGGGGGAGTAGGTGAAGTGAGACGAGGTGCAGGCCCAGCCACCGGAGGGGCGGGTTGCAACGTTAGCCCCTGCTGTGCGCAAGGAACCCAGACCCGTGTGCTGTCACCGCTGATAGGTGAGACCCCACAAGCTACACACAGCCAGGCTTGTCCCGAAGGAACCCCGGTCACATTATCAAATGGTGATTAATAGGCACAATAAGCCAGTAGGGATTGACGCTGTAAGCTACCCTGGATGCCCCAATGACCCGCTAGGGAAGTGGGAGTAATTATACTAGGCCCAACTAACAATTACACCGGGCCGGGAGAAGCCACTGGATTCACCCGTCTGAAAGACACAATGAGAAGAAGGGGCGTCAAAACCATGCACAGTAAGTAATGAGCATAAAAGCCGCCCGCGAGGGCACTTACAGCCCGCCGAAGGAAGAACCGTCACACACGACCGCGTGCGGCTGTACAAAATGGCGCCGAACGAACCTCGAAGGGCGGCCCAGAGCGGGCCGTGACGCAGAGCGCGTCAGGCCAGGCCCCCGCCCCCCCCAAAGAGCGCGAAGCCCACAGACAGCAGCCAATGATAACGCAGAAGCGTCTGAGGTAATGCCGCCGTCCGGCGCGGACATCCAAATGAAGGAAAAGACGCGCGCGGCGGCAGTCATGTAATAGTAAAACAGACAAGTCAGCGCGGCGGCTGACACCATATATCTAGTCATACACAAATCACTATACGCACTCAGCCACACCCCCCCCTTCTTTCCCCCCCGAAGGCTACGGGGAGAATGAGGGAGGATGGCGGCCCTCTGTACAGGACCCACCGCTACACGGGGCATGTGGCCATAAGGCGGGAGGGGCATCCCATAAAGGCTCACCATCAGCCTATACCGCCTACCCTTTGGTGGGGGACTGCGGTGGAGCAGCGCTCCATAAGCACGCATGGTGCTGCCTACCTTCACCAGACCAGTGCAGCCCTGGTTGGGAGGCACATCACAAGAGGAACGGGTGAAAATAGTCCAACAGGGCCGCAGGCTTAAAAGCCCCGCTCACCTGCGAGAGAGTGATAACTTCATGTCTTCGCAGTAAGCACTGAAGAGAAATCTGGGGATTTGTGGGAGGTCCCCGGGTATTTGAGGGGCCGGGAGGAGCCTGTTTTTGCATGTCTCTGCAGTGCAGCATCATCTGGCGGAGGATAACCCAAGTGTAAGTAATCTATCTGGAGCAGGACGTACTGTATACTGAGAATATTACCTCAGGTTATAGCGCCCACAGCCGCGGAGCGTAGTACAAAGCTGCGCGGCAGCTAAAAACACCAAAAACACACCAAAATCGCCAAATTACCTCAGAAAACACCACACGTGACATGGCCGGCACCATGAGAAAGCAAAATTATCTCAGATTATAGCGCCCACAGCCGCGGAGTGTAGTACAAAGCTGCGCGGCAGCTAAAAACACCAAAAAACACACCAAAATCACCAAATTTCCGCAGAAAACACCACACATGACCTGGCCGGCGCCATGACAAAGCAAAATGACCTCAGGTTATAGCGCCCACAGCCGCAGAGCGTAGTACAAAGTTGTGCGGCAGCTAAAAACACCAAAAAACACACCAAAATCGCCAAATTACCTCAGAAAACACCACTCACCCACACTGCCAACCGCCGCCCCCCGAACGGAGTCAGACGGGGGAGAAGAGAGGGAGACGAGGGAAGGCAGCAGCGAGTATCCATGGCCAGGGAGGGGAGGGGGGGAGCTCCAAAAGTAAAAGAAGAGGACATAGTCCCCAAATAACTCACCCCCTCAGAAGGCAGCGCATAAACTCCGCATCCCAATCAGGCTCACCATAAAGCCTATGGCCGGCTCCCCTTTGTAGTACAGAGTCTGCGGCTTGGAGCAGCGCTTCTGGAGCACTTGACCCTAGTGCTCTTCTACCTTCACCCAATCTGTCATCCGAGGCTGGGAGGCAGTGGGAGTCCAGAATCGGATGGGAATAGACTTGCAGGGCCGCAGGCTTGGTTGCCTCGCTCACCTGCGCAAGAGAGAGAGCCATCTTCTATCTTCACAGTCCGACTGCAGAAGGAAACTGGGAATTTGTGGGAGGTTCCTGGCTTTTTATAGGGCCGGGAGATGCCACAAGTCTTTCTGCAGTCCACTGCGCCACCTTGTGGGGGATAACCCAGACGTAAGGAATAAGTGAAACAGGACGTGCTTGGAGCAATAAAAAGTTAAAGTTCTTAATATCACGTGAGCTTCTTCTACTTAAAGCAGTCCTTTACTCTGAATAAGAGCCTATCTTATATGTTTCCCACACCCTGTACATACAGATTGCTCACATTAAAAATCATCCTACGTGCATCTACTGCATGTTATGAGCCTTTAAACATCCAAGATGGCGGCTCATGGAACGTCAGGCAGCCTGCAAACAGGAAGTGCCTTCTTACTGTGCTGCTTTGCATTCTCGGATTGCTGACCTTTTCCTGACCCCAGCTCTGCTCTGTCTGAGCAAAGCACAGCTATAACCTGCCCCCCTGTACTTTATCCCACTCTCCTCTCCTCGGTAAGCGTGATGCTTCTGAGTCAAGATGGCGGCGCCCCATCCCAAAGTCCTAAACAGAGTTGCAGCCCAGTGGGGGAAAGAATAATAACTAAGTGACTAAAAAGGTCAATAGATAAATAGAAGAAAAGAAAGGTGGGCAGTTTTAAACTGCAAATTTGGATGCCCCAGGAGTGGCCCAAAACCCAGGATGGTCAAAAATACAATTCTGTGAGATACTCACCTGTAGAATTGGTATTATATGTATACAGTACGTCCTGCTCCAAATATAATACTTACACTTGGGTTATCCTCCGCCAGAGGGTGCTGTGCACTGCAGACATGCAAAAAACAGGCTCCTCCCGGCCTTTCATATACCCAGGGACCTCCCACAAATCCCCAGCATTGAAAAGCAGTGAACCAGAAGCTAGGAGAAACCAACCACCAAAACCACTGGTAATGATAACAATAACAAAAATCACCATACAGGGGATCCAGAATAATGCAAACCAGGGTGGGGTGGAGCAGGACGTACTGTATACGTATAATACCAATTCTACAGGTGAGTATCTCACAGAATTGTATTATTCTAAATATACAGTACGTCCTGCTCCAAATATAATACTTACACTTGGGTAATCCAGTAGCAGTGTCCATAAAACAGGGTGGGATCCCCAATAAAAAAGGCAACAGCATACAGTTGAAAGCACTGTCACCTGCAACACCTCACTACCAAGAGCGACACGAGCAAGGCTCTAACGTCAACATTAAAACAACCCTTGAAGGGTGCGAACAAGAAACAAGTAACGTTCAAGCAACCTGTTCAACAGGTACCAAGGCACCAGTGTAATCAGAATATAATGAGAAGAACTCTTCCCCTTAAGGAATAGGCTTGAGTGGAAGCCTAACAATAGCCAAAACTAAAAGTAGCCCAGAAAGAAGCCAAGCCCTCCCCAGGACCAGAAGGGACATCTTATCCAAGTAAAGGCCAGGCCCAAGGCCGCCTAACCCCTAGAGGCAGACGAGATCAGGCACATCCAGATGTAGGTGCCCATAACCCCAAGGAGCAATAGTCCCCTAAGGGATAAGAGACAATCCGGGAAGATATTTCCGCACCTATTGAGGGAAATAGGTTCCCTTGCCACAGACTTACAAGGAACGAATCCCAAAGAAGGAAAATGTCTTAATACCTGAGCCTAAGACACCACCTTAGGCAGAAGAACCGGCGTAAGGCAGAACATCGCCTCATCTTGGTAAATATACAGTAAGGCAAAGAGGGCTAGCTAGGCAGAGCCACACACTCAGGCACACAGCCGACTGAGGTAACAGCCCCAGAAGGGCAACCTGTAAGATAAGAACAGCCAGACAGCATCCGGAGTAGAGCCAAAGGGAAACACCCCACAAGGCAAACCTAATAGGATCAATCCGAACAAAGACCCTAGAATTACGAGGGGGATGTCACTGAGCAATCCCTGAAAGAAAAGTCAACCCAGGCGAGGAACTGAGTAAAGACTTCTGCAGAAGATGGACTGGGCAGAGCCGGAACCACCAGGGCACCGAGTAGAAGAGCCAACTCCAACCCATGCTGTAATAACTTAAAAACCCTGGGAACAGAGCTCGCCCACAGGGAAGAGCCAAAAACTCAACCCAATCCATATGGGTAAACAATACCCCACAATAGACGGAAGAAGAGACAAAAAGAAGCCAAAGCCCCGTCTTCCAGAGGTCACAGACACTCAAAAGGTACACCCACTTCCATCAAGGTGGATGAACCAAGCGTCAGACCATCCAGACCAGAGTCTGAAGATAGGGGTGAAATAGAGAACAGGCCAGCACTCCTGACGGGACGTACAGGTCCGCTGTCCACAGAACCACATCTGCAAACCACACTCCACTAGGCCACCCAAGGGCCGTCAGTATCACAGGTTCCCCCTTCCAGAGCAACTTGCCCAGAACCCTGTCAAGCAGGGTGAAGGAAGGTAAGACATACGGAACAGAATGTTCAGCATGAAGTTATGAAGCCTCAAGACCAAGGTCAGAACAATCTGAGACAGGGAACAAGGGCCTAGGACCCAAGATAGGGACGGGCCCAGAAATGATCCACACTAGACGGATCACATGGAGACCCAAGAACAGGCACATCCTATCGCAGAAGGACCTCCAAGGAGTGAATATCTTAGATATGCAGGGAACGCTGTCCTTCACCCGGATCAGGAAAAGATACCTTCCTGGGGGATCATCCTGTTTCCTAGCCCACACAGATAATCAATACAGGCCACTGTCGTCAGACAGACCAAGGGGCCCCCGAACAGCCTGATCCCGCAAGGGAGGAGTCCAGCGATATAGAGCCAACCTGAAGGCCTGCTGCTTCAAAATTAGACAGGTGGATGAGCCCCTAAAGGTCCCACCTCCCCCGGAACCACAGGGGGATTTTAGAAGCAAAAAGTCGCCCCTCCGTCGACCTGATAGATTTGATATCCAAATGCAGGAAGACGCAATGGAAGGGGGCACCCCCTGACTGGTACCCCTAGTACAACAGTCTCAGGGGAAACCACCGTGCCAAGGTGGAAGGGTACACAGACCCATCTCCAGGGAAGCTGGAACCCAGTCCAGCATTTACAATAAGAGTAGCAGAAGAGCCCAAGGGCTCTGAGCACAAGGGACAACCTTGGAACAGCCACCAACGGGCCCACCAGCTACAATCCAGAACTGGTGAAGAGACGGGAACAGCAAGAGGGACCGAGCCCATGCAACCAGATTGTCCAAGTACAGGCAAGGAGGCAGGTTCCTGTCTGAACCGAATCCAGGCCCAACCCTAGGAACGGAGATACCACTAGGGGAAAAAGAGGAATTGAGGTGATTGAGCACCCATCCAAAGACTCCCAAAGGACACCACCAACCGAGTAACAACTCGGTCTGATGCAGGAATTGGGAAGCAAAGAGGGACGGCCCGGCAGGTCCTCGCGCGAACGCCCCCTAGGTCTCACCCCCCGTCATCGCCTAGGCGATAACTCCGGGAGCAGAACTGAGGCCAGATAATAAGGCCACAGCAGCAGAGTTGGAGTGCCAACAACTAACCTGTAAGGTCCTTGGAGCCCGGAAGGCACAATGGCCATGAAATAAGCGTTTTAGGTCCCTACTGACGGCAAGAGGTCCCTAGACACAGAGCACTGGCGGCCCAACTCAGAGGAACCATGCAGTAAATCGCCTGTGAATGTAAGTTGCCTCACCTATGGAAGGCCATAATGGACAGAGTGTCTCATCCGTTTGGAGGAATGTGGAAAGGTTAGTGTAGAGGCCCCTGCCTCTGTTAAGGGCAACTAGCAGGTGACCCCAGACCTCGCAGATCGTGCGTGACCTGCTCCAACACAAGAAGAAATTCTGAATATCTCGGGAAGGGGCCGCCCAGCAGACATTATCCTGCATCCAGAGGAAACTTCCTCCTGACTTAATCAGAACGAGGCATGCAGCCTCCTGATAGGGGCAAGGTGCTGCGGCCATCCCCTCATGCTTGGGGGGTTTTGGTAAAAGGCTTGGACTTAGTCCTGCCGGAGGGACAAGGGCGTTGTCTGCCGCTCCTGGGGCAGGGATCTATACCAAAAAGCTGGAAGGACACCACCGGTTCTGTTTTGACGCTAACATAGGGGGGTGGAGGGGTGCCCCTGCCTCGAGAAGGCCGGGGCCGCCTTCTGTAGAGGGGAGTTTTCCCCTTTTTTCCAAACAGGTCCAGACGGGCCCCAAATAGGCGTCGCCCTCTAAAGGGAAGCCCAGTAAGAATCTTTTTCGTAGCATCATCAACACCCCACTGCCGCAACCAGACCAGTCGTCGTATAGCCACGGCAAGGGCGGAAGTTCTAGCGCACATGCTGATGGTGTCATCCAGCACCAAAAGGATAAATCTTACAAATACATCACAACTGGAGAGTGCATTAAACACCTCCCTGGGGAGATCCTCCGGTTGATGATCAATCAGCTTTCTGATGAGGGTCCTAGTGGCCACTGCAGCAATGGCCGCGGCACAGACCGGGCGCAGAGTCGTCCCTGCACAAGAAAAGGCGGGGGAAGCCAGCCTATCAATGCGCCGGTCCTCAGCATCCCGAAGGGTACATTAACTAGGGGCCGCAATAAAGGGGGGGTTAAGAACCCCAATGATCGGTGCATCCACCACGGGAGGTGATGACCAGCAGTTAACCACCTCAGGGGGAAAAGGGTATTTCCAATCCCAGTCCCATGGAACCCCTGGAAGTTTGCTAGGGCATTGCCATTCTTTGAGTACAAGAGCTTGGAAGTAATCCTGCTCCAGAAATTCCAAACGCGGCGGCGCTGTATGGAAACTCTCCCTGCTAGGCCTGGAGGCCCCACCAGGGATAGAAATAGACAAGACCTCGAAGATCTTTATCAGTAATTCGTCGGTGTCACACAGGCCCCAAGAACCAAGGCCCGGGTCATCATGACTCCTCAGCCCCTCGTCCGAGGAGCCCGAGTCAGAGAATAGCCGACCTTCATCATAAAGAGCGGTGTCAGGGTCATGCGCCACAAAGGAGTACTAATAATGAAAAAACGCCCGCGAGGGCACTCACCGACCTGAGGAGGGGAGGGAGACCGCCAACACACGCGCACGCGGGGATAAACAAAATGGCGCCAGCCGAACTTCGGAGGGCGGGTCTAACTGGGCGTGACGCGGAGCGCACAACGCCGGGTCCCCGCCTCCCCGCCTCCCCCAAAGAGTGTGAAACTCTGAAGCAGCCGTGTAACGGCTCGGCAAGCTAAGCATCGAGTGTGCCAATAAGAACATCTGTTAGTGATACGCATGCAGTCTCAAAACACCGCCACCATTCGAACGCCCGTAGGCGCAGGAAAAATCAGTTTCCTGCCCGAGATGTAGCATAATAACAGGACGTACGGTAGACTATTGCAAGTAAATTTGAGAGGGTCAAGCTAGAAGGGCAGCGCGGCTCTGACACCCAGTTGTAGATCAGGGGCAAGGGCACGGTCATAAGCGTGACAATACTGTACACCGAGACCGCCAACGGACTACACACGCACACCCCCCCTTCTTTTCCCCCGAAGTACGGGGGGGAAATGAGGGAGGACGGCAACCCTGAACACAGGGTCCACCGCTACACGGGGCATGGGAGAAGATTGCGGGAGGGACATCCACTATAAGGTTCACCATCAGCCTAAACCGCCTACCCTATGGTGGGGGACTGCGGTGGAGCATGGCTCCGTTAAGCACACATGGTGCTGCCTACCTTCACCCGACCAGCGCAGCCCAGGCTGTGAGGCACATCATCAAGGAGGACGGGTGGTAATAGTCCCACAGGGCCGCAGGCTGTAATAGCCCCGCTCACCTGTGGGAATAGAGTGATACATCATGTCTTCTCAGTCAGCACTGCAGAGAAATCTGGGGATTTGTGGGAGGTCCCTGGGTATATGAAGGGCCGGGAGGAGCCTGTTTTTTGCATGTCTGCAGTGCACAGCGCCCTCTGGCGGAGGATAACCCAAGTGTAAGTATTATATTTGGAGCAGGACGTACTGTATACTTAGAATATACCAGGTGCTGGTCCACTTTAAAGAGAAAGTCTAGTCTGCATGTAACCTCTCCTCCCTACCTCCCTCTCCTGGCGTAAAAGAGCACTGGGGGGGGGGTTAAAAAAAACTCCTTACCTCAGCAGGAATAATGTCCCAAACAACAGTTCAATGAACCCTACTGCGTAAAAACAGATGGTCACTGTACCTCTGCTAAAGAAGTTGCATTAGCAGAAAAGGTCTCAATATTCACAGCAGTATCGGATTTGGGCCTCCAGTGATCAGTCAGGTTTCCTGCTTCGTCAAACAGATGAACCTTGCCATATCAATCAATAAACCACAGACAACAAACAACCTGCACACATTGCTGGAAGAATAATGGCTGGTGATGGCAGCATTGTAGCCTGGGGAATGTTTTTGTGGCATTATCTAGGCCCACTCATCATTTGGAAAGCACACTCAACTGATTTGGTTATTAATCCATTCTTGCAGATCATGTACTTCCAAATATCTTCCAGCAAGACAATGCAATATGTTACACAGATAAAAATGCCCAACAGTGGTCAGAAGAGTGAGATCAAGACTTCAAAGTACTACCTTGGCCGTTTAATTCTCCAGACTGGTACTCAACTGAGCATCTTTGTGACCACCTAGGTGATCGTGTTTGCTCCATGGATACTCCCCCTGACACCCTCCAGCAGCTGTGAGATGTATTGCAGTCATCATGGCTCGAGATACCTGTGGCAAGTTACCTGGACTCTATTAGGTCACCACCAGTCCATCTTAATAGTGTGACCCAACTGTGTATACAAAATAGCAATTAAAAATGAATAAAACACAAAAAGTGAGAGGAAGGTGCACAATGGAGAAGCCACTGCAGTTAAACTTAGACTACATGCACACAGACACACACATACAGTATAGACAAACACGGTTGAGCGTTCACAGACACCGGCCTTAAATAGGCCATGTCAACCCACCGAAGCTAAGAATGCAATCAGCGGTGTGGGAGCACTGTAAGGTATGACATTTTGCGCCTGTGTGTGTGTGCCTGTGCGTGGGGCACGCTGGGCATTGGAGGACTGGCATGCATCAAGTGTAAGTTTATCTGCATCCTCGCCGCCCGTTCTCCATTGCGGTCCCTCCTCACACACGTGATTAGGGGGGATGAGGGATGTCACACACGTATAGCCAGTGGTCGAAAATGTTATATCAAACTTGACTTTCATTTTTCAAAGTTTATAAAAAGCAAACAATCTCACCCATAAAATCGTGATATTATATTAATATTATATAGGTATTGTATACCTGTAACGGGGGGATGCTGCACGCTGCTTGTAATGATGGATGCCACTTACAGTTTGTAAAAGGGGATTACGCTTACTGCTTGTAATGGGGAGATTCCACACACTGCCTGTAATGTGGGATGTCGCACACTGACTGTAATAGGGGACGCCACACACTGCTGGCAATGAGGGGTGCTGCTTAATGCCTGTAATAAATGATGCCATGCACTGCCTGTAATGAGGGATACCGCACACTGATTGTAATTGGGGCATGCCACACACTACCTGTAATGGGGGCATGCCACACACTGCCTGTAATGGGGTGGTTGGGGGGGTCTCTGCACTCTGCCTGTAATGGTGTGATTGAGGGGGATTCTGCACACTGTCCTTAAAAGGGTGATTGGGATTTTAGCACACCATTTGGTTCAGAATTAATTTTTTTTATTTTCCTCCCCTAAACCCTGTGTGCGTCTTATAGAACGAACCATACAGGACATAGTTGTCATCACCCTTTGAAGCAGTTCCGGATTCATGAAGCAAATCAAGCTTGGGTAAAGTATAGATGGCAGTGCATTAGTTGGGATACAGAGCAGTCGTCAGCAATGGAGGATATATAAAAGCCAATATATACAGTATGGGTGGTTTGGAGGGTAATGACATTCTAAAATCCCTCATTATTAGTAGTGGTGAAAATAAAGGGCCACATTGAAATGAAAGTATATATTACCCAATGATTGTGGTTTAGTTCTATGCAATACTGATCTTCAGACTTGCTGGATTACTGAAGGATGAAGAATGCAGGTCAAAAGCTTTGCGCACACCCTAGCACAAGTCTAATTAAAATATCTGCTGCAGAATTCACCTGTAACCATGGTAACCTCCAGGTACAGAATTTTAATTGGAAATAAAAACAGAAATTAAACTAGAAAAAAAAAAAGAAGTAACATAAAGTAGGTGCAGGCGGCTCAGTGTGACATAACCAGGTGTGACACGGCATTTACATTAAGTGTCAAGCAGGGGAAATGAAAGAAAAAAAGGCCGGGGCAATCTTATTCTGTCACAGAAGCCACTAAGCAATTTTACAGACAAAGGCTACTCTGATGGGTAACGATGATGGCATCTGCTTTGAAGAAGGGCACTGGAAAGAAGGACATTTCAAAGCCATCTACCTACAGGGTTTTCCAGTGACCTCTTTTTCCACTCATTTAGTGATCTAGTTGGAGCAGCTGGTGCGGTGATAAAGTGGACCTACATCTCAAAAGGTCAACTAGTGCCATAGACCCTGCTCTGCTGTCTTGTTTGGAACTCATCTTTCGGAATCTATAAGATCCCCGGGCTGATTGATTCCCTCCCCCTGGGGCATCCAAAATCGCGATGCCCCGCTGTGTGAAACCCCCTAGGTCACCCATACACTTACCTTCTTTTCTAGTCCAATGGCGCATCTGCGAGTTGCATCCACGCTACCCCTCTAGCAGGGCGCGTCCCCGTGGCAGGCATTTGTGAATGGTCGGTGCGGGCATGCTCCCTGTTAGAGGGATGCGGCCGTCAGTGCGCCTGGAGCCGCCCACCTTAGAAGAAGGGACGTCAGCGGATCTGAGCGCGCTTATTGGACACGCGGCCGCGCATGCACCGTAGGACCAGGAAGAGGTAAGTTTGTTTTGGCAACCTGGGGGGTTTCACACAGTGAGGCACCCACTATCGGGGGATCGCCTGAAACCCAGGATGGTCAAAATCCTGGGGTTTGGTCCATTTTAAATGTGCCTCTTCGATTGTGGTGGAGCAGCAGTAGCATGACTAACTGGCCCATCCTAGCATAGAACATGGCTTGGTAGGTGACTCCTTGGCCATGGAGCATACCTAAACTGACCTTTTTGGGGTGGGCCTCAAATTCAGGCTTAGGAAAAAATGTGGACTTGCACTATAGCCTATTTAATCTATAGAGGTGCCGCTCCCAAAGCTGTAAAAGACCTCAAACCGAGAACAAAAAAACATGTAGGGAGGCACTCTCAACTCATAAATTGATCAAAAAAATAACTTTTTATTAATTACATATTTATAATCACTACATACAATACACTCAACATATTAAAATCCCTTAAAAAACACATTTATCGAATAATAACACACAGGACAAACCAACATAAAGGTGTGTAGGTGGTGGGGAGAGTCTCACCACACTAATTGATATCAAATGCCTAGATATATGTGCTAAATCATTCAACAAAGTGTTCCAACAGTGCAACTAAACATGTGCAAATCCTGCCTATGATCTGGATCAAACAATAAATTAAGAATTAATATTCCCAACCATAACAACTCATAAACATATCAATCTACTCTATTCACCAATTAAAGAATAATATGAAAATATAATCACCTGTATATATTATTAGGCATCCCAAAGGGGAACCACTGATGTATATCACAATACCAATCCAGAAATTGGTGGGGAGACTTCACACGTGTTATTTTCATGATACCTTGGCTTTATTTCTGGTGATGTTTTTTGTGATAGATTTGTGATTTAATTTCTGGATTGGTATTGTGATATAGATCAGTGGTTCCCCTTTGGGATGCAAAATTGATATGTTTATATGTTTATGAGTTGCTATGGTTGGTAATATTAATTCTCAATTGATTGTTTGACTAGTAGCACTTGCACTTTATAAATAAATAGATTTTATAGTGATCCGGATCATAGGCAGGATTTGCACATGTTTAGTTGCACTGTTGGAACACTTTGTTGAATGATTTAGCACATATATCTAGGCATTTGATATCAATTAGTGTGGTGAGACTGTCCCCATCAGCTACACACCTTTATGTTGGTTTGTCCTGTGTGTTATTGTTCGATTTATGTGTTTTTTAAGGGATTTTAATATGTTGAGTGTATTATATGTAGTGATTATAAATATGTAATTAATAAAAATGTATTTTTTTGATCAATTTATGAGTTGAGAGTGCCTCCCTACATGTTCTTTTTTCAAATTTAGACAGCTAAAACCAGTTTGTGGGTGATGGGTGTGGTGAGGATTGTGTTTAGGGTTGTGGCTTATTTATAGGCATTTGAAAAAACAAGATATCCACAGCGTGTAGCCGCGCCCCCAGCCACATGCTCCAAGGATCTTCGATCCATAAAAGATGTTAATGTTTGAGCCAATTCTCAGCCAAAGAGTCAGAGCTGTTGTAAAGTGCACATCCTGCATTTAGTGGGGCAGTCTTCCACCTAATGTCAGTAAAGTGGGACATTTAGATGTCCCCATAGCATTTGGGCGGATCAATGGGACAAAATGTCTTAAACCGTACCTTCAGCATCATTTCATGAAAAGCGCTTATGTTTTTAGCCACTAACTTTTCATTCTTACCCCCACTGGACTGCAACTCTGTTCAGGACTCTAGGATACAGGTGCCGCCATTTTGCCTCAGAAGCATCACATACCGAGGAGAGGAGAGGGGGCAAAATGCAGGGGGCGGGTTTATAGCTGTGCTTTGCACAGACGGAGCAGAACTGGGGTCAGGTAAAGTCAGCAATCCCACAATGCAGAGCAACACAGTCAGAAGACACTTACTGTTTGCAGGCAGCCTGAGACTTCATGTGCCATCATCTTGGATATTTAAAGGCTCAGAAAATGCAGTAGATGCAATTAGCATGAGGTTTAGGGCAACCTCAGGTAAGCTGCTCCCATTTTATCTCTTGCATTGTATGTCCCAAATGGGGCTCTCATAGATTAGAGTTAGGACTGCACCCATAGAGGCACCTTGGCGCGGTGGTGCAGCTTAGCATACTTCTGCAGATGTGTGTGACCGAGCCTCTGTTTTTACCAGATTTAGAGACAGATTATAGGTTGGTCTGCAAGCTAACAGGGTTGAGTGCTGCGGCTCCTTTAAGTCTTTAGTAACCTAATTGCCCTGCTGACTTGCACCTCCCAGGTTAGTTATAAAATGGTCTGAGCAGCTGCCACTCCCCCTTTGTTCAGGATGATTTTTAATGTGGGGAGGCTGTATGTACAGGGTGGGGGAAACATATAAGATTGAGGGTGAAGGTCTGCTTTAAAGTGGGACTGTCTCATGAAGAGTGGGATATTCTTAAAGTGCCGAAAAAACAGTTTAGGGTCAGCACCCCTTAAAAATCAACTTTATTAGAGCAATAAAAACATATTACCAGACCCCGACAGCAATAGTAACTCGTGCAGCTCTAACGCGTTTCGGACGCTACCTGGTCCTTAGTCATAGATAGTAAGCAGTGAATCAACAAACATTTATATACAAAATAATAAATGAATAAACTTACCCCGCAGGAGCAGTGTAGCCGGCGTCCGGTTTCGTGTCCCGTGACATCACCATCCTTCCGGCTCCTACGGGGTAAGTTTATTCATTTATTATTTTGTATATAAATGTTTATTGATTCACTGCTTGTTAAATAAAATAGTGCTGAATTGCACTAAGGAAAAAAACATTATAAAAATGTTTTTCTCACAGAAATACATCAGAAATTTTTTTTTTCATGGTGTTGAATCTTGAATCTTTAATGTTAGATTAGCGTACAATTCAAACAACTCAAGACCAATCCAGCAATACCAACTCAGGCACAACCTCCACTCTGAATGGCTGTGCGTGGCCGGGCACTGCCAAGGGATGTGAGTGATGTCACGCACAAATTTTGTGTGCTGCTGGGATTACATTCAGCTTCCACATTAATGAGTGTGGCTGGAGAAGCTGATTGGATGAGAGCTGAGCCTGCACTGTGGGCATGAGGCAAGGTAAGAACAGCAGGTGATCTGGGGGGTTTCACAAAGTGGGACATCAAAAACCGGGGGTGCCCCGGAGGGACAGACCAAAACCCGGGATAGTGAAAATCCCGGGTGTTGATCTACTTTAACATAGGGTGAGCAGAATTTATAAGTAGCATACTGGGTTGACAGTGTTATGAGACGTATTTGCTATACATTCTTCCATTTCCCAGAGATCCTCTCACATATATTTGCGGCTAATTTGTTTTTGTCGCCCTTACCCAGCATAATACTAAGTGACATGCATTGCATATTCATTTATTCATTTATTCAATTATATATATATATATATATATATATATATATATATATATATATATATATATTATATCATGGGCCAAAGCACAAAAAACTAGAAAAAAAACAGAGTCAAAATTCATATAGCAGAAATTGATTGAAAAGGAGCTATGTAAATTGATCTGTTTTAAATACAAGGACAATTAAAATAAGTGTTCTGGAAGATTTGCCCTGGGACCCATTCCTTCTTATCATGCATTGTATTAATGACCTTCCAAATATCTGCACCTTCGCAAAAGTCAATCTATATGCAGATGACATTCTTCTAATAAATGTGGACAGATATGTCAAAGTAGTAGAAAATAGCTTAAATGATGACAAATGTTTCCATGTGCTTCTCTAAAAACAGTTTATCTTAAGTGTTGCAAAGCAAAACCATTATTTTGAAATGTCATTATGAAATTAAAATGAGCAAAGGACTGCATAATGGCGATATCCCAATATGGAGATGTGACATCGGATTATAATACGAAATGGCTCAGAAGTAATACCATTAAACACTCAAAAAGTGACTTGAATAATTTGGAATGCATCCTTGTGTTAAATAGGCCATCATTGTAATACAGTGATCATCATTTCACATATTTTGTGGTAAAATAAAATTGACGGATGTGGTGTATTTAGCATTCTTGAAAATAATAAATTGTATCCAGAATTCCAATTGATGTGGTCATATTTGGCCAGAAAACGGGTTGTAAGATACAACCACTGCATTCTAAAATAATGGCTCTGGTTATCTTGAAATGACCCAGTTTAGGAACTGAGCTCTAATTCTAGCAAACGGAGCTATATTTGTAGCAGTGCACATTGGGAGAACTGACTTTTTTCTAGCATTAGGCGACTGCAGGACGTTCGCCCTTTTGTGCGAGCACCCTGCAGTCGTCTGTGAAACACTACTCATAGTAATCTGTGGGCGCTTTCACATATTCTTCGGCCTTGCCAGCAGCGTCAGGTTGGCGCAGTGCTTGTGATTCCACTCCATGTGAGTGATTAGCGCAATCGCTTACACCATCCAGACGCTGACACTAGCGGTTGCAGGGCGCTTGTGCAAAAATACAATTCTGTGTATACTCACCTTGTAGAATTGTTATTATAACTATGCAGCACGTCCTGCTCCAGTAATGATTCATAACAACTGGGATATAGTCCACAAGAGGGCGCTTTACTGCAGAGATGGCAAAAAAAGAGGCCCCTTCCGGTCCATTTATACCCGGGACCTCCCACTAATTCCCCAGTATAAAACAGCAGTAAGGGAACCAGGAGAAGCCAATAACAAAAGTAACAATTTAACAAGGAACTAATCACCATATAAAGGATCTAAGAATAAAGTACTCAGGGTGGGATGGAGCAGGACGTGCTGCATACTTATAAGACCAATTCTACAAGGTGAGTATTCACAGAATTGTATTATTCCAAGTATGCAGCACGTCCTGCTCCAGTAATGATTCATAACAACTGGGACATCCAATAGCAGTGTCAAACAAACGGGTGGGGAACCCAAAAGGCAACAATGCGCAGTTCAAACCACTGCCGCCTGCAGAACCTTGCGGCCAAAAACAGCATCCGCTGAGGCCCGAACATCAACCTTGTAAAACTTGGAAAAGGTACGAACAGAAGACCAAGTAGCAGCCTAACAAACTTGTTCAACAGAAGCCTGGTGCTGAAAGGCCCAAGAGGCCCCAACAGCACGGGTAGAATGAGCAGTGACTTGGAAAGGAAGATCCTTCCCCTTAGCAGAATAGGCCCTAACAATGGCCTGACGAATCCATTTACTAATAGTAGACTTAACAGGAGCAAAACCCTTCTTGGGACCTGAGGGTACCCCAAACAAGGCATCCGTCTTTCTGAAAGGTGCTGTAGCCACCAGGTAGTATTTCAAATTCCTGACCACGTCCAGAGAATGCAGGGCCCTCTCCTTGTAATTACCAGGATTAGGGCACAAGGAAGGAAGCACAATGTCCTGATTGAGGTGGAAGGCAGAGACAACCTTAGGCAAGAAGTCTGGTTTAAAGCAGAAAACCATCTTGTCCTGGTCTCTCTCAAAGTAGGGGGCCTGAATAGACAGAGCCGCCAATTCAGAAACACGCCGGACAGAAGTGATAGCCACCAAGAAAGCAACTTTCAAAGTGAGAATATACAGTGCAGCCTCATGCACAGGCTCAAAAGGAGGACCCTGAAGGGCAGACAATACCAAATTCAAATCCCAGACCGGTACCATGGGTTTGTAGGGAGGGCGCACATAATTGACCCCCTGGAAGAAAGTCTTGACCAGAGGATGAAGAGCGAAGGGCCTCTGGAAGAAAACAGCCAAGGCAGAGACGTGCCCCTTCAGAGTGCTGAGCTGAAAACCCAAATCCAAACCATGTTGAAGGAACTCCAGGATCCGAGGAATAGAGAACACCCGACAGGGAAAGGCCCTAGCCTCACACCAGTCAATGTAGGTCTGCAGGTCCTATAGTAGATGGTAGAAGAGGACTTCTTCCTAGCCCTGACAAGAGTCTGAACAACCGAATCAGACAGCCCCTTTTCCCTTAGGATGGAGGTTTCAGCAGCCAGGCCGTCAAAGCCAGCGTTAGTAAATTGGGGTAACAGAGCCTTCCCTGAGTGAGAAGATCCGGAGCTAAGGGTTCCACTGCCAGCTGCACGACGTCTGCGAACCACACCTGTCTTGGCCACCTGGGGGCCACCAGAACAGCTGGCACCCTTTCCTGGATCAACTTGCGCAGAACCTTGCTCAGAAGGGGAAAAGGAGGGAAGAGGTACAGGAGACCGAACCCCTGCCAGGACAGAGATAGTGCATCCACCGCCAGAGCCAGAGGATCCTGGGACAGTGAGACAAATGCTGGCAGCTTGTGATTGTGGCGGGAAGCAAACAGATCCTCGTCCGGCATCCCCCACCTGTGAGATAGGAAGACCTCGCTGTTGAGAGACCATTCTCCCCGACGAGAGGCTCCCCTGCTCAGGGAATCCGCTTCCAGATTCTCCGCTCCCGGAATGTAGACCTCAGAGATGCACGGGACATTATCCTCGGCCCACGACAAGATCAACGACACCTCCCGGATGTGCTCTGAGTCCCTCCCTGATGATTAATGTAGGCGACCGCAGTCTGGTTGTCGGAGCGAACCTGAACCGGCAGGCCCTGGAGGTGAGGCGTCAGCTGCGCCAGCACCAACCGAACCGCCCTCAGCTCCAGGACATTGATGGGGGCGTGGGCCTCCTGAGGGCCCCACAGCCCATGGAATTGGAGGGCTCTCCAGTAGCCCCCCCAACCTGACAGACTGGCATCCGTAGTGACTGTCTTCCAGGGTCGCCACCAACGTCCGGGTGTCCAGTACCGCCTGCTGGAGTGAATGGGACGTAATGAGAAGGTCGTCCAAATAAGAAAGAATGCGGATACCCCGGGCTCTGAGAAGGGCAATCACACCCGCCAGCACCTTGGAGGTCAGACCGAAGGGAAGTGCCACAAATTGGTAGAGTTGTTCCTCCACTGCGAACCTGAGGAACCGCTGATGCCCTGGGAAGACCGGCACATGAGGGTAAGCATCCTTGATGTCTATTGAAGTCATGAAGTCCCCCGGGCGCAAGGAGCTGATAGCGGAGCGCAGAGTTTCCATGCGAAAACATCTGGTCCTGATGAACTTGTTGAGAAGTTTTAAGTCCAGGATCGGTCTGATGGAACCATCCTTTTTGGGCACTGTAAAGAGATTGGAATAGTAGCTCTGACCTCTCTCTCCTGGAGGGAACCGACAAATGACTCTCAAGGTTTTGTACCGCCAGAAACAGACCCCGAGCTGCCCGAGGGTCCGTAGGAACCCTGGACCTGAGGGATCTGGGAAGTCCGCAAACTCCAGCTTGTATCCGGAGGAGACAACCTCCAGAATCCAGTTGTCTGAGACTTGTTGAGCCCAGACTTGAGTGAAGAGCCGCAGCCGTCCCCCACCCGCAAGGGTGAGGGCGCCCCCTCATGGCTGAGTGGGCTTGGCAGTAGATTTGGTTTTGGAGCCCCAGGTGGATCCGGGCCAGGCACGGCCTCTGCCCTTGCCCCAGCAATCTACCCTGTGCCCCGCGAAGGATACCCCCCTGCCTGACCTCGATCCGCGAAAGGAGGGAGTGAAGGACCCGGAGCCCTGAAAGGGTCGCCGCTGCTTTTTGCATTGGGGCAACTTACCTCCCTTTGCAAAAAGGTCCAAACGATCACCAAAAAGGCGCAGCCCCTTAAAGGGGAGCCCTGTGAGCACTTTCTTAGCAGCATTGTCAGCTGCCCACTGGCGCAACCAAACCGAGCGGCGGATAAGAGACAACCAGGGCAGAGGTCCTGCTACACATCCGAATGGTGTCATCTAAGGCAGAGAGAACATAGGTGATGAACATCTCACATTGTGACAAGGCTCTAAAATCAGTACTAGAAGGATCCTCATGGGAGCCGTCCAGAAGGCCCTTGATCAAGGTCCTAATAGCCACGGCCGTAATAGCGGAAGCACAAACCGGGCGCAAGGCAGAACCCACACAGGCAAAGGCGTGGGAAGCCAGCTTGTCAATACGTCTGTCCTCACCATGCTTCAAGGTAGTGGAATCAGGGGAATGCACTACAGAAGTGTTAGACAACCCCAACACAGGGGCATCCACCTCTGGGGGAGTTGACCAACATTTGACCATATCCAAGGGGAAAGGATACCTCTTATCCCACCCCTTAGGGATACCGGGGAGCCGACTAGGTCGCTCCCATTCCTTGAGAACCAGATTATTAAAATGCGCCTGTTCTGGGAATTCCAAACGTGGTTTTGCGGTACCAAACAATTCCCCCTGCTGCTTAGGTGCCGCTGCGGGAAGGGAAATGGAAAGTACTTCAAAAATTTGAGCCAAAAGTCTATGGGTGTCATCAGCATCCCAATGCTCTGAGCCGGCATCAGCGCAAAGGCAATGCTGATCATCAGAAAAATCTGAATCTGAGAATAATTCCCCTTTCTCGAGAGGGAGTCAGACAAATCAAGGAGATCATCTTGCTCCATAGTAAAGGCCAGCGCAGCAGGCGCCACATGCCATCTTTCAGCTGGAGCCTTACGGGCCGCAGAGCTAGCAATCAGTCTCTCAATGTTGGCCAGCCAGGTGGAAACATCAGGTTGAGACTCCCCGCTAGTGTTGATCTCACTGGGAGCCATAATCAAGCGAGGGGGTGTGGGGGACGATACAGTGGGTGCCGACCCAGACACATGCAGCCCAGATTGCCGCGCAAGCTCCTGCATCATCGCCCATATGGGATGCCCCGCACACCCCACACAGCTGGGCTTGCCCCAATGGGACCCCGAGCACAACATCCTGAGAAGCCTCCATATGGTGATTTTTATTGTCACAATGACCAATGGGAATTATGCTGTTCAGCTACCCGGGATACCCCTTAAATGTCCGCTAGTGGGAGGATTTAATAATTAAGCCTCTAACAATGTCAATATGGCTAATAGAGGGCACAGGACCGGGAGAAATCTCTAATTAGGTTGTCCCGCCTGAAAGACACAACACAATACACACAGTCAGCATGATATACACAATAAATGAAAAAAAGGCAAATTTAAATACAAGCCCGCTGAGGGCACTCACGGACGCCGAAGAGCTTGCACTCCACCGCAATGCCGGGACAAGATGGCGCTGAGAGGCTCAGGAGGGGCGGGCCGCCTGCGGAACGCGCCAAGCGTTAGGCCACGCCCCCTCCAGGAACGCGGGGACAGGCCGAAGACAGGCCGCCCCGCAGCCAATCATCGTGCAGCAGGCCCCAAAGTGACGTCACCGTCCCGCTGCCGCCGCTGAGCGCGCGCGCGGGCCGTTCAAATGTGAAGCAGGAGGAGAGGAGGAAAACGCTGAGCACATGTGCCAGCGCGGATTGTACAGTGTCACAAAGGCATGAGTTTACAGTGCATAATCACTCACACACACACACACAAACACGGACACCGACCCCCCCCCCCCCCCCGACAAACAGGGCAAACGGGAGAAGGGGGAGTATAAGCCCTTGATTACATTTGGGACATGTAAGGGAGGGCTAAAGCGGATGGGGCATCCCAAATACAGGCTCACCAACTGTTCCGCCTACCCTTTGGTGGGGGATTAGCGGTGGAGCAATACTCCAGTAAAGCACCTCTAACAGGTGCTGCCTACCGTCACCCAACCACGCAGCCAAGGCTGGGAGGCAAGTAAAGGTGGAACGGGTGGGAATAGGACACAGGGCCAGGGGCTGTGCAGCCCAGCTTACCTACGAGGTGAGAAGCCATCATCTTGACCTTCGCAGCCCACTGCAGAGAAGGAACTGGGGAATTAGTGGGAGGTCCCGGGTATATATGGACCGGGAGGGGCCTCTTTTTTTGCCATCTCTGCAGCAAAGCGCCCTCTTGTGGACTATATCCCAGTTGTTATGAATCATTACTGGAGCAGGACGTGCTGCATACTTGGAATACCAGCCTTACACTTGATTTTGCTGCACTTCACCTGGACGGAATGGTTTGACGTGTAGTCTAGAGGGGACATCCACAGATTTTGGGATATCCTTGGGGAGGATGCAGTTCCACATAGAAGGGGTTGTGGGCAGACCCAGAACTTGACCCACTTTCCAAAGGGAGACAACTGAGGGGGGTTTAGATAGTTTGCCGTATAGCATAGAGGGGACATCCACAGATTTTGGGATATCCTTGGGGAGGATGCAGTTCCACATACAAGGAGTTGTGGGCAGACCCAGAACTCGACCCACTTTCCCAAGGGAGACCACTGAGGGGGGTCTAGATAGTCACTCAGTTCCCCTGGGTTCTTCCAGCAGCTAACCAAGATAGATTACAGCGTTCCACAGTACCAACTTCATGGTACCCCCTGTTTATTGGGCACCACTGATAAACACGGGGTCCCTGGCACATAGGGACACTCCTCAAGGTGGCCACATCCGTCTGTTTGGCCCCTACCTGATTCACCCTCCAGGAGTCTTGTTCACTGGGCCTTCCTCCCTGCGGCCACCGAAGACCTACTGCTTCCGGTCCGTCATGTAGGGTACTCTGCCTTAGCAAACTCCAAGGTCCCTTCGAGTTAGAAATTCTTCAGGGCTGCTCCTGTAGTATCCCTCTAGAGGGTACCGGCCAGTGCTTCTTTCTTTGGGCACTGGTCCTGTCCTCTTCTTCAGCCTCATGGCTCAGCATTCATGATCTACTTTTCCCAATGTTAGACAAGCTCACATTCCTTGGGTCCCCTATATATACACCTTAGCTCCTCCCAGAGACAACACTGTTGCCACCAATATCCAACCAGAGCCCTATGACTCATATTGTTTATTAAAATAACCTGTTCATTTCTTATTCTATGCAACTATGTAACTGCGACAAGTGAAATTAATACATTCGAGTACATTTGTCACCTAAAGTCCCTATTAATCATTTAACAGTGGTGGTGGTAGATAAGCCACTACCCTGTTGAACAAGCTGACCAACTGCCATGGTGAATTTGGTTTAGAAAATTAAAGAAATCTTACTGAAAACAGGAAGTTTATGTCAGCATGGGCTGGGTCTCATGAAATATGTGTGTTGTCTTGTTTGTTTGAAAATCTTTATATGTTTTCTGACTGGAAATCACTTTATCTATCTGACATTCAGGCTCAAAATATCAGTTACAAATGCAAAAGCCTAGGACTGCCCCTACACAGAGGCACCTTGGCATTTGGTGGTTCAGCTTTAGCATATGTCAGCATAAGTGTGCCAACAGAGACCTTAGTTTATAGGACTGGTTCTTGGCTAACAGGGTCGAATGCTGTGGCCCCCTTAAGATTTTTGTATTCTATTTGAACTTCCCAGGTTAGTCATAAATTGGTCTGTGCAGATGCCACCCCTCCTTTGTATCTACAGATGCAAAAATACCTAAAGAGACAATTTTTGAAAAAAAAAAAATGATTATATTCGCCAGCATTCACCCAACTATGCTGACCTAGAAGAAAATACAGCAAACACCGGCATCATCACAAGAACATGGCACGTTTTGTTTAGTAAATGTGATCGCACATCTGAGTTCGGGTTAAGATGAACAATAAAGCTGGTTGATGGGTTGCTCAGCAACCCAATAAACAACTTTTAGCCCATAGCAACCACAACCATTGCCAGTATGGGCATGACTGTGATTGACCAGGTGGGACTCGTGACCCTGCTGTATAAGAGGCGGGATCATACGTCCCAGTACTATTACAGCTAGGGGTCCAATGGCCTGGCACAGTTGTAAAAGAAAGGTAGCGGCCATTTTGGAGCTTCCTCTCCCAGCATCTCAGCCATGCTGCTGCCTGGATTCAACTGACAGCCCAGCAGCACTTCCTGTTTGCAGGTGGCCTGCAAATGCATGAGCCGCCATTTTGTTTTGAAAATTTGCTACAGCAAGAGTTAGAAAAAGGTAAATGAATTTTTATGTGTAGCCATCTGAACTGCCCAGGGGAGGGATGCATATCAGCACTGTTTATTGTGTTGGTCTAGTTTAAGTCATTTTTGACTGTTGGTCCGTTTTAATTGTTCTTTTCAGGACAGGTAGGTAGGGAGATGAGGCTGATATAGCGAGGGACAGCTAGTAATTCTAAGTAATTAGCCTGTTCAGGTGCCTTTGTAATTGTCCCTTTCAAGTGTATACATTCTTCTACTGCAGTGACGCTAACTATGTTTTTATTTGGAGTATTTCCCTATCACATTTTTTGCAGGGCAATCGCCCTATTACCCTCATTTTGCAGCCTTCCTACCCTTTACTAACCCCACTTTACAGCAATTTTTGGGTCACCAAGTTTGGGTCCCCATTGATTTCAAATTCAGGTCAATTTGGGGTACCCGAACCAAACTTTTTACATTTAGCCTGGACAATCTCTTTAAAGTGGCTCAAAACCCACCCTGATCGGCCCAGGAGTCTATAAGATTCCCCGGCTGATCGATTCCTCCCCCCCGGGGCATCCAAAATCGGGATGCCCCGATGTGTGACACCCCCAGGTCATCCCATTCACTTACCTCATTTCCCGGTCCCATGGTGAGTCTAAGAGCAGCAGCCGCATCCCGCTATCCCTCTAACAGGGCACGCGCCCGCGCCAGGCATCTGTGTTTACCCTTCGCGGGGACGCTCGCTGTTAGGGAGAAGCGGAGGATGCGGCCGTCAGTTCCCCTATTTTTTTAATGAATTCTCTTTCTATAAATTATTTTTTGTATCTATAAAAGTAAATAATCACATAAACACCATGGCAGTTGGTCAGCTTGTTCACATAAACACTTCAAAAGGTATATAGTCCATGGTGCAATCTCCTGGGATTCATTGATGCCTGTCCTAAGGGGTTATAAAATTGTTCTTTCCATTTTGCCATGAGCAGGCTCCAAATGTGGTCACGTGACCCTCAGCGGTGCCAGCCCGGCAAATTAGACCACTGTGACCGCCCAGGCTCTCTCATGCTAAGAGCGCTGAGGGACAGGGTTAGCCGTGCGTTCACAACCGGATTGTGGCCGTGGAGGCATGGAACCTAAATGTAAAATCATGCACTTGGGTAGAAGGAATCCCTGCTCTGAGTACCGTATGGGCAGCACTGTGTTAGCCAGGACCTCGGAGGAGAGAGATTTAGGGGTACTGATTACTGATAGCTGCAAGATGAGTGGACAGTGTAGCCAGGCAGTGGGAAAAGCAAGCAGGATGCTCGGCTGCATAGCTCGAGGCATCACCAGTAGGAAGAGGGAGGTTGTGATGCCGCTGTATAGAGCCCTGGTAAGGCCACAGCTAGAATACTGTGTGCAGTTCTGGAGACCTTACCTGCAAAAAGACATTATTCAAATAGAACGGGTCCAAAGGCGGGCAACGAAAATGGTGGAAGGACTTAAACTTAAAACTTATCAGGAGAGACTTAAAGAACTTAATTTGTACAGTCTGGAGGAAAGAAGGGAGAGGGGGGGACATGATTGAGACCTTTAAATATGTGAAAGGATTGAATAAGGTTCAGGAGGGAAGTGTTTTTAAGAAGAAGCTTAATGATAGAACAAGGGGGCACAACCTGAAGCTAGTCGGGGGGAAGATCAGGAGCAATGTTAGAAAATATTATTTTACAGAAAGAGTAGTAGATGCTTGCAACAAACTTCCAGCAGAGGTAGTTAAAAAATCAACAGTCACTGAATTTAAACATGCCTGGGATAAGCACACATCTATCCTAAGATAAAGAGTACATACAGTATACACATAAGGGCAGACTAGATGGACCGTATGGTCTCCTTCTGCCGTCAACCTTCTATGTTTCTATGTTTCTAATAGGAAGAGCAAGCTTTGAGGACCTGCTACAGCATCTACAGAGAAAGGCTTCAGGGGAGTTCCTTGCTGCCTTATTACTGCCATTGCTTGGACTGTCCCTTTAAATGAATAAGAACACAAGCAATGTCTGTTAAATGACAGGGTCATTCACATGATTCATAAACAGGGCATTTTAATGGCAAAGATGATGGAGCCTTAGCAGTAAACAAGAACATTCGTGTCTGTGCACATGCCTATGTAGGGGGCTAAAACACTCAAATACACCAGAAACAAATGTACTTTGTTCCAAATAAACAAACCGGAAGGCGAATTGATAAACACAATGTTCTAGCATCTTTCATGGGCTCCTGCTCTCATTCTGTTACAATGGGGACCATTTAAGCACTGCAGCAATTGCCTGTGAACTCTCTCCGCTCTCTATTATATCGAAAAATCAAAACATCTGCCTTTCAAAAGGGAGCAGCAATATTGTGCCGCCAAACAGGAATAAAATTAACTCAGCTAATGGGCTTCTACGTAACAATAAAAAAGGAAAAAAAGACACGAGCGTAAAGTACATGCGTTTCTGTACCAAACTATTTTTAATTGTTTTTATAAATTGACTCGGGGGCATCCCCGTGCGACATGCAGCCATTCTGATAAATGTTCCCGGGCAGCGGAAATGATTAGAAATATCCAGAAATGTCCCAGGAAGACCTCACTGAGGAGCAGGTTACTGAAGGTTTGCAGGCAGCACTGTTTCTCAGTGTTTACAGAACCCGGGCCCGTAAGGGTACCAGCAGGGTCAGCACCAGCCCTGGGCTTACCCGGCACCGGTTATAAAGCCCTCCTCTTCCCAGTGCTGGGCCTCGTCATTACCTTCTCCCTGAGCAGCCCCTATCTATACACAATGCAGGGTTGTGCAGGATCCAGGCCGGAGGCATATTGGCCATTGGGAGATTTTTTGTCTCTTTCTATTCGTTTTTGAAGTCAATAATTCAGTTCTTTTTTTCATTCCTTCTTCTTTCCTTCTATTTGTTCCTTCCTTCTCTCTATCATTCTATTCTTTCTTTCTATTTTCTCCTTTTCATTCCTTTCTTTCTGTTGTTCTTTCAATTCTTTTTGTCATTCATTCTATTCGTTTTCTTTGGCCCTTATTTATGAAGGAATAGCGACAGGTAGCGACTGGTGAGCGGCCGGTAATGACGGCCCCCGCCACGAGAGCGCCGGCTCCCCAACACAATCACACATTTATCAAGCCAATCCTGCTTAGCGACTGAGGGCCTTATTTATCAAGGAATAGCGACAGATAGCGACTGGGGAGCCGGCCAGTAAAGCCAGGTACCGCAACTAGAACGCCGGCTCCCCTCCACAATCACACATTTATCAAGCCGATACTGCTTAGCGACTGAGATAGCGCCAGATAGCGAATCATTCATCATTATTCCAGCCTCAGCCCACAGCGCCAGCGTCCGACCTTGAACAGCGACAGGTATGACCTCTCGCTACCTGGCGCTCTCCAATGCATTTCAATGGAACAATCTTTAAATATTAATAATTAACTGTTATTATTATTTATTATTCACTTAGGCCCTTATTTATGAAGGACTAGCGACAGGTAGCGACTGGTGAGCGACCGGTAATGACGGGCCCCGCCACGAGAACGCCGGCTCCCCACCACAATCACACATTTATCAAGCCAATCCTGCTTAGCGACTGAGGGCCTTATTTATGAAGGAATAGCGACAGATAGCGACTGGTGAGCGGCCGGTAATGACGGGCCCCACCACGAGAACGCCGGCTCCCCTCCACAATCACACATTTATCAAGCCGATACTGCTTAGCGACTGAGATAGCGCCACCTAGCAACTCATTCATCATTATCCCAGCCTCAGCCCACAGCGCCAGCGAACATCTTTGAACAGCGACAGGTATGACCTCTCACTACCTGGCGCTCTCCAATGCATTTCAATGGCAGAATGTATTTTAATTAATAATTATTTTTTAATTTTTTTTTTTTTTTTTCAAATTTAAAAAAAAATAATCTGTGAACACTTCTTCCTTTGAAAATGTATTTTTTGGGGATTTAAAAAAATTTTTTTTTTTGGCAGCATTGATATTACAGGTCTGATTTTAAACTATTCAGGTTTGAATATTATTTCAAAATCATTCCATTTTTTTGGGGGTGGTTAAGGGGTTAAAAACTGCGCTCTGGGATTTAAACATACATTTCACAGCGCTAGGAATTTTTAAGGCTGATTTTTTAATGAATATGGTGGGTGCCGGTCGCTATGTCCAGTCGCTATCATGCGCTCCCATACAACAGCGAACCTGTCAAATAGACTCAGCATCTTGTATTCAACATTACGGCACACCGACTGAGTCGCTATCATCCACCGAACAATGGCCAAGCACAGCGACTACTAGCGGGCGCTGTGAAAATACCGCTACAGTCGCTCAACAGTCGCTATCTGTCGCTATTAATGAATCAGCCTCCCCGATAGCGCTAGATAGCCACTCATTCATCATTATTCCAGCCTCAGCCCACAGCGCCAGCGTCCGACCTTGAACAGCGACAGGTATGACCTCTCGCTACCTGGCGCTCTCCAATGCATTTCAATGGAACAATCTTTAAATATTCATAATTAATTGTTATTAATGTTTTTTTTTTTTTCAATGTGAAAAATTCTGTGATCACTTCTGCCATGTTAGATAATTTTTTTAAGGTAAAAAAAAAAAAAAATTGTGCAGAATTGATATTACAGGTCTGATATTATTGTATTCATATTACTAAATTCTTTAAAAAAATTTTTTTTTTTTGGTTTCCAAAAATATGGTGGTTTGGGGGTTAAAAAACTACTTTTAACACATCGCCTCCAGCGCTCTGGGGTTTAAACATGCATTTCACAGCGCGAGAATTTTTGGAGCATGATTTTTGGATGAATATGGTGGAAGCCGGTCACTCTGACCAGTCGCTATCATGCGCTCCCATACATCGCGTAACCTGTCAAATAGCGACTCGTCACCCCGTATTCAACATTACTGCACACCGACTCAGTCGCTATCAACAACCGAACAACGGCCAAGCACAGTGACTACTAGCGGGCGCTGTGAAAATGCCGCTACTGTCGCTCAACTGTCGCTACCTGCCGCTATTAATGAATCGGCCTCCAAGTCTTCTTTCTGTCATTCCTTCTATTCTATCAGTCATTTCTCCTAGTCTTTCCGTAATTAATATTATACTTTGTTTCTGCCATTCGTACTTTTCTTGCTGCAATATCTTCTATTTTTTCTTTCTGTCATACCTTCTTTACTTTTAATGGCATCTATTCTTTCTTTCTTTGTCTTTCATTAGTATTCTTTCTGCCTTTCTTTCTATTTTTCCTTTGCTTTTCTTTCCGTTGTTCTTTCTATTCTTTTTGTCATTCATCTTATTTGTTTTCTTTCTTTTATTACTTCTATTCATTCTTTTGTGTCTTCCTCCTTCATTCCTTCAATTCTATCAGTTATTTCTTCTATTTTTTCTGTAATTACTTCTATAATTTGTTTCTGCCATTCGTACTTTTCTTGCTGCAATACCTTACATTTTTTCTATCTTCACTTTCCACAATGGCGTCTATTCTTTCTTTCTTTGTCTTTCATTATATTCTTTCTGCCTTTCCTTCTATTTTTCCTTTGCTTTTCTTTCTTTCTGTTGTTCTTTCTATTCTTTTTGTCATTCATTTTATTTATTTGTTCTTTTATTCCTTCTATTCATTCTTTTGTGCCTTCTTTCTTTCTGTCATTCCTTCTATTCTATCAGTCATTTCTCCTATTCTTTACGTAATTACTTCTATACTTTGTTTCTGCCATTTGTCCTTTTCTTGCTGCAATACCTTCTATTTTTTCTGTCTGTCATACCTTCTTTACTTTCTACAATGGCGTCTATTCTTTCTATCTTACCTTCTTTCTTTGTCTTTCATTAGAATTCTTTCTGTCTTTCTTTCTATTTTTCTTTTCCTTCTCTCTTTTTGTTGTTCTTTCTATTAGTGTTGTCATTCATTCTATTATTTTCTCTTTCATTCATTCATGCGTACCTTGATGGGTTGCAACCGCACCACGGCTAAGGAAGGTCAGGAGGGCCCCATCATTGTTGCTCCTCCACCTTCATCATATACAGTATGTGCTCACTTGGAGCTCACAGGGAATTTGTCTCTGCTGTTTCAGTCTTTAGTTGTGTAGCTGCATCCAAATGAGTTAAAAAACAGAAAAAGGTTAAATGTAGGAGCCATGAATGGGCCCGATGTAATATTCGCCCCAGGGCCCAATCACATTTAGTTATGCCATTGTGGCAGGGGTGGCCGTGTGGCCACATTTGGAGCAGCATGGTCATGGAATAAGGAAGCCCACTACAGAGGCACATAGGACAGGCTTCGGGTGACCTCCATGCTGTCTTATTATTGCCATTGCCTGGGCTGTCCCATTACATGAAAACTATTTACATTTGCCGGCGTATAAGACGACCCCCCAACATTTCCACTCAAAGTATAGAGTTTGTTATATACTCACCGTATAAGACTACTCCCTCTTCCGCACACCAAATAAAACGTAAAAGAACATCAGATTTTATTTCAACATGTTAATTCCCTTCCCCAGAGTCCCTGGGTGGCTTCTTACAGTCATGGGGCATCCCTCTGTACAGGCATGGGGCATCCCTCAGTACAGGCATGGGGCATCCCTCAGTACAGACATGGGGGCATCCCTCAGTACAGGCATGGGGGCATCCCTCAGTACAGGCATGGGGGCATCCCTCAGTACAGGCATGGGGGCATCCCTCAGTACAGGCATGGGGGCATCCCTCAGTACAGGCATGGGGGCATCCCTCAGTACAGGCATGGGGGCATCCCTCAGTACAGGCATGGGGGCATCCCTCAGTACAGGCATGGGGGCATCCCTCAGTACAGGTATGGGGGCATCCCTCAGTACAGGCATGGGGCATCCCTCAGTACAGGCATGGGGCATCCCTCAGTACAGGCATGGGGCATCCCTCAGTACAGGCATGGGGGCATCCCTCAGTACAGGCATGGGGGCATCCCTCAGTAGAGGCATGGGGGCATCCCTCAGTACAGGCATGGGGGCATCCCTCAATACAGGCATGGGGGCATCCCTCAGTACAGACATGGGGGCATCCCTCAGTACAGGCATGGGGGCATCCCTCAGTACAGGCATGGGGGCATCCCTCAGTACAGGCATGGGGGCATCCCTCAGTACAGGCATGGGGCATCCCTCAGTACAGGCATGGGGGCATCCCTCAGTACAGGCAGCAAGTGGCCCCACTCCCTCCTCCCCCCGCCCCGCCGCTCACACACTTACCGATGGTCGGAGGGCCGGTCTGCCTGTCCCTGCTGTTCCTGTCGCCGCCGCCGCCGCTCTCATACACACATTCATTCTTACCGGCACTTCCTGGCTGTTGCGAGCTGGTCGTCGGTGGGCGTGTCCCAGATGGCCGCCGTCCAATGAAAACAATGGACGCCGGCCATCTGGGGCACGCCCACCGACGACCAGCGCGCAACAGCCAGGAAGTGCAGGTAAGAATGAATGTGTGTGTATGAGAGCGGCGGCGGTGGCATGAAAGTAAGCATGAATGTGTGTGTGTGTGTTAGTATGTATGAGAGCGGCGGCCCCTGGCGTATAAGACGACCCCCCCCACTGGAAGGCATGTTTTACAGGGGGAAAAAGTCGTCTTATACGCCGGCAAATACGGTATCTATGAAGTCACAAGAAATAGATATTTCATTAGGCAATACCAGAATCCATTCTTTCTCCCTAGTATTGATTCTGACTCCCCCCAACCCTCTACAGTGAAAGGAAAGTAAAAAAAACACTCACTGGAACCCTTGTTCGATCCGGCAGGTTCTCCTATTCTCTGGGGGGCCTCTGATCCCCCCCCCCCAGGGCTCTTCAGTCCTCAGGAGAGCACCCAACCGGCCCTCTCCCATGCCTTCCTGATCTATGTGACCCCTATACCAGTTCACAAGGCTCTGGCAAGTCACCTGCGGCTAGCAGGTGACTTTCCATTAACCCCGAGCCCCCCTATTACCTGCCTCCCCAAAGCCCGGGGGGGGGGGGGGGGCAGAAGAGCCCGTGACTGTTAGGCTATGCCAGCTTGTAGCCTTCAGGGCCACCAAAGCTGGCCCCTGCGCCCTGTTCTACAAGCCCCCCATAGCTGGTCCTGGGCTGGTTATGCTGGGTAAGAGGGGCCTCACGCCATTTTTGGGGGGGATTATTAACCCAACGTCATTTTTTTTAATTAAAAATACAATTTAATTGTAAAAAAATCGCAATATATCATCTTTGAGACAGAATAAGGATATATTGGGATATATCGTATGGTCATACGTGTATCGTCTCGCCAGATTCTTGCCAATTCACACCCCTACTGAGTCTTATCCCTGGTGCTATTCAAGTCTCGATCTTGTGTGCATGCACCACTCCCCAACTTTTTTGGAAGTAATGGAGGATCAAAAGATTCAATTCTTCTTAAAAACCTGTTCAAAGAATAACTAGGAGTTCTTTCTAAAAATCACTAGTGTGGGAGTGGACATGGAAAAAAAACCACACCTTCCTCCCTTAGGAAGCACCAAAGAACATTCACAAACCTATATCCTCAAAAACATATCACTTTTATTTACACATGAAATTTCATAAAAACACTTACATACATATACACAAAGCACAAGACATTTAAAAACAGTGATGCTAATCCCCCATCATATCATCAAAAGTGCCGGCACAAATACTTCAGTATGTATATGTAGAGAGATTTCCTCTCCCTGCACAATACAGACTTGTATTTTAATAGAATTTGATTAGTTCACAGCATTGGAACAGAGACACAAACTATGTATATATCCCATTAGTGGGAGTTTTGAGATATTTTGATGATATGACGGGGGATTAGCATCACTGTTTTTAAAGTGGACCAACACCCAGGATTTTGACTATCCTGGGTGTTGGTCCACTTAGGTGGATCGGGGTGCCCCGCTGTCTGAAACCCCCCCGATCGCCGCAAAAACTCACCTCTCCCCGCTCCCACGTGATCTCGTCCGGCCAATGACAGCGCTCAGAGCAGCTCTGGTATGCGCGTCCAAAGCCTCTTGGACGCGCATACCAGAGCGCTGTCATTGGCTGCGTCTCTCGCTTCCCTCTAATAGGGAGCGCTCCTGCGCCGGCCATTCACAAAACGGCCGGCGCGGGAGCGCGCCCTGCTAGAGGGAAGCGAGAGACGCGGCCGCGTCTCGCGCATGCGCCGTTGGATCGCAGGTAAGGTGAGGATTGTGGGCCTCCTGGGGGGTTCCTCCCCGCGGGACATCCCGATTTCGGATGCCCCGCGGGGAGGGATCTGATCGGTCCGGGAATCTTATAGATTCCCGGGCCGATCCCCCCTGGGTGTTGGTCCACTTTAAAGTGGACCAACACCCAGGATTTTGACTATCCTGGGTTTTGGTCCACTTCGGCGGGGCACCCCGATCGGGGGTGCCCCGCTGTGTGAAACCCCCCAGAAAGCCCCAAAATCTTACCTGTCCCCGCTCCCACGTGACTGGACGGTCCAATCCCCGCCAACGTCCAGGCGGGGATCAGGAACGTCCAAGCGGCTGCCGCCGCCGCCGCCTCCCTCGCGTCACTTTCGGCGCGCGCGCGCCCCCGCCGGCCATTCGCAGACGGCCGGCGCGGGCGCGAGCACGCCTACAGGGGCGCGAGGGAGGCGGCGGCGGCCGGCCGCCGCCGAAGATCAGGTAAGGTGTTTGGGGTTTTTTTTGGGGGGTTTCACCCCGCGGGACATCCCGATCTCGGATGTCCCGCGGGGTGGGAGGTGATCGGCCCGGGAATCTTAGAGATTTCCGGGCCGATCACCTCTCGGTGTTGGTCCACTTTAAATGTCTTGTGCTTTGTGTATATATATGTAAGTGTTTTTATGAAATTTCATGTGTAAATAAAAGTGATATATTTTTGAGGATATAGATTTGTGAATATTCTTTGGTGCTCCCTAAGGGAGGAAGGTGTGTTTTTTTTCCATGTCCACTCCCAAACTAGTGATTGCATTTACTGAGGTATGAGCACATGTTAAATGGAATAACTAGTGCATCCCATAGCAATTGTTGTGTTCTTTCTAAAATCATCTTGATTTGGGATTCTCTTCCATACAGATTCCTATAGAGGCCAAAATCAGGCATGCAGTTCTGTATAACAGGAGGTGTGCAGCTGTTTCCTATCCTATGTCAGATGGAGCAACGCAAGGAAAAGGTCGCTATCTCTCTAATCTCCTTTAGAGTGTTGTCTTGAGATCTTACTTGAGAAATGTATAAGCTACTTTACATGTAATACGGTGCTGCAGCACCCCCTGCTGGGCACATGAGGTTAAACAACAGCTTTTTGATGTGTCACAAAATACTGAACTTTATTATAATCAATGCTCAACTGTGACAGACTGGAAAACCTTTTGTCCATGAGAGGAAATGATTCTTGAGTCCCCACCAGAAGAAAATCATTTTGGGGCCCATTCAATACCTATATACAGTAGAAATAATGTAAGCCCACTGCGTGGGCTCTCATATAACTGTCACTTGAACAGCAGACTGCACCTGTTAGTGATTTTATGAATACTGCTCAAAGGCTTTCGTGAAAAAAAGAAACACAGGTTGTTTTGGGGCAGTGGGCTGGGTGGGGATAGAAGGCGATGACATAAACTTCCTTTCTAGGTATAGGATCACTTTAAGTAACAAAGGTAACTATAGATCACAGAACACAACAGGCAAATTGTTATTCACTGGCATAATGGAGGCCCTGGATCAGTGTCTGACACCCACCAGAGAATCTTCTGGTCTTTTGGTTGGCCTGTTACCCTTACCTAAGCAGCAGTCCAGTGCCGCGCTCCCCACTAAGAAACACACAATGCGCCATCACCAGGCTCTGAGCGCATGGGACGCCCGCAGCTGAGGGAAGGGTTTTTGCCTTTGTAAACCCCTGTCTCAGGGGGTTGTTTTTTGACTGGATTTCCGCTTTAAAGTGGACCAAAACCCAGGATTTTGACTATCCTAGTTTTTGGTCCTTTCCCCCCGAGGCATCCCAATTAGGGGAAACTCTCCAGGTCGCCAGAATAAACTCACCTCTTCACCAATCCTATGACGCATGCGCGGCTGCTTGTCCAATCAGCATGGGTTTTGGTCCTCTTTAAGGGGCATTAAGAGTCTGGGAAGGATAGCTTTTCCTCCTGTTTTCCGATGAATGTGTGGGGGCCACCCTACAAATTTCTTGAGATGATCCTAGTGCTAAATTAGCCTAACATACACCATCCGTGTGCTCTGCATTAGAGACATACTCACCTTTTGCTACGATAGCGCCATCTGATTGATGGTAAAAAAAACTACTGAGCACCCATGTGGCAGCCACCCCACTTTAAAGTGGACCAACACCCAGGATTTTCACTATCCTGGTGCTGGTCCACTTCCGCGGGGCACCCCGATGACGGAGTCATGCACAAGAGAGATACAGAAAACAACCATGCACTTATGCAGCAGCTACACCACCGGGGGGGGGGGGGGCGGGGGTTAGGTGCACGCATCAGCAGCGAGAGTGTGTCATAGGGGCCACCAGAAAGGTAAGTGTCACAGCGACCCAGGGGACTTCACACACTGGAACATTCCTGTGAGGGAGATCACCAGCCCTAGAATCTTATGTACGCAAGGCATAAGGATCGCCGGTATACTCCAGTATTGGCGATCTTATTGCGCAAACGGTGATTGGCTGGTGACCTGCACATGCGCGGTGGGAAGGTGAGATTTGTGGGATTACACACAGCTCAGTATTCCAGAGGATAGCAGCAGATACACCTAGTGTACATCCTAGGTGTCGTTCCTCTTTAAAGAGGAACTTCAGAGGCCCTGGAGTCTCTAAAAGACAACAGGGCCTCCCAAATTCCAGTCCTTGGGACACCCCAAATTGCTGTGTGAAACCCCCGGAAACACTCCCAGCACCACCCCACCCATTATACTGATTATTATGCAGCATCATAGCTAAAGCATGAGGTACAACTGTAATCCTCAATATCTTTTATTTTTCAATTTAAAAATGGAAAACAGTTTAGGAAATTGCCAAACGTAGCCCAACCCAATGGTCTAACAATTGGCTATTGCTGAAATATCACTTTAAAGCGGACCTTCACCCTGAATAAGAGCCTATCTTATATGTTTCCCACACCCTGTACATACAGATTGCTCACATTAAAAATCATCCTACCTGCATCTACTGCATGTTATGAGCCTTTAAACATCCAAGATGGCGGCTCATGGAACGTCAGGCAGCCTGCAAACAGGAAGTGCCTTCTGACTGTGCTGCTCTGTATTCTGGGATTGCTGACCTTTCCCTGACCCCAGCTCTGTTCTGTCTGAGCAAAGCACAGCTATAACCCACCGCCTGTACCTTATCCCACTCTCCTCTAATCAGTATGTGTGATGCTTCTGAGTCAAGATGGCGGTGCCCGTATCCTAAAGTCCTGAACAGAGTTGCAGCCCAGTGGAGGAAAGAATAATAAGTGACTAAAAACATAAAATTAATTTTAGATGCTGGGCTTGTGTTTGGGTTTTTCAATAAATCATGGTGAAGGTCCGGTTTAGGGACTCTAGATACGGGCGCCGGCATCTTGCCTCAGAAGCATCACAAACTGAGGAAAGAAGAGGGGGCAAACGTGCAGGGGCGGGTTATAGCTGTGCTTTGCTCAGACAGAGCAGAGCTGGGGACAAGAAAAGGACAGCAATCCGAGAATGCAGAGCGACACAGTCAGAAGACCCTTCCTGTTTTCAGGTAGCCTAAGACTCTATGGGCCGCCATCTTGGATGTTTAAAGGCTCATAACATGCAGTAGATACAGGTAGGATGATATTTAATGTGAGCAATCTGTATGTACAGGGTGTGGGAAACATATAATATATGCTCTTATTCAGAGTGAAGGTCGGGGTTAATGTTAGACTTTGATAAGCACCAGCCATCTATGAAGTAGATCTGCATTTGGAGGGGCAGTCCCTCCAAATAAGGGGCAGTTGGGGGTATGTAAAAAAGACCAAAGTTATTTTTCACTGGTGTTCTGCTTTCATTCTCATTTTAGAGTGTGAATACATACCTCCCAACTGTCCCTGATTTGAAAGGACTGTCCCTCTATTGAGTACATGTCCCCCTGTCCATCGTTGTTCTCATTTGTTCCTCTTTGAGGTGTAACATGCAGATCTGTATCAATAAATGTTTAATTACCCTATTCCAAGTGTTTATATTGTTGTATCTGCTATCCATCCTTCAAAGAAAGGGCGTGGCTTAATTTAATAATTGTTCCTCTTCCCCGCCATGAAAAGTTGGAAGGTATGTGAACATCACTGTTTAATGAAATGGGGGAGTGGAGTGGAGATTCGGGTGAGTAGATAGGCCTACATTTCACCTGGAGGAGCGAGGGCCTGTTCCTGCGGCTAGTCATGGAATATTCGAGTCTCTGCACATCACGTCCCCAGATGTCTGACTGAATTAACTGAAGATATGGCGGGCTGCTGCTGGAGGAGGTTTGGTCCCAGCGCCTCGCCGTACAGCTCACTCTCTGGTTGCTAAGCAACGTGGTTTGGCGACGAGGCCTACCGGTTGTTGTCAAGCCTGAGCCCGAGTGTGGGGTTTGTTGTGGTCGCCATGTTTCGATGGCTCCTGGGCAGCAAAGAGCCGCAGGCCGGAGCTGAGGTAATAAAACCGGGAAGGCGGGAGGGGCGGTTGCCTGCAGAGGCTGACATTTCCCGTCATGCTCAGACGCTCTCGGCAGGCGGCATAGTACAAGCTGTGGGAGGTATAGGGTCCAGTATGAGGGATTCCTCTTCCCCTGCCTCCATCTATAGAGGATCTGCCAGTGGCGGTAACATCTGCAGTAACAGGTCACAGTGCCTGGACTTGTTAGCCCATACATGACCCGGGACTTGTTAGCTCATACATGACCCGGGACTTGTTAGCTCATACATGACCTGGACTTGTTAGCTCATACATGACCTGGACTTGTTAGCTCATACATGACCTGGACTTGTTAGCTCATACATGACCTGGACTTGTTAGCCCATACATGACCCGGGACTTGTTAGCTCATACATGACCCGGGACTTGTTAGCTCATACATGACCTGGACTTGTTAGCTCATACATGACCTGGACTTGTTAGCTCATACATGACCTGGACTTGTTAGCTCATACATGGCCTGGACTTGTTAGCTCATACATGACCCGGACTTGTTAGCTCATACATGGCCCGGACTTGTTAGCCCATACATGACCCGGGACTTGTTAGCTCATACATGGCCTGGACTTGTTAGCTCATACATGACCTGGACTTGTTAGCTCATACATGACCTGGACTTGTTAGCTCATACATGACCTGGACTTGTTAGCTCATACATGGCCTGGACTTGTTAGCTCATACATGACCCGGACTTGTTAGCTCATACATGGCCCGGACTTGTTAGCTCATACATGACCTGGACTTGTTAGCTCATACATGGCCGGGACTTGTTAGCTCATACGCGGCCGGGACTTGTTAGCTCATACGCGGCCGGGACTTGTTAGCTCATACGTGGCCCGGACTTGTTAGCTCATACGCGGCCGGGACTTGTTAGCTCATACGCGGCCTGGACTTGTTAGCTCATACGCGGCCTGGACTTGTTAGCTCATACGCGGCCTGGACTTGTTAGCTCATACGCGGCCGGGACTTGTTAGCTCATACGCGGCCGGGACTTGTTAGCTCATACGCGGCCGGGACTTGTTAGCTCATACGCGGCCGGGACTTGTTAGCTCATACGCGGCCGGGACTTGTTAGCTCATACGCGGCCGGGACTTGTTAGCTCATACGCGGCCGGGACTTGTTAGCTCATACGCGGCCGGGACTTGTTAGCTCATACGCGGCCGGGACTTGTTAGCTCATACGCGGCCGGGACTTGTTAGGTCATACGCGGCCGGGACTTGTTAGGTCATACGCGGCCGGGACTTGTTAGGTCATACGCGGCCGGGACTTGTTAGGTCATACGCGGCCGGGACTTGTTAGCTCATACGCGGCCGGGACTTGTTAGCTCATACGCGGCCGGGACTTGTTAGCTCATACGCGGCCGGGACTTGTTAGCTCATACGCGGCCCGGGACTTGTTAGCTCATACGCGGCCCGGGACTTGTTAGCTCATACGCGGCCGGGACTTGTTAGCTCATACGCGGCCGGGACTTGTTAGCTCATACGCGGCCGGGACGTGTTAGCTCATACGCGGCCGGGACTTGTTAGCTCATACGCGGCCGGGACTTGTTAGCTCATACGCGGCCGGGACTTGTTAGCTCATACGCGGCCGGGACTTGTTAGCTCATACGCGGCCGGGACTTGTTAGCTCATACGCGGCCGGGACTTGTTAGCTCATACGCGGCCGGGACTTGTTAGCTCATACGCGGCCGGGACTTGTTAGCTCATACGCGGCCGGGACTTGTTAGCTCATACGCGGCCGACATAACATTGCAGACGCAACCTCCTCAGAGCTTCCATTAAAGTGACCGTGTTGCTTTTTAAGGTTCAAAACAGACCTCCCCCAATCAGCCATTATTTATATTGTTTAGTAATAAAGCCCTGCACAAAGTAGAAATACAGACAGAGTATTAAAGAAGATCAAAACCCAGCAGCAGCCAGAATGAGATCTAAAAGATTCCAGGGCTGGCTGCTGGCTTCTCGAATCCAGAGATGCCAAACTTAAAGACCAGTTTATAGGGTGATGGGTGTGACATGTGGGTGTGGTTTGGGTTGCAGCCTATTTGCAGTGGTTTGTTAAGAAAATAACCACCAGGGAAATAGTGGCTCTGCTGCCACCACCCTGGACTGCTGGCAGAACTCACCTTTCGATGTTCTGCTTCCGGCCCGACGTGTGTGAGGCTTCTGCTGGCCAGACACCACACCTCCTGATATAAATTTCCGGTCTGCTTCACCTCCAAGTCTGGATGGCAATGTCTGACTACCAAGACACGAAGTGATGCCGCCACAGAGGCTGGAAATCATTGAAAGCAGGCTGTGGCGGCCATCTCTATGGGATGCCCCGCTGTGTGAACCCCCCAGGGTGGCAGTAGTAGCTCGCCTTTCCCCGCTCTGGGGAGGGGTTCACATAGTAGGGCATCCCAACTGGGGATGGAACAACAAACTCAGGAAAATATATTTCCCTAGGTTTGTTCCACTTTAAAATTTACCAAAACCCACGGCGATTGGCCCGGGAATCTATAAGATTCCTAGGCCGATCGATTTCCCCCCCCGGGGCATCCAAAATTGGCACGTGTGAAACCCCCTCAAGTTGTCCATATACTTACCTCACTTGTTTCCCGGTCCAACGGCGCATGTGCGAGCCACGGCCGTATCCCTGCTATCCCTCTAGCAGGGCGCATGCCTGCGCCAGGCAGTCGTGAATGGCCAGCGCAGGCACACGACCTGTTAGAGGGTAGAGGGGGATGTGGCCGCTGGCCTTAGACACAGGCTTAGGCGACGTGCCTTCAGCAGGCTCAGCTCTTCTGTGTCACCTCCCTCTCTTTGCCCCAAACAAACAGGCCTCTATAGTATGGCCATGTTTTTTACATAAGGAATTTTCATGTTTGATGCTTATTGCTTCGTGTTCAGTGGACCATTTTTACTTTTAGAAAACACCGGTCTTGAACATCGGAGAAGAACAGACCCAAAACCCGTACACGGAGCTCACAGCCTTGAAAGGTCATCAGGATATAGTGCGCTTCCTTGTGCAGGTAGATGACAGCAGGTAAGATGCCTCTCTGGAAAAAAAAAAAGGTTGTATGTATATACACACACACACACACACACACACACACACACACACACACACACCCCCACCCCCACCCAGCCTCCAACAACAACAACCACACTCAGCACCATGATCTTGTCAGGAACCACATACAACATGAATAATTTGTAGAAGATATATACCCCTTATTGAACACCAAACAACTAAAACACTTCCAAATAACAATACAGTGAAGTCCATACAAAGTGTGAAATTATCCTGCTTTTTACTTGCTTGTGCTGGCTGTCAGGGGCAGCATCTTTCATTCACCGTCACTTTGCATTTCCCTATAGGACTTGCTCCCTTCTGCTAATTAATTTTCTCAGTCAAAATAAATTCTGATGGGACTGATACATTGGGACATGCATGTATAAGTCATCATCTGCTGCTGAGGGCTGTGACATGATTTATTTGGAAATATGAAGCAGGCTGAATGAAAAATGCAGCACCTGATAGCCAACATAGGGAGAGCTGAAAGACGGATCATTTATCCTTGAAAGCAAACTTATGGGTATGAATATGCGAAGCGGCGAGTTCTGATTGTGCTGTTGGAGTAGACTGGCGATCCTGGGGGTTTTAGTGTGAGCACATCCCTCCACAGATGCACAAGCGCGCACATCCCCAGACGCACAAGCGCGCACATCCCCAGACGCACAAGCGCGCACATCCCCAGACACACAAGCGCACACATCCCCAGACGCACAAGCGCACACATCCCCAGACGCACAAGCGCACACATCCCCAGACGCACAAGCGCACACATCCCCAGACGCACAAGCGCACACATCCCCAGACGCACAAGCGCACACATCCCCAGACGCACAAGCGCACACATCCCCAGACACACAAGCGCACACATCCCCAGACACACAAGCGCACACATCCCCAGACGCACAAGCGCACACACTTGAGGTTTTTTAATGCACTATTTATTTCCTTGTGGACACACATCTAGTTGTTATTGTTGCAGCCATTCAGATGTTCAGTAGATTGTGCTGGTCACTGTAGCAGTGAAGGCGCTTGCGTGTGTTCAGCACAGACTCCACTGTGTTCTCATCGGCTTTTGCAAATAGTTTCATAATTCAACTGCTTTTTTCTCTATGGCTATATCTATCGGCAAGACTAGAGAAAGGATCTTTACTTTCTCATTGTAGACTTAATTAATCAAAAATTAATCCCAGGTTTGATTTATGATTACCGTATTTTTCACCCTATAAGATGCACCCCCTTATA
This sequence comes from Gastrophryne carolinensis, assembly GCA_027917425.1. Classification (NCBI taxonomy): domain Eukaryota; kingdom Metazoa; phylum Chordata; class Amphibia; order Anura; family Microhylidae; genus Gastrophryne; species Gastrophryne carolinensis. The sequence goes on along the minus strand of CM051234.1, from coordinate 574,482,072 downwards.
ATATAACCTAGGATTTGGAGCAGGAACACAAGAAGAAAAAATAGTCTGAACCACAATTTTGTGCTAAAACACCACCAAGGACCAAATAATGGGCATGTTTCGGAATCGCTCAATTACAGGTAGTGTGGCATTCCCCGCTCCCATTGCGATAGGCAGTGTGGCATACCCTCATCCTATTCCTCATATAGGCAGTGTGGCATTCCCCCATCCCATTCCCATAGGTGGTGTGGCATTCCCCCCATCCCATTCCCATAGGCAGTGTGGCATTCCCCCATCCCATTCCCATAGGCAGTGTGGCATTCCCCCCATCCCATTCCCATAGGCAGTGTGGCATTCCCCCCTCCCATTCTCATAGGTGGTGTGGCATTCCCCCCATCCCATTCCCATAGGTGGTGTGGCATTCCCCCCATCCCATTCCCATAGGCAGTGTGGCATTCCCCCCATCCCATTCCCATAGGCGGTGTGGCATTCCCCCCATCCCATTCCCATAGGCAGTGTGGCATTCCCCCCATCCCATTCCCATAGGCAGTGTGGCATTCCCCCCATCCCATTCCCATAGGCAGTGTGGCATTCCCCCCATCCCATTCCCATAGGCAGTGTGGCATTCCCCCATCCCATTCCCATAGGCAGTGTGGCATTCCCCCATCCCATTCCCATAGGCAGTGTGGCATTCCCCCATCCCATTCCCATAGGCAGTGTGGCATTCCCCCATCCCATTCCCATAGGCAGTGTGGCATTCCCCCATCCCATTCCCATAGGCAGTGTGGCATTCCCCCATCCCATTCCCATAGGCAGTGTGGCATTCCCCCCATCCCATTCCCTATAAGAAGTGTAGCATTCCCCACAGGCAGTGTGGCATTCTCCCTCCCATCCCCCATATAGGCAGTGTGGCATTCTCCCTCCCATCCCCCATATAGGCAGTGTGGCATTCCCCCCATCCCATTCCCTATAAGAAGTGTGGCATTCCCCACGGGCAGTGTGGTATCCCCCCCCCCATATAGGCAGTGTGGCATTCTCCCTCCCATCCCCCATATAGGCAGTGTGGCATTCTCCCTCCCATCCCCCATATAGGCAGTGTGGCATTCTCCCTCCCATCCCCCATATAGGCAGTGTGGCATTCTCCCTCCCATCCCCCATATAGGCAGTGTGGCATTACCCCCCATCCCATCAACCTGCACATGCTTAGTAGGTGCAAACCTATTAGATCCTGTGCAAGATGGTTAACCCTGTGTGTGCCTGCTACAATTGGATATTAGTTTTCAGCACAAACTCTAGTGGCCCTGGTGCACCCAGTGGCAGGAAGTTGGCGCTTGCATGTGCAAATCCATGAAAGTGCCCCCCCCCCCCCTTAAGAGTGGTCCCAGACGCTATTCAAAAAAGACTTCTCTGTTTGGTTTCTGTGGAAGAATTCTAACAACTTTGGAGCATGAATGTTGCGGGATGGCTCCCGGGAATTCTCTTCCATCCTGTAGCCCTTCCACTTAAAGTCGACCAAAACCCAGGATTTTTTGACTATCCTGGGTTTTGGTCCTTGTCAACCTGCTGTGTGAAACCCCCCAGCTCGCTCGACATCACTCATCCTTCCTCGATCCACTGGCGCATGCTCAGCCTCTTGTCCAATCACTTGGATCCCCTCACGTCAGCTCGTCTAAGCCTTCGTCTAATGTGAGCAGATCCGGGCACGCTGGTGGCTGCATCCCCCGCAACCCTCTAACAGGGAGGGTGCCCGGCCATTCACAAATGCCTGGTGTGGCCATGTGCCCTGCTAGAGGGATAGCGGGGATGCAGCACTGCTCGCGCATGTGGCATTGGACTGGGAACGAAGGTGAGTTTATGGGCGAACTGGAGGATTTCACACAGTGGGGCATCCCGATTTTAGATGCCCCAGGGGAAAGGAATCAATAATCTATAAGATTCCTGGGCCAATCTCTGCAGGTTTTTGTCCACTTTAACCAAATACTGCAACCACATACCTCTAAACTGTGAGTCTAGAATATCCGCAACCTGTTACGCCTGTGAACCATCCACAACCACTGGTTTAGAAAGGCTGTGCTGAATGTTGACAGCTCGGCTGGCTTCAGGATTGAGGCATGAAACGCAGGATCCTACTCTTGATGGGGAATGGTACAATGAAGCGGGGGGCGAGCGTCTCTAGTGCCCAGCAGCTTCACAGTACAGGCACAGATTTTGCTGGCCCTTTCTTCATCTGACAAAAATGATCTAACAAGGCTAGATGTTTTCTATTAAATGATGGGGTGACTCTTGAGAAAGGTTATAACAGCTCAGAGTTCCAGAAAATCCACCGGATGGTCCAGGGTTGCATGTAAAAGTAGAGGTGACAGCATTTTACAAAGGCCCAGAACTTCCGCCGATCATCAGAAAACCGATCATGAGGTGGTATACGAGGCTCAGGGTTATCCGGTGGTAGAGCTGGTGGAGGTTGTGCAGAACCAGAGGCTCATCAGCTGGAGGTCTAATAGAGGATGCATCCAGTGCATTTACTTGGACCCACAGATAGGTGTGTCCAGTGCCAGGACAGGAAGTTGGCACATGATGGTCATGTGTAAATAGGGTGTGGGTTTGTCTACAGGGGTAAAATCTCAGCTTCAGCAGATGCAACATTCTAGGATGAATCGGTTGCTTGGCAGGAGTGGCTCATCATTTTACTCTAGCCCTGTTACAACAGAGCATTTTTTTTTCTTTTTATGCTAAAATGTGGGTCACAAATGTCTATAGGAAATGTCTAGTTGGGCTTTTTGAGCCAATATCTAAGTAATAAAACATGCGTGAACAATAGGTTCCTTAGGCTATCACGTGGATGATGAGAATGAATCAGTGGAAACCTTGATACTTGACACTAACTTCAAAAGTTAAAGTGGACCAACACCCAGGGGTGATCGGCCGCCGCCGCCTCCCGCGCGCCCCTCTAGCAGTGCGTGCGCCCGCGCCGGCCGTTTGTGAATGGCCGCCGCGGGCGCGCGCCCTGTAAGAGGGACGCGCGGGAGGCGGCGGCTTGTCCGTCGCCAAAAAGGTAAGTTTTTTTGGGGCTTTTGGGGGGGGTTTCACACAGCGGGGCATCCTGATCTCGGATGCCCCGCTGAAGTGGACCAACACCCAGGATAGTGAAAATCCTGGGTGTTGGTCCTTGTTTGAGAATAGTGTTCAGTTATGCTGCCAAGGCTGTAGTGACCCTACCAGATGGAAAAGCGTCAGCTGCAGTGTTACATACCAGCAGCCAGTAGATGTAGGGAGTTTGTATCATTCTGCCCATTGTTTCTAGAATTCAAGCATCCCCCACATTTGCAAGTTATTGTTGGAATGTTTAAACTGGGTGTAGCAACTCATAGAATTTCATAGTCTTGTATTTTGGATTCATTCCAAAACTGCTTAATATTTGACAAATGCTTAAAGTGGTCCTTCACTCTGAATAAGAGCATATCTTATATGTTTCCCACACCCTGTACATACAGATTGCCCACATTAAAAATCATTTTATCTGCATCTACTGCATGTTATGAGCCTTTAAACATCCAAGATGGCGGCTCATGGAACATCAGGCAGCCTGCAAACAGGAAGTGCCTTCTGACAGTGCCGCTCTGCATTCTGGGATTGCTGACCTTTTCCTGACCCCAGTTCTGCTCTGTCTGAGCAAAGCACAGCTATTACCTGCCCCCCTGTACTTTATCCCACTCTCCTCTCCTTAGTAAGTGTGATGCTTCTGAGGCAAGATGGTGGCGCCCGTATCTTAAAGTCCTGAACAGAGTTGCAGCCCAGTGGGGGAAAGAATAATAAGTGACTTAAAATGTAAAATATATTAATTGTAGATGCTGAGGAATCATTTTATAAGGGTTTGGGCTTTTCAATAAATCATGGTGAAGGTCCAGTTTAAACCGGAACAAAACCCTAAAAGTAAATCTTCTGAATGCTATCCTGATTGCTGCCAGTCCTTATTGCATAAAAGTCCATATTTTAGTTTATAATGGTGGCTCCTGGGTGCAAAGTGATGCAAAAGCAGAAGTCCCTTTGGCTGGCAAGGCAGAAGCGCTGCGATGCTTCCGAGCGAGGGGCGCAGTCCCGCTGCCTCTGAAAGTGCTGGCGCAATAAAAGGATGCACGCAACAGACCCGCCCCACCATCCCAACAGGGCATGCTCAGTCAACTCGCTCTGAAACGTAGCAGCGCATTCGCTGTGCCGGCGGAAGTGGCTTATGCTTTTGCAGCCACTAACTGCCCAAGAGCCACCATTATCATCTACAATTTGGTGAGATTTTTTTTGGGCAGCAATCCAGATAATGCAGGTGCGCTATCCAGATGCAGAAGATTTACATTTTGGGGGTTTCGGTTTAATGCTTAATGAGCAGATAAATTAACCGTTTGGTCAGCGAGTGTACAACCACACAAATCTTCTGCGATTGGACAACTGTGTTCAGATGCCAAAGATTTGTTGGCTAATCAAACTAGAACGATCGCTGATGCGATAGCTCATGACGCTCGTTCTCAGAGCTACAACACGTTTTTTGTGCCCAACGCCTGTTTTCACATTCCAGTGATCAAGCGATGAACGAGAAATGTTTGTGGCCGAAGCGATATGAAGGGCGACCGATTCTCGCTCATTGCTTGATTGCAGTGTCCATTTCTACAGCGATTTAGCAAATTCTCATTCAATAATCGCTCTGTGTAAATGGGACATAAATCTGAAACTGGACACTTAACTATCTGTGCTACACGATTAATTCTGTTAAAGCGATCCTGTACCTGGAAAGGAAGTTTATGTCTTCACCTTCTATCCCCAGCCCAGTTCCCAAAAACAGCCTGGGTTCATTTTTTTTTTTACGAAAGCCTTTGCCCAAAATTCATAACAATACGAACTTCATGCAGTCGGCCATATAGCTCCCAGGCTGAGCTGCCTCATTCGCTGATGCTTTCCAGCGATGATACATTCAGTTACAGTACAAACAGCTCAGCATTGGGGAACTCTTAACCCCTGCCATTAGTTGTAATTGAATTCAGGGCCGGCGTTAGCACACGGCAAGGCAGCTGGCGGGGCGCCCACAGTGCATTCACCAGTTCGAGGAAAGTAATGAACAAAGGGGGGGTGTCACACACATGGGCATCCAAAATCAGGAGAATCTAGATTTGTTAAGACTCCGAGGTCAGGTTTAAAGGGGCTTGGTGCGCTTCAAAGTAGACCAAAACTAGAGTTTTGGTTTAAATAGGGCCCACATAAACCTGGAGCCGGCCCTGACTGAATTAATTCGTGTTTTATGAATATTGGGCAAAGGCTTTAATAAAAAAAAGAAACGCATGCTATTTTGGGCTGGGGATAGAAGGTGACGACATAAAGCTCCTTTCTGTGTATAGGATCACTTTAAAGTGGACCAACACCGAGAGGTGATCGGCCCGGAAATCTATAAGATTCCCGGGCCGATCACCTCCCACCCCGCGGGACATCTGAGATCGGGATGTCCCGCGGGGTGAAACCCCCCCAAACACCCCAAATCACCTACCTTATCTTCCGCCGCCGCCGCCTCCCTCGCGCCCCTCTAGGCGTGCGCGCCCCCGCGCCGGCCGTCTGTGAATGGCCGGCACGGGCGCACGCGTGCCGAAAGTGACGCGAGGGAGGCGGCGGAAGCCGCTTGGACGTTCCTGTTCCCCGCCTGGACGTTGGCGGGGATTGGACCGGGCAGTCACGTGGGAGTGGGGAGAGGTGAGTTTATTGGGGTTTCTGGGGGGTTTCACACAGCGGGGCACCCCCGATCGGGATGCCCCGCCGAAGTGGACCAAAACCCAGGATAGTCAAAATCCTGCGTGTTGGTCCACTTTAAACAACATTGTGGTTGACTTCCACATTTTCTAGATCTGTTGTTTCAGTAGGATGCCCCAGTCCACTCAACAAACGGCAAGAGTTTTTATTTTACTTTTCTCTATATCACAAGGGGTGGGGGGCGGGGCTTCACTCATGCTTTAAATCACAGTCTATTCTTCATGTATTGGGAGGTATGTAGCTTGTATCCTGATTGCTCTGTGGAAACCCAGAAGGTTTTGTTTTAGCATCCTTAAAGTGGACCATCACCCTCCGGTGATCGGCCCGGGAATCTATAAGATTCCCGGGCCGATCACCTCCCTCCCCGCGGGACATCCGAGACCCCAAACACCCCAAATCCCCTTACCTTGTCTGTGAATGGCCGGCGCAGGTGCGCGCGCGTCAAGAGTGACGCGCAGGAGGCGGCGGCGGAGGAGCCGCTTGTCCGCGGCTGTGAAACCGCTTGTCTGTCGGCGCTGGGAGCGGGGAGAGGTGAGTTTTTCGGGGGGTTAGGGGGGGTTTCACACAGCGGGGCACCCCGATCGGGGGTGCCCCACCGAAGTGGACCAAGACCCAGGATAGTCAAAATCCTGGGTGTTGGTCCACTTTAAAAGTGTTTCAATGACAGAACCTTGGAGATTGGCCGTGGTGCCAGATTTATCAGCTGTAGTGTTTCACCCTCTATCAGTTGTTGAATATAACTTTGTGAACTTTGTGTGTGGAGGCGGAAGGGTAAGTCACACATTTTTAAGCAACGTCTTTCAATGTAGGAAAAAAAATAACAGACTCTATTTCTGTTTTTTAACATATCACCAATTGCTATATATGTTAGACTTCCTAGGTGGTGAAGCTGACTTAGGTGCCTGGGTGGTGGGTGGAAAAGAACGTGTAAAGAGACTTTTGCTCTGGCAATGTCCTTTCTGAGGTACATTCCTGATTTGGGATGCCCTACTTGTTTATCTATGCAGGAAATCCAAAATTGCATTTACATACTTTCACCGCTCAGTGCTTGGGGCACATACAGAAGGTTACAGAGATGCCATGCTGTGTAGAATGGCAAATGCACAGCAAGGGCAGAATGTGGAAGAGTGTAAGCATGTGCTATGTGACTATTGCTCTGGTTTATACCCCTAACATTCCTATTATAAAAGAAAAGGTTTCTGCCTTCGTTAGCAGAGACAGGTTTAGGCTCCATGGTTAAACAGGTGTCCCTGGAAACATCCTGACACATAGGCTCAGGCTGATATTTAGGAGCACTTGGAGGTCAGCTGTCTGCTCGTTTGATCACAGTCCGAGCACAGCTCAGGCAAATATGTTTGGGGGTTCAGAGAATCTCTGTATAGTATATTATAGGACCAGCAACATTCCTCAAGTTATTTGCCTGTAGGAAAAAACAAGGAGAGTTCAATATTATTAATAGGTGTAAAGAGAAAAATGTCCAAGTATTTAAAATTTCGAAAATCAAATAATTTTATTCCAGATGTTCCGCAAGAATCAATGTGCATTACTGATAAACCAACAGTACGAAATGTCGTGCTCTTAATAGCCACCACATAATACCACACAGTTACCTATTCGTAAATCACATCATACACCCGACAACGGATTTTAGGAAACATATCCATCTTTCAAAACTGCAAATCCAATAAGCTGAAATTCACCACACCGGGTTACTTGCAGTAACCTTAACAAATGTGGACCTTGACAAACAGACCAAAGGCCCTTTTTTTTACTTTTATTCTCATTTTGTGAAAACTGCAGATTTAGTGTTGAGAATTGCTGTTTTCAAAAGAAAAAAAGCAATTACAAGGGCTTAACAGATCAATAGAAATGATGCCGCTGTCCTGGGGAAAATGCAAAATATTGAGACTTGCGTTCTTTCAGTGCTCTCCTGTCAATCCCGGAGCAAACCAGGAAATCAATAGCCCACAGTGAGGGCATTAGAAGATGTACTTACAGCAACAAATGTATATCATGAGCACAGTTTCTCCTTTTAATAGGAGCTGAAGAGGGGGTCTAATAAAACCAGTCCCATTCCCTAAGGAGAGCCAGGCTTAGATGAAAAGAGAATTGAAATGCTTTGGTGATCTTTAACCACCGTATCCAATACCTGTTTAATTTGAGAATATTGACCTGGAGTAGGGGTCACACATAATGGACAAAAAAAGCCCACTGCAAGTTTTTAGTTGGAATTTTTCAAAGTCAAATATATTCGAAATAGTAGGTTTTATTTCTTAGCTCAGCACCACAGGTAATATTGCAGTCTTCTACACCAGTGGTTCTCAACCTTTTCATGCCGAGTACCCACTAATGACAAGACGTTCCACGGAGGAGGAAGGAGGGGATCAGTGATAAATGTAACCAAGATAAATTGGTCACAGGCGTTATGGCACTTTTAAAGCAATAAGAAATAATGATTTACTGTTAAAATAATATATCAGACCCCATCTGTTGATGCTCCTCTCAGCATCTCTGGAGTACCCCTGCAAGATGTGACATGTACACCCTGGGGTAATTGTACCACAGGTTGAGAATCAGTGTTGTACAGGAAGTGTTGGGCTCTTCAATAAGGCACTGAATTTAGGAGCATTCTTCACTTGAATTCCAGTAGAGCAGGAGTTCCCAAACTTCTTTCATCAAGTACCGCCTGAGTGGTCTGTATGGTAGCTAAACCATATAAAAAATTAACAAAACATCCATTAAGGTGCAAAAAAACCTTCAATATACACACAAGAAAAGTTTCTTTCATTCCCTGGAGCAGTTTTGCTTGGGTAAAGTATAGAGGGCAGTTGGTCGAGTTTTTGGTACACATCAGTCTGTAGCCTTGCCGAGTTGCCTCCTGATAGGATCTTGCGTACCACCGGGTGGGAACCTCTGCAATAGAGACTCTATGAATCAGGTTTCTTCTGGATTGCTATGGAAATCCATGGGCAGAGAGGAGGGGAAAAAAATGGCTACATACAGTTGGGTTCATAAATATTTGGACACTCACATGAATTTAGCTTACTGAAACATATTCAGTTTATATTAATATAATGGACATGGACATGGTCCAGACTTTCAGCTTTCATTTGAGGGTATCCACATTAAAATTAGATGAAGGGTTTAGGGGTTTTAGCTCATTAACCTGTGCCTCCCTCTTTTTAAAGGGACTAAAAGTAATTGGACAATTGACTCAAAGGCTGCTTCATGGGCAGATGCAGGCTATTCCTTTTTGATATGTCATTCTTAATTAAGCAGATAAAAGGCTTGGAGTCAATTTGAGATGTGGTGTTTGCATTTGGAAGAATTTTCTGTGAAGAAAATATGTGGACAAAGAAGTTCTCCATGCAGGTGAAGCAAGCCATCCTTAAAGTGGACCAACACCCAGGATTTTGACTATCCTGGGTTTTGGTCCACTTCGGTGGGGCACCCCGATCGGGGGAGCCCCACTGTCTGAAACCCCCCAGAAACACTCACCTCACCACGCTCCCACGTGACCGCTCCAGCCAATCACAGCGCTCAGAGCCGCTGTGGTATGCGCGTCCAAGGCCGCTTGGACGCGCATAGCAGCTCAGTGGCTCTAAGCACTGCCCTCTAACAGGGAGCGCGCATGCACCGGCCATTCACAAACAGCCGGCGCGGGTGCGCGCCCTGCTAGAGGGAAGCGCGAGACTCGGCCGCGGCTCGCGCATGCGCCGATGGAACGGGGGTGAGGTAAGGTTTGTGGGCCTCCTGGGGGGTTCCTCCCCACGGGACATCCCGATTTCGGATGCCCCGCGGGGAGGGATCTGATCTGTCCGGTAATCTTAAAGGTTCCCGGGCCGATCCCCCCTGGGTGTTGGTCCACTTTAAGCTACCAAAATACAAAAAAAAACAATTCAAGAAATTGCTACAATATAAGGAGTGGCAAAATCCACAGTTTGGTACACCCTGAGAAAGAAGGAAAGCATTGTGAACTCATCAATGCAAAGACCTGGACACCCACAACAAGGGTGTATGATTGCAGAATAATCCCATGGTGAAGAGAAACCCCTTTCACAAAAGCCAACCAAGTGAACATCACTCTCCAGGATGGAGGTGTATCAATATCTAAATCTACCATAAAGAGAAGACTGCATTAAAGTTAATACAGAGGGGTCACTGCACAGTGCAAGCTACTCATAAGCCTCAAGTATAAAAAGACTAGATTGGATTTTGCTAAAGACAATCTAAAAAATCCAGCACAGTTCTGGAAGAACATTCTTTGGACAGGTGAAACCAAGATCAACCTCTACCAGAATGATGGAAAAACGTATAGTGAAAGGGTGGTACAGCTCATGATCCAAAGAATAGCACATCATCTGTAAAACATGGCGGAGGGAGGCAGTGGGATGGCTTGGGCATGCATGGCTGCCACTGGAACTGGGTCACTAGTGTTTATTGATGATGTGACACAGAACAGGAGCAGCATGATGAATTCTGAGCTATTCAGAGACCTACTTTGTGATCAAATCCAGCCAAATGTAGCTAAACTGATTGGTCGGCGTTTTGTAAAACAGATAGACAATGACCCAAAACATAAAGATAAAGCTACCCAGGAGTTTATTGAAACAAAGAAGTGGAATTTTTTTGAATGGCCAAACTGAGTCACCTGATCTTAACCCAATTGAGGCCCACAAACAAACAGCAGCTGAAAACCGCTGCAGAAAAGGCCTGGCCGAGCATTAAAAGGAGGAAACACAGTTCAAGACTTCAGACAGTTAAATCTCTCTTAGTTCCACAGGTGGTGAAACACTGGGATAAAAGTGCTGTAGCCCGACATTTAGAAAAGGGGTCCCCGATGTTTCTTACCTTAAGAGCAACATTCAGCAATCTGAAATGGTGGGCATGTTCAAGGCAAAGAGTTTGGCTATGGTCATGTTTGTTTACAGTTACCATGCATATAAATCGTATAACTTCTGTCCTTAAAGTGGACCATCACCCTCGGGTGATCGGCCTGGGAATCTATAAGATTCCCGGGCCGATCACCTCCCTCCCCGCGGGACATCCGAGATCGGGATGTCCCGCGGGGTGAAACCCCCCCAAAACCCCCAAACCCCCTTACCTCAGCTTCGGCGGCGGCCGGCCACCGCCTCCCTCGCGCCCCTCTAAGCGTGCGCGCCCCCGCGCCGGCCGTCTGTGAATGGCCGGCGCGGGCGCGCGCGCGTCAAGAGGGACGCGCGGCGGCGGCGGAGGAGCCACGGACAAGCGGCTGTCAAATCGCTTGTCCGTCGGCGCGGGGAGAGGTGAGTTTTTAGGGTGATCGGGGGGTTTCACACAGCGGGGCACCCCGATCGGGGGTGCCCCACCGAAGTGGACCAAGACCCAGGATAGTCAAAATCCTGGGTGTTGGTCCACTGCAATAGCACTGATCCCCACCCCAGTCCCCCCAAACTTTAGTTGCAAAGTGGGTGTGGGCTCTTCCCTCATCCCAAGAAAGTTTTTATAAACTGAATATGATATGAATATGAACTGAATAGATTCCCATGGTGCATTATTATCCCCTACACTTTACAATTGGATCCCTCAAACCCCCAAAGCTTTTGAAGATCAGAGTAAGGCAGGTAGAGAAACATTTACACTAACCTTTCTCTGCTACTTCCAGCTTTCAGCCCTCACATGGGCCAGGTATATGCCGTACGATATGACGTCATGTGACGCCACACGTGTAGGTTGGGAAATGAAGTGCAGTGGGACAGGTAAGCTGGTATGCTTTTACTCCTGTAGAAGCAGATGGTGCGTGAGCCACGCAGCAAGGGTCCTCAAGCCACATGTGGCTCCCATGCTACACATTTGGGACCACTACTTTATTTTTTGCCCCCTACTTTGATTCTGAGTGAGTAGTAGAAGCTGAATGTGATGTTTCAATGCCAAAGAGTTGTATTATTCTGGCTTCTTGGACATGATTTCTAGGGATATTTTACTTGACATTTTGTTGCAGATGTGTATTTCTGTCAAAAGCTTGTGCTGCACACAAGACCTGAAGGTTAATGCAGAGGGTGCATGGAGTGGATTCTTCAGGCCCTGCGGTGTCCTGTTAGGCTTTTGTTGGGTGTCGGCACAGCTGAGCATACCCTACACTCTATTCTCCTTCAGGCAGTTTGAGGCCTTAGTTTCTCGCCCCCTGCGGCCGGCCTGGACTCAGGCTAACCTTCCCCTGGGGCATCCTATACAAGATACCCCGCTGTTTGAAACCCCTAGGGGCGCCGGTAATTTTACCTGATCCCGGCGGGTCCTGCGACACCATCTTCGCTGTCGGCCACATCCTGGGCTTCCCTGTAGCTGTGCCATCCCCCGCACTCAACCATTCAGATGGACCAGAATCACGGGAGCATGCTCTCCACAGGGGAGCTGGGCATGTGACCGGTGGAAATTTCAAACCAGTGGCTCTATGTATGAGCCACATAAATTGCTGTTTGGGCGAGGCACCGTGGGAAAGGCAGAAAGGTGAGGAAAAGTCTGGGGGTTTCACACAGGGGAGAATCCTATATTGGGATACCCCCGGGTTCCTGATAATTGCCATCTTCTTGCTGGTTTTATGCCCAGAACAATTACTCCTCTATTTCCGACTGCTTCCTCGCTTATAATACTTCTATTGTTGCAGCATTAGAATAGCAAGGCACATGTCCATGCTATGTGTGGACATTTTCAGACTTCCTGGAGAGTCTAGACACGTCTAGTTATATACTGTTACATAGCTAACTCTTACTGTTTATAACTCTAATAGTGGAGACAGGATTAGTGTATTACAGCTTATCTACTTCCCCTCCAGGCTTACCCATCACATATGACCATACAACTCTTTAAGCAAATGTAAAGATTGTTATTACTATGTCATTAACTATGTTTTTATGTTTTAACAGGTTTGCATCGGCTAGTGATGATGGATCAGTCATTTTGTGGGATATCCAGGTATTCGGTCTTAATTTTTGGAGGCTTTCAGTAGTGCTTGCAGAAGCCTGTGCCACAGGAGTGACAGACATGGGGGCGGGGGATGGACTACCGCTCACTGCCTGTAATGTGGTATAGTGCGCACTGCCTGTAATGTGTTATAGTGCGCACTGCCTGTAATGTGTTATAGTGCGCACTGCCTGTAATGTGGTATAGTGCGCGCTGCCTGTAATGTGGTATAGTGCGCGCTGCCTGTAATGTGGTATAGTGCGCGCTGCCTGTAATGTGTTATAGTGCGCACTGCCTGTAATGTGTTATAGTGCACACTGCCTGTAATGTGTTATAGTGCGCACTGCCTGTAATGTGTTATAGTCCGCACTGCCTGTAATGTGTTATAGTGTGCACTGCCTGTAATGTGTTATAGTGTGCACTGCCTGTAATGTGGTATAGTCCGCACTGCCTGTAATGTGGTATAGTGCGTACTGCCTGTAATGTGTTATAGTGTGCACTGCCTGTAATGTGGTATAGTCCGCACTGCCTGTAATGTGGTATAGTGCGCACTGCCTGTAATGTGGTATAGTGCGCACTGCCTGTAATGTGGTGTAGGGCGCACTGCCTGTAATGGGGTATAGTGCGCACTGCCTGTAATGTGGTATATAGTGCGCACTGCCTGTAATGTGGTATAGTGCGCACTGCCTGTAATGTGGTATAGTGCGTACTGCCTGTAATGTGGTATAGTGCGCACTGCCTGTAATGTGTTATAGTGCGCACTGCCTGTAATGTGTTATAGTGCCCACTGCCTGTAATGTGTTATAGTGCCCACTGCCTGTAATGTGGTATAGTGTGCACTGCCTGTAATGTGGTATAGTGCGCACTGCCTGTAATGTGGTATAGTGCGCACTGCCTGTAATGTGGTATATAGTGCGCACTGCCTGTAATGTGTTATAGTGCGCACTGCCTGTAATGTGGTATATAGTGCGCACTGCCTGTAATGTGGTATAGTGCCCACTGCCTGTAATGGGGTATAGTGCCCACTGCCTGTAATGTGGTATAGTGCGCACTGCCTGTAATGTGGTATGCTGCGCACTGCCTGTAATGTGGTATAGTGCGCACTGGCTGTAATGTGTTATAGTGCGCACTGCCTGTAATGTGCTATAGTGCCCACTGCCTGTAATGTGGTATAGTGCGCACTGCCTGTAATGTGGTATATAGTGCGCACTGCCTGTAATGGGGTATAGTGCCCACTGCCTGTAATGGGGTATAGTGCCCACTGCCTGTAATGTGGTATAGTGCGCACTGCCTGTAATGTGGTATAGTGCGCACTGCCTGTAATGTGGTATAGTGCGCACTGCCTGTAATGTGGTATATAGTGCGCACTGCCTGTAATGTGGTATAGTGCGCACTGCCTGTAATGTGGTATAGTGCGCACTGCCTGTAATGTGGTATAGTGCGCACTGCCTGTAATGTGGTATAGTGCGCACTGCCTGTAATGTGGTATAGTGCGCACTGCCTGTAATGTGGTATAGTGCACACTGCCTGTAATGTGGTATAGTGCGCACTGCCTGTAATGTGCTATAGTGCCCACTGCCTGTAATGTGCTATAGTGCCCACTGCCTGTAATGTGGTATATAGTGCGCACTGCCTGTAATGTGGTATAGTGCCCACTGCCTGTAATGGGGTATAGTGCCCACTGCCTGTAATGTGGTATAGTGCGCACTGCCTGTAATGTGGTATATAGTGCGCACTGCCTGTAATGTGGTATAGTGCGCACTGCCTGTAATGTGGTATAGTGCGCACTGCCTGTAATGTGGTATAGTGCGCACTGCCTGTAATGTGGTATAGTGCGCACTGCCTGTAATGTGGTATAGTGCGCACTGCCTGTAATGTGGTATAGTGCGCACTGCCTGTAATGTGGTATAGTGCGCACTGCCTGTAATGTGGTATAGTGCGCACTGCCTGTAATGTGGTATAGTGCGCACTGCCGGTTATGTGGTATAGTGCGCACTGCCGGTAATGTGGTATAGTGCGCACTGCCTGTAATGTGGTATAGTGCGCACTGCCTGTAATGTGCTATAGTGCGCACTGCCGGTAATGTGCTATAGTGCGCACTGCCTGTAATGTGGTATAGTGCGCACTGCCTGTAATGTGGTATATAGTGCGTACTGCCTGTAATGTGGTATAGTGCGTACTGCCTGTAATGTGGTATAGTGTGCACTGCCTGTAATGTGGTATAGTGCGTACTGCCTGTAATGTGGTATAGTGCTCACTGCCTGTAATGTGGTATAGTGCGCACTGCCTGTAATGTGGTATAGTGCGCACTGCCTGTAATGTGGTATATAGTGCGCACTGCCTGTAATGTGGCATAGTGTGCACTGCCTGTAATGTGGTATAGTGCGCACTGCCTGTAATGTGGTATATAGTGCCCACTGCCTGTAATGTGGTATAGTGCGCACTGCCTGTAATGTGGTATAGTGCGCACTGCCTGTAATGTGGTATAGTCCGCACTGCCTGTAATGTGTTATAGTGCCCACTGCCTGTAATGTGGTATAGTGTGCACTGCCTGTAATGTGGTATAGTGCGCACTGCCTGTAATGTGGTATAGTGCGCACTGCCTGTAATGTGGTATATAGTGCGCACTGCCTGTAATGTGTTATAGTGCGCACTGCCTGTAATGTGGTATATAGTGCGCACTGCCTGTAATGTGGTATAGTGCCCACTGCCTGTAATGGGGTATAGTGCCCACTGCCTGTAATGTGGTATAGTGCGCACTGCCTGTAATGTGGTATGCTGCGCACTGCCTGTAATGTGGTATAGTGCGCACTGGCTGTAATGTGTTATAGTGCGCACTGCCTGTAATGTGCTATAGTGCCCACTGCCTGTAATGTGGTATAGTGCGCACTGCCTGTAATGTGGTATATAGTGCGCACTGCCTGTAATGGGGTATAGTGCCCACTGCCTGTAATGGGGTATAGTGCCCACTGCCTGTAATGTGGTATAGTGCGCACTGCCTGTAATGTGGTATAGTGCGCACTGCCTGTAATGTGGTATAGTGCGCACTGCCTGTAATGTGGTATATAGTGCGCACTGCCTGTAATGTGGTATAGTGCGCACTGCCTGTAATGTGGTATAGTGCGCACTGCCTGTAATGTGGTATAGTGCGCACTGCCTGTAATGTGGTATAGTGCGCACTGCCTGTAATGTGGTATAGTGCGCACTGCCTGTAATGTGGTATAGTGCACACTGCCTGTAATGTGGTATAGTGCGCACTGCCTGTAATGTGCTATAGTGCCCACTGCCTGTAATGTGGTATAGTGCGCACTGCCTGTAATGTGGTATATAGTGCGCACTGCCTGTAATGTGGTATAGTGCCCACTGCCTGTAATGGGGTATAGTGCCCACTGCCTGTAATGTGGTATAGTGCGCACTGCCTGTAATGTGGTATATAGTGCGCACTGCCTGTAATGTGGTATAGTGCGCACTGCCTGTAATGTGGTATAGTGCGCACTGCCTGTAATGTGGTATAGTGCGCACTGCCTGTAATGTGGTATAGTGCGCACTGCCTGTAATGTGGTATAGTGCGCACTGCCTGTAATGTGGTATAGTGCGCACTGCCTGTAATGTGGTATAGTGCGCACTGCCTGTAATGTGGTATAGTGCGCACTGCCTGTAATGTGGTATAGTGCGCACTGCCGGTAATGTGGTATAGTGCGCACTGCCTGTAATGTGGTATAGTGCGCACTGCCTGTAATGTGCTATAGTGCGCACTGCCGGTAATGTGCTATAGTGCGCACTGCCTGTAATGTGGTATAGTGCGCACTGCCTGTAATGTGGTATATAGTGCGTACTGCCTGTAATGTGGTATAGTGCGTACTGCCTGTAATGTGGTATAGTGTGCACTGCCTGTAATGTGGTATAGTGCGTACTGCCTGTAATGTGGTATAGTGCTCACTGCCTGTAATGTGGTATAGTGCGCACTGCCTGTAATGTGGTATAGTGCGCACTGCCTGTAATGTGGTATATAGTGCGCACTGCCTGTAATGTGGCATAGTGTGCACTGCCTGTAATGTGGTATAGTGCGCACTGCCTGTAATGTGGTATATAGTGCCCACTGCCTGTAATGTGGTATAGTGCGCACTGCCTGTAATGTGGTATAGTGCGCACTGCCTGTAATGTGGTATAGTGCGCACTGCCTGTAATGTGGTATAGTGCGCACTGCCTGTAATGTGGTATATAGTGTGCACTGCCTGTAATGTGGTATAGTGCGCACTGCCTGTAATGTGGTATATAGTGCGCACTGCCTGTAATGTGGTATAGTGTGCACTGCCTGTAATGTGGTATAGTGTGCACTGCCTGTAATGTGGTATAGTGCGCACTGCCTGTAATGTGGTATATAGTGCCCACTGCCTGTAATGTGGTATAGTGCCCACTGCCTGTAATGTGGTATAGTGTGCACTGCCTGTAATGTGGTATAGTGCGCACTGCCTGTAATGTGGTATAGAGTGCCCACTGCCTGTAATGTGGTATAGTGCGCACTGCCTGTAATGTGGTATAGTGCGCACTGCCTGTAATGTGGTATAGTGCGCACTGCCTGTAATGTGGTATAGTGCGCACTGCCTGTAATGTGGTATAGTGCGCACTGCCTGTAATGTGGTATATAGTGTGCACTGCCTGTAATGTGGTATAGTGCGCACTGCCTGTAATGTGGTATATAGTGCGCACTGCCTGTAATGTGGTATAGTGTGCACTGCCTGTAATGTGGTATAGTGTGCACTGCCTGTAATGTGGTATAGTGCGCACTGCCTGTAATGTGGTATATAGTGCCCACTGCCTGTAATGTGGTATAGTGCCCACTGCCTGTAATGTGGTATAGTGTGCACTGCCTGTAATGTGGTATAGTGCGCACTGCCTGTAATGTGGTATAGAGTGCCCACTGCCTGTAATGTGGTATAGTGCGCACTGCCTGTAATGTGGTATAGTGCGCACTGCCTGTAATGTGGTATAGTGCGCACTGCCTGTAATGTGGTATAGTGCACACTGCCTGTAATGTGGTATGCTGCACTCTGGGCAGTTGTTACGGGGTGATAGGGGGGATTCTGCACACTCTTTGTAATGAAGGGATTGGGGGGTGGATTTTAGCACACTATTTGGTTCAGAATATTTTTTTCTTATTTTTCTCCTCCAGATCCTGGGTGCTTCTTATGGGGGCGACAAATACAGTATTTTAGTTGACCCATTCCACGTGTGGATGCTTGTGTTGTGGAGGATAAAGGGGCACTCAGAGTCATTTTGCTCTTCAGCAACACTTTTTTTCTGCGCTTACCTTTTTTTCCTTCACTTCCTTGTCCTCTCTTAACCAGTTTTCTTTTTTCTGTTTAACCTATTATACATTTTGCAAAACTGTTTTTTTAAGGGGTCCTGTAGCTGTGATATTACTTATGGGACAAGATTCCAAAATTGTCCTATTCTAAAAGTTGCTGTAACAGTTCTGCACCGATTGTTTGTGCTGTTGGCTCTCCACCTTCTGTTTTCTTAATTCTGGAAACATGAACATAGTGTCTTCATTTCTCTTTAGACTGGAGAATTGCTTTATGAGTTCCATGGACATTCTCAGAAGATCACAGCCATTGCTGTATTTCCAGCCAGTCAAACATCTGAGAGGACTGACCTGATAGTGACCGCATCGTCTGATAAAACTGTGATTGTATCCTTTATTATTGATGGTGTTTCTGATCCTATGCAAATCTACTGGTATTTTTGGGGTTTGCTGTCAGGAATTGTTGCCATTTATTTGGGGCCATGCTACTGGGCCTAAAAACTATTACAGAAGCATAATGGTCAGAATGGTCTAGTGCAATGCTTCTCAACTGTTGCACCCGAAATTCCACTTAACAATCCCCAAGGAGGGAAACGCTTATAAATGTTACCATAAGATCAAGAGTCTTGTAACAATTCTAAAGTGGACCTAAAATCGTGTTTGCCAGTCCTGGAATCTAAAAAGTCTAACTCCCTTAAAGAGAACCTCCCCCGATGTTCAAAACCTCCAGCAAACCTCACCGGACTGTTCCCCACCCCCTTCCGTTTTCACAATTGGGAGTATTTACTCACCTCGAAGCGGGATCCATCTTCTGGGTCCCTCGGAATATGGGCGACCTCCTGATGGGTGGCGCCATCTTTCATCCCATCAGGCACTGCACGTGGCCCCCGATCTCGCGCCTGTGCAGTGGGATGCAATTGAGTTGCCCGAAATCCAGCGATACTTTGCAGAGCTACGAGATCGCGGTGGGACATTGAAGAGCATGGCTAAGGCCGTGCTTGTCAGTTAGCGATGGCTAAGCGTACGGCAGGGTGAGGATCTGGCCCTGAAGCAGCCGGATGGTAAGTAGGAGGCGGTGGGGGTAGGGGGAATCGGCCCCTTTTTTATTTTAGGTCCGATGTTCCTCTTTAAAACAACTCTGTATGCTTTAGATATCAAGAATATTGGGGAGCGTTGGTATATCTCTTTATGGGGCATCCCAAAACCCCCCTGTAAGCTTAATCTATGTAGCGATAACCCTTATCGCCAGAGGGCTTCACTGCCCGAGACGTCCTTTTCCCAATCGTAAGAGGTGCTGCAGGAATCCCAGAGTCGTCCGTGAGGAAACAGGAACAGCCCTTACAAGGGCTAGTGAACTGTAATATAGCGTTTCCCCCAATAAGAGACAGAACTCAGTATTGAGGGTGAAGATGAACTGAACTTTATTAGTGCCACACTGGGCCTTATATACACAAGTCTCCATTGCATGACACACACACTGACCAATAGCAGCAGGGCACACAATCCCTCAACTCTGCCGGTGACGTAATCAATCAACACAATGGCAGTCAGAACAATGAATAACGTAATCAATCAATACAATGGCAGTCAGAACAATGAACAACGTAATCAATCAATACAATGGCAGTCAGAACAATGAATAACGTAATCAATCAATACACTGGCAGTCTGTAACATGCTTAAGAAAAGGAAAGTAATGAACCTGTGTAAAGTCCAAAGGGGCAGAGAGTCTGTCACAATCTACTCACCTCTTCCCCAAGCCCTCAGCCACATGTCCGCACCGTGGGCGCATCCTCCGCATAGCTTTCTGGATAGCCGGTGTGGGTCTGCCCACAGATTTAGGAGAGGGGGGGTGTAAAAGGTGGCACCTGCTCCATTCAGATATTGTTGGAAAGTAAATGAAACAAGCACTGCTGATCTGCTGAGCGATCCACCCATGTGCCGTGCGAACAACGAAAAGTTGATTTGACAGTCGAACCCGGGAGATACATACAGCGATGCATCCCAAATCGGGATGCCCCACTAGAGTGAAACAAAACGCAAGAAAGTAAATTTCTTGGATGTTGTTTCTGTTAAAAGTGTAATCTCTTACCAACAGATTTACTTTCTGTGCCGTATAGAGCAAATCCACCGACACAAGGATTACCTGCTGGTGCTCCTGCTAGTGTGTGAGGGTGCATGTGTACATGGAGTATAAGACCAGGCCAGGGCAACCATAGACACTCACTAAGGCACCAAGCTTTGTGATGCATTTTAGCCAGGATCTCATGCCGGAGGGCAATCTTGACTTGAGGTCTTATCATAACTGTTATAGGTATTTTAATTTTCGTTTTCCCCAGGTATGCCATTTGTATGCCGTTGTTTTCTGACAGGATGCCATTGTTCTAAACTAGCTCCTTCCTCCCCCCTCGCAATCTCATGTTGGGAGCAATTAGATCCCATTGAAAATAGTGCTATTTTCCCCCAATTTTTCCTTTTGAAGCCAAAATTGTTTTTCTATCCACTTCATTACCAGAAAACTAAGGGGAGTCGATCTAGGCTTTTTATTCAACTTAACCTTCCATAGGAGGTTGCTGGTCCACTTTAAAATGAGAATTTCCACTGCTCTTTACAATACAGTGCCATATCCATTCCAGTATCCGTATATCCGCAAAGATCTAGTTATTGGGGAAACAGTCACTCTCATAATAGATGGCCAGCTTTTGTCTCAGAATGCAAAATTGTCAGAAAGTTCTAGAAACGGGGGTTCAGGACTAGTTTCTGTGTGTTTTATGTGAAATGGTCACCCATCTCCTGACCTCCTCAACAAGGTTCCTGGATGAATGTGGCCATGCAGCTGCACATAAACTTTCCTGTAGGAGGTTTAGTTGCTTATTTCCGGTGTTCTACTACCTTGTAAAGCGCTACGGAAGATGATGACGCTATATAAATAAACAATAATAATAATGGGAGATCAGGGACAGTTTTACTTTCTGGACTTCTCCTGGAAGTCATCTGATGGTAATAAAAAAGTTCCTTGATGGTTCAAGTCAGGCTTGGGATTGTGAAAGTGGACGACAATGGCAGAAATCTTCCGATTTCCACTCTACTGTAAAGGTGAGTTTAAACGTCATGTATCAGTATGTTTAGGCATAAGGCATGGCTTGATTTACTATCGGCACAGGATATCTGTCTATTGCAGGGGGGCCATAGTATCTTATTGTTTCATGACAAGGGGCCACAACAAAATATAAGCAGCGAAAACGCAAACCATTAACGGCAGGAAAGTTGGAGCATAAAGCTTTGTATATGCTTTTATTGTATGTGCAGAGGTGAGGCAAGAAGAAAAAGGCAGGAAAAGATAAGCTGAGCTTAAACCGGACCTTCAGCATGATTTAATGAAAAGCCCAAACCCTTAAAAACCTATTCCCCCAGCATCTAAAATGAATATATTTCAAGTTTTTAGTCACTTATTATTCTTTCCCTCACTGGGCTGCAAATCTGTTCAGGACTCTAGGATACGGGCGTCGCCATCTTGCCTCAGAAGCATCACATACTGAGGGGAGGAGAGCCAGATAAAGTGCAGGGGGTGGGGTTATAGCTGTGCTTTGCACAGACAGAGCAGAGTTGGGGGTCAGGAAAAGGTCAGCAATCCCAGAATGCAGAGCGACACAGTCAGAAGACGCTTCCTGTTTGCAGGCTGCCTGATGCTTCATGAGCCACCATCTTGGATGTTTAAAGGCTTATAACATGCAGTAGATGCAGGCAGGATGATTTTTAATGTGAGCAACCTGTATGTAAAGAGTGGGGGAAATATATAAGATATGTTCTTATTCAGGGTGAAGGTCCGCTTTAAAGTGAATCTATACTCAGAAAGGAAGTTTATGTGGTCACCTTCCATCTCCAGCCCAGTGCCCCAAAACAGCCTGTGTTGTTTTTTTTTTCTTTTTTTTTTTTTTTTTACTAAAGCATTTGCTCAATATATTTGCTCAGAGACTAACGGGAAGACAGGAAGTCATATTACGGTGAATGGCCTGTCATATGCTAATTAGCTCGAAACATTTCACATTAGGGGTGATTCAACACCATGAGGATTTTTTTTTCTCATGTTTTTCTGTGAGGAACACATTTTTATAAAGATTTTTTTTCCTTCGTGAGTTCAGAACCATTTTAGCTATGCACATTTCTAAATAATTTGCACCACTAAAAATAATGCTGAATTGCACGAAGGAAAAAAAAGAATTTAAAAATAAAATTCTCTCAAAAACGAAAGGTAAGAAAAAAAATGTAATGTTTTTTTTTTTTTTCCACAGTCAAATCAGTGTCTTTTTTTTAGCTGTGCAAATTTATAAAAACATGGTGCTGAATTGCACTGAGGAAAAAATCATCCCTAATTGCAGTTAGGTTGTGCCATGTGTACTGTGACTGAATGCATCATCACATGGGGTGGGGCTGTTCGGCCAGGGACCAATATGGCCGACTGCATCCAGTTTGTGTTATGAATATTGGGCAAAGGCTGAGGTAAAAAAAGAAACACAGGCTGTTTTGGGGCACTGGGCTGGGGATGACGACATAAACTTTCCTGATGACAGGTGCACTTTAAGTGGTAAGCAGGGGTAGGCAGATGTCAGATGGGCAGAGGTGAGGAGGTTGATATGAGCCGACATGAGTCGAGCAGGAGTGAGGTGAGGTGGACAGATATGAGACGAGCAGGGTTCAGGCTGGAACAAGTGGGCTGGGGTGACCTGCGGTGAACTAACACTAGGTAAACGGGTGCAGGGGCAAGGCAAAGTGAACTGATTTGAGGATGGCAGAGGTGAGATGGGAAGAAGTGGGCAGGGTTAAGGTGAGATAGACCGACATAATGTAAACAGGGGTGAGGTGGGATCAGTGGGCAGGGGTGAGATGAGGTAAACTGACATAATGCCAGCAGGGGTGAGGTGGACGGACATGAGGTGGGAAGAACTGGGCAGGGGTGGGCTGTGGTGGACTAACACAAGGTAAACTGGGGTGAGGTGGGTAGAAGTGGGCAGGGGCGAGGTGAAGTGAACTGACATGAGGCCAGCAAGTGTGAGGTGGGAAGAAGTGGACAGGATTGAGGAGAAGTGAACTGACATGAGGCCAGCAAGGGTGAGGTGGGAAGAAGTGGGCAGGATTGAGGAGAAGTGAACTGATATGAGGCTGGTAGGGGTGAGGTGGGAAGAAGTGGGCAGGCTTGAGGTGATGTGAACTGACATGAGGGGAGTGAGGTTGAGGCAGGAAGAAGTGGGCAGGGGTGAGCTGAGGTGGACTAATATAAGGTAAAAGTGTGAAGTGAGGTGGACCGACATGAGGCCAGCAGGGGGGAGGTGAGGTGGACGGACATGAGGCGAGCAGGGTTGAGGTGGGAAGAAGTGGGCAGGGGTGAGCTGTGGTAGACTAACGCAAGGTAAACTGGCGTGAGGCGGGTAGATATGGACAGGTGTGAGGTGAAGTGAACTGACATGAGGCCAGCAAGGGTGACGTGGGAAGAAGTGGGCAGGATTGAGGTGAGGTGAACTGACATGAGGGGAGCGAGGCTGAGGCCGGAAGAAGTGGGCAGGGGTGAGCTGAGGTGGACTAATATGGGGTAAACAGGGGTGAAGCAGGAAGCAGTGGGCAGGGGTCAGATGAGGTGAACTGACATGAGGTCACCAGGGGTGAGGCGGGAAGAAGTGGGCAGGGGTGAGATGAGGTGGACTAACACAAGGTGAGCAGGGGTGAGGCGGGAAGCAGTGCACGGGGTGAGGCGAGATTAATGGTGGGTCGCCACCCTGACCCACCATGAAACACAACCCCAGTGGTCTACGGCTAAGGCATTGGCTCAGATCCAGCATGAGTTCTGAACTAGCACCAATCAGCTGGGCGAACAAAAGGATACAGAGACAATACCCGGGAGGAGATGAGGGCTTCAATGGAAAGAGGATGTTAGGCCATTAATAAATGGTGTTTAGCAAAGGAGGGCCAAATTAGATCATGTATATATTTTCTTTATTGCATGGCACGGCCCGCTTCGGTATTCATAACAGTTGGGGTTATTCCGCCACAAGGTGGCGCAGTGGTACTGCAGAAAGCTGTGGCATCTCCTGGCTCCCTATAAAAACGGGATTAACCATAGAGTTCCCAGTGTTTCCTCTGCAATGATACTGCGAAGTTAGAAGATGGCTCTCTCTCTTGCACAGGTGAGCGGGGAAACCAAGCCTGCGGCCCTGCATGTCTATTTCCATCCGTTTCTGGACCCTCGCTGCCTCCCAGCCTCGGCTGACAGGTATCCCCTGTGAGTAACAGTGTCACGGTGTGCGTGCTGTGCCCTGAAAGTGTCCTTGCGCTTCAAGCTGGTTTGCCTGCTTCGCTTCACTCGACTTCACCTACTCCCCTGCTCCTGCAATTGGGCCCCAGTGAGGGGATTGTTGGCAGGGAGTCACATTCTGATTTGGCTCTGCGGGTGGCTAACATTGAAAAGCAGCTTGCCAGGACTGTTCCTAGGAAGGCCTCTGGCAAGAAGAGACATCTGGATCCAAGGCCCGCTCCCCTTACGGAGATGTATGTGGGGATTGATGATCTTGGTGGCTGTCACCCCCTTGAGATGGGGGAGCTCTCCCAGGATTCTGACTCCTCTGGGAACCAGCAGGAGGGTTGTGATAGTGACCCTGGGTCTGCGTCCGGAGAGGAATCATGGTACCCTGAGGACACTGATAATCTGCTGTCACATATTTTTGAAATTTTGCACATTGCAGGTAGCTAAGAGAAAGCAGGGGGAGCTTTTTCGCCCTGGTAAACAGCGTCTAGAGTTCCCTGAGCAGGAACATTTTACCACCTTGGTGCTTAAAGAATGGGAACGTCCTAACAAGATGCCTGCTGTGCCCAAAGGTTTGGATAAAAGGTATCCCTTTCCTGCTGATCTTGTTAAGAGGTGGTCATTTCCCCCTGAAGTGGACGCTCCCGTGCTAGGCTTGTCCAATACTTCGGTCATGCCTTCCCCTGACACTACCACTCTGAGGGACGTTGAGGACCGGCGCATGGATCAATTGGCCTGCCATGCTTTTACCTGTGTGGGCCTGGCTTGCGCCCGGTATGTGTTGCCGCCATTACTGCTATTGCCCTTAAGAAGCTGCTCAAGCGTCTCATTGATGGCGCAACCAGTGGGCAGCTGATGCTGTGGCTGAGAAAGCTCTCACTGGCCTCCCCTTCGTGGGGCTGCAGCTATTTTGGGAGCATCTTGATGTTCTAGCCAAGGATGGAAGGCTGCCTCAGCGTAGGAGGCAGTCTCGGCCCTTTTTGGGGTCCTCTGCCCCCCTCCCTTCGTTCCGCATTCCCAGAGGGGGCAGTGGCTCCCTCCTCTCCAGTGGTCGCAGAGATTCTTGGGGCCGTGGCAGACCCCGTGGTCGTCCCGGTCTCTCCCAAACTCCCTCAGGCATGAAGGGGCGCCCTCACCCATCCGGGTGGGGGGACGGCTTCGGCTCTTTGCTCACATCTGGAGGCTTCATGTTTCAGACCGGTGGATTCAGGAGCTAGTGTCCTCCGGTTACAAGATAGTTTGCAGCCTGCCCCCCCCCCCCCCCCCCCCCTCCAAGATTCATCAGATCCCGGATGTCTTTAAACCCCCAGTCTGCTCAAGGGTTGCTTCTGACGGTTCATTGCCTGTTAGAGTCCGGAGTCATTTGTTTGGTGCCTCATCAAGAAAGGGGTCAGGGGTACTATTCCAATCTTTTCACGGTTCCCAAAAAGGACGGCTCTCTGAGGCCCATTCTGGATCTGAAGGGCCTCAACAAATTTGTCAGCTGCGCTCTGCTGTCAGTACCCTTCGCCCGGGTGACTTCATGACCACTGTGGACATCTTCATGAGCCTATCTTCCCAGGTCATCAGAGATTTCTAAGGTTCGAGCTGCAGGATCAGCATTACCAGTTTGTGGCTCTACCCTTCGGTATCACCTTGGCACCTCGGGTGTTCACCAAGGTGCTGGCGGGAGTGGTGGCTCTGCTAAGGAACCAGGGCATCCGCATCATTCCTTACCTGGATGACATCCTGATTGTGGCCGAGTCTTTTCCTCAGGCCGAGCGGGACACTCAAATGGTGACATCCACTCTAGAGTCTTTCGGCTGGGTGATCAACTATCCCAAGTCTTCTCTGTCTCCGTCCTTGGTGAGGTCCTTTCTGGGCATGACTCTGGATACCTCTCAGGTCAAGGTGTTCCTTTCTCAGCAGAAGGTGGAGGGTCTTCAGCTGCAGGCTCGGGCTCTGCTGTCGTGTCCTCATCCCTCCATCCGTCAGGGGATGCAGTTCGTGGGCCTGATGGTGTCCTGCTTCGAGGCAGTCCACTTTGCTCAGTTTCACATGAGACCTCTTCAGTGGCACCACTTGTTAGTTTGGGATCGGGACCCTGTGTCCCTGGATCAGGAATTTGTTCTGTCTCCCCTGGCCAGACAGTCTCTCTCATGGTGGCTGGACTCAAGGAACCTTGTGGGGGGCAGGTCCTTCCTGCCCCTGTGCTGGGAAACGGTCACGGGAGGCTTATGGAATTCCCTGAGGTTCCAGGGTCGGTGGGGCCCATGCTTCCATTAACGTCCTGGAACTGAGGGCGATCAGGTTGGTTCTTTCTCACCTATCCACTCACCTTCGGGGTCGGGCTGCTCAGATCCGCTCAGACAACCAGACGGCGGCGGCCTACCTCAATCATCAGGGAGGGACTCGGTGCAAGCGAGCCTTCAAGGAAGTGTCCCTGATTCTGTCTTGGGCGGAACAGCATGGTCCCTGCATCTCAGCGGTCTACATCCCAGGGGTGGAGAACCAGGTGGCGGACTCCCTGAGCAGGGGGATGTCTCGTCTGGGGGAGTGGTCTCTCAACAACCGGGTGTTTCTCTCCCTCTGTCACCGCTCGGGTCAGCTGGATGTGGACCTGTTTGCGTCCCGTCACAATCACAAACTTCCCAGATTTGTTTCTCTGTCTCAGGATCCTCTGGCTTTCGCCACGGATGCCCTGGCAATACCTTGTACAAAGTTTCAGCTTCTCTATGTGTTCCCTCCGTTTCCTCTCCTGGGCAGAGTCATGTGCAAGATAGCCCAGGAGCGGGTACCAGCCATCCTGGTGGCCCCTTGTTGGCCAAGAAGAGTTTGGTTCGCAGACGTCGTGCAGTTGGCAGTAGACCGGCACGTCTTGCCCAAGGATCCAGATCTTCTCCCTCAGGGGCAGCTACGCCATCCCAATTTACAAACTCTGGCTTTAACAGCTTGGCTGCTGAAACCTCCATATTGATGGAAAAGGGGTTGCCTGCCTCTGTAGTAGATACCATGATTCGGGCTAGGAAGAAGTCCTCGTCCTTTATCTATTACAGGGTCTGGCATGCTTACATTGCCTGGTGTGAGTCCAAGTCTCTTCCCTGTCGGGTGTTTTCTATTCCTAGAATTCTGGAATTCTTACAACATGGTTTGGATCTGGGCCTTCAACTTAGTACCCTAAAAGGCCATGTTTCAGCTCTGGCATTTTTTTTCCAAAGATCTTTTGCCAATCACCGGTTGGTTAAAACCTTTTTCCAGGGTTTTCTCATGTGCGTCCACCCTGTAAGCCTTTGCTGCCAGTCTGGGATTTGAATCTGGTGTTGTCTGCTCTGCAAGGGCCTCCCTTTGAGCCTATCCTTGAGGCTGCCTTGTCTATTTTGACTCTTAAGGTAGCCTTTATGGTGGCTATCACTTCTGTAAGGCGAGTTTCTGAGCTAGCGGCGCTTTCCATCAAACCTCCTTATTTTGAGAGTGGTGTTCCGGCTTAAGCCGGATTTCTTGGCAAAGGTTGTGTCTGCATTTCATCTCAATCAGGAAATTGTCTTGCCTTCATTGTGTCATAATCCTGCTAATTCCAAGGAGCAGGCTCTGCATTCTCTGGATGTGGTCAGGGCTCTGAAGTTTTAATTGGTCGCTACTGAGACTTTCAGGAACTCTGATGCTCTTTTTGTTCTTACTTCTGGACCTAGTAAGGGTTTGCCTCTGGCTAAATCCACTATCAGCAAATGGATCCGTCCGGCGGTGGTTCAAGCCTATTCTGCTAAGGGAAAGGAACCTCCCTTTAGGATTACTGCTCATGCCACTCGTGCTATTGGTGCCTCTTGGGCTTTTTAGCACCAAGCTTCTATTGAACAAGTCTGCAAGGCTGCTACTTGGTCTTCTGTTCATACTTTTTCAAAGTTTTACAAGGTTGATGTTAAGGCCTCAGCGGATGCTGCTTTTGGCCGCAAGGTGCTTCAGGCAGTAGTGACTTGAACTACTGGCCATTACTCTTTGGGGTTCCCATCCTACTTTGGACACTGCTTTTGGATGTCCCAACTGTTATGAATATCGAAGCGAGCCGTGCCATGCAATAAAGAAAAAAGCAATTCTGTGAGCACTCACCTGTAGAATTGTTTTTGTTCTTGCATGGCACGGCCCACTTCGCCCCACCCTTGTTATCGCTATTTTTGGTTGTCTCTTGGTGATTGTTCCAAGTTAATTGGGTGTTTGTTTTTTTACCTTTTTCACATTTTTTACTTCTATCGGCTTCTTGTCTACGCTGGGAACTCTATGGTTAATCCCCTTTTTATAGGGAGCTAGGAGATGCCACAACTTTCTGCAGTACCACTGCGCCATCTTGTGGCGGAATAACCCCAACTGTTATGAATACCGAAGCGGTCCGTGCCATACAAGAACAAAAACAATTCTACAGGTGAATACTCACAGAATTGCTTTTTTGTTTCCTATATAGTATATCTATTCCATTGTGGGTTATAACATTCTGCAGAAGAAACGCAATATTCACTGTGATTATATGACACTCTGACAGCTTAGACTGTAATCATTTTTTAGTTGCTGTTATAATTGTTAATGTTGCTGCTCTTCTAGACGCTGCTGGTTTTGCAGAGCTTGGATGTGTGGCTCTCAGGTGGAGGTGAACTCAGAGTATGGAATCGCAATTTTAACCTCTTGGGTGAGAATGGGTGTTTTTCTGACCGCGGTAAGTAAATAAAAAGAATGGTTAGCATCGTCTTTGTATTTAATAAGGGGACAGTCCAGTCTAAATAAGTGGAAATCTTGTTGTTCTTGAGAGCAGTCATGATTTCTGAGGTATGTGGCTCCATTGACTTCTATTGAGAGGGGGGGGGAGTGCTTGTCTCACACATCTTAATAGAATACAATGGGACGGCATGCCACAGTAACCCCAACATGGCTGCTTCCATGAACTACAAGAGTTATTTAGACTTAGACACCTATAAAAAAAAATGTATAAAAGTTAAAAACTCACCTGACCCCTCATTCGGTCCGGCTGGGTCTTCTCTTCACCTGGGGGGGCATCCGATTCCCCCTGGGGCTCTTCTGACTTAAGGAGTGGGCCAGAAATAGCCCGGCCTCTGCTGACTGTAAATTAAAAATAATGGCATTAACTCACCTGTGGCCGTGATCCCTCCCGCCAGGTCTCCTTTCCACCGGAGGGGCCTCCGATTGTAGGCCCTTCTCCACCACTTCCTTCCTCGCCCCTCCTTTTGTAGGCAGGTGTATGACATAATCTACTGATCTCCCGGCAGTTGTCAACGAATCTCCGTGAGACAGGGTTGCTGGGAGACAGCGGAGTTGAGTAAAGAAATTTAAAAAAAATAATCTCCTAAAGCTCTGTTTCAGTTTCGGGGGGGGGGGGGGGGGGGGGGGGTCTCCTAGGCAGGAAAGGGTGTCTACTAATACATATGTGGTACCAGGAAACAGGGCTTTTACACGCAATATAATTTTACTGAATTTTTTTTTTATTACAAAAACACTACAAATAGTAAAATTTTTTTTTTTTAACTTGTGAGAATACACTAACAAAATGGAGTACACTAAGAAAGCAGAGACTCTTCTGAAAACACTGGAAATAATTTCAAAAATCACAGTTAAACATTATAGCGCAAAATAGTGAAAAAGTGTCTGGCAACAGAGGGTACCAAAATCTCTAGGTAGGCTTGCAGTTAAAGGGTTAATGCCATGCAGCACCAACTTCTGAAACTCCTGTGTGTTTACAGCTGTTAGCCTGGTCTAATAGTGTGTACACTATTCTCCATTCATGATCAGGAAGACTTATGTAGGGCTGAGCCCCCCCCCAATAAATGTAGGGAGAGGCCACCTGGCTGACCACACTGAGATTCTATTATCAATGGCCTTGGTGAACAGTAGATGCTGTTGGCTCACAAGTGAGGTGACAGACATGCTTTTAGTGGCTTTTAGTGGCTGTGACTGTCCGAGATCAAGACTGCAGGAGGTTAGGAATGAACGTATGGCTGCTTTTCATATTTTTGAGCAATGACATCCTATAGCAAGATAATATCTCTAATGGTAAACAAAGTTTTATTCAGCACAAAAAACGTACCAATGTACCATCTTTTTCTCATAGGTATTGCAGCACTAATTGAACTGCCGAAGAATTGTGTGGCTGCAGCAGTTGGAAAAGATTTGAGTGAGTTTTTTGTGTCTTATTTAAATGAACCATCCATGTTTATGACTGAAGAAACAAGATGCATGTTCTGTCATATTAAAAAATATATATTGGTAACATACATGTATATTAAAATGTACCCATGGCATAACATTATAAAGACAGGCATGTATGATAAACTGCTTATTATCAAACAAAGCAGACCAAGATTCTTACAGGCAGATCTGTGCCAGGTAGGTTTCAGGTCTGCAAGAACCCTTACACACCTACTCCAGCTGCCTACAAAGAGAAATCCAGCCAGAAATGAAGTAGAGCAGCCAAACTTTAGGGGTGGATGCTTTAGTAGTTCCTTGGTCGATGTTCAATCTGACTTATGTACATCCACCAATCTCATTTCATGGTCTGCTCCAGAGACTACGATCTGAGTCCATATACATGATTCTGGTAGTTCCAAACTAACAGACGTACATGGTTCATGGACATAGTAAACCTAGCTGATGCCAATTTTTCCCGCAAAGTTACCTCAAAAGTTTTCTTCTGTGGAGGACACAGGTCCCTCCATTGTTATAGGCTGCATGTTTTGTCACTCTGTTATGTTATAAGCTTTTTCTTAGATACTCACTAGGTTATGCTATATAAGCATTCATTTTTACTTAATTCATACTGCTTGTTACTAACTGGCAATAGTCTTTATGGGCAGGCTGTTTTACCCAAAATTCTGGTGACACCATATAATAACCCAACTTTAGAATTGAAGATTTGAAAGTCCTGCGTTCACCACAGAAGCAGAAGAAATAACTTTTATCCTAAGTAAAACTTCAACCGGACCTTCTCCATAATTTATTAAAAAGCCCAAACCCTTCAAAAATTATCCCCCAGCATCTAAAATTAATATATTTTAAGTTTTTAGTCTTTTCCCCACTGGGTTGCAACTCTGTTAAGGACTTTAGGATACAGGGGCCACCATCTTGACTCAGAAGAATCACACTTACTGAGAAGAGGAGAGTGGGATAAAATACAGGGGGGGGGGGCAGGTTATAGCTGTGCAGAGCTGGGGTCAGGAAAAGGTCATTAGTCCCAGAATGCAGAGCAGCACAGTCAGAAGGCACTTCCTGTTTGCTGGCTGCCTGATGTTCCATGAGCCGCCATCTTGAATGTTTAAAGACTCATAACATGCAGTAGATGCTGGTAGGATGATAGGCACAGAGTTCTTCCTGAAGTTCACTTTTATCTCATCACTGACATATTAGCTCTCCAATGTCAGGATACCTGAGTCTCCATAAGGCTGCTGGGTGTCCTCGCTCAGCCTCACACTAAACTGTAAATGCGCTTTTGGGTGGATGCGGACCAAAGCTCGCTTAGAGACACGCAGATGCACCAAGTGTCTGTCCTGACTTCTTGCCTAGCAAGCTATCTCCTTTGTCTCTTTGTCTCGGGGCTTCTGCTCCTCCTGGCACTACCCTGATTGTACCAGCATCCCAGCCTGTCTCCCCTTGCGGGGGGGGGCTCCACTGAAGACTAGGTCCTTATTTAGACTCGGGCCCGGGGTAGGTTGTTTCCTTGACTAGGCTCTTGCTATTGGAGCTCCATCCTGGATTCTGACACCCAATTGCTTCTTGGTAGGCTTTTCTCTTTGCTGTTCCATACAAGGTCCATGACGGCTGTGTCATTGCCAAACATTACTATTTTAACAGAGCCAGTCAAGAAGGTGCAATCGTTGTTGAAGATGTTGAACAGGAGGAGTGACAAAATGTATCTATGATGGGCCCAGTGTTAATGTGTCTGACACTGAACAGGAATGAAACTGAAGCATTGTCAGTACTTACATTTGCTCCTGCATCCACTCAAAGCCTTCTTACCGATTTTCTAATGGTAGTAGCCATTTTGAACCTACCTTTCCCACAATGCTGCTGGCTGGATTCAACTGACATAACTGACAATGCACAGTTACAGGAAACCCAGCAGCAATTCCTGTTTGCATGTAACCTGCAGATCCATGAGCCACCATTTTTGTTTTTAAAGTAGACTAACACCCAGGATTTTCACTATCCTGGGTGTTGGTCCACTTCCGCGGGGCACCCCGATCGGGGGTGCCCCGCTGTGTGAAACCTCCCAGAGAGCCCCAAAAACTCACCTGACTCCGCTCCCACGTGACGCGCTTCACCAATCACCGCCGACGGACAAGCGAGGTCTGTCGACGGACAAGGTGAGAGCGCCCGCCGCCGCCGTTGGAACGAGGAAAAGGTAGGATTTGCGGGCGCCCGATCGGGGTGCCCTGCAGGCAGGGAGCTGATCGGCCCGGGAATCTTATAGATTCCCGGGCTGATCAGAGGTGGGTGTTGGTCCACTTTAACATTTGCCTTAGCAGGAGTTAGAAGAAGGTAAACTCATTTTTATGTAAATTTATCTAAATTGCCCTGGAGAGGGATGCATATGAGCACTATTCTTTGAGCTGGTCCAGTTTAAGTCATTTTTGACTGTTTGGTCCCCTTTAAGTTTGATCATCTTCTCCAACAGAAGGTTTGGATATATGGTATTAAACACAGAACGAAATGAATTCACATTTCGAAGGGCCATGTTAGCTGTGTCCTCAGTTTATCCTGTACACAAACTGCCTATAATTGTTTTCAGGTATTCAAACTTGATCCTCTCAAATTACTTCATAACCACAGATGTGGGCACCACTGGTCTGAAGTCATTTATCTCTAGCTATTTTTTTTTTTTTTTGGGCACTGGAACTATGATGAGCCCTTTTTAGACAGACTGGAACCACTCCTTATTCACAGGGAGGCATTGATCTGGTTAAAGTTGGTCCACACATCTTTAGACACCGCATAGGATCTCCCCCACCACTCCCAGCATATGCTCTCAAGCCTGCAGACATTCAGTTCTGCTAGACACACAGCAAGAATTCTGGCGCCAAACCCCAACCCCTCCACCCATTAGCTCATGGATCCATAGGGTACAGGACATTAGGCGTATAGAGGAGCTGACGGCTCTTTTCAGATGCTCGGAGGAAAAGCACAGATACCTGTGGTTGCCGTGGGTCATGTTTACAGAGTCCACTTATGGCAAGATTCTGTTGAGTACAGCATGAAGCGTAAGAGGCTATAGTAAGAGACAATCAGCGGTGTGGGGTGCCTGGCTCGGGCGGCAGGGCATATGCTTGGTGGGGGTGCGTGGACCAGAGGGACGCTTCCTCCCCCTTCCCCTTGCTCCCTGTTTCCCTTCCCCTTGCTCCCTGTTTCCCTTCCCCTTCCCCTTTTTCTCTTACACCCCCTTTCTTCATTGCCCTTTGCCCCTATCCCCATTCTCCCTCTGCCCACAAAACAAAAAAGTTGATGGATGGGAACAGTGAGGCTCAATTCGGGCATTAGTCAGGAGGGTGGGGTATACGGCGGGCTAGCAGGTTTTGCTTATATTGACCATGTTTATGGCTTTGTATACTATGTGCCCTGGACATGTCTGCTGTTTGAAACTGTTGCTTTTTGTTTGCCTTGCTGCCCTATCTACCTCAATAAAGATATATTGTTAAAAAAAAAAAAAGAATTCTGGAGCCAAGCCGTGCATGGGGCCAGGAAGCGATTCCATGGGGTGTTGTGCAGCGATCATCACGAATTGGGATGTCCTAAGTGGGGGGATTCACGTAGCCAGAAGGTCTTTTAGACCCTGTGGCCTGGGTTTGGTCCACTTTAACAACTTCTCTTCAACATGGTTCCTAGATCTTCCTCAATCCATGCAAAATCCATGATGGCATAAAGTCAATCTGTTACAAAACACTATCACACTTTTTAAACTCCTAAAGCATTCTTACTATTGCATTTTTATCTCCCAAATAGGACCCTGCTAGCCTGGCATGTTTGTATAAATGTCCTGAGTTTTCTAACATGAGTCTAACTGATTGACTAATATGTACTACAGTCTGGAGAGTGCAGGTTTACATTGAAGAATCTAATAGAAAATACATGTAAATCTGCTTGGAGTGTCACCATGTGGCATCCAGATGTAGTAACATAAAGCAAGAAGGGGGCAGAGGTGATTCCACAGTGTACACATCTATCAAATCCTAAATCTTGTTGCGTAATACAAAAGTAGCTGCCTTTAGGTATAGACGTTTACTTTCACTACTGATCTCTTGCTCTCGGTGTTAAATTGATTCAGCAGTCAAATAAAAAAAAACAAAAAGTAACTTACCTTTTGTGCCTCGCTGATTGGTGCTACTCTAGTGATCAACACCTCATCACTGTATCCAAACCGTCATCACTGTATCCAAACCGCGCATTCCGGGGCCTGAACATGGGATTCAGACAGTGACAGGAGTGCCAAGGTCTGACATGCCCCCTCCATTGTAGTGAATGGAGAGCCCATGGCTGCGCCCCTGAGACAGGCTCGGATCCAGCGATCACGTGAGTTGCTCATCCCTGGACTAGACCGGACCTCCGATCAGCTGCGGGGGACAAAAGGTAGGGCTGGCTGCTGAATCACTTTAACCTAGGTATAAATCACTTATTTTAACATTTTTTCCTTCTTTTTTTTCTTGTAGTGATCTTCAAATTGGGAGCTACCTCAGGGACAGATAATTGGGACATCTCTCAGGTTAGATGTCTTTCAGGGCACCAGGATGTTGTTCGGACTGTGATAAATGTTAATGGTAAGCTTCAATTCCTTCATTTTACTTTTTGACTTTTTCACACTTGAATTGTTTTCTGTTTAGTTTCCACCCCAGTGTGCACCCCTATTTGCCTTCTGTCTTAAGTGGACCAAAACCCAGGATAGTCAATATTTTTGACTGTACTGGGTTCTGATCCTTTTTCCGGGGGCCCCCCGATCGGGGCTGTCCCGCTGTGTGAAACCCCCCAGATTGCCGGAACCCAGCTTATCTCTTGTCCCAAGGCATGTCTAAGAGCAGCGGCTCTGACGGCCGCATCCTCCGCCTCCCTCTTAACAGGGAGCGTGCCCGCGCCGTGCATTAACAAATCTCCTGGGTTTTGGTCCACTTTAATAAGTGGCAAAATGTACATACTCTGCACGAGCTAAAGCATTGAAACGTTCTCCTCATGGGCCAACAGTCTCCAAGCAGGGCACTGGTGGAACACACAAACCTACTGCTAATGCCCAACTCTAACTGGATATGCCGACCAGCAGGCAGCTCAAATTGAGATGCCAGTGATTAGGGGATAGAGATGGCCCAGGTTCAAGGTCCATTTTAAAATGGACAGGTGGATGTGTAGAAACCACTGCCCCTGGCCTGGGATGTTGCAATACTTTGATATGCCCAGGAACAGGTTTATACAGTGGAAGAAGTGGTCATAGGGAGAATTCATTTTGGGCTTCAATGCTTTGAGCCCACAGGTCTGGCACCTCACTCAAACCCCCTGCTGAAATTTACTTACCGTATATACTCGAGTATAGGCCGATCCGTGTATAAGCCGAGGCACCTAATTTTACCCCAAAAAAGTGGAACAAGCTATTGACCCGAGTATAAGCCGAGGCATTAAACATTCTTGGGGGGAAAGCAGGGACAGGCAGGGTTAATGCTGCTGTGGACAGGAAAGAACCAGCGTGCACGCACACACACACTCACACACACACAAACGGTACCTGCTGCTGCTGCCGCCACCAACCTCCTCCTCCAGCCGGTCGCTCTCTCCATTCAGCGCCGCCGTCATCCGCCTCCAGCCTTCAGCCGCTCCCTCCGCCGCAGTCAGCCGCTCCCGCCGCCGCCGTCAGCCGCTCCTGCCGCCGCCAGCCGCCGCCGTCGCCTCCGCCGCTCCCTCCGCCGCCGTCAGCCGCTCCCGCCGCCGCCGTCATCCGCTCCCTCCGCCGCCGTCATCCGCTCCCTCCGCCGTCGCCGCCGCCAGCACTTCCTGGCTGTTGCGCGCTGGTCGTCGGTGGGCGTGCCCCATATGGCCGGCGTCCAATGTTTTCATTGGACGCCGGCCATATGGGGCACGCCCACCGACGACCTGCACGCAGCAGCCTGGAAGTGCAGGCGGCGGCGGGAGCGGCTGACGGCGGCGCCGTATTGACTCGAGTATAAGCCGAGGTGGCTTTTTTCAGCCCAAAAAGTGGGCTGAAAAACTCGGCTTATACTCGAGTATATACGGTA
The DNA here is from genome assembly GCA_027917425.1 of Gastrophryne carolinensis. Lineage (NCBI taxonomy): Eukaryota > Metazoa > Chordata > Amphibia > Anura > Microhylidae > Gastrophryne > Gastrophryne carolinensis. The sequence continues at coordinate 574,445,531 of CM051234.1, read as the reverse complement.
GTCCTCTTTTAGCATCCCCCCTCAGCTCCCTGACTCCCTCCTCTTTAAAATAAACCATTTACCATAAACAAATTAAACTTATACTGTGGCATTAAGCACCTCCCCACTGCCTTCTCAGTGGATTGTCCTCTAGTCTGCAGTTTCTGCAGTACGCGTAGCACAGGGGGTACCCAGGAACTTTCAGGGGTTTTTATGCACCAGCAGGGGGTTATGGGTCTGACGTATTAGTTTAAAAGTAAAACATTATTTGCTTTAAAGGTGCTACAAAACAATGACCTACTTATTTTGATAATCCCAATAGGTTATCTCCTAGTTGGTTGTAACGGTTTGCTGCTAGAGAGTACTTGGCATGAAAAGGTTAAAGTGGACCAAAAGTCAAGAACAGAAGGTTTAGTAAATTGTTCCCCTAAAGCCCCACTCTTGCAAAAACTATTAGAGAGAGCCTAACTCCATGCAAATGTCCTGGAATAACAGGTTGATTCTCTGCTGCAGAACTGCATGAGGGCAGCCATCTTGTCACACACACATGCATGAGGGGAGAGCTGTGCCAGCAGCAGCTGCTAGATAGATTGTGTGTGAGGGGAAAGCTGCAACAATGTTTCTTTACCACGGATCACAGCAAACTCTGGATTTACTGCACACCATTCAATCAGTGTAAACATATTTACCGGTATATTCTAAAATGTTAAAATTCTTTCAGCTGTTCAGCAGAGTAATGAGCCGCCATCACAGCTTATGGCTTTCTACTAGAAATAAGAGGCTTGCACTGATATGTGAGGCAATTTTTACTGTGGCATTGGATTTTTTTTTTTTTTGAAATTCTTTATTTATTTTCAAGAATATTACAAGTCAATACAAAAAGTAAAGGAACAGAAACAGCTGAAGGCTCGACGGGGCCAGTCAGCATGTAAACAGCTAGTTAGTAAACATGTGTTTAAGGTTAAGATCCACCATTACGTACTCATATGTCATAAACATAGGTCGTGGCATAGCTCGTCAATTGGCTCTCCGTCCGGGCCGGCAGGAATCCCCCACGGGGACCAAGTAACTGGCACCCGCGGCAGGCCCCGCCAACGCGAGGGGGAGACCGCTTTAGTTCCAAACATAGTTAACCTGTTCTGAGGTAGACTGGCCTAGAGTAGCTTAGACCATAAAGGAGAGGGGAAGAAGAGAGAAAGGAAAGCGGAGGGAAAGGAGAATAGAAAAAGAAGGAGGAGGTGAATGGGGAGGGGGGGTAGGGGAAAGGGAAGGGGGTGCCATGAGTATAATCCCATAGGGTGTATTGTGGATCGCCAGTTTGGGTTCCCCCATTCTATAGGACACGTCCTGCAGCAGTCAGTGAAGGGGCAGGGTAAGTATGAGTGTCAAAGGAGCTAAGGGCTTGTCTGGGACCCATCCATTATGAGTGTCTTGTATCTGTCTGAGTCTTTAAAAAGGAGCCACGGTGACCAGGTCTGTAGGAATTGTTGTGTAACCCCATGGATAGAGGCGGTGAGCTCCTCCATTTCCATTACCCGGTTAATTTCCCCCAACCAGTCCGTCACTGATGGGGTCCCCTCTGATCTCCATAGTCTCGGGATGACAGCCTTTGCTGCATTGATGAGATGTCTCAGAAGCGATCTCCTATAAGTTTTCAGGGGGACATCCGCTAGGTGCAGGAGGAACAGTGAAGGGTCCCGGGGAACCGGACTGCCCATAATCTCTTCGGCAATATCGGCTACAGATTGCCAGTAGGGTACTATCTTAGCGCATTCCCAGAACACATGGAAAAAGCTCCCCATTGCTCTCCGGCATCTCCAACATTCAGCAGAAACAGTCGGGTCTATCTTATGTAGTCTCTGCGGGGTAAAGTACCATCTTGTAAGGCATTTATAATTTGTTTCTTGTGTCTTGGAGGATATGGAGGTTTTATGAGTTGCTAGGAATACATATCTCCATTGGCTCTCCGTCAGCTGTCTGTCCAGGTCCCTCTCCCAGTCCGCACAGAAACGGGGCATCCCCCCGCCCTCAGAGCTCCCCAGCAAGGCATACAGTTGAGATATCAGCTTAGAGGGGGGATCTTGTGCAGTGGCCAGCCGCTCAAAGGGGGTGAGGGTCCTGGACAGCGTCCGCTTAGGTCCTAGGCTCAGGAGAAAGCTCCGGAAGGCAAACAAGAGCCAGTGATCAAACAGGTGCGTTCCCCACCTCTCCTGGAGATCTTCCAGCTGGGTCCAACCCGAAGGCGATAGGAGATCCATTCCCCTCGGGGCGCCCCTCTCGTCAAAGGTTTCCCTAAGACGAGGGAGTATGCCTATTGGGAGGGAAGGGTTGCTCACTAGCGGGACCAGGGGGGTCGGCCAGGGCGATATCTCTGCCCCACCTCTAACCGCATCCAGGACCCCAAGGGAAGTAGCTATGAGCGGGTGGTCTTTACCGAGGGTCCCCCCCCTTCCAGCCACCCACGCAGCGTCCTTCAGAGGGAATTGCAGCCAGGTTGCCTCTAAGCCCACCCACTTTTTCCTTGTATGATGATGGTGCCAGTCCAGGATTCGTTGGAGATGCACAGCTCGCCAATATCGGAACAGGTCAGGGCAGGCTAAACCCCCGTCTGATTTAGGTTTGAAAAGAAGCTGCAGTTTCACCCTTGGTTTGCGTCCCTGCCAAATAAATTTGATGAAGGCCGAGTTCAAAGATTTAAAGTATGCCCTAGGGATGTGTACAGGGAGGGCCTGAAGTAGATAAAGGACCCTAGGCAGGACCGTCATTTTAATGATACTTATTCTACCCAGCCACGAGAAGGTGGGGAGGTCCCAATTCGCTAGGTCCGCCTTAATTCTAGAAAGGAGGGGGCCAAAATTTGCAGTGTATATCCCATCTACTGTTTTAGTAATTTTAGTGCCCAGATATGTGACGGCTAAGGGAGGCCACCTAAACGGGAAGGAAGCTCTGAGGAAGGCAGCAGTCTCATCTGGGAGATTCACCCCCAGTGCTTCTGATTTATCATAGTTTATTTTTAGGAAAGAAAGCCTGCCAAACCTCTCGAATTCTCTCATCAACACCGGGACGCCCACCCTCGGGTTCGTGAGGAAAAAAAGCAGATCGTCCGCATAGGCTAGGGTCTTATGTGTGGTTGAACCGACTGTAATCCCTCGTATATCCTCCTGTCCCCTAATTCTGCACAGGAACGGTTCCATAGATAATGCAAAAATCAAGGGGGAGAGGGGGCAGCCCTGTCTAGTACCGTTTCTGATGTCAACTCGGTCCGATAGAACGCCATTGACCTTGATTCTTGCCGAGGGGTCAGAAAAAAGGGCCATCACTAGTTGCAGCGCCCCAGGGCCCAACCCGATATGCTCTAGGACCGCTCTAATAAACTGCCAATTTACCCGGTCAAAGGCCTTCTCGGCGTCAGTGGACAGCAACACAACCGGCTCCCCGGTCTGTTTGACCTTATGAAGTAGGTTCAGCACCCTGGTTGTATTATCGCGGGCTTCCCGCCCTGGGATAAATCCGGTCTGATCACCATCCACCAACCCCGGGAGCAACCCCGACAACCTATTCGCCAGGATTTTCGCGTAAAGCTTAAGATCTACGTTCAGTAATGAGATGGGTCTATAACTACCGCAGGAGAGTGGGTCTTTTCCAGGCTTCTGTATTACAGTGACATGAGCGGTTAAGGCCTCACTCGGGATACTGGCTGGGCCAGAGAGCCCCAAGAGCGAATTAAAGGCAGATAGAAAATGCGGGCCGAGGAGAGGGAGAAATTGTTTATAATAAATGACCGAGAACCCATCAGGTCCTGGCGACTTCCCATTTGGCGAGCTTTGAACAGCCAATTTAAGCTCTTCAATAGAGATTGGGCTCTCAAGGGTTTCTCTCTCTTCCGGGCGCAGAACCGGCATTCCGGAGTCCTCTATGTATTTCTTCATTTGTTCCAGGCGTCCCTGGTCCGAGCCCACACCTACAGGGCGGATATTATAAAGCTTTTGATAAAAAGTCTGGAAAGTTTTTGCAATGTCTGGGGTGTTATAGAGTTTTGTCTGACGCTCATCAACGATAGCCTCTATATAGTTCAATGATTGCTGTTTTCTGAGGGCCCTCGCCAGGAGTGCACTGCTTTTGTTCCCCCATTCAAAGTACATTCTTCTACATCTCTTTATGATATAGGCGGCCCTAGAGGTCAGGAGAGAATTTAGAGCCATCCTGGCCTCTGAGAGCTCCACCAGGTTGCTTTTGGCTAATGAGGCTTTATGAGATCTGTCCAGCTCTTGCACCCTCCCAAGTAATTTCTGCAGCTCCCGCTCCCTGTCCCTCTTCCTCCGAGTGGCGTGGCCGATTAGAATGCCCCTAATTACTGCTTTATGAGCTTGCCAATTGGTAAATGGGGAGGTGTCATTGCTTTTATTAAGTTCAAAGAACTCTTTTATGGCTTTTTGAAGGTCAAGAACCAGTGGCTCATCTTGCAGAAGGGATTCATTCAGCCTCCACGTCCACTCCCCCCTAGAACCGGCAGTTAAGTTGAGGGACAGGGCCACGGGGGCATGGTCTGATATGATTGTGGGTTCTATTTTGGTGTCTGTGATCTGTGGTAGAAGGCTATGGGATATCAAAACGTAGTCGATTCTGGAATATGAGGCATGTACCGCAGAGTAATAAGAGTAATCTTTCGTAGTGGGGTGGGTAATTCGCCACGGATCGCAGAGCTGAGCCTTCTGAAGGGCTTTCTTTATTTTCCTCAATGCCGCATATGCCAGAGCCGATCGCCCCGTGGATGAGTCCAATAAGGGGTCTAACGCTACGTTTAGGTCTCCTCCAAGAATGATGGGTCCATCCTGAACTGCGATGAGTTTGTCTACAAAGGATTCCAGAAAGGCTACCTGCCCAGAGTTGGGGGCGTATGCAACCGCTAAGGTATACTTCTTATTAAACAGAGATCCCTTGAGGATCAAGTATCTCCCCTGTCCATCTGAGATTTTGTCTGTGACCCGGAAAGGGGTGTTCCTAGCGATCAGTATCGCCACCCCCCGTGCCTTGACATCTGGTGCATTACTGGTATAGGACTGGGAGAAGGATCTGGAGGCCAGCCTAGGGGCGTTTTCCCCCCTGAGATGCGTCTCCTGTATGAAGGCAAAGTTTGCTTTATGTCTGGCCAATTCCTGAGTTAATTTGGATCTCTTAATGGGGGTGTTCAGTCCTCTAGCGTTAAGCGAGATCACCCTGAGTTTTTGGGTAAAGGGAAGGCCATGCCCAGTCCCAGAGTCCGGGCCCTGCATGGTATGGGAGTCTTTGGTCGTCGCTCGCATCCCCTGGGTCGATTGGAGGTTAGGTTAAGGAGATCGGGAGGAGGTGACAAGGAAGGATGGCGGGGGAAAGGGCAGTAGGAGGGGAAGAAGGAGGGGAAGAGGAAGAAGAAAAGAAGAAAAGGCAGAGAAAGAGAAAAGAGAAGTGGTGTTGGGTAGCGTCCCCGTCCAGTGGACAGGGATTAGCTCCCTCAAATCTGAACACCTAACAGTAACTAACGAGGATCCAAGGGCGCCCCCCGGACCCCTAGGGGTGATCGGGGAGGCGGCTCGGAGACCCGGTATATATGAGGGCGGGCAGAGCCCTGCCCACAAGAAAACCAGAGAAGCCGGCAGCGACCGCTCAACCCCAGAAGCCGGGAATCAAGGGGCCGCCGCCCGCCCTCAACTTGGGGACCGAGAGGCAAATCGCCGTTCGCGAGGAGGGTGCGAAGGAGTATTGAATTCACACCGATCCGGCGTCGGCTCCCGGCCGTCCATAAATTACAACATCTTATCATAGTAGTGCAATTGCAATCCTGAGTAAATATTAAGAATCTAAACAGTTAAGAATCTAAACAATTGAATCTGCCTAGGTCTGGGAGATCAAGATCAGAGCTCCACTGGCCGCCAGCGGAGAAAGGAATAGGCAGACCGCTAACATATTAGGCCCCTGAGAGCCCAGTTCCATCCCCCCACCCCCCCCCCACGGATGGCCGGAGCCGATCCCAGGACACGAGCCGAGAGACCACCCCATCTTTGTGTTAATAGTCTCCACTCGGCCACGGGGTCCTCCCAGCCCGGCCCAAGGACCTGCACCCGACCATGAAAGTGCATTGTAAGTCTGCTTCCGATCCACGACAAACAGCCTTTAGTTACTATCGAGACATGGTAATACACTTAATATAGCAGAGTATAAATGCAAGCATACGACCTGCCAGCAGGCAGTCCGATCAACACAGACGAGGGCAGGGTGGGGGGGGGGGGGAAGGGAGTCCAGGAAAAACAACAGTGTCCTTCGTGATACGGCCGTCTCGTATGCACCGATCAAACTCAGTCAGGGTCACACATCGGGGGGATGTAAAGGTCGCCGTCCTCTGGCCTGAGGAGGGAATAATTCTGGGTTGGTGCCCAGCCAGTCCGGAATCTGAAGAGGCCGAAGTCCGAACTGTTTCAGAAAGGCCGGTAAATCCTCCTGCCTACGAAGTGCCGAAGTTTTGCCCCCCTTCGAGGCGATTAAAGCGAAAGGGTAGCCCCACCGATAAGTCACGTTGTTCTGTTTGAGCAAATCTAGTAGTGGTCGTAGGATTCTCCTTCTCGCCAGCGTGGACCTCGAGAGATCGGAGTAAAAGTGGAGTTCCGCCCCGTCGAAGTCCAGGGATCCCTTCTTCCTTGCCGCCAACATGATCGCTTCTTTCTCTTGAAAAAAGTGGATCCTACAGATCACGTCTCTCGGAGGGTCGCCCGGACGAGGGGGAGGGGCGATAGCCCTGTGAGCTCGGTCAATTTCTATCTTAGCACCCCCTTCTGATTGTTCTCCTAGGAGCGCAGCGAAGATGCCCTGGAGTGTAGGCATCAGGTCCTCCGATCTCGTCGCTTCAGGGAGACCTCTAATGCGGACGTTGTTCCTCCTGTTGCGGTTTTCCAGGTCTTCCAGGTGGAGGGTTAGATTGGAGGTGGCTGTTTCCTGCGCTTGCAAACGAAGTGTGAGCTGTCTTATGGCGGACCCATCTTCTTCCTGGATTTGCTCTACCTTGTCCAGTCTAGCGTCCAGTTGTCTTAGATCTCCTCTCAGGAGACCGACTTCTTCAGTCAGTTTTTCGCTGATTGAACGCGTAATCAGAGTCAAGTCCTCCTTAGTGGGCAAGGAACGCAAGTGGGCCCAAATTTCAGATAGCGTGTGCTCCATCGGAGATGGTCTGGGCACGCTAGTGTCTCCTTGAGTGGGTCCCTCTTCCACGGTCCCACGGGGTGGGCTGTTCGAGGGGCCTGGACCCCGGGAGGTCTCACCGGGTTTTGAGATATAACGGTTGAGATCAGTCTGGCTGGCGGCCAGGGAGCCCCTCGTCTGGGTCTTGGAATCCTTATGTTTGCTACCGCCGCCCATTGCAGTTGAGACCCACTCTGCAACACCACTCGGCCAATGGGGAGGGGATATCCCAGAACTCCACTGGGTTTCTTTCAAGATGCTTCTGCCAGAGCTGGGACAGGTTGGTTGGAGTGTGCCCGGAGCACCTGGTTACTGTACAGGAGTGCAATATTGAGCTGGGCAAAGGTAAATCTGTGTCCGTATTAGAGCAATATTGCGGGTGCGCGCTCGATTCTGCTTCCGTAGGAGCGTATTCAAACGTGGTGAGTGGGAGGCAATGTGCTTCTTTATGAGCTAGAGCAGCTTAAAAGCGTCTCTGGAGCAGCACCGGTATAGTATAAAATGTGGAGCCGGCGATTCACATGCAGAGTAAGGCGAGGTCAGGGCTGGATTATTATTGAATTGAGATACTTGGGGCACCTATGTGGGCAGTTGCTTAATCACAGATCATACATAAGGTAGCTATAATGGTAACTTCACCGGGGTGTCACAGGACAGCACAGATAAATCATACAGTGGAAGTAGCCAGGTTCTCAGCCTGTGGTCATCTGCGTTGCTGTGTAGGCTGAGGGGTCCGCAATGCAGCTTCGGGTCCCAGCAGGGGAAGGTCCGCTCCCAGCGCCCTCCTTTATTTAATGGCAAAGCCAGGGGTGGGTGGATGGCTGAGGGTATCCGGGTCCGTGCCTCCCAGGCAATGCAATCCCGGCTCTCAGCTGGTAAATATGTGTTCCTATGGTCCCTCTTTATTTGATGGCAGAGCCAGGGATGGATGGATGGATGGGCCTGCGCTGCACAGGCAAGGCAGCCCTGGGATCTAGCAGAGGGAGGTGCACTCCCTGTGTCTTCCTCCAGCTAGGGACAGAGCGAGGGGCGGGTGAGCAGGTGAGGTGTCCGGGCCCGAGCCCTCTAGGTGCTGAGGCACAGGAAGAGATAGGTGGAGGGGCCCCAAAGAAATCTCTCACCTCTCAAGGCCGGATGCAGGGCTGTCAGCGCTCCTCGGCCTCCGGACCAGGGGCTAGTCCTCAGCGTGGAAGGGACAAGATGGCGGGCGCTCCTCCGACCGCCCCTCGACAGGGCCCCCCCGCCGTCCGCAGCTCCTCAGGCAGTGGGACCAGGCACCGCCAATGCTGAGGCTCCAGTCGCTAGTGTCCGGATCGTGACACCCGGGGGTTCCTCTCTCGGTCCCGCAGCACGCGACCTGGTGCGGTGGCGGCAAGATGGCGGCCGCTCCCTCAGGCCCGCACCTCTCCGTCTCTGACAGGCGCCTCCACTCCTCGGCCGCTTCAGATCAGGACCCCGCAGCAGCTGCGATTGCTCCCCGTCCCCGCAGGTATGTGCTGCGAGTCAGGGCTCAGGATTATGCTTGTTTTAAAGCTAATATAAGCTAATGGGGTCAGGAGCCGATCACAGACAGGTCTTCACGGCGCCATGGCAAGCTCCGCCCCCCTTGGATTTTTAATACGCTGGACTCATGTATGTGGCAAGATGGCCACTGTTATGTAGTATAGAATCTACTTGCTATTCCATAACATCTGCATGGAGTTAAGCCATATCAAATAGTTTGTCAGTGATTACCAGACTGGGGCTTTACAGGTGCAATTTACTGGTCTGCTTTAAGGACCACTGCTCTAGTCCTCGCTATATTCTTTGCTGCTGCTGATCATTCTCTGGTCCTTGTCGCCTTCTCCACTGCCACCAGTTACCCCCAGACCCCCCCCCCCCCCCCCCCCCCAGTTGTTGCTGACCCTTATTTTCATCACTGCTGCCAATTGTCCTCTGATCCTGTCTGCCTTCTCCACTGCCACCAAAGGGTCCACCCATACTGGTGATCATCCTTTGGTCCATGCCATCATCTAAGCTGCCCCCGATCGCCCTCTAATGCTCACCACCTTTCCCAATGAGAACCTTCTCTGCTTCTCTGCCAATCTCCTGGTCCTAAGGTCAACCATGAGCAAGTCTGCTCATGGGGCCCACTAGAGAAAAAAAATAAATAAAAAAGTGAGCCCCTCCCGGTCCATAAATACCTGGTACCTCCCACTCATTCCCCAGTCTTTCAACTCTGCAGACGGCGAGCAAGTCAGAAGATGATGTCTCCTCCTTGCAGGTAGCCGGGGTAACTCCCGGCCCGCGTGTTAGTCTATTTCTGCCTGGACCCCTTTCTTAGTATATCACCTTGCCTCCCAGCCTAGGCTGCTGGTCCGGGCAAGGGTAGACGACACCTAATGGTGCTAAGGAGCTATGCTCCACCGTGAGACCCCATACTAAGGGGTAGGCGGTTTTGCCGGGTTGGTGATCCCGGTTTGGGATGCCCCGTCCCTTGCCATCAGCAGTTTGTTGGCGCTGATGCCGAGCGGGGTCAGGGGGATTCTTTGGATACCCCTAAGGTCCTGGCTCATATGTTTGAGGTTCTGGCAATCTCTCCTCCTGAAGTGACTCTTCCGCAGAAGGGGGAGTTCTTTGAGGAGGCTAAGCCGCGCTTAGAATTCCCTAATCAAAGGCATTTCGACTGCATTATTCTTAAGGAATGGGAGAGGCCTACTCGGCTTCCGGGTGTCCCTCCGGGTTGGGATAAGAAATATCCCTTTCCGGTGGATGCGGTGAAGCGCTGGTCGTCCCCTCCCGAGATGGACGCCCCTGTTTTGGGGTTGTCTAGCACCTCTGTCTTGCATTCTCCTGACTGTTCTACTCTCAAGGACGGTGAGGACAAACGCATTGACCAGATGGCTTGTCACGGTTTTGCCAGTGTCGGGTCGGCCTTGCGGCCTGTTTGTGCTTCAGCGCTTTTAATAGTGGCTTCTAGGTCGGTTGTCAGGGACCTGTTGTCTACCTCCAGGCTTGACCCGACTAGTGATGAGTTCACCGCCCTTAAGCGGTGCGAATTGTTTTTGTCATTTGTGCTAGCCGCCCTGGATGACACCATGGTGATGTGTAGTAGAACTTCGGCCTTGCTGGTGGCTATTCGGCGGTCGGTATGGTTGCACCAGTGGGTGGCTGATTTTGTGTCCAAAAAGTCTTACGACTCTTCCCTTTCTGGGCTTGCGGCTCTTTGGAGAAAAATTGGATTCGGTCGCAAAAGGAGGTAGGTTACCTCAGCGGAAGAAGCAACGTCGTCCCTTTCGGGGGGCGGCTTCGTTTACCCCTTCCTTTCGTGGGGCCAGAGCTGGACGGGGATCGGCTGTCTTCCCCTCCAGAGGTGATTCCTGGAACAGGGGAAGAGGACGTGCCCGTCCAGGTCACAGCTGGGGCTTCAAGCCCAAAGCCGCTGCTAAGCCGGCTCAGCAATGAGGGGGCACCCTCGCCCTCGCGAGTGGGGGGACGGCTGCGGCACTTTTCCCAGGTCTGGGTCCAGGAGGTCTCGGACAGATGGATTTGGGAAGTGGTGTCTTCCAGTTACAAACTGTAGTTCGAGATCTGGCCTCCTCCCAGATTCTTCAGGTCTCGCGTGCCCTTGGATCCTCTGGCCGCGGAGGGGCTCTGGGCGGCAGTAAAAGATCTCCTGGACATGGTTGTCATCTGCCCGGTGCCTCCCTCGGACCGGGGCCTGGGATACTATTCCAATCTGTTTACGGTGCCCAAGAAGGATGGCTCCGTTCGTCCCATCCTGGATCTGAAGTTTCTCAACAGGTTTATCCGTCCCAGGAAGTTCCGCATGGAAACTCTGCGCTCTGCCATAAATTAACTTCGGCAGGAGGACTTCATGACGTCCATAGACATCAAGGATGCTTATCTGCATGTTCCAATCTTCCCGGCGCATCACAGATTTCTCAGGTTCGTGGTGGAAGATCGGCATTTTCAGTTTGTGGCCCTTCCGTTTGGCCTTACCTCGGCTCCAAGGGTTTTCACCAAGGTGCTAGCGGGGGTAATGGCCCTCCTCAGAGCACAGGGAATCCGCATCGTGCCTTATCTGGATGATCTTCTTATTATGGCATCCTCTCTCAGCCAGGCGGAGCTAGATACCAGGACTGTGGTAGCCACCCTGTAGAGTTTCGGCTGGGTGATCAACTATCCCAAGTCCTGCCTCAATCCGTCCAGGGTGGTGGCGTTCCTGGGAATGTCTCTGGATACTTCTCAGTCCAGGGTGTTCCTCCCCCGGCCCAAGGTTCTTTTGATTCAGGAATTGACTCAGCTTCTCCTATCCATCCCTCACCCGTCCATCCGGCTGGGGATGCGACTGGTGGGATTGATGGTGGCTTCGTTCGCGGCGGTTCCCTTTGCCCAGTTTCACACAAGGACGCTCCAGCTCCACCTCTTGGCGGCCTGGGACGGGTCCCCGCTGTCATTGGATCAGTCTTTTCTGATGTCCCCCGGGTTTGGCATTCCCTTCGGTGGTGGCTGGAACCGAGCAATCTGATGAGGGGCAGATCCTTCCTGACCCCTCGTTGGGAGACGGTCACCACGGATGCCAGCCTGTCAGGTTGGGGGGGGGGGATTTTGGAAGGATCTTCAGTTTCAGGGACTGTGGGGGCCTCAGGAGGCTCACGATCCCATCAATGTTCTGGAGCTGAGAGCCATCAGGTTGGTTCTGGCTCACTTGACTCCTCAGTTACAGGGCTTACCGGTTCCAGTTCGGTCGGACAATCGGACGGCCGTCGCCTACATCAATCACCAGGGAGGGACTCGCAGCAGGCGTGCCCTCAGGGAAGTGTCTTTGATCCTGGCTTGGGCAGAGAGCAATGTCCCATGCATCTCGGCGGTGTACATTCCGGGAGTGGAGAACACGGAGGCGGACTCCCTGAGCAGGTGCTCATCTCGCCGAGGTGAATGGTCGCTTCGTCACAATCACAAGCTTCCGACATTTGTGTCTCTCTCGCGGGATCCGCTGGCTCTGGCAGTGGATGCCATGTCTCTGAACTGGAGGGATCTGGGGTTTCTGTACCTGTTCCCTCCGTTTCCCATGGTGGGCAAAGTGGTGCTTAAGCTGGCCCTAGAGGGTGCGTCAGCAATCCTGGTGGCTCCAAGATGGCCAAGACAGGTTTGGTTCGCAGACGTGGTAAGGTTGGCAGCGGATCATTTAGATCTGCCCCTTCTGCCGGATCTGCTCACTCAGGGTCCTCTGCCCTACCCCAGTTTACCAACGCTGGCTTTGACGGCGTGGCTGCTGAAACCTCCATCTTGAAGGAGGAAGGGTTTTCTGATGCTGTCATTCAGACTCTGGTTAGGGCTAGAAAGAAGTCTTCCTCTGCCATCTACTATAGGATTTGGAGGTCTTATATTGATTGGTGTGAGGTCCGGGCCTTGCCTTGCAGGGTGTTTTCTATCCCTAGGGTTTTGGAATTTCTGCAACATGGTCTGGACCTGGGTTTGCAGCTTAGTACGCTGAAAGGGCATGTTTCTGCCCTGGCGATCTTCTTTCAAAAGTCTTTTGCTCTTCATCCTCTGGTTAAGACCTTTTTCCAGGGGGTTACACATGTGCGGCCTCCTAGGAAGCCTTTGCTCCCAGTTTGGGATTTGAATTTGGTTCTTTCTGCTTTTCAGGGTCTTCCTTTTGAACCTTTGCAGGATACTTCTCTTTCTACGCTTACTCAGAAGGTTGCTTTTCTGGTTGCCATCACTTCCGTTCTGCGTGTATCGGAGTTGGCGGCTTTGTCCATTAAGGCTCCTTACTTTGAGAGGCATCAGGACAAGGTTGTTTTCCGCTTCAAGCCAGATTTCCTTCCTAAGGTGGTTTCTGCTTTCCATCTTAACCTGGACATTGTTTTACCCTCCTTGTGTCCTAAGCCCAGCAATGACAAGGAGAGGGTTTTGCATTCTCTGGATGTGGTTCGTTGTGTGAAGTACTATTTGGTGGCTACTTCTTCTTTTCGTAGGACTGACGCCCTTTTTGTGGTGCCCTCTGGGCCTAGGAAAGGTTTGGCTCCCGCCAAGTCTTCCATTAGTAAATGGATTCGCCAGGCCATTGTTGGGGCCTATAATGTCAAGGGGAAGGTTCCCCCTTTTCGTGTTACTGCTCATTCTACTCGTGCCGTTGGGGCGTCCTGGGCCTTCCAGCATCAGGCCTCTGTTGAGCAAGTTTGTAAGGCTGCTACTTGGTTTTCCGTTCACACTTTTTCCAAGTTTTACAAGGTTGATGTGCGGGCCTCAGCGGATGCTGTTTTTGGCCGCTGCAGTGGTTTAAGTGTGTGCATTATTGCCTTGTTTTGGATCCCCGCCCTTTATGGACACTGCTATTGGATGTCCCAAGTGTAATGACTATCTGAAGCGGGGTGTGTGACATACTTAGAATAATACCATTTTGTGAATACTCACCTGTAAAATGGGTATTATAAGTATGTCACACACCCCGCTTCACCCCGCCCTTTGGTATTTTGGATCCTTTATATGGTGAACCTTTCTTACTGTTACTGGTTATTTTGGCTCTTCCTGGTCCCTTTACTGCTGTCTTAATACTGGGGAATGAGTGGGAGGTACCAGGTATTTATGGACCGGGAGGGGCTCCCTTTTTTTCACGACATCTCTACAAGATTGCCCTCTACAGGTCGGTATAACCCAAGTGTAATGACTATCTGAAGCGGGGTGTGTGACATACTTAAATACCCATTTTACAGGTGAGTATTCACAAAATGGTATTATTTACTGCTGACAGTTTGCTGATTGAATTGCTATTTTCCCCTCTGCAGAGTTAACATTTGTGAGCGCCAGTGATGCTGGGGATCTGATTGTGTGGGACGCTTTGGACTTGTCCGCCCAGGCTTACGAAAGAAACTTCTCCCAGACATATGCACAGCAAGATCCTCCTATAGGGAACCGACTGCTGCCAGTACAGGAGGAGCTTTCCATACAGCACCTGTCATCCGATGGAGAGGTCTGTGTGTGCACCATTGTCTACCTCCTGCTTATACTTTATTACCTAAGAACCATTTCTCTGCCTGCCCTTTATCCTTTAACTATCTGCTTTTATTTCTATACAGTCTGTATATGTGGCTGTGGGAGGAGGAATCTATGTTTACAACCTACAGACAAAGAGAGTCATCGCTTTTCAGAAGTACGCTCATGACTCCAGTATACAGCACATGGCTAATATACCAAACAGGTATCACAGCTTATACAGATTATTATACGAAACAAGATTCGCCATGCCATCTTACTACCACGTTTAAGAAAAACTTTACTGAAGTGAGAATATGTTTAAAGCATCTAAACTGGTTTGTTTTATAGGCAGCTGATTTCATGCTCTGAAGATGGCAGTGTCCGCATTTGGGAATTAAGATCAAAACCACAGCTACAAGCAGAGTCTGTCCCAGCAGGTACATGACCATTTAGTCTTCTGTTATACTGTATGTAGCTTATTACACACCAGAAAGTGGAAGAAGCTGGTTCTTTGGGTTGTATTTTTGACAGCCTACCTGGTAAATTAGAAAAAAATTGGAGAATGGGCAGCACCAAGATCAGCCAGTCTGGAGGGTTCCTAGGGCCAAAGTCTGAAAATGTTAAATAGGAAGCAGCTGTCCTCTACTACCATCATTCTGCTTTATATTTCCCCAGGGTAAGGAAACATTACGATAAAGGAGCACTATCGCGAAAAAATAGCTTAATGATAAAAAATCCATATAAATATGCTGGATGGTGGGAGGAGGGTTGATATTATAATCCATATAAACACATCGGCTAATGAGAGGAGGGGTCACTTATACACCTGAACTGAAAAAAACTCCCACCAAGCTTGTGGTTTATTCTCTCATGGTAGGAATAAAATCCAGGGGTGACATGTTTAGTTTATCAGGGGTGACAGAGCCTGTCACCCCAGATGCCCTTTTCCTTCCATTAAAAGAAAGAATAACCATCCATTAAAAGAGAGAATCCTCTCACCATCCAGCATATTTATACGGATTTTTATCATTAAGCTATTTTTTTTGCGATAGTGCGCCTTTATTGTAATGTTTCCTTACCCTTTGGAAATATCCAGCAGAATGATGGTAGTAGAAGACAGCTCCTTGCTATATAACCAGCATCAAGAAATATCCAGCCAGGCTTGTTATTCTTTCTTTTAATGGAAGGAAAAGGACATTTGGGGCGACAGGCTCTGTCCCCCCTGATAGACTAAGCATGTCCTCACTGGATTTTTTTCCTACCATGAGAGAATAATCCACAAGCTTGGCGGGAGTGTTATTCAGTTCAGGTGTATAAGTGACCCCTCCTCTCATTAGCCAATGTGTTTATATGGATTATAATATCACACAATTTCACACAAACTGCCACCTATGCAGTCTATTCTGCTGACCGACTCATCCACATCTCTTGCTTCTCCAATGTTGCTCCCCGATGTCACTTACTCCAATGGCGGCCAGTAACTCAGTATAGTTTAGAATACTACAAGGTTTTCTCTGGTCAAGCCCCAACTTTTATTTCATTGCTGATAAAAACCCAGACACAGCCTCTGTGCTGCCCACAACCTGTCTTTAGAACTGATCACCTCCCCCAATGCTTGTCTATAGGACTACGCATGCACCACTTCATTCCTCTGGAATTCCCTCCCCTATTTGATTCGCCACTTCCCAACCCTCCAACTTAACTATTTAGATGAACCTCGAATCTGGCCTAATGGGACAGTCCAGCTATAATAAGGCAGCACCTAAAGCCTGTCCCATGTCCTGCCCAATCTCCATTTCCCGCAGCACACTGTAGATGCTCTAGCAGTGCTCCAAAGTTTGCCCGTCATTCCATTTCTGTCTAATGATGGCAAGAGGGTGTTACAGGGACATTTCAGGCAAGAATAATAAGTCACCAAAGAGATTACCTGAAATGTGTCCCATGTGGCTCTCTTTAAATTCCGCTTTAGATGATGTAGTAGGGCTCCAAAGTTTTCCCCCCCTTACCCTTTCCATGACCACCTCCAAATGTGTTTGCACGCCCTCCCCGCTCTCAGGGTTTCCAGCATGGGCAAGCCCGAAAAGTGGTTGCAGACTTTGGAGCACGACTGCAGCATCTCCAGAATGCTGAAGGAAATGAATGAGAGGCTCATAAGACAGGCTTCAGGTAAGCTCTTTGCTACATTATTAATGTCATTGCTGAGCTGTTGTCACCACGCTTGGTACATACTAATTGTGACACCACCTATCGGCCCGTAAGCTTGCAAGGACAGGGCCCCAATTCTTAGTGTACTCCTGTGTCATTGTGCGTTTGTTGCATTTCTGTCATGTCTAACTTATATATATATTCATATCTATATTATATGTTTTACCATGTCCATAATTTCTACTTTTGAATAAAAAAAAAACTATAAAAAGAGAGGCTGATTCATTACTAATGCCAGATAGCGACAGATGAGCGCCTGTAGTGCGGATTTCAGAGCAACCGCTAGTAGTCGCTGTGCTCGGCCATGGTTCGTTGTTTCAGAGCGCCTCAGTCGCTGGCCACATTGATAAATATGTTGTGTGGGTTGCAGTACTACACTATAGGAGCGAACGGTAGCGCCAGTTCAGTGCTACTGACTGTCGCCACATTCATTAAAAAAAAAAAACGGTCTCAAACAGCGCCGGTGCTCGAAATCGGGTAGTTGTAGCCCATAGCGCCAGAGGCTGTGTGGTTAAAGTCTGTTTTTGAACATGTATCCACTAGTAACAAAGCGAAAACATGGAATTACATTGTTATTACATTGTAACATGAACACTTTAATACCAGACATGTAAGGACAATTCTGCATAAAAATATTATAAATCAAAAAAGTTTTCAAACATGTCATTTTCTAGGCCAGGATACATGTCAGAAAGATTTGAGTTTAACAAAAAAAAATTGGGATCAGGAAAGGGATTTAAGGATCGTCCATAGAAATGTATGGGAGAGCGCCAGGTAGCGACAGGTAAGACTGCAAGGATGAACGCCGGCGCTGTACGCTGAGCCTGGGATAATGATGAATTGTATGCTACATGGTGGTGTTCCAGTCGCTCACCAGAATCGCCTTCATAAATGTGGAATTGCGCGCCGTGTCCGGTGTTCACCTGCCGCTACCTGCCTCTTACAAGGCACTACCTGGTGCTATCCCTTCATGAATAAGGCCCTATGTATTTTGGGGGTTTTAGGCAATGTTTCTAGTTAATGTTTATGGAGAGATGAGCTCAGGGATTTTGCAGTAACAGGGCCGATCTCTGGAGCTTGAGATATCTATTGAGTCTCAATTCAGTCTTGTGCTTGTACTGTTACTACCAATCAATCAAATGTAAGGGTTATATATGATCTTTGGTACCTATGTATTTACTTTACTACTCTTGTTTTATTGTGTTTATTTTAGGTTTATTTAGCATGTGGGGATTTGGAAAAGGCAGCAAGCAGTCTAATCATACAGTGAAGAAGATAAATGACAATGGCATTGTGTCTTCCCTGGAGCTTATTGGAGATTTGATTGGACATTCTTCTTCTGTACAGGTGAAGGTTTGAGCACTGTGTGATGGTTAGGGTATTACATACAGGAAAAAGAGTAACCGTAGACTTGCTGGTTTCACTTTTTTTGGCCCCTGATTTGAACGATCAGATTCTAAGCCAAATGTCTCTCTCCCCGCAACCTCATTGGCTACTAAACCTCATTGGCTACTAATAAGTTGCTGGATGTTCTGCCTGCCTAAATGAACATCTGTTAGTGAACGTAATGACAGCACAACCCAAAGCAGGGAAACATAACCTTAAGGGTACAATTCCCAAAATATTTGCATGACACCTGCCCCGTGTAAAAGGGCCCATAAACTGACATAGGCAGCACTTTGCTGAGCAATCAACAAGTGACATTACGATCTCCCTTGTGAGAATGAGGTACTATGTCGCTGCCTCTCTCTGCAACTATGAAACCAGAGCTGTACGTGTGGCTCGAATTATAAAAGAAGTCACATTGACAGTTCTAACCCTGTAACACAGCGCCATCTTCATTACCCTTTATTAATATTGGATCACCCCAGACCCCAATGCCCTGCCTCCCTCTAAGGTTCCCTCGCCCAATCTGAGATTCCCTGCCATTCTCCCACTGCTTAAGGTGTTGTGAAAAACCGTCTTGCACCAAGCCGCATGCTCCCGCCCACCCCTTGAATTAAAACGGCTTAGGATGCTACTTGTTCCAGTGTCATACTTTGCTAAAACAGAACAAAAATACAGTTCTGTGATTACTCATTTGTAGAATTGTTTTTACGGTGTACAGCACGGCTTGCTTCATTTCAATTCTTCACATTTGGGTAATCCGCCACAAGGTGGCGTAGTTGACTGCAGAAAGACTTGTGGCTCCTCCCGGCCCATAAAAAGGGCAGGAATTACCCAGAGACTCCGGTGTTTGAAAAGCAGTAATGCAAGAAGCCGGGAGGCAAGACCATGTTAACAAAAAAACACAGCCCCACTAAAAAAATAACTCTCTTACGAAAATCACCATAACAAGGCAAAAGAGGATAACAATAACAAGGGAGGGATGAAGCAAGCCGTGCTGTACACCGTAAAAACAATTCTACATGTGAGTAATCACAGAATTGTATTTTTCCTGGTGTACAGCACGGCTTGCTTCATTTCAATTCTTCACATTTGGGACATCCAACAGCAGTGTCCATGAAGAAGCGTGGGATCCCCAGTGAGCAACAGCAGGCAGTTCAAGACACTACCGCCTGAATTACCTTGCGCCCAAAAACAGCGTCAGCTGAGGCCCTAACATCAACCTTGTAAAACTTAGAAAAAGTATGAATGGAAGACCAAGTAGTGGCCTTACAAACTTGTTCAACAGAAGCCTGGTGCTGAAAGGCCGAAGAAGCACCAATAGCCCTAGTGGAATGAGCCGTAACACGAAAAGGGGGTTCTTTCCCCTTAGCAGAGTACGCTTGCACCACCACCTGTCTGATCCACTTGCTTTCCTAGGCCCAGCAGGAAGGACAAACAGAGAATCCTACTTCCGGAAAGACTCAGTGGCGGTCAAATTGTATTTGAGCGCCCTGACCACATCCAGAGAATGAAGGCTTTGTTCCTTAGAATTAGAAGGGGCAGGACACAAGAAAGGCAAGACAATGTCCTCATTGAGATGAAAGGCAGAAACAACCTTGGGCAAAAATTCAGGTTTAAAACTGAATACCACCTTATCCTGATGCCGCTAAAAATAAGGAGGCTTAATAGAAAGCGCCGCCAGCTCAGAGACACGACGCACCGAAGTGATGGCAACCAAAAAGGCCACCTTAAGAGTCAGAATGGACAGCGCAGCATTGCACAAGGGCTCAAAGGGAGGACCCTGGAGAGCAGAAAGCACCAAGTTCAAATCCCACACCGGTAGCAGGGGCTTACGCGGTGGATGTACATGAGTAACTCCTTGGAAAAAGGTCTTGACAAGCCTATGATTGGCGAAAGATCGTTGGAAAAAGATTGCCAAGGATGAGGACACGACAGCAGGGCTCGCGTCTGTATCTGAAGGCCCTCCACCTTGAAGAAACACCTTGACCTGAGAAGTATCCAGCGTCATGCCCAGGAAGGACCTCACCAATGACGGAGTGAGCGAAGACTTGGGATAATTGATCACACAACCGAAGGACTCTAGGGTGGACACAATCACCTGAGTATCCCTCTCGGCCTGATGAAAAGATGGAGCAGCAATCAACAGGTCGTCCAGGTAAGGAAGGATGCGAATGCCCTGACTCCTCAGGAGGGCCATGACACCCGCCAGCACCTTGGTGAACACCCGAGGGACCGAAGTGATACCGAACGGCAAGGCCACAAACTGGTAGTGCTGATACCCCAGAGCGAACCTCAGGAACTTCTGATGCCCTAGGAAGATAGGAACGTGCAGGTAGGCATCCGTGATGTCCACAGTGGTCATAAAGTCCCTGGCCGAAGGGAGCTCACCGCCGACCGTAAGGTCTCCATGCAGAAGTGTTTGAACCTGACAAATCTTTTGAGACCCTTTAGATCCAGGATGGGTCTCGGGGAGCCGTCCTTCTTGGGCACCGTGAACATATTGGAGTAGAACCCCCCAACCCCGTTCTTGAAGAGGCACCGGGCAAACCACTCTGGATGACAGAAGATGTTGGACGGCCAACCTCAGACCCTGCGCCGTCACAGGATTTTGGGAGATCCGGGACCGGAGGAATCTTGGGGGCGGCCAAGCTGCTAGCTATCTTGTAACCGGAGGACACCACCTCCTGAATCCACCGATCCGAGATGCATTGTCTCCAGACGTGAGCAAAGAGCCGAAGCCGTTCCCCCAACCGGATGGGTGAGGGCGCCCCCTCATGCCTGACGAACCTTCGTGGGGGGCTTGGAACCCCAGGGCGACCACGGGATCTACCCCGTCCCCAAGAGTCTCTGCGGCTACCTGTGAAGGAGGATCCGCGTCCCCCCACGGGAAGGGCGAAATGAAGAGGACCCCCGAAAGGGCCGAGAATGCTTTCTACGCTGAGGGAGCCGACCATCCTTGGTCAAAACATCAAGACGTTCCCCAAAGAGACGGAGTCCCATGAAGGGAAGCCCGGTGAGGGACTTCTTAGCGGCAGCCGCCCACTGACGCAGCCAGACGGACCGACGCATGGCAACCAACAGGGCATCATCCATGGCAGACAGCACAAAAGCAATAAAGTTAGAGCAAAGCAAAAGGTCCTTGTAGTCATCCTCTCGCTTGCGAGATCTGGCAGCTTCGGCAAGTCGCCTAACCTTCTTCTTAAGTGCAATGGCAACAATAGCCACGGCACAGACCGGGGGTAAGCCCGCCCCCACAAAGGTGAAGGCATGACAAGCTAGTTGATCCATACGCCGGTCGGCATTATCGCGCAAGGTAGTGGTGTCAGGAGACGGCAAGATAGAAGTATTGGACAACCCCAGGACGGGGGCGTCCACCTCGGGGGGGGGGGGGGGGGGAGACCAGCGGCGAACCAAGTCGGCTGAGAAGGGATACCTTCTATCCAGTCCCTTGGGCACCGAGGGCAACCTGTTGGGCCGTTCCCATTCTTTGAGGACCATATTGGAAAAATGTCCCTGCTCCGGGAACTCTAAGCGTTGCTTGTCAGGGCGGAAGAGCTCACCCTGCTTCTTCTTTGCCGTCTTCGGGGGAACGATGTGTAAAGTATCAAAAATGGCCGACAAAAGCCTATCTGTATCATCCGGGAGCCCAGAATCCTCGTCTGAGGAGGACCCTGGATCGCTATCAGACTCGCCATGACGATCCCCAGAGGAATCGGAATCACGGAACAGTTCCCCCTCCTCCATGGATTCACGGACGCCATAGGTATCATAAACCTCGTCATCATCGTCAAAAAGGGACAAGTTCGTATCCAGGTGCCTCTTTTTACTAGAGGCCTTGCCGGCGGTCGGACGGGCCAGTTGCCGCTCAATGCTGGCCACGCGCAGCGCCAGGTCCGAATGAGACCCCCTGCTGGTTTCCCCCTCACTGGGAGCTAAATGCAGGCGTGGGGGGGTAGGCAAAGCTTCAGAAAGAACAGAACTGTGTAGAGAAGCGCTCGGCCCAACCTGATCCTCACGCACGGAATACAAACCACGCTGCGACCACTTAAAGGGGATGCCCCGCACATGACACAGCCGAGCCTGCCCCGAAGGGCCCCCAAGCTCGCTATCCCCAGAAGCCTCCATATGGTGATTACTGAAAATGCACAATCGGCCAGCACGGGAGAACGGGGCTACCAAAAAACCCCACCCGGGATGCCCCCAAGTTATCCCTTAACAAAAAAGGGGGGGGTACTGGACCAGGAGAAACCACAAGTGCAATAAGTAGGCCCGTCTGAAAAACATAATAAGAGCCAATGAGCATCCCACAGCATATGCACCAAAAAATGAAACACAAATGAAAACACAATGAATGAAGGAGAGGACTCACGGACCAAAGAATGGAGTCAGCAGCAGCAGCCTGAACCAGGAACCAGCCCGGGTCACAGCAGGAAGAGATGGATCCGCAGACCCCCGCACCGAGCAGCCAGGAAGCGGCGTCAGAGAGAAGAGTAGGAGGCCACAAAATAGCGCCCAAGGTAAGGATCCTCGAGGGGCGGGCCGCACGATGATGACTCAAATTGAGTCATCTCGCGGCTCCGCCCCTGGGCAAAATGGCGCCCGGAGGTAGAAGAGGAGGAAGGCTCCTCAAGCGGCCCCTGCCACTGGGCGCAGCTCGCCCGCAGTGGAATGGCATTCGCATGGCGCAGCTGTAATGCCGCCTAGGCGCTGCCGGTCCCGCCCCCCCCCCACAGTAGGAGCCCCGCTCCCATGAGGGGGGGGGGAGAGGAACAAAACAAGCAACATCTGAACAAGTACAGAATGAAGTGACAGTGACAAGTGACACAAGCACAAAACGCACCAATAAAGCATGTGGGAGATATATATATATATATATATATATATATATATATATATATATATATATATATATATATATATATATATATATATGAAAAAATATATGGGTGGTTTCTCCCTTCCCCCATCAAGGCTCACCATAAGCCTATGGCCGGCTATCCTTTGGTTACAGGGTCTGCAGCCCGGAGCATAGCTCTCTGAACATCCGACCCCAGGTGTTCCCATACCTTCAACTGATCCCTCAGCCAGGGCTGGGAGGCAGAAGGGTCTGGAAACAGGTAGGAATAGGCTTGCAGGGCCGACGGGCTTGGGACGCCCCGCTCACCTGCGAATAACCGGAGAGAGAAATCTTCTGTCTTCACAGTCAGGACTGCAGAGAAACTCTGGGTAATTCCTGCCCTTTTTATGGGCCGGGAGGAGCCACAAGTCTTTCTGCAGTCAACTGCGCCACCTTGGAAGCAAGCCATGCTGTACACCAGGAAAAAGTGTCACATAGTTGCATAGTTAAACAGTGTGGTTAAAAAAAGACATAGGTCCATCAACCAAGTTATTTAAGATCAGATGAAGGGAATAGCTCCACCTCTCTTGCAAACCAACCTACTGGCCCAAGACAGGAAAGGAGCCAGTTGATTAATGCAGGATATACTATCATAAGAGAGGTTACCTTTCTGAGTTCAATAAAAATGTCATATCAATATAATTAAAGAGAGAGACGCAAATCAGCATCTCCTGGGCATCATTTAAAGAGGACCAGCAGTCAAAAATAAATTAAATCAGACCCAACACAACAAACAGTCCTCATGCATCCCTCTCCAAGGTAAATTAGATTGTTCAAGATAAAAATAATTTACCTTTTTTAACGCTTACTGGGATAAATTTGTAGCCCCAATTCAATGTAGTCCCAATTCACTTTGGTCACTTTCCAAAATCAGGCCAAATTCCAAAAGTCTACATCATCTATTAGTGGAAGACAAATGGCAAGAAGATGCACTGATCAAAGTCCCTGGCTCACCTGCATCAGCGAGGAAGGAGCCCTTGGGGCGATGTGTTAGATATTGCTTTTTATCAGAACCAAGCTCCAGGGATTTGGTCCGTTTTAAACACAGTCTGATGCGTGTTTTGTAAGTTCATTATCATTCATCATACGAGCCTAATGACATCATGAACTGGCAGGGATGTGTGTCCTACTGTGTTGAAAAACAATGGGGGTTGGTGATTTGGGAGGTGACCAGCAAACAGAGATACACAGGACCCGTGAAAGATTCCAACTGGGGACATAGCGGATCAGTGATGATGACAAACGGTTGTTACCACATCGCTATCTATTACATCAGGGGTACTCGACCACTTCCTGTAAAAGTCCATTAGAAAGCATCAGGTGAGAGGTGAAGGTCCGGGCAGAGGGCTGTCGGAGGGGGTGGATAGTTAAAAATCAGCACACAGGAGGAGGAGCTATAGATTCCCTAGCAAATCTAAAAAAAAGGCTGCTAGGGAAAAAATCAGCAGCTCTGGCCCACTGCTTTAACCCCCCCTCCTTACATTCTGTGCGGACCATGTACAAGGGTGGTCTGGGGCCCAAAATGTTACTGGCTATAAGGGGGCAGCTCTGAGCACAGCAACACAGAAGCAAGCGAGTGCAGGGCTGTCATGGCAGGGGTCCAGAAATCTGTCCGCATTTGGACCCCGGTCCGCTAGTTGAATATCGCTGTATTACATAATGGCCCAGGAAAATGGTAAGTACATTATTTTCTTTCCACTTTGTGCTTATAGTCAATTAAGTTTTTAATGGAAATATTGATTTTTGGAATTTGACCTTGACTGAGGTATATATTGAAATTAAATAGTGACTGCTTAAACCTAGGAGGCATTGATTTGCACACCTCTTAATGTGTTTTCTGGTCTACATCAAACTTTTTTATTTTTCAGATGTTCTTGTGTTTCCAAGATCACAGCCTTGTAACGTGCTCGGCCGATCACCTCCTCATCCTGTGGAAAGTAGGAAAGCAGCAATCAGCACTGCGCAGCCTCCTGCTTTTCCAGAAGTTAGAGCAGAATGGAGGCTTGCAGCCCAGATACTCCCTTCACTAAGCCTGCTAGAATTATGGAAAAGCCTGTCTATATCGGTCTTTATCATAGCATCAAGTTTGCTTTTACATTTTTTTTTTTAACAGCGCGTTTTGTTTGGAGGAAACTTATCCTCCAATGGACTTTTATTTGCTTTAAAAAAATCTTAAACTTTTTTTTAATATTTTCATAAAGTGGTCCTAGTGTGAATTGCCTCTTGGATATGGATATATATATATATATATATATATATATATATATATATTAACATATATGTGTAACCTAAACTATTCTTTTACTACAGTTTCAAATTAACATTATGCTACAAAAAAATGAACAAAATTGTTGGGGGGGTAGCCTAAAACCACCACAACCATACCAAGGACAGACTCCCGCACCATCATAAGATTCCAAAACCATATAATATTTTATTATGTTGGGCAAACACAAAAGACACAATTAAAACAAATGTAAAAAGTCATTTAACATATACGTGACACTACATTGTGTATGAGATACTGCACCATTCACTCGTATAATATCTAAGGACCATATATAATAATAACAGTGTGGCTCCTTAACAACGGAGTGTACTATTCCTCCATAAACAAATCATCCCAAAAGTTCAAGTGCAAAAAATTGTATATATTAACAGCATTAAAGTGCAAGGCATCAACATATAATCTCATAAATCTATAAGCAATCCTAAAAACCAATCCCATGATCAAAACCATTATCCAATCCATAAAGTGCTTGTGCCTAACAGCCTATCCCTTTAATGCATATCCTCAGGTGGAACAGAACCTGGAGGAGAGTGAAGCCATCAATAATGATATATACTAAATAAAGGTTTTACCAATCAATGAAGCCAGTGCAGTGCCCCCCGCCTACCCACGCGTTCTGTGATGGTGGCGACCCGTCACTTCCTCAGGGTAAGTGTCTTTGGTATGGTTGTGGGGGTTTTGGGCTACCCCCACCTATTTTGTTCATAGATTGTATTATCCTACCAGAATACCGCACACCTGTTTTACCCTGCTGGTGCTGCGGATTTTTGTGTGTTCATGCTACAAAAGAAATATTGCACAGTGCTACGTGACCAATTAACTAACGCCATATTATAGAAATGTATTGGCCTTTATTGTTCTATTTGGCATACAATAGATCAGCAATAGTCAACTGGCAGACCAGGGTCCGAATGGGGACCTCGATGCCAGATTTCTGGACCCTTGCCCTGACAGTCCTGCACTCGGTTGCTTCTGTGTTGCTGTGCTCAGAGCTGCCCCCTCGAGTCCTCGAATGGTCAAAAGTAAGACGTGGTCATGCGACTCAAATTTAAATATAATAATAAAAGATTTTTAATTGGCCAGTGTGTATATATATATATATATATATATATATATATATATATATATATATTGGCCCATTAAAATTAATTGGCAGTAGATAGGTGTGAATAGTGCCTTATATATTGTTATAATAAGTGTTGGTTATTTAGTCATGTAGCAGTGTACGGGTTTAATTTTGTAGCAAACAAGGGGACATATAAGGGTGCCACAAGTGTTTTTGGGACTGATATTAGCTAATATGCCGGGATTGGTCTGCCCAGTCTTACCAGCAGACCAGTTCCACAACGACACAGAGATCATATGTCTGTGGCCTTCTGGCGGTGTAGGAAACAACATTTATTTTGTCTCCAGTGTCAATGACTGGCCATCAAAATTATGCAGCACATTTGGGACTGTTCACATTAGGGATTTGCTTTTTCAGCACTGCCAAAGCATAAAAAAACGCTATTATTATTTTATATGGCCGGTTCACATCAGTGCAATGCATTGTGCACAAGTTGCACTCAAGAGTTTTGCCAACAAAGCCTATAGATGTTTGTAACATCCCAGGAAAAGCAGTGTTACTGAACCATGTTGTAGTACACTGTCTCCCAACCTGGGGTACACGTACCCCAGGGAGTACTCGACAATTAGGGGTGCACCAACAAGAGGGGACTTAACAGTAAACCTTATAATTTCTTGTGTTAAAAAGTGCTACAAGACCCATGACCTACTTATTTTGGGAACCTTGGTAATTAATCTCCTTGGGGGTACTTGGTTGTAATTGCTTGTCACTAGGGGGTACTTGTATGACATCCACTGTTGTAGATGACAAAAGTAACACAAAAAGGTACAAAAATAGCTTTATTGCTGCACGGGATGTGCTTCACCATGGATATTGACAGCACAATGACTATCTTAGAATGTAGAGGTGAGGTGTGTGTGTGTTATTACCCAAGACCTTTACTGAACCCAGTATTACACAGTTTTCAAAATTACATGCTAGGTTACCCCATGTGATCAGGGGTTTCTCAGTGGAAGATAGATGTTTCCATTTATCTTGGATCTATGATTGCGCCATCTACTGGTACTTAATGATGCTACAGCCAATCTTTGATCCATGCTGGTGACCACCTTCATTCCTCTTGAACTAAGTAATCTATTTTTCCCATATTCTGGCATGTCTGCATTCCCCACAGAAACTGTCCAAGGCCTGCCCTCCCTGGTTTTATGGTCCTCTCTGTTAGCCAGACTGCAGGATAAGGGTGTATGTGGAGAGGGCTGGGGATGGGCAAATTGCTATGGGCAATCCAGTGATGCTAAAGCAAAGTGGGTGCAGCAGTGGCTACCAGTCAGGTACTTCCCTCCTCATGTAGTTTGACCAGCAGAAGAGATCCGTTTTAAACATGCACTTTGTTTTAGTGTTAAAGAAAACAACCTTAGAGGTTTGTGTATATGGGGGTAGGGGAGTACAGTTATTACTTTAGCAGACCCCCCCCCCTTTCCCCAGTCTAGAGAACTGCTGATAAGCTATTTCTTTTTTATTTTCGGGTAATGATGTTTTAGTTATTTTTTTTTAAAACGTGTGATGTACATTCAAATTTTACTTTACATTTGTTAATGCTACTCATATTTGTTGATTTAACTCATTTGCACTGAAAGTTGTGAGAGGCCAGCCCACCTCCTTGAAATACTTGAAAATGCAGTTGTGTAAATTACAGTGGATTCTTAAAGTGGACCAAAACCCATGCCGATCGGTCTGGGAATCTCTAGATTCCTGAGCAGATAGATTCCCTCCCCCTGAGGCATCCAATATCTGGATGCCCCACTGCGTGGAACCCTCCAGGTCGCCCCATACGCTTACCTTGTTTCCCAGTCCAACGGCGCATGCACAAGCCACGGCCGCATCCCCGCTATCCCTCTAGCAGGGTGCGTGCCCGCGCCAGGCATTTGTGAATGAGCGGCGCGGGCACGCTCCCTGTTAGACGGAAGTGGGGGATGCGGCCGTCAGTGCGCTTGGAGCCACTGGCCTTAGACAGGGGCTTAGGAGACATATCAGCAGCTCCAAGCGCGCCGATTGGATGAGCGGCCGTGCATCCGCCATAGGACCGGGAAGAGGTGCGTTGCCATTGGCGATCTGGGGGGTTTCACACAGCGGGGCATCCCCAGATCGGGGAAAAGGACCAAAACCTGGTCTTGGTCCACTCTAAAGAGGATGGAAAGACCAAAATGACTTTTAGTCCCCTTTACTCCTGGGAGCATTGAGTGGGGTAATGATTCAGCAGTTTTGTGGGACTATACTTACAGGAGCATCCCAAAAACATTTGTTTTCTTGACCTGTGTCTCTCTCATAGCTATACCAAAATGGGATTGAGGGGGTACCAGATACAGTAAACCAAAAACAAGTGCCACTTCTGCATTATGGATTTATCGACCACTTATTGTCTTCCCACTAAACCATACATTATCCTTTTGTAGCAATATGACACCAAGTAATACAAAATCTCCTGTTAGTATAAATTATAGCTTTGAAATAATCTGTTAGTGTGTTTTGTGGTTCCATGATAAAGCTTGTATGTGAAACGCATTGGATTAAACAAAAAGGAACTGTGGATGAATCAGTGATTATAAGATTTTTTATGAATTGTTTTAAAGTATAATTTATTTTAACAAGATGTTTTGCGTTACTTGGTGTCATATTGCTACGAAAGGATAATGTATGGTTAAGTGTGAAGACAATTTGTGGGGACAAAGTGGCACTCTGGTGGTGTTTCTGGTGGTCAGCATCCCAAAACCTATTGAGGGGTGGAAAACTGGGTTTTGGTCTGATTTAATACATACCACAACTAATGCAAGGTATTCTGGATTCTAAATCATTTGTATTGTATTATGTAAGCAATGTAATGTAAACTCACGCGCTATTGTGGAGAATTATACTTCCTGTACAGATAGCTAAAAATGGATGAATTAGATGCTCCAGGGATTTCATGAGACTGTCTGACTTGGAAGAAAAGTCTAAGCTATAGCTATTTATTATACTATGATTATATTGTATTTGGTTCTGGCTTGGTGTGAAATGAGCTGGGTCGTAGAAACCTGAAATAGGTAACCGCCGCACTCCTACCCCAAGTTCAGCAAGTAGTATGTGGGTGCACGGTCCGCAGAGACCCCGCAGTTCCAAGAACAAAAAAGAAGAACCAGCAAATGATCCAGCTTATACTCAGTACAAAATTGTAAATTAGTTATTAGTCAAATCTTAGTATATTGTCCTGAGGAGAAATGTTGATTAATGACTAGTTTAGTATTGAATATGAGCTGGATCATTTGAATCTACTTGGAGTGCTGGTTCTACTTTTTTGCTCTTGGGTCGTAGAAACCTTTCACAGAAGATCTTTCCTGAATTATTATATTCCTCTTCTGCTTGTTAAAAGGTGACCAGGTTATTGAGATGCTTTTGAGAGTTTCTGGCAGCACACAATTGTTTTCTATTATAAAACAGAATCTCTGCTTCTGTGGTGGGAGGTAGATCATTTGTCTTCGGAAGTTTTGGAAATAACCGGAGCCCATGGTAGATTTAAACACGACCAACGTTAAGCTAAAAACGGGTGTTGGTCCCGCTGTGTGGTGATTGTTAGAAGTGAGGGGGGGGGCATCCATAATGCTGGAGCCCCCTTTGCAGCAAACCGCCTAAAAGCAACGAGAAGCTTGTTTTACTCACCTTTCTCATGAGCAAGTGGCTGCCGGGCGGCCATTCGTGGGATTCCGTTCTCGCCACTGGCTCGTAAGGAAGATGAGTAAAACAAGCTTCTCGACGCTTTTTATGCGGTTTGCTGCGAGAAGGGCTCCAGCATTCTGGATGCCCTCTTACTTCTTACAGTCACACAGCGGGACCAACACCCGTTAAGGTACAAACGGGTGTTGGTCCGGTTTAAGGAAATAGAGCGCGTCTAGCGTTAGCCGCAGTACCCGCTCCCTCTACACTGCAGGCTCCTACTACAAGACATTTAGGTCTGCCTGGATTGCAGAGCAGGGATGTCAGAGGAGAAGCAGACCAAACATTGGGTAGGTAAAGTCCAGTGTTTTGGTCCACTTTAACCATATTTGCAGTCGTGGTCATAGCTTAGACTGGATGATTGGGATCTTTAATACTGGTTCCGTGTATCCTATTCTAAATGCTTTTATTTCTATTTCTGCCTCATCAGAAATAATTTGTTCAGTATTTATCATTATGTCATTTGATTGTAATTGCAAAGCATATACTGTAATGTACTAAACCTCCTGCCATTGTGTGCTATTATGGCTTGTTTCTCTGATGTCTTTTGTCTTATTTGCACTGATGAAAGATCAGTCATTTACATGGAATCTGTAGTTTTCTTATTGCTGACAATTATTGGCCCAGATCATGGCTGTGATACTTTTATCCATTAGTGACCTGACAATACAGCATGACTGGCCATACAGCAGATCTGATGGACTTTACACAGGAGCTCAGAAGGCTGGGGAAAGAGATCCCAACACACACCAAAATGCAAAAAATGTAGTGTACAGGGCAAAACATGACCTCAGGGGCATGAGGGTGCGACCGCACCGGGGCTCAGAAGGTCAGGGGGGGCCCCCATTGCTGTTGCTTCTCCACCATATTTATCATATTTTTGCTCACTTGGCATAATTTAGGGAAAGGAAATCCTTTCCTAGCTCTGGGGCACAAAAGTCACTTTAGTGTTCCTTTAATCTCTCAATTCAACTAGCTATGTATGAGGTGACTTGCTTCAGTAAAATGAAAAATTTGGTGTAAGAGTGACTTCCCTGCCCTTTTACAAGATGCTGCTCTAGATGGACCCACCTAATGCCTGAAGCCAATAGCGTTGGGGCAAACCTTGTGAAGGGTACACCTGCCATGGGTCAGGGTAGGCACAGGCCGGGCTGTAGTCAAAATACAATTTAAAGGAGGTTAGATAGAAAACGCTCTTTGTATCCCTTCAGTCGCGCTAGGAAAATAAAGATGTCCTAGTGTACTATTCTTAGTATACAGTACGTCCTGCTCCAAATCTAATACTTACAATTGGGTTATACTCCACCAGATGTCGCTGGACTGCAGAGACATCGAAAATAGGCTCCTCCCGGCCCCTCAAATACCCGGGGACCTCCCACAAATCCCCAGAATTTCTCTGCAGTCTGGACTGCAAAGGACGAGAAATGGCTCTCTACTCGCAGGTGAGCGGGGCTATTAGCCTGCGGCCCTGTAGGACTATTCCCACCTGTTCCACTAGTAATATGCCTCCCAGCCTTGGCTGCCCTGGTCGGGTGAAGATAGGCAGCACCGCTGTTAGGTGCTTAAGAGCGCTTCTCCACCGCAATCTCCCACCAAAGGGTAGGCGGTTCAGGCTTATGGTGAGCCTCTATGGGATGCCCCTCCCGCACTAGTGCCCCTTGCCCCTGCCTATCGGTGGGCCTTATTAAGTGGCCGCTGTCCTCCCTCATTCTCCTTGTAGCCATCGGGGGAAAAGAGGAGGGGGGTGTAAATGTGTATGCTATGCATTCTGTGTTTTACACGTTATATTTATTCTGTCTGTCTTGTGTCAGCCGCCGCGCTGCCTTCCTTTTACTGTCTTTCAAAATTGCCGCCGCCACACGCCCTTTTTGTCAATACTTTGTTCCGTGCTTGGCGGCGGCATTGCCTTAGGCGCTGGCACGCCGTCATTGGCTGCTTGTCACGTCCTGGCTTTCCACTCTTCGGGGGGGGGGGGGGCGCGTCTATAGTGTGGGACCTTTTCCATACAGCAAAATCACATTTAGAATTTCCCGAGCAGGCACATTTCCATAACCTTGTGCTCAAGGAATGGGAGCGCCCCAGTAAGCTTCCCTGGGTTCCAAGAAGTTGGGATAGGAAGTATCCCTTTCCTGCTGAGGTGGTAAAGTGTTGGTCATCCCCCGCCGAGGTGGATGCCCCGATCCTAGGGCTGTCTAACACCTCTGTCATGCATTCCCCTGATTCTACTACCCTGCTGGATGCTTAGGACCGGCGCATTGACCAGCTGGCATCCCATGCCTTTGCATGTGCAGGGACGGCGCTGTGCCCAGTCTGTGCCTCTGCCATTACGGCTGTGGCCACAAGAACCCTTATCAGAAGTATTCTTGATAGTGCCCCTGATGATTTGCCTTGTGAGGTGTTCAATGCACTCTCCAGTTGTGATGTTTTTGTAAATGTTGTCCTCTCAGCCATGGATGACACCATCAGAATGTGTGCCAGAACTTCTGCCCTTGTGGTGGCTATATGCCACTCGGTTTGGCTGCGCAAGTGGGCTGCTGACAATGCTGCCAAGAAGGCCCTCACTGGTTTTCCCTTTAAAGGACTGCGCCTGTTTGGGTACCGCCTGGACCTTTTTGCTAAGGGAGGCAGGTTACCCCAGCGCAGGCGGCAATCTCGGCGCTTTCGGGGTCAGGGTTCCTTCTCCTCCCCTTACCGTGGTGCCAGACAGGGGAGGGGGGTTTCCTAGTAATGCCAAGGAGAGGGTTTTGCACTCTTTGGATGTGGTTAGGTGTCTGAGGTACTATCTGGTGGCTACTGCACCTTTCAGGAAAACTGATGCTCTTTTTGTGGTCCCTGGTCCCTTCTGGTCCTAGGAAGGGTTTGGCTCCTGCCAAGTCTACTAACAGCAAGTGGATTCGTCAGGCTGTGATTCAGGCCTACTCTGTTAAGGGGAGGGATCCTCCCTTCCGCCTTACTGCTCATTCCACTCGTGTTATTGGTGCCTCTTGGGCTTTTCAGCACCAGGCTTCTGTTGAACAAGTTTGCAAGGCCGCTACTTGGTCTTCTGTTCATACTTTTTTCAAAGTTTTACAAGGTTGATGTTAGGGCCGCAGCTGATGCTGCTTTTGGCCGAAAGGTTCTGCAGGCGGCAGTGGTTTAAACTGTCTGCTGCTGATTTTTCTTGGGGATGCCACCCTACTTTATGGACACTGCTATTGGATGTCCCAATTGTAAGTATTATATTTGGAGTACTGTATACTAAGAATGATACAATTCTGTAATTACTCAACTGTAGAATTGGTATTATGAGTATAAAGTACGTCCTGCTCCAACCCACCCTTGGTTTTGCATTATCTTGTATCCCCTGTATGGAGATTGTTATCATTGTTATAGTTGATAGTTTTGGGTTGTTTAATTCTTATATGTATGCTGGATAAAGTGTGCCGCCTCGCTATTAGTCCAGATGAATTTTGAGCATTTATTATAGGACTATCCAAATAGACAAACACTTACAAAAATAAAACAAATAAAGGGCATAAAAGTCCAGATTCAAGTCTCTCTTCCGCATCAACAAAATCCCTTGTCGGGGAGAGGAGAAACTTCATTCAGCCATCGGCCTTTTGCAGGGCTGCACCCTGGAATTTTGGGGGATGGCAGTGCCGAGGGCCACTTTACAAAGAAGGTGACCTCGGAATCTCATGGTGCCCTCAGAGCAAGTGGACTGAACATCATCCCTGAATCAGGCCAGCGTCCTGGCATGGTCTGGGAACTTTCCTCAGCATCCATCTCTCTCCTGCATGTAGAGATGCTGGGAGATCAGCGGACAGGGCAGGATTTAAAAAAATAATAATTTATGATGGATGGCATGCCTCTGTCACTCTCTGCTCGTCTGTCCTAACAGTTATACACCTTATAGACTATAGGTCTGCTTTAATCAGCAACCCTAGGGGCTAAAAGTTCAGCATTAGCGTATTAGTCAGAGGGAGTATGTATCCAAGCAGCAGCATGCTCTGCTGAACACAGAGGAACAGAGAAGTAGATGTCTGTCAAGGAATGTGCTGAGCTGGTTTAGCTGGCTGAGGGGTAAGGGGAGTATAGTATGTACTGATACAGATAGGATGTAAATGATAAAGCAAGATCCAGGCACAGAGACATGAAGAGTAATTTTCACTCAGCATATTTATTATATTTTATTTTCTTATCACATCAGTGCAGCGCCCTATACACGAAAAGGATCCTGGATCCATGACTGGCCATATATGCTGAGCTGCAGGTACACTTGTACTTCTTTACTTCTTACCATATTTTTCGCCATATAAGATGCACCCAGGATTTGGAGAAGAAAAACAATATTCTGAGCTAAATGGTGTGCTAAAATATCACCCCTTTATAGACAGTATGCAGAATCCCCCCAATCACACCATTACAGACCCCACATTACAGGCAGTGAGCAGTATTCCACATTAAAGGCAGTGAGGGGCATCCCACATTACAGGCACTGTGGAGGCATCCCAAATGCAGGCAGTGTGTTGGCATCCCAAATGCAGGCAGTGAGCAGGCAACAAGCTAGCAAAAAAAAATTACATTACCTGGAGTTCATGCTGCTGCCCGCCGCCTCCATAGCCACTGCAAGTTTAGAGCACGCTGATTCTGCCCCTGGGGGGCGTGGCCTGTGACTCAATGACGCTGGCAGAAGTTGCAGGCCACGCACACCCAGAAGCTGGAACCAACTTGCTCTGAACTTGCTGCTGCTGACTGACGCTACCTTAGCCGCTCCTGCAAGGTCAGAGCATGCCGGTTCCAATCACCTGGTGGGGAGTGGCTTGTGACTTGTGCCAGTGTCCAATGACGGTGGCAGGAGTCATAAGCAAGATCCACCTAGAAACCGGAACTGCTCTCTCTGATCTTGCGGCAGCTACAGATTCGGCAGGCGGCAGCGGGGAGAGGTGGCTATGGAAGCGGCACCTCAAGTTCAGAGCAAGCTGGTTCTGGGTTCTGGATGGGCATGGCCTATGACTCCTGCCAGCATTTTTTCCAAGTATACAGCACATCCTGTTTCACTAATATTCTTTACGCTTGGGATATCCGCCACAAGGTGGCGCAGTGGACTGCAGAAGAGACTTGAGGCGTCTCACGGCTCTATAAAAGGACAGAAACCTCCCACAAATTCCCAGTTTCCTTCTGCAGTCTGGACTGCGAAGATAGAAGATGGCTCTCTATATTACGCAGGCGAGCGGGGCTTACCAGCCTGCGGCCCTGCAGGACTATTTCCACCCGTTCTGGACCCACTGCCTCCCAGCCTCGGCTGAGTGGTTCAGGTGAAGGTAGGACAGTGCCAGGGTCAGGTGCTGGACGAGCGCTGCTCCAACCGCAATCCCTGTACCTACAAGGGTAGGCAGTTCAGGCTTATGGTGAGCCTTGTGGGATGCCCCTTCCCGCCTTATTGTGGACCTTCTCTTTTTCCTGAGGAGGATGAGGGACAGTTTTCTTTCCATGGCCTGTACCCCCAAGAAGAGGGGGAACTGATTCCTCTGAGGAGCAGCAGGAGGTTTATGGTGGTAATGGGTCTCCTTTTGGGGAAGACTCATGGTCTCCTGAGGATACTGACAGGCTGTTGGCTAACATTTTTGAAGTACTGTGTATTACACCTCCTGTCCCGGCTAAGAGGCAGCAGGGTGAGCTTTTTCACTCTGTTAAACAACTTTTGGAGTTCCCTGAGCAGATCCACTTCAATAATTTGG
This sequence comes from Gastrophryne carolinensis, assembly GCA_027917425.1. Lineage (NCBI taxonomy): Eukaryota > Metazoa > Chordata > Amphibia > Anura > Microhylidae > Gastrophryne > Gastrophryne carolinensis. The sequence goes on along the minus strand of CM051234.1, from coordinate 574,410,063 downwards.
TGCTCAAGGAGTGGAAACGTCCTAGCAGATTGCCCGCGGTGCCTAAGAGTTGGACAGGAGGTATCCATTTCCTGCTGATGTGGTTAAGCACTGGTCGTGTCCCCCCGAGGTGGATGCTCCCATGCTTGGGTTGTCCATGCATTCCCATGACACTTCTACTCTGAGGGATGGTGAGGACCGGCGTGTTGATCAGCTTGCCTGTCATGCATTTGCTTGTGCGGGGACTGCGCTGCGCCCTGTTTGCGCTTCTGCCATCACGGCTCTTGCTATTAAAGGGCTACTCAAGTGCCTTCTGGATAATGCCTCGGATGCCAATAGGGGGGAGGAGTATAGATCCCTCCTGCTTTGCTATGAATTTGTGGCATTTATTCTTTCTGCTATGGATGATGCGGTCAGGATGTGTGGTAAGACTTCTGCCCTTTTGGTGGCTATACGCCGCTCTGTTTGGCTGCGTCAGTGGGCGGCTGATAATGCTGCTAAGAAGGCTCTCACTGGCTTCCCCTTTACTGGGCTACGGCTCTTTGGGGAGCGTCTGGATTTGTTTGCTAAGGATGGTAGGCTGCCTCAATGCAGGAGGCACCCGCGGCCCTTTCGGGGGGCTGGTTCTTCCCTCCCCTCCTTCCGTGCTCCCAGGTCCGGTCAGGGTGCACCATTTGCGGGGTTGCTGAGGGGTCCCACCACTGGGGTCTGCCGGATGTGGACCTGTTTGCTTCTCGTCACAATAACAAACTTCCATTCTTTGTCTCTGTCACAGGATCCTCTGGCCTTTGCCACGGATGCGCTGGCAATGCCTTGGAAGGAGTTTCGGCTCCTCTATGTATTCCCTCCGTTTCCCCTGACGTGCAGGGTGCTGCGCAAGGTAGCCCAGGAAGGGGTGCCAACCATTCTGGTGGCCCCCTGTTGGCCAAGAAGGGTGTGGTTCGCAGACATCGTGCAGTTGGCAGTAGATCAGTACGTCCTGCCCAAGGATCCAGATCTGCTCACTCAGGGGCAGCTGTGCCATCCCAATTTACAAACGCTGGCTTTGACAGCTTGGCTGCTGAAACCTCCTTCTTGATGGAAAAGGGTTTGCCTGCCTCTGTTGTAGATACCATGATTAGAGCTTGGAAGAAATCCTCGTCCTTTATCTACTACAGGTAAAGAATATTAGTGAAACAGGACGTGCTGTACACCTGGAAAAATACAATTCTGTGAGTACTCACCTGTAGAATTGATTTTGTAGTATACAGCACGTCCTGTTTCACCCCTCCCTTGTTAACATTATTCTTGGTTACCTCTGTATGGTGATTTGTTCAGATGTTTGGTTAGGGTTTCCTTCATTATTTTTCTCCCGGCTTCTTGTCTAACTGCTTTGTAACACTGGGAATTTGTGGGAGGTTCCTGTCCTTTTAACCCTTTTACTGCCAGCTACGTAAAATTCACGTAGCTGCCTCTCCTGTCCTTAAACGCCAGCTACGTAAATTTTACGTACCTGGCTTCCCCCCCCCCCCCCCCCCGCTAGCTGGCCAAAAAAAAAAGACACTCAGCTGACCCCTCGTTTGATTCAGCCGGGTCTCCTCTTCAAGATGGTGGGCTCTGATCGTCGGTCGGACCTCCTCCGGCTGCAGGGGAGGGCCCGGAATAGGGTGCCCCCCCCGTTTTAGCTGCCTCCGGCTTTTCCTGTAAAAAAAAAAAAAATGACATTCACTTACCTCCTTGTGCGCTGGCTCCCGCTGTCCCTCCTCTTCACCTGGGGGGCCTCCGATCCCCCCCCCAGAACTTACCGATCTTCAGGAGAGAGCCCGAGAGGCTCTCTCCCCTCTGCTCCTCCGACAGCGGCCGCCATCTTGCCGCTAAGCCCCGCCCCTTTGGGCGTCATCCCGGCCCCGATCACTGGCTTCAGCTCTCTCAGCTGTCAGATGCCAGTGATCGGTGCCCGAGGAAGGAGGTGGCAGGAGATCTGGGTCTGGCAAGTCACCTGCGGCTAGTGGGTGACTTGCCATTCACCCCCAGCCCCCCCATTACCTGCCTGCCCAACGGCCAGGGGGGGGGGGCAGAAGGGCCCGGGCCACTTAGTGGCTATGTGGGCTAGTAGCCTGCAGGGCCAGGGGCCACCGACGCTGGCCCCTGCGCCCTGTTCTACAAGCCCCCATAGCTGGCCCGGGTCGGTAACGCTGGGTAGGGGGGACCCTACGTCATTTTTGGGGGGATTTTTAAGGGTTTTTTTTTTTTTTATTAACCGCTTATGTCCTGTTACACAGCAGGTATAAAATGCTTCCAGCATTTTGTGGTGTGGTGTGTTTGTGGGTTTTTTTACATTTAAAGTGGACCAACACCCAGGATTTTGACTATCCTGGGTATTGGTCCTTTCCCCCGGGGCATCCCGATCAGGGATGCCTCGCTCTGTGAAACCCCCCCCCCCGATCGCCCACAATAGCTCATCTCACTCCGATCCTATGGTGCATGCGCGGCCGCTCGTCCAATCAGCGCGCTCAGAGCGGCTGAGTTAGAGACGTCTAAGCTCAGCCACTCTGAGCGTGCTGGAGACCGCATCCCCCACTTCCCTCTAACAGGGAGCGTGCCCGCGCCAGCCATTCATAAATAGCCAGCGCGGGCACGCGCCTTGCTAGAGGGATAGCGGGGATGCGGCCTGCCCATGCGCCGTAGGACCAGAATTCAGGTAAGTGGTAGCGGGTGTTCCGGGGGGTTTCACACAGAGGGGCATCCCGATTTTGGATGCCCCAGGGGGGAGGGAATAGAACTGTCTGGGAATCTTATAGATTCCTGGGCCGATCAGCCCTGGGTGTTGGTCCACTTTAACCCATTGTGAACTTGTAAGGAGTCCATGAAACCCCTATACCAGTTCACAAGGCTGGGGGGCTGTCAAGTCACCTGCGGCTAGTGGGTGACTTGCCATTAACCCCGGCCCCCCTATTACCTGCCCCCCCGAAGCCCAGGGGGGGCAGAAGGGCCCGGGCTGATTTAGGCGGTGCGGGCTTGTACTTGGCAGGGCGGGGGCCACCAAAGATGGCCCCTGCGCCCTGTTCTACAAGCCCTGCATAGCTGATCCCCGGGCTGGTTATGCTGGGTAGGGGGGACCCCATGTCATTTTTTATTGGAATTTTTACGGGTTTTTAACCCTTAAAATTAAAAAAAAATGGGGATTACCCCCCCGGGAAGGGGAACCCCACGCCAATTTTTTTCTTGATTTAACCCTCTTATAGTGTGGATTGCAGTTTTATTTTTACATGTTATAAAGCGTTCTTTTCAGTTTGGGGGGGGGGGGGGGCTTCTGAACAGTAACGGGGGGCTACTGATACATATGTGGTACCGTTGTAATCGGGAGAAATGGGGCTTTCACATGCAATATGGTTTTCTTTAAAAAAAAAAAAAAGGTTGAAATAAAGGAATTTTTTTTTGTTTAATTTACTCAAAAATATTTAAAAAAACAGTAAAAAAAATTACAAACAAGACATTTAATGTTAAAGCCTAATCTCCGCCGCAAAAATAAAATATATCATTTTCCTGGAAATACCTGCAAAAATCACAGTTAAGCATAGGGCAAAATGGTTAAAAATTACCCGTCAAGAGAGGATGACAAAATCTCAAGTAGGCTGGCAGTTAAAAAGGTTAAAAGTACCTATGCATGTTGGGTATCATTCTGCTCGGGGTACCTTGCACTTTTAGATTTAGCTTGTTTTTTCTTGTTTGCATATTGATATTTTAGGAAAACTCATTTTTTATTCTTGTTTATTATAAATTTTTTAAGGAAACCCTGTGCGACCAAAGAATTCTTTGAGGGATTACTTTCAGAAAGATGGGCCCACTACAACATGCTGGGTACGCTTAGAAAGCTTATCATGTGTACTTTCAAGGAATGTATGGTTTGTGGGGGGTATTCCAAATGTAAAGGGTTGTTTTGGTAGAAAAAGTGCAAGGTGCCACTTTGTCTGCAGAGCTGAAATTTTCAAGCAAAATTACCATTGTGCACATGCTTTACTTTTTGGTGTTTGGCAACTCTTCTTTTGACAGTAACTATGCATGTTGGGTATCGTTCTGTTCAGGGGATGTTGCTTTTTCAGATTAACTTGATTTTTCTTGTTTGCATATAGTTTTTTTCAGAAAATGTGGCTTTGATCCTGCTTTTTTTAATCCTTTTTTAGGGAAGCTCTGTGTAACCAAAGAATACATTGAGGGAGAACTTCCAGAAAACTCTGGCAACATCAACAAGCCTGGTACGCCTAGAAAGCTTGAAGTGTGTATTTCCAGAGAATATATAGTTTGTTGGGGGTATTTCAAATGTAACGGGTTGTTTTTATTAAAAAACTGCAAGGTGCACATAGCGCTTAGCATAGCTGTATTTGATCTAAAAATCTCTTAAAGTGCTGTTTCAGTTTGGGGGAGTCTCCTGGGCAGGAAAGGGTGTCTACCAATACATATGTGGTACCGTTGTAACAGGGAGAAATTGTGATTTCACATGCAACAAGATTTTATTGACAAACTTACATTTTTTATTACATAAAAACACTACAAATTGTAAAAAATAGATTTTTTAAATTTTTTTGCACATATTTCACCCCAAAATATTAAGAATACACTTGACAAATGACAAACAAGACATTTTATGTTAAAGCTCTGCTGAAAAAAAAATATATAATTTTCCTGGGAAATCCCTTCAAAAATCACAGTTGAACATGCATAGTGCAAAATAGTGAAAAATGGTCTGGCAACAAAGCGTAACAAAAACTCCAGGTAGGCTGGCAGTTAAAGGGCCGGGAGATGCCACAAGTCTTTTCTGCAGTCCACTGCGCCACCTTGTGGCGGATATCCCAAGCGTAAAGAATATTAGTGAAACAGGACGTGCTGTATACTACAAAATTAATTCTACAGGTGAGTACTCACAAAATTGTATTTTTTTTTACATTTGCCTGATAAGATACACTTATATCCCCCCCCCCACACACACACTTTTGGGGGGAAATATGTGCTTCTTATAGGATGAATAATACGGTATATGGAATTAAAAATGTGTTTTAGCAAGGAAGATTTGGGAGCAATTAAGTTTTTATTTATTTTTTTTGCCCCTACTGTGAACATGTGTTTTATTTGTTTATTTTGGTGATCTGTGACACAGAAACCTCCTATTTACTTCTCTTTTAATAGAAAGGGAGGCACAGACAACACTAATGCTGACCATACATGTGGCAATCTCCCGTCTTTTTGTTTGCAATCAACTACAAAAATTATTACAATAACCTAGGAACATGACAGGTAGTTACTCCATTTTATTACTCTGCAATCTCCAATCTGATTAAAATATAAAATCTTTTTTTCTTTTATTTTTTTTTTTTAGAGTGTTCACAAGGCCAGAATTAGCCTGCCTGAGTTTTGCCCTTATTAGGTTTATTTGAGCAAACTGCTGACTCTTACTGCCCCCTCACCTTGTGTACAAGGACCCCACACTCTGCAGTGTGTCTGGAGCTGCCCCTGCTCATGCAGATGCATTTTGTGTGTTTTTTTCTCTACATCCAGTCCAGGCCATCCCAATATCTTCACGATTGGGGGGTGCTCGCCCCCAGAGGGCGCTCGTCTGAAAGATCAAAGATGTAGCTCCTCCCAGCCCCCTATAAAGGCAGCTGCCCCTCTATCATTCCCCAGTTGTTCATCTTGCAGTTAGGCTGCATAAGATCGTTGGCACTCTCTCTCAGAATTTGGCAGCAGAGTGGGGCCACCTAGCCCGTCGGCCACTGCGAACTCTATTCCCATGGATCTCTTCTGACCCATTCCTGCCTCCCAGCCTTTGGCTGCTACGGGATCTGTGACGGTAGGGTGAACGCTGGGGTCTGTGGCGTTCGGCAGAGCACATGCTCTGGTCCGCAGACCTTATTCTAAAAGGTAGCCGGCCACAGGCTTATGGTGAGCCTGAGGGGGAAACACGAATATGTTTTTTTTTCTACGTATTTGTCCCTCCCTGCCCACAGCTTTATTATTTGTGTATGTGCTGCATACTTGGTGCGACTTTCACTTGCGCTCCTCACTGACAGGCAGTGAGAAGCGGTCTCTGACCTCCTTACCTCCTTACTCACCTCCCTGCGATCTCCCGTTGGTGTGCCCGGGGCGCGCGCCTCTCGTGGCAGTCGCACCCCGCAGGCCTCTTCCATACCGCCGTGTGCGGCACTTTCTGTATGGAGAAGGGGGGGGTGCATGCTTTGGCCGTCACGTGACAAGGGCCGCCACCATGACAGAGGACTCAGGAGGGTGGCGTTTCTGCTGCTGACGCACAGCGGGGGGCAGAGCCCAGCGTCGGCGCACTGCTGATGTCATGCCGGTGCCTCCCCCTGAGGATCTTTCCAGAAGCCGCGGTTGTGGCCAGACGCACTGCTGCTGTGCTGGGAGCCAGGCTCAGGCCTTTCCTTGCTGCGGACGCTGTGGTGGTCCCTCTTGTCGGTTGCTGTGTTGTGAGTCCCTCTTTTGACTATTGTTGCGCATTTGCCATATGTATTTTATGTTTAGACTGACATGGGGCTTCTCTTTCTTTTTGTTTAGATCGTGGGCTAAGGTTGAGGGTTGTGGTTCCTCCTGGTCCCCCTTTTTAATAAGATGGATCGATTATTAGGCTTAGGCCGTTAGCATCTTGTAGCCTTTTTGTATTTTACTATTCTTAATCACCATAATGGAGGCATCAGGGGATAGTGAGCTGGGGGCCCCATTTGGGCAGGACAGGTTCTGCCCCTTGTGCAGAAGGAATCCTCTGGGCGGATTCAGCACTATTTGTCCCACTTGCGCCAGAGGCATTGCTTTGGACCATGAGTGGGCAGTCGCCCCTCGCCCTAGTCCTGTATTACCATCGGCCTCTCCGGACCCTCCGCTGCTGCACTCAGCCCCTAGTGAAGGGGGAGCCAGCAAAGGATCTCAAACTGATTTTGCGCATAGGCTGGCTAGTCTCGAGAAGCAGATATCATTGACAGACCCTAAGTAGGCCTCGAGTAAAAAGCGGCATCTGGAGCCGATTTAGGAGCCGATCTTTTTGATTGCTTGGGTTCTGCGGAGGAAGGTGAGTTGCCAGATGATTCACGCTCAACGGTGGAATATTCCGCTGGCGATGACAGTATCTCTGGTTCCTCCTCGGACCAGGATTCTTGTCACCCGGATGATATGGAGAGTTTGCTCTCTTCCGTGTTTGCTACCCTACACATTGTTCCTCCCAGAGCGGCTAGGAGGAAGCAGGGTGATTTATTTCAGCCTGAGAGGCAAAGATGGGTCTTCCCGGAGCAGCTTCATTTCTCTAACATGATCCTTAAGGAATGGGAAAGACCCAACAAGCTACCGTCGGTCCCCTAAGGGCCTGGATAGGCAGTACCCCTTTCCTGTTGAATTGGTTCAGTTATGGCGTCACCCTCCCTAGGTGGATCCTCCCGTGTCAGGCTTGTCCAATACCACTGTTATGCTGTCGCCTTACAATGCTTCCTTACGTGACCCTGCAGACAAGCGCATTGATCAGCTGGTCTACCATGCGTTCACCTTTGCTGGTGCCCTCTTTCGCCCGGTGTGTGCCTCGACAATCGTCTCACTAGCCAACAGGAGAAAGGTGAGACACCTTGTGGCTAGAGCTAAGGCTGGCAAGCGGGCTGAGGAGTTTAAGGAACTCAAGGCTTGCTTGGATTTCATTGGCTTTGTTGTTACTGCCATGGATGATGTGGTCAGGCATGGTGCCAGAATTCCGGCCTTGATTGTTGTTCTACGCCGCTCGCTCTGGTTGAAGCAGTGGTCGGCTGATGCGGCTGCCAAGAAGTCCCTCACAAGTCTACCTTTTGTGGGAAGCCGGCTGTTTGGAGAGCGCCTGGACCTTCTGGTCAAGGATGGTAGACTCCCTCAGAGAAGGAAGCCTGCTTGGTCCTTTCGGAACCCCTCTTCCTATCGGTCCTTTCGAGGAGCAAGAGGATCTTCGTTTCCAGGTGGCCGCAGAGATACCTGGGGCAGAGGTAGGTCCCGCGGCCGACCCAACTCCTCCTGGGGAGCTAAGTCCAAACCCCCTGCCAAGCCCATTTAGGCATGAGGGGGCGCCCTCACCCATCTGTGTTTGGGGACGGCTTCTGCTGTTTGCTCAGATCTGGAGGTGGCACGTCTCGGATCGGTGGATTCAGGAGGTAGTGTCCTCCGGTTACAAGATAGAGCTGGCAGCCAGGCCACCCTCAAAATTCCTCCGTTCAAGGATATCTCGAAACTCGCTAAAAGCTCAAGCTTTGAGAACGGCTGTTCAACACCTCCTGCGGATAGGTGTTATTTGCCCTGTATCCCGGCAGGAACAGGGTCAGGGATTCTACTCCAACCTGTTCACGGTTCCCAAGAAGGACGAAACGCTGCGGCCAATCCTGGACCTGAAGGGTCTCAACAGGTTTGTAAGAGTCAGACATTTCCGCATGGAAACATTGTGGTCAGCGGTGAGGTCGCTTCAGCCCGGTGACTTCATGACCACGGTGGACATCGGGGACGCTTATCTGCACATCCCGATTTTCCAGGGACATCAGAAGTTCCTGAGGTTTGCGCTGGAGGACCAACATTACCAGTTTGTAGCACTTCCATTCGGGATATCCTCAGCCCCCCGTGTGTTCACCAAGGTGCTGGCGGGCATCATGGCTATCCTGAGGAGTCAGGGTATTTCTGTGTTACCCTATCTGGACGATTGGCTGATTTCAGCCCGGTCCCTTCAGCAGGCCAAGAGCGATACTCGGACGGTGCTGTCCACCCTGGAAGCCTTCGGTTGGGTAATCAATTACCCTAAGTCGTTTATCACTCCCTCAACAGTGAGATCCTTCCTGGGAATGACGATAGACACCGTTCAAGTCAAGGTTTTTCTGCCACAGCAGAAGGTTTTGGGTCTCCAGACGCAAGTGCAGGCCTTGCTGTCTTGTCAGCAGCTGTCGGTACGTCTGGGGATGAGATTGGTGGGCCTAATGGTGGCATGCTTTGAGGCAGTACCCTTCGCCCAATTTCACATGAGACCTCTACAGTTGAACCGGCTGAAATCGGATGCAGGAATCTCTGGAACAATGTTTTTCGCTGTCCCCCCTGGCCAGGCAGTCCCTCTTGTGGTGGTTGGACTCCCGGAACCTGCTGGTGGGCAAGTCCTTTCTGACTCCCCATTGGGAGATAGTTACTATGGATGCCAGTCTGACAGGCTGGGGAGGCATTTGGCAGACCCAGAAGATCCAGGGTCAGTGGGGTCCGCAGGTGAACTGTTTACCTATAAATCTCTTGGAGCTGCGAGCAATCCGGTTGGTTCTTCTATGCTTGACTCCTCATTTAAGAGGTCGTGCGATCCAGGTTCGCTCGGACAATCAGACTGCTGTCGCCTACATCAACCACTAGGGTGGGACTCGGAGCAAGAGAGCCCTCAAGGAGGTGACTCAGATTCTGTCTTGGGCAGAGGAGAATGTTCCCTGCATCTCGGCGGTCTACATCCCCGGGATGGAAAACCTGGAGGCAGACTCCCTGAGCAGAAGCTCCTCGCGCTTGGGGGAATGGTCCCTCAGCAGTGAGACCTTTCAGCCTCTGTGTCTCCGCTGGGGTCAGCCGGACGTGGATCTGTTTGCGTCCAGACACAATCACAAGCTTCCAAGGTTCGTCTCCCTCTCAAGAGATCCTCTGGCCATTGCAACAGATGCTCTGGCGATTCCTTGGACGGAGTTCAAATTTCTGTATGCATTCCCTCCATTTCCGCTCCTGGGCAGAGTGCTGCGCAAGATAGCCCAGGAAGGGGTACCAACCATCCTGGTGGCTCCTCACTGGCCGAGAAGGAGTTGGTTTGCAGACATAGTCCAGATGTCAATAGATCACTACATCATGCCCGACGACCCAGGGCTTCTCACACAGGGGTCGCTGCGGCACCCCAATTTACGGACGCTGGCTTTGATGGCCTGGCTATTGAAACCTCAATCCTGACTGAGAAGGGGTTATCGGCCACGGTTGTGCATACTATGATTCAGGCACAGAAGAAATCTTCTTCCATGATATACTAGAGTTTGGTGGGCCCATCGCTTGGTGCGAGGCCAAGAGCCTTCCTTGCCAAAAATTTGCTATTTCTAGGATTCTGGAGTTTTTACAACACTGCTTAGACTTGGGTCTCCAGCTGAGCACCCTCAAGGGTCAGGTCTCTGCTTTAGCCATCTTTTTCCAGAGATCCATTGCCAACCATAGATTGATCAAGACTTTTTTCCCAGGGAGTTACCCATGTCCGGCCACCGCGTAAGTCAGTACTAAATTCAAGTCCCACACCGGTAATACTATCTGCTCTTCAGGGTCCTCCCTTCGAGCCATTGAGAGATGCTGCATTGCCTATGTTGTTTTCTCAAAGTGGTCTTTTTGGTAGCGATCACCTCGGTGCGTTGCGTGTCAGAGCTGGCCGCGCTTTGTATGAAGCCTCCCTACGTTGAGTTGCACAGGGATAAGGGGGTTTTTCGCTTTAAACCTGATTTTTTGCCTAAGGTCGTTTCTCCCTTTCACCTTAATGAGGAAGTTGTCTTACCTTCCTTGTGTCCAGCACTGGCTAATTCCAAAGAACGGACCCTCCATGCTTTGGATGTGGTCAGAGCCATAAAGTATTACCTGGCTGCGACTGAATCCTTCAGGAAATCGGATTTGCTCTTTGTCCTAACAGAGGGTTCTAAGAAAGGATTGCCACCAGCCAAGTCCACTCTCAGTAAGTCGATCAGACAGGTGGTGGTACAAGCATATTCTGTCAGGGGGAAGGAACCCCCTTTTCGGATCACAGCACATTCTACCAGAGCTATTGGTGCCTCTTGGGCTTTTCAGCACCAGGCATCGGTGGAACAAGTTTGTAAGGCCGCAACTTGGTCTTCTGTTTATACTTTTAATTTTACATAAGTTTTACAAGGTGGATGTCAGGGCCTCAGTGGACGCTGTTTTTGGACGAGAGGTGCTTTAGGCGGTAGTGAACTACATGCTGTTCCGCACTGGGGATCCCGCCCATATGGACACTGCTTTTGGATGTCCCAATCGTGAAGATATTGGGACGGCCTGGACTGGATGGAGAGAAAAATACAATTCTGTGAAACTGACCTGTAGAATTGTTTTTGTACACATCCCGTCCAGGCCGTCCCACCCAGCCATTCTGTTCATTATGTCCTGTTATGCCTGTTATGGTGATCAACCATTTTTGTTCATAGGGACACTGGTTTTTCTAGTTTTTGCTTAGAAAGAGTACAAGCTGAAGCTATGTGAAGAAACATGGTTTCTTAGGCCTCCCGGCCTGCCCTCTTTTGTTGAGTACTGCTTTTAAACCACTGGGGAATGATAGAGGGGCAGCTGCCTTTATAGGGGGCCAAGAGGAGCTACATCTTTGATCTTGCAGTCGAGCGCCCTCTGGGGGCGAGCACCCCCCAATCGTGAAGATATTGGGATGGCCTGGACTGGATGTAGACAAAAACAATTCTACAGGTGAGTTTCACAGAATTGCATTTTTCAAATTCGCTAGCACAGTTAAGGGGTTATTAGGGGGGCAGACCATTGCTCAGGCCCCGGGTCCTCCACCACTTATTATTAAGGGTAGTGATTGATTTACAACTCAGGACCCTCACTAGACTTTTCTCCCAGGGGTATTCACTGCACTTAATCTGGTCCTGATGTTCATGTCCTCAAGAGATGTCCTAGGGCCCCTATACATAGCAGTTACATAATTAATACGGTTGAAAATAGACATATGTCCATCAAGTTCAACCAAGGGTGTTGGGGTAGGGAAAGTTATTTTCTTTTTTTATTTTGTAGGGGAAGCTTTTTTTTTTTTTTTGCAGTGTATAGATTAGATCCGGGCTCCTGCGTACTTACCACATAGGGTAGGTTGGGGCCTTTGGTCTAGATTATACTGGAGAAGTGATCAGAATGATTTCAACTTTTATTTTTTAGACAAACAATTGCACTGGACCCAAACTTCCCCAAAGCCTCTCTTGATTTTCCTTGAAAGCAATCATTTGTTTCAATACTGATCACACATTCAGACTTTCACATGTATGTTACAGCTGCTTCCACTATGTGTTTTTCAACAGGATAAGGGCACACCTAATTTTTGCAGTAGAATGTGTTGTTTTTTTCTGATTTAAAGTGGACCATAATAGGGGATTGTAGGTTACCTGCATATTCAGGGGAGAATCAAGCCTTTCTGCTGCCTGAGGCAAAAATATAGAAAGCCCATCCCCCCAGCCTTATCAAATGGCAAACTATTAGTATCAGGGCCGGTCATTTGGGTGTGCGAGGTGGGCCATCGCACAGTGGACCATGTTCAGGGGGGCGCTGTGCATGGCCGTTCAATGCCCTAACCTGCCCACCAGCTCGATCACCACCCTCCACCCGCTCAGTTTACTGGTTCTTTTGTGGGGACATCTGCTGGGGGTGCACTGTTGGTTAGGTCAGATGGAAGGGGGGCCATGCTCGCCTCTTTTCTGCCCTTTAAAGTGGACAAAACCAGCTGATTCGCTATACCCGGGGCATTCCAATGTATGTCAAACCCCCTAGGATCCCCACATGCAAGCAACCCCATGGCACATGTGCAGGCATTCATCCAATCATCTGTTTATGCTGTATATATTAATGCAGGCATAGAACTCTTTTTCTTCTACAGAGCCTGGAATAGGAAATGGGAAGCAGCTGGCATTCCCGGTTTCCCTTCAGTGCACCAGCCCACCAGCTGGGAAGGCCAGGAATGTGGCCTGTGAATGCTCCATGGGATTGCTTGTGAGGTAAGTATACAAGTAATCCCAGGTAGTTTCACACAGTGCGGCATCCCACATTGGCATCCCTGTGAATAGGGAATCAGTTTAGACCAGTGGTTCCTAGACTTCAAGGCCAGTAAATACAGGTTTTGGTCCACTTTAAAGTGGGAGGCAGATAAAAATCACTGGCTGGTCCACTGACCCTTGCATCATGCCTGATACTGGAGGAATGGTCACATGGAGCAGTGAACCGGTAGCCAATGGCTAAAGAAAGCTTCTCCGAGTGGGGACCTCTGCCTGGCTTCAGGCTTGATGCTAGGTTTTGTGCAGAGCTTCCTGCAAACCCTGGTGTCAGCAGCCAAATGGGGCAGGAGGCCGGTAGTGAGAGTGCAATATTGTGTTTTTGGGGGGAGGTGCCATCCTGTCTCGCACAGAGCACCTTCTGTCCTAAATCTCATTGGGAGCTCAGTGGGCTGTTCCCACAAATGAACTGCTAATAAAAAAAAGTCCCACAATCACATGCCAATTCTCCCCTCCCGCCACCCCTCAGCTTCCTTTTAGATATCACCACCCGAGGCTGCTCCTCCCCGGCACTTACTACAGACTCACTCCTGTGCATTAAGATTCAGAATCAGTTGGGATGTGGCTGTTGCTTGGGGTAAAGATTTGACATTCAGGTTGTGCAGTGAAGCTAGGCCAAGATATTTCAAGTGGAAGTCCAGTCTCTGGTATTGAGGTTGTACTGAAATGCTCCATATGCCTGATGCATCCCATATTTTTAATGTGAACCATCACCCTTTCCTTCAAAGCATATCTGTTACTACATGTTGCATTAGCAAAAGCTCCTGTGAACTTATTAGACCACCCCCTGGCCCACTGAATCCCCCCCCCCCAAGTATCCTGATTTGTGTTTCCCCCTTCTTAGCAGTGAAACTAACTTACCTATTCCACATAAAGCCAGAGCTGATGAAGACATGCCCCACCAATAAGAGAGGTCAGAGGTGTGCAGTGCTAAAAACAGGGGTGGAGGAGGCAGAGGCCCTGAGGACCAATGTTGGTATATATGCCTGGCGGTTAATTTTAATTCCTAAATAGTCAATACATAATGCATGTAATAGTGGGAACGTATATGCAGAATTGTTCTGGGCTGAATGCGCCTAGGGTCGGATTATGAGGAGGGAGCAAGGGGTGCATGCCCCGGGGCCTCCACCACTTGCTCTGTAAAGGGGGCCTCCACCAACCTTTGGTTTATGGGTCCAGGAGGCATTTCAGTCTTTGGTCTGATGGGCCGCGGGGCCGGCAACTAAGCTATCGGCGGCAGTGGTGGCCCCCACATGCCTGGGCAAGCCTTATTTTGTTTTTCCTAGTGCGCAGCACGGCCTGTTTCATGTAGTCCTTACGTCTGGGTATTCCGCCACAAGGTTGCGCAGTGTACTGCAGAAGAACCGGAATCACCCATAGATCTCCAGTGTTTCCTCTGCAGTAATACTGCGAAGATAGAAGATGGCTCTCTATGTTCGCGAGCGGGCAACCAAGCCTGCGGCCCTGCAAGTCTATTGCCACCCGTTTACAGACCCTATTTGCCTCCCAGTCTCGGCTGTTGGTTCGGGTGATGGTAGAGGAGCACCAGGGTCAGGTGCTCGGGGAGCGCTGCTCCAAGCTGCAGACCCTGTACCACAAAGGGTAGTCGGCCATGGGCATTTATGGTGAGCCTACTGCGGGATGAAGAAGCACTGCTGTCGCTATGGTGTAGGGGGTGAGTTATGCTTGGGGACTTGTGTTCCTAGCCAGTCTTCCCATTTGTCTTCTTCCCTGTGGGGTATGTCTCCTGCCCCCCTCCCTCCCCTCGGACCCCCTTTTTTAGTGGGCCCCCGCCGCTGCCTGCACTCTCCTCTGCTCCCCCTCTCCCCGACGGGTTTTTTGTCGGGGGGGGCGGGGGGGGTAGCGGCGGGTGGTGAGTTGGTGTGACTTCCCGCTGTTGTGTTTTCTCGCCGCCGCCGCGGGTGTACTGCGCTCAGTGGCGGGCAGTGCTATTACTGGTGTCTGTTTGAGGTCTGTCATGGTATCGCGTCATACCTCTGAGGCCCGCCCCACGAGGTTCTCGATCTCGGCGCCATGTTTGCTCAGGCTGCTTGCTTGTGTCCGGAGGCCCAATTTCACCGTGGGCTGCGGCAGTGACCTGCTTGGCTGATATCTCATCCGCCGTTCTTCCGGCTGTTCTGCGATCGTCTGTGTGTGCTGCGCGCACTGTGCCATTTGGTCCGTGAGTCCCCTATGGGCGTGTTTTCTTCTTGGGGCATATACTGCGGGATGCTTATGTGTATTTTTGATTATGTCTTTCAGGCAGGATAACCGTGTATTGTGGTTTCTCCCGGTCCCATACCTCTCCCCCTTCCCCCTCCTGGCCCTCTCTGTGGGCATCCCTTGGGGGGGCATCCCGGGTGGCTTTTTTATTAGCCCTTACCCTATTTTGGCTTATTGTGCCTGTGATAATCACCATATGGAGGCTTCTGGGGATAGTGTGCTCAGGGGTCCTTTGGGGCAATCCCGGCTGTGTGTCATGTGCGGGGCATCCCCTTTGAGTGGTGGTGGCACGGTTTGTGTGCCATGCACCCAAAGTGTTATTGCGGACCAGGCTGGGATGGGTGCTTCTCTTCCCAGTTCTGCACTCCCTCCGGCATCTCCTACTCCCCCGCGCCTGCATTTAGCCCCCAGTGAGGGGGATACTAGCAGGGGGGTCACAATCTGATCTGGCACTACGCGTGGCCAGCATTGAAAGGCAGCTGGCCCGACCTGAGATTGGCAAGGCCTCTGGCAAGAAGCGGCATCTTGACACCGCGCCTTCCCTCTTTGCTAAGGAGGATGAGGGCCTTCGTGTGTTTGGCGGCCATGACTCCCTAGAGGAGGGGGAGCTTTTCCATGATTCAGACTCATCTGGGGACCATCAGGAAGGGTACGACAGTGACCCGGGGTCCGCCTCTAATGAGGATACCTGGCTCCCTGATGACACTGATAGACTGTTGTTAGACATTTTTGAGGCTTTGCACAACGCACCCCCCCCCCCCCCCCGAGGTGGCGAAGAGGAAGCAGGGCGAGCTCTTTCGCCCTGACAAGCAACGCTTGTAGTTCCCGGAGCAGGGTCATTGCTCCGGTATGGTGCTCAAGGAGTGGGAACGTCCTAACAGATTGCCCTCGGTGCCCAAGGGATTGGACAAAAGGTATCCCTTTTCTGCTGACCTTGTCAAGAGCTGGTCGTGTCCCCCTGAGGTGGACGCTCCTGTTCTGGGGCTGTTTAACACCTCGGTCGTGCCGTCCCCTGACACTACTTTTCTGCGTGACAGCGCGGACCGCCGTATGGATCAGCTGGCCTGTCATGCTTTTACCTTTGTAGGGGCAGGCCTGCGTCCTGTTTGTGCCGCAGCCATTACGGCCATTGCCCTTAAGAAGAAGCTCAAGCGTCTCGCGGATGGCGCCATGGCTGGTAGGAGGAGGGAGGATTATAGGGCCCTCTTGGTTTGCTCTTATTTTGTTGCTTTTGTGCTGACTGCCATGGATGATGCCATCCGGCTGGGCGGTAGGGCTTCGGCCCTCTTGGTGGCTATGTGCCGGTCTGTTTGGTTGCGCCAGTGGGCAGCTGACACTGCTGGTAAGAAGTCCCTCACCGGGCTTCCCTTCACGGGGCTTCGTCTCTTTGGTGAGCGTCTGGATGTTCTAACCAAGGATGGTAGGTTACCTCAACGTAGGAAGCAGCCTCGGCCCTTTTGGGGGCCATCGGCTTCCTTCCCCCTCCTTTCGTACTTAGAGGAGGTCGTGGCTCCCTCTTCTCAGGTAGCCGCAGAGATTCTTGGGGCTGTGGCAGATCCCCTGGTCGTCCCCGGTCTCTCATGGGGATCTAAGCCCAAACCCCCTCCCAAGGCCCCTCAGGCATGAGGAGGCGCCCTCGCCCATCCAGGTGGGGGGACGGCTTCGGCTCTTTGCTCACTTCTGGAGGCTTCATGTCTCAGACTGGTGGATTCAGGAGGTGGTGTCCTCCGGTTACAAGATAGAGTTTGCAGCCTGGCCGCCCCCAAGATTCCTCAGATCCCGGATGTCTCAAAATCCTCTGTCAGCTCAGGGTTTGCGCCTGTAGTCGAGCCTCTGGATTTTATTTATTCACGACCATCTTCTTTTTACCATAGAGAGGTGGACCTGTCTTAATCCCTTCTGCATCAGACTGTCTGGGACACACTGATGTCTGTGTTCGGGGGAGACGCTCCCTGCCAGTGGCATAACTAAATGTGATGGGGCCCCGGTTAAATGGGCCCCTTTCACTGTTCATACGGTAAACTTTTTTTCTGTCTTTTAACTCGGATGCAGCTAAACAACTAATGACTGAAACCGCAAACAGAGAAGAATGATACTTCCTTTATCTGAATGATGCAAAGTGGGCACAAATATGATAAAAAAGATGGGGCAGCAACAATGATGGGGCCCCCCTGACCTTCTGGGCCCCAGTGTGGTTGTACCGCTTAAGTTATTCCCCTGCTCCCTGCTTTGCTTTTCTGTCTTTTCTCTGCTTCTTTGTATATTCCCACCTTTCAGTGCTTAAAAAATTGGTCATGAATAAATACAATCCTGGGGCTTGGCAACAGAAGATGATTTGGATCTCCGCAACAACAGCTTTTTTCAGCAGCTCACCAGGATGGCTCTTCTGCATGGCTGGTATACATTTTTTTTTTTATTACTTAGTCTGAACAATCATTTTAAAATGACCCCAAACCTTAAAGGCACTCTGTAGGCAAAGTGCATAAACTGTTATTCAGTAGCTCACCTCATCATGGCTTCCCTCTCCTGTCAGAACACAACTGCTTCTGAAGTTAGAAATGAGAGTAGGGGCACACACCCTGAATTACTTTAACATAGACCACCAATCATAGAGGTAAGCTGGTGGTCTAAAGCTCAGCATCATTAGACTGTGGACAATGAGCGACAGGGAGTACAGCCAGGGTGATGACAATGTATGTCTTACCGATGCATTATGCTGATTATTATGCAGCATCACAGAGCCAAGGGCCACGCTGAATTTCTTCAAAAGAGAAATCGTAAGGTAAAACTGTAAACCTCTGCCATTTCTTCATTTAAAAATGGACAACAGTTTAGGACAGTGCCAAACATAGCCCAACACAATGGTCTAACAATTGCCTTTGCCTTCTGTATCAAGCTGGGTTTTGGTCCACTTTAAAGGCGCGACGATACACAGCTTTGTCTTTAAAATCCTAGCTAAAAGACAGAGGTCTCTGTTGACCCGCATCCGGGGTCTTTAGCTGTATGGGGGGAGCTTTTGACCCTTCATCCCCATGTGCAGGTAGCAGTAGCAGATAAGATACATAAACAGCACAGTAAATGCAAAGGGGCATGGCTCCTCAAATCTAGCTGAAAGCGGTCCAAAACCTTTATAACCCGGCTATAGAGTTTAAAAGACTCCAGGTTACAGCTTGCCCTCAGGGCATCCTGGTTTCGGGTGCACATGTGTGGGCTTCCAGCTACATCCCTGGTACTTCTCTGTTGGATCACACACACCTCCGCCAGCGTAATTGAATAGCTAGTGGCGGTTGTGCGCTGCAGAGGGTAGTGGACCATGTGAGTAGTGATTAAAGGTCAGTGTTTTCACACACAGGGGCATTCTGAATCGGGATGCTCCTATAAAATGGGCTAAAGCAAAGGCATAGCTTGCAGTTCTAAAACCAAACAACAAACTGTCATTGACCAGAAACACATCACACCCACACACATGCTAGTATGGTGCCACTCCTGTCCTGCACACACACACCTTCCAGTTTGGCCAGAGCCTCTATTAGCAGGCACTATGCCCCCCCCCCCGCTTTACTGACTGTATCTCGGAGATGCTGGTTTCCTCCTCCATCTTTCCCGACCAGCACTGCTGCTTATGTGCTCTCTGCATCAGTGGCCCTGCACTCACCACCATTGAATAGCTGTGTCACTGTGGTATGTGACACACATACAGCTTGATAGTTGTGGCAGCAGCCAGTGGGCCCCAAGGGTGGGTCTCAAATAGGCTGGCACCAGCCCTGCATTCAGGCCATCAATACAGAAGTGTGAGTGGTCTGGACTTAGCTCCTCAAGCTAGTATTGGTGGCCCACATGAGCAGGGTGGAGCTGGAGGGGCAGATGAGGAATTATATTTCCTAATTCAGGGGGCTGAGCTATTGGAGGCACAGTGCTGGAGGAATGCTTGGCAAGGTAAGCTGCTTAATCTTAAAAAAAAAAAAAAAAGGAGAGCAGCAAGGGACTTTATGGTGCTAAGATTCCAGCAAGAACAGAATATGGCATGACCATGAGTTTACTGATATCTGGATAGAAATGGTTAATCATATGGATGCTGAGGGCCCAGGATCAGGGGCAGCCACAGAAAAAAATTAGTTGTGTGAAGATGCTTTAGACCACTGACCTGACTGGGTCGATAGTGGAGAAAATGCCATGACATCGAAGGTGCAGGAGAAGGCGGCTGACACATCTGCATTGCAGTCAGCTTTGGGGAACAGACTTGAGGTACTATCACTAGAGGGGGGAGCTTGTGTCTGCAACTACTGTGAACTGCTTTATGTGACTGAAGATGGCTGTTTGAGGGACACTTCAAAAGTTTTATTGTTATGTCACTGGGTCGGGGTGGTCAATGTGTTGTGTTTTATTTCTAGGTGATGGCTGAATAGTGTAGAAGCAAGGTCAAGCAAGCTGTGGACCTACCACCTAATAGTCTATTAAAACGTAACGTTTAAAGCGGACCAAACCCACATTTTTAACTAGCATCCCCTGAATTACTCCCCCCCCCCCCCCCCCCCCCATGAGGAGTACATTTGGCAATTTTCACTGCTTCAGCTTTACTCTAATCCTGAATAATGGCGTCTGTTTTAGCTGTAAAGCTCCATCTCCTCCATTCACTGCCACTGGTGTGTGTCATGATGATGTCATTCCCACACCTATGCAATGACTGATCACCTGCCATCTTACAAAGCAGGGCAAATCGAAAAGCAAAAATATCCATTTCTAATTCTACACTCTAAGAAGGCAGTATTGGCAGGGATGTTGGCCAAATGTATTTTACAAGTTTACTGGGTTGTTTAATAATAATCCAGTATTATTGGATTATTATTTTAATCCAATAAAATAGAAAGGTGAGCCCAAAAAGTGGTGAGCCTTGGCAATGCATTTCAGGGAGTGTGTCTCCCTTAGTCAGCTCAACTAAGGGGATGCACCCCCGAAACACTTCACCAAGCGTTTGGTGGTGGATCACAGCTTCCTGGGCCTTGCTTGTACACATTTATAATGGGGATCTCAGCGTCTCTTTCCATGCATGCAGAGCCACACTGGCAGTGATGAGGTCTACTGTATTCTTCTTTGACTTGTAATGGCTGAAATAGTCTTTCAGTCATTTCTTGACTTGTTTCTGGTTAGGGCAAGAAAGTTTTAAACCAGAAGTCTACAGTTCTGTGTGGAAATAGAGAATGTTTAGCCCTTGTAACTCTGCATGCAGATTAGGTGGCTTTACCTATACAGAATAAATAGTGCGGTATACATTGGAGATATCTACAGTATCAGTGGTATATTAAAAACCATTATACACCATTACATCTTTTCTTCACCTTACAAAACATTGAAGGGTCTCTTGCAAATATCATGTACTGTAGCCTTTCTTACCATGAGAGCCACATTCAGAACCGAAAGATGGCTGGGAGGCCTTATCAGACGTGAACAAATCATGGAAGCCACATAACCCTTTAGAACATCTCAAACTTGACTTCCCCTCCGGTCAATGTGCCCCCATAGCAAATTCCTCAGCTTTTAAAGAGGTGTATAGAGCAAAGCATGCTGGCTCTTCCCAGGACTGTGACACATACAGTAGTTAGTCCAGTTGATAACATGTCTATGGAGTTCAACCAAGACATCAGGTAGAGGAAAATGTTGTACCTACATGTAGATAACTGGAAAAGGCAATATTCTTTTTTTAAAATCTAATCCTTTTTTGAAGCTGTCAGCTTTTGCTGTTGTGACAACCTATTCCACAGATTTAGTTATCATGGTAAAGAAGGATCCTCGCCTTATTCCCAGTATGTCACACACCCCGCTTCCGAATATTCATGACACTTGGGTAACTGTCCTGTAGAGGGCGATCTTGCAGAGATGACATGAAAAAAAGGAGCCCCTCCTGGTCCATAAATACCTGGGACCTCCCACCATTCCCCAGTCTTTCGTCTCTGCAGTCGGCGAGCAAGTCAGAAGATGGTTGTCTCCTCCTTGCAGGTAGCCGGGGTAACCCCCCCGGTCGTTTGTTTCTATTGCTGCCTGAACCTTTTTTTAATTTAAACTATAGCAGTATGCCTCCCAGCCTAGGCTGAAGGTCCAGGCAATGGTAGGCTGCACCTTGTGGTGTATATGGGAGCTAGCTCCCCCGTGAGACCCCATACAAAGGGGTAGGCGGTGTCCAGGTTGGTCCCGGCTTCGGATGCCCCGTCCCTCTTGCCCTTTTCACCTATTGGTGTGGGTTCTCCCCCCTACCGGGTCCCTCTGTGCCCCTTGGGGGGGGGAGGCCTTTTCTCCTGTGGGTTGTTTTACTTTATTTGGGGGAAAAGGTGTGTGGATTGTGTGTGTGTGTTTGTATGTGTTTTTGCTGCCGTTGTTGCTGGTCTGGTTTCACTTTTCAACAGGTGCTCGTTAAAACTTGGTTCTGTCGGCTCTCCAGGGGCCCCCTTTTGAGCCGGTGCATGATATTGCTCTTTCTCTGCTCACTCAGAAAGTTGCCTTTTTGGTGGCTATTACCTCTGTTCGGCGTGTCTCTGAGTTGGCGGCCTTGTCTATTCAGGCCCCTTACTTTGAGAGGCACCTGGACAAGGTAGTTTTTCGCTTTAAGCCGGATTTCCTTCCTAAGGTGGTTTCGGCCTTCCACCTCAATCAGGATGTAGTTCTCCCTTCCTTGTGTCCTAAGCCTAGTAATGACAAGGAGAGGACCTTACATTCTTTGGATGTGGTTCGATGTGTGAAATATTATTTGGTGGCTACTTCTCCTTTTTGTAAGACGGACGCCTTTTTCGTGGTGCCCTCCGGGCCCAGGAAAGGTCTGGCGCCCGCTAAGTCTTCCATTAGTAAATGGATTCGACAGGCCATTGTTGGGGCCTATTCTGCAAAGGGGAAGGTTCCCCCTTTTCGTGTTACTGCTCATTCTACTCGTGCTGTTGGGGCTTCCTGGGCTTTTCAGCATCAGGCTTCTGTTGAACAAGTTTGTAAGGCTGCTACTTGGTCTTCTGTTCATACTTTTTCCAAGTTTTATAAGGTTGATGTGCGGGCCTCAGCGGATGCTGTTTTTGGCCGCAAAGTTCTGCAAGCTGCAGTAGTTTAAGTTTGCATTATTGCCTTTTTGGGATCCCCAACCATTATGGGCACTGCTATTGGATGTCCCAAGTGTCATGAATATTCAGAAGCGGGGTGTGTGACATACTGGGAATAATACCATTTTGTGATTACTCACCTGTAAAATGGTTATTACAAGTATGTCACACACCCCGCTTCATCCCGCCCTTTTTTGGTTTTCTGGGATCCTTTATATGGTGAACCTTTTTCTTTGCTGTTTACATTTGGCTTTTCCTGGTCCCTTTACTGCTGTCTTATACTGGGGAATGGTGGGAGGTCCCAGGTATTTATGGGCCAGGAGGGGCTCCTTTTTTTCATGTCATCTCTGCAAGATCGCCCTCTACAGGACAGTTACCAAAGTGTCATGAATATTCGGAAGCGGGGTGTGTGACATACTGGGAATAATACCATTTTGTGATTACTCACCTGTAAAATGGTTATTACAAGTATGTCACACACCCCGCTTCATCCCGCCCTTTTTTGGTTTTCTGGGATCCTTTATATGGTGAACCTTTTTCTTTGCTGTTTACATTTAGCTCTTCCTGGTCCCTTTACTGCTGTCTTATACTGGGGAATGGTGGGAGGTCCCAGGTATTTATGGGCCAGGAGGGGCTCCTTTTTTTCATGTTGGATTGTGTGGCCTCCCCCTTGTGTACAATGAATAAATCGATCTAGACAAGAAGCTTTGTTTGCTTGCACTGCAGTAGTTATGGCAGCTTGCAAGTTTTATTAGAAATATGCATCAATACCCAAGCCTAAGTGTCTTGTTTTATACATCATTGTTTGCCCTACAATCTCTGATGAGATCACTGAACATGAGGGACAGCCTGTGCTAAGATTTAAAGGCCCTATCCAGCCCACAAGCCCTCCAGTTTCAGAGCTGTCGGGTTTTGTGCAGGCCTTGGTGTAAGTCAGAAGGGAGTAGGCTCACTAGTTGCATGGCCACAGGGGGTGGGGGGCATCACATGACCTATCACAGGTGTCCACTGCTGATAGGGAGGAAGCCCAGATATGCATTGGGGGCCATTTGGGAGTGTGCTCTGGACGAACTGCAGTAGCAGCTGCCATCAGGGAAGTGCAATTAGGACTCCTGATGGCAGCCGTATGACCCACCTGATCCCCCACCTATAGGGAATTTGGGGGCTCCCTGCCTACTGCAGCCTACTACTAATCCAACCCTGGGACCCGCTGGCCTCGCTGTGTCTGCAGTAGCTACTTTATGGTGCTCCATTTCAGATTAAAAAGGTGGCCAACGATGGGACCCAATATTGTCTAATGGCGGCCCTGCAGAACTACGAGGGGTTGATTCTCTTGAGCTTTTGTCCCTGCCTGGGAAAAAAAAAAGTGGCGTAACTTAATGTGATGGGGCCCTGGTGTGAACATGAAATGGGGCCCTATTACTGATCATGCAGCAACCTTTTTTCTGACTTTTAACTCAACTGGATGCAATTAGACAACTAAAGACCGAAACAGCTGAGAGAAATGCTGCTTCCTTTATCTAAATGACGCCAAGTGAGCACAAATATGAACAACAATGGGTCCCCTGACTTTCTGGGCCCCAATTCGGATGCACCCCCTCAAGTTATGCCCCTGGAAAACCCTCCTGTCACCAGGAACAGCTGCTTCCTCTGGGTCTGGTGCTCTGAAATGTGCCTGAAATGGGAGACTGGCTCCCAATGTGTATACATGCCAAAGTTTTTGGAATAGTTGGACAAGACTCTCTATCCTTTGCTTCTCTCACTGCGACAGGGGGGACATAGCAGGCACTTCTTTTGTAGGAGGCAATGAGTGTGCGCAACAAGACACCACAGTATCTGAACTAAATGGTAAGTTTCAGCACCTGATGGATGGTTAGATAGTTGCTGTGGGGGACAGAAAATTATTTTTTTTCCCAAGATGTTCCCTGCAAGATGGGCAACAACAAGATCCATTGCCTCCATTTCTCTACTCTGTGTCCAGTCTCTTAACTGTCTCCCAGTAAGTTACAGTCACTCTATTGATATAAGCAGCTGCTTGATATATTTTGTGTTTAGAGATATCGGAGACGATGTGTCTCCTGTGGGGACATTCATTTGAGCTTCTTGTGTTCCAAAGGCAAAACCAATCAACACAGGCATGTCTTGGAGGATCTGGTTTGGTTAGGTCCAGGTTTGGTTAGGAGCCCTAGCATTCAAGCCCTGTCATCCAGCAACAAATCTTATAGCAATTTAGAATCTAGTTACAAACAGATGTCTTGGTTACACACATTTACACATTTGCAAATACACGTGGAAGCTGCACACCATGTCAAACGTCCATGTCCATGCGGTCCTACTCTAATTTATGAGAGAACCATATTTGAGACATACACAGCAATATTTCAATTGGGTGCTAACCTACATAAGGTGTTCCCCTCACCCCATGTGCAGCATTAAAGCAGCATATATTTGCAATTGTGTGCCAAACCTCTGTTTTAACTAGATACTAAGGACAGTTTCTAGGAATGGTTGACCTGGCTTTCAGGGTTTGAGCACTGGGGCTGATTTAAATGTTGTCTATGTCTATTTGCCCAGCTCCTGTGCACCAAAAATATAGCGTAGTTAAAGCGGACCTTCACTCTAAATAAGAGTCTATCTTATATGTTTCCCACACCCTGTACATACAGATTGCTCACATTAAAAATCATCCTACCTGCATCTACTGCATTTTATAAGCCTTTAAACATCCAAGATGGCGGCTTATGGAAGCCGCCATTTTTGCAGGCAGCCTGCAAACAGGAAGTGCCTGCAAACAGGAAGTGACTGTGCTGCTCTGCATTCTGGGACTGCTGACCTTTCCCTGACCCCAGCTCTGCTCTGTCTGAGCAAAGCACAGCTATAACCCGCCCCCCTGTACCTTATCCCACTCTCCTCTCCTCAGTAAGTGTGATGCTTCTGAGTCAAGATGGCGGCGCCCGTATCCTAAATTCCCGAACAGAGTTGCAGCCCAGTGGGGGAAAGTATAATAAATTAGTGACTAAACATGTAAAATATATTAATTTTAGATGCTGAGGAATTGTTTTTTAAGAGTTTGGGCTTTTCATTAAATCATGGTGAAGGTCCGGTTTAAGCAGAAGGCCCTTTTTTTTATTTGTACCTTTTGGTTAGGTCTTGGCAATGCATCCTGTCCCTGATATTCACAATGTTTCATGCAGGGTGTAGTGGTTGCAAAACCTACTCAGAATCCCACCTCGAAAGAGACCCCAAGCAAGATAAGCCCTAAATTCATAGCGCTAGGTCAGGGCTGGTTTTGGGCAAAATGTAAAAGTGAGACCCCCACATTCTGAAATATTGTTCCAACAACAAATCACACTGACTCCCAGTGGTATTTAATTATTAACCCCCTCCCATCCATTAGCAGCCTTCAATTAATAACCCCTACCAGTAGACAACATACTAGCCATTTTTTTTAGGTTCAGCCCTGGAACTCAACTGACACAGAACAGAGTGTAGGCTTGTGGACAGGACTGGAAAAACATTCTCCCCAGTGTCTTCCCTTGCTGACAGCGAGTGTAGAACGTGCCCTACATCAAGAGCAGTACTGGTTGTATCTCTGGGGCCCACCTGCATTGCTGAAGTCAGGTGCCCCCTTGGGTTATGGGATGTTGGGCAACTGCCCAGTTTGTCCACCTCCACCAAGGCTGGCCCTGAGCTAGGGATGCTAAAATATCTTGTGTAATGCACAGATCAATGCCCAATTCTGCTTCACTGCCGTAGTTCTGATTCATCTTAGACACCTCATGGTGGGTCAAGGTGGTTGTATGAGACTATTCTCTTTACATAATGGGAGTGTTCTGTGTATTTATAGTATATGGCATACTATTCACTGGTCTAGCTACTGCAAATGCAAAGTGCACACACAACCACTTTACCCCTAGCCATTACACACAATGAAACCTGTGCGTCTCCTCAGTAGCTTTGCCTATTGGTGGATAGTTTAGCTTATAACTATTTGTGTGGCTTTCATATTGTGATTATTTTTTTTCAATGCCATTCCCTAAAATAAAGGAATAGAAATGTGTAATCCTGCTTTGATTAATAAGTTCTTGTCTTCCTGAGTCACTTTTTTACGCCCCTAGGTAGCCCTGTACAGCATGACAGATGAGGCATAACGCCCCGTACACTCTTCCATTCTCTACAAGGCATACAATATATGTAAAATAGTTGACATTAAAAATGTCAAAAGCAGCAATAACAGTAAAGTGTTTTCCCCCAAAAGTCCTGTGATAACAAAGGAAAGAAAAGTGATGACTTCCGCAGTTCCAGCTGATAAGAAAATAGTCTTGTTTCAGCAAGTCGGCATTGTTAGTGTAAAATGCTGTAAAAACTTAGAAAGAAGAGCGAAGCATCCACCCAGTGTGGATCATTCCCTTTGAATGTAACATTTAGTTTTCATGTGGGTATCAACAGCTGGCTTACAACAAGTCTGTGCTGTACAGTTGCTCTGTCCAGAGTTAAGCATCTAGCTTTCCCTTCTTCTGGATCTCCACAATGAAATGGTTCACAGTGCAGCAAGGTCTAGAGGACACCGGGCAGCCTTTATTTGTTGTAGTCGGATGAGCACCTGAGGCTTTTACACTTCAGCTCATCCAGTGACTTCCAATACTTATAGTTCTCGGTCAAGTGTTGTATGAGGTTGGGCAGATGTGCAAAAGCTAAAAGCAAAACAGATCATTCAATTAGCAAGGACTGCTGCAGAACACATATAACAATCCTTAAAGCAGACATCAGAAAAGACTTTGTTTCCCCTTTACTGTCCCTACTAGTGCAGTGGTTCTCAACCTTTTTACGCCGAGTACCCCCTAGTGACAAGCAATTGCCACCAAGTACCCCCAAAAAAGAAGGAACATTAATTACTATTGTTACCAAAACAAGTAGGTCATTCCGTGTAGCTCTTTTGGACACAAGAGAGAATAATGTTTTCCTGTTAAAATATTATACCAGATCAGTTAGACCCTTCTTGAAAATTAACCTGGTGATTTGTTAACTGTCACAATTACAGCATTCCATATTTGTCCCTCTGAAAAAATGGTCAGCTTACCCCTGGGGTACACGTACCGCAGTTTGAGAAACAGTGCACTAGAGCGTTACACTTACCCCAGGGGGTAATCTACAATGTCCAAGGGTGCACTAATGGGGGGGGGGGGGGGTCTGACAGGTCTAGTTTATTATTTTAACAATAAAACATTATTCTTTCTTGCTTATAAAAGTGTCCTGGTCTCCCTATGGCCAGTTCGCCCCTGGCTGTGGTGTGGGTAAGCCAAAGCCAAACTCCTCAATTTTGTCAGGGCCCGACTCTGACTCCTTAATAGATGTCCAGTAATTTAGTAAGATGTTTCCTGTAGTAAAATAATATCATCAGGCTTTTTCTCTCCACTATATACACAATAGGGCTACAATACTTAAATAGAAAATAAGGCATATTTATTGGAATAGAGTTTCTGAACAAATAACATAGAGCAAAGAGCACAGGCCATATAAGTGATTTGAAAACTGATCGTAGGCCACAAGGTATAGGTTCAGACTTAACCTTTTTTGATTTTAAATAGCATAACAAAGATTTTCTACACCAATCAGGATACCCACTGTCTCCACAAACTCTATAGATTTTTTTTTACTCGTATGTCTTTCCACCACACTAATCCATTACCACATTTATATCTAACAATCCCCACATGCTAGCAACACACATGGCAATTGCCTTACCTCTCCAAATATATGGGTCCCATAGTTATAACCCATTCCCCATCAATCCCAAAACGTAACCATGTTTCCAATACTAAACCCACCTCATTTTTTTTAGGAGTTGTTATCTTTTTTCCAACTCCGAAACTCTGAGCTCCGACCCCACCTCATTAAAAGGTTGAGAAGCACAACACTAGAGGAAATCAGCCTTGGGCCCACCCTTCAACTAAACACAATTTAATTGCTGAATAATATAAAATGTGATGTTTATTAATCAAATGACAAATGCAACTTTTTGTAACCCCCCTTGCCACTGTACTAAGCTAAATGTGGCACTGCAATCTTAAAACAACTCACCTAAATTATGCAATTATACCCTGATGCTGGGGGGAGATGGGGATTACATGGCACCTGTGCACTTGAGTGTCAGGCCCAGACACCCAATTCCAGGAGAAGTACAGCTGGACTGCTCTACGGGGGGCTGACCTGACACTCAAGGTCCCAGCTTTAGCTTCCATGCAGATTGCCCCCCCAGGGAGTAGTTTTTTATGTTATTGCGTAAACTGTGATTTTCAAGGAGGGGGTGGTACAGAAATCTTGGACATCTTTAATTAAAAATAACCGAAGAATAACTCAACACTCCAGGCAAACCAGAAACACCAGATTTACAGGACTGCGCTAATTGTGGTCCTGAGACAGTGACCCTGCTGGGCCCCCATTCACAGTGCAATCACGCAAACTCAAAATGGAGTACATAGATACTTTCCACTTCCTCAATCCCATGATGGCAGCAGAATAAAAGTCCACTGCCTCCCATACAGATCCACTTGATGGTCGTCAAAGCTTTTATTCCATAGAGGCAGTGCCGGCACTTGATCCTAAGCCCGTGGAACAAGGGGACCTGGCACAAGCTGCCTCCACCAGCTCTACAGTATGTACTCCCTGCGATATAGGATGACCCACTGCATACAAAAAAAGAACAAGTCTGATGTTGGGCAAAAGCACTTGTGCAGGTCTGCCCAGTGAACCCAACTGATTGCCTGGGGTTAGTGCTGCAGCACAGAGGCTGTCCTCAGTGTTGGAGCTGGCCATGTGCCAGGGTCTGTTTTAATATATTAAGGAGGACCAAAACCCATTTGTCCTGGCCATTACCTGCCCTGCAGGCATCCCAATTTGTCTCACATGCCTCCAGCATTGCCACAGAGCTGATCCCCCTAGTGGCCATGTTCAGCTCGCCTTAGACTCTGTATAGAGTGATACGATTCTGTTGGAAACCTTTGGCCAAGAAAATACTAAACATGCCTAAACACAAAGCAAAACATAATTGTAAATGGGAAGGAAGCGAACAAATCTGCTGTGTTTTTTAGGGGATGCAGGATTTAATGTTACTTAAGGCATCATTTCCACACCTTCTAGTAGGTCTTGCCCAGTAATCCAGACCAGCGCCCTCTAGACCAGTATTTAGGGTAGTGTTGTATGGTAGAGCTGGGGGTATTACATTCAATATTCGGGAGTACTGAATGCTGGATACTGGCGTTGATCTGGCTTCCAAACCGGATAGGCCCAGCTCATCAATATTGATTGACTGCCATTTGCTGCCAAACATGTGAATGAGGACATGATTACTATAGTGTTCCTTTAACAAGCTTTTTGATGGGTGACTGCAATGGCAAAAGTCTCTGTGAATGTGCCCATTGGCTGACATGGGCAGTGATTCACTAGCGATTGTAGGGCAATCATAATGCTTCGGTGTCAACCGGGCCTCATTATAGCTGACCAGAATCAACATGTTAGGTTACAACTAAAAGTCCATCTGTTCAGAAAGCACAACCCAAATAAACCCCTGGAAAAATGCTTCTTACCATCCCAGGCATCAAACATGTCTGTGATAAAATAATCTATGAAGGATATCTGAGATTTAGGAATGCTACAGGTGTAGCGATCAAACACTGGCATCACCACCGGCAACCCTTGTCTCTTTTCTTCATCAGTCTGAAAAACAAAAAGGTTTCCTGTATTGGTAGTGTCTTCATATTATTTCTTGAAATGGAGGTAAAGTAAAAACAAATGTTACCATAGCTCCTCCTCTATTCGCCTTGATCGGCAAGTAACAAGAAATCACCCCTCCATCCACCACTGTGAGCTGAGTCCTGTATGTATTCACACCCTCAGTGGACCATTGGTGACATTTTCATCGCCAGTCAATTTAGCAATCGTATGCCCGCTTAAGTGCCAAAATCATGACAGCAGATCATATAGAGCTTGCCTTCCTGCAGGGGACTGATCATGCAGACTAGATGAGTTTTTAATTTTATTGCCAAACTGGGGTTTAAACTCATGAGTTTTGGTCCTATTTAAACCCCAGTTTGGCATCTAGTGCAATTCCATAAATTAAAAATGGTAATATTTGATATTTTCACAAAGCCTTTAAGAAAGTTGTCTTCGACAACGAAACGCGTTAGGCGAGGGCATTGGCGGCTTGCTACTTACCTTTCCCGGATCCTTCGTTTGCACCTTTTGAATTGTTCATACCTGGGACCTTTTTGGCGATACCCTAATTGATTTTTAGCCAAGTGTTACCAAGTTTAACCGTAGTGGAAGGAGATCAGGGAGAACTGCCAGCCATTGCTAAACATATGCTCTTAAAGACACAGTCTGTTTGTAAGTGGATTTATTGAAATATCAAATATTACCATTTTTAATTTATGAGATTGCACTAGATTTTCTGGTATTTTTCTTCCCATGAATGAATTGGCTTGTAACTGTTGCAAACAGTTCAGGATCCACAGATTCATACGGTAATTCTGCAGATATGACAGAGTCAATCTCATTTGGTCTGTTTTTATTTAATCAGCCAAACCAATATATGAGCATATGGCAAACCTGTCTTCTGCCACTCAGTACAATACATCCAGCATTGGGAGGCATGAAAGATGTGCTCTTTGTTAATCACATCACCCAACCTCTGTTGAAAGCTGGAGAGAGCCAATGTCTGTCTGCATGAAAGGCCTGTTACTGGGTGAGCTCTGCAATTATGTGACTTTTTTTTTTGGCTGTAGAAAGCATGATTTGTTTGATGGACCTTTGATGCAATGCTGAACTGGAACGAGTGACTTTTTCCGAGAATAAAAATCCTCTGCCTGCTGTCACACACTGTGCGCCTGCTTGTTTTATGCCCACATATGGTGGCAGATGCGGGCAACACGTGCTTGCTAAGGGCATCGCATACAAATGAAGGGAAAGTTGCTGTTTGTGCTGAACTGTTTATGTCCTGGGTAAAAGTGTGCAATTACCTTGCAATGCCAGACAGTGGCCATGAGGGAGTTAATCTAGCAACTAGTGCAGGCTAATTTGCAGCAACAGAATACTAATGCACAGAAACAACAAACTTATGTGCAGCACCTGCAGGCATCTCACAACAATATGCTGCACAGCAGGAAACCAATCACCTATTGCTGGAGCAGGTTACAGTGCTGAGAGACTCCTTCCCTGCTCAAGCTGAGAAAAAGGAGACCAGCCCCTCTATGACTTGTAATGCGAAGAAAGCTGTGCATTACAAAAAATAACTTCCAATGAAGATGATGTTAAAGCCTATCTCACAGTATTTGAAAGAATTGCTGAAAGAAAAGAATTCTGTGCCTATACATGTTTGGGAAGCTGCAGAAAGCCTATTTTGATCTGATTCCAACACAAGCCAAGGACAATAAATTGTTTAAAGCAGAGATAAAGGCTCCGCTTGGAGTTACTGTAGCTGTGTGAGCCTGCAGAGTTCATTAATGGCATTTAGGAAAAACAAGTCCCAGCACTCCCAGATGCTTGATTTACTGCACCTGTTCCGGAAATGGCTGCAGCCAGAGACTCTAAGTCCATCTGATATGGTGGATCGCATTGTGTTAGACCGCTATGTGAGTGGGCTTCCCCGAGACCTACATTGCTGGGTTGCCCAGGAAGAGCCAAAGACCTTGGACCAGGTGGTACCCCTTGTGTAGAGGATTGTCTTAATTGTGAACAAAAATTGACAGGGTTGCCCCACTGCAGTCCAGCCGCTGGTGTCCCCTCCAGAAAGAGTAGGGATGAACCTGATGGGCCACCAATTTCATTAAGCTGCCCCAGGGGACAAAAACTTGACATTCGTTGCTGGAGGTGTCAAAAAGTGGGGCATATTGCAGTGCACTGCCCCCAAGAGGTGGAGCTAATGGAATGTGGAGCGAGTCACCGCCGCTCTTTTTTTGCCCATCCTGCCTGCAGTGCAGGTACCCTACAGGAAGGTGGTCCCCAAGAGCGGCTGCTTACTGTTAATGGTGTCAGACTTGTGGCACTGTTGGGCTCAGGAAGCCTGGTCACTCTCTTATGTATCCATGGTGACACTAAGGAGTATCCAATTGGCAAGGTTGACATAGTGGTAGGTCTCACTCCCATGAGTCCCACTCCCACAAGGTTGGTGTGGTAAAAGACTTGCTACATGAACTAATTATTATCCGGGACTTTCCTTTGTTTTGGGAGTTGTAGATTCGACCAAACAGGGAGGTTGATACTGATAAGCCCAGTCCAGAATCTGTTGCCACAGTCCCTGTTGTTGAGAAGGTTCACAATGAACTTCTACAGGAACCCAATGACCAGACAGAAGGTTTTCCTCTACAGTTCTAGCAGGAGAGGAGGCTGAGGCCTCTGCTTCTGAGCAGAATGTCCAGAATGACTTGGAAGTGTCACAGAGAAATGTTGGTACTTCTTTCATGCATATGAAAATGTAACTGTGAACAAGTCCCTAATGCTGATACAGAGTTTTCCACATTTTGCTATTAACAGTGATTTGTTATACCGGGTGGTAAAACTTTGAGATGAATTTGTGGAACAACTGCTGGGGCCAGTACCTTATAGACGCAGGTCTTAGATATAGCTCACTCATGGTTTTATTGGCCAGGGTGTCATAAATAAATTGAACATTTTTGCAAGTCCTGCCCTACTTGTCAATTAACAGCCCCAATTTTTAAATTTAAATTTGAAATCTGCCCATTGCCACCAATACATTTTGGTAGTACTAGATCAGTAGTCCTCAAACTTCCTCCTCAAGGGCCGAGACAGGCCAGGTTTTGCAGCTCTCTATGCTGATGCACAGATGTAATAATTAGGGCTATAGCTCTGTCTGAGCACCAGTTAATTCACCTGTGGAGTAGCAGGGAGAGCTGCAAACCCTGGCCGGTCTCGGCCCTTGAGGAGGAAGTTTGAGGACTACTGTACTAGATTATGCTACTAGATATCCTGAAGCTACCCCACTATGGAATACCTCTTCTAAAAGTATTGCCCGGGAGCTGCTCCAAATATTTTTCAGGGTGGGCTCCCAACCGACATTTTGACTGATCAGGGCACACCTTTCATGTCCAAAGAGATGGGGCAAATGTGTAAAGTCTTAAAGATTAAGCAACTAAGTCTCAATCTATCATCCTCAACAGAAGCTCTGTTAGAAAACCTAAAGGAAATGCTGAAAATAGCGGTGGAAAACAATGGTCGGCACTGAGATGTTCTGTTGCCCTATGTGTTGTTCGAGAGGTCCTACAGTCTTCCAATGGTTTTTCCCCATTTGAATCACTGTATGGGAGATACCCCAGAGGGCTGCTAGATGTTGCTAAGGATACCTGGGAGAATAAAACTACACTCTATAAAAGTGTGATTGAACATGTGAAGCAGATGCAGGATCGAATGGCTAAGGTCTTGCCAATTGTAAGGGAACACTTAGACAAAGCCCAGAGCCCAATATATAACAGAGCCGCCAGAGTTAGACAGTTCAACCCTGGTGATCGGGTGTTAATATTTAATATGTTAAATTGCAGGGGCCTGGAAAGAGAAAACCCATCCAATTGTACCACATAAATTTAAATAAACCGTGGGGAGACAGAGAATCTCTGCTAGCCTCCCCAATACCTACTCCAGACTCCAGACACTCGGGTAGTGACCAGGTTAAAATTGGTGAAACTTTGTCCTACAACAATGCAAGGAATTTTTACAGCGCAATAAAGATGTGTTCTCTGATCTCCCAGGTACCACTAATGTTCTCCAACTTAGTTACAGACCCCCATGTCAAGGTAAATCTTATGCCCTATAGAATCCCTGAAGCATGAAGACAGGCTATTTTTGAGGAAACTCAAAGAATGCTAGCTTTGGGGGTCATTAACGAGTCCCAAAGTGCATGGTCCAGCCCCATTGTTTTAGTCCCAAAGCCGAATGGAGCTTCTGCAATGATTATCGCTAGCTAAATGAAGTGTCCACTTCTGATCCCTATCCTATGCCCCGGATCGATGAGTTAATTGAGAGGTTGGGACCATCATACCTTGATGGTATGATTAAGGGGTATCTTACCCGAAACGCGTCACCTTTTGAGGGGGGCGAGATGGGACTACACCTCACACAGGACATGTATGTTTTTTAATGGAAATATTAAATGTTATGTTTTATGGTTTTGGTGAGCTGGACACCTGATACAGAATACTTGTTTAGGATTTGCAGAGAGGGCTGGGGGTTTCTGAGCTGTCTGGACTTTGTGACTGTATAAGTGCCTGACTGGCAACAGCTACGTTGTCAAGCAGTTTGTTTATATTGGACTTCTGGGTCTGGGATTTAGCAGTGGCAGTAGAATCTGGGTGGGATAGCCACTCCTGTACTCCAGTCCAGGATTCCCAGACTGCTGGCTAAACACTAAGATCTGCACCTGAGCTGATATTAAGGGAAAAGCTGCTGGATGTCAGGGTGACGTAAACTGAGTGATGTAAACCGTAAGTGATGTAAACTGAACAGCAGGAGGGAGCTAACTCTGCTGCTCTGCTGGAAGCTGTAGCCAGCGTTTGGCTGAAAAGCTGAACATTGCAAATATTGTACGTACCTGAGCAAAATACTCCTCAGAGATTCTCCCGGCCCATTCGATGCACAGATCTAGGGGTCGGCAGGGGTTGGCTACATCTGCACATTTGATCAGCATGCGCTTGACAAGTACGCGGTTTTCGGGGGAGTTCCTGATGTTCGGAGAACACTCACAGTCACTGCCTTCACTCTGTAATATAAGAAAATGTATCAATCAGCATTAATTTCAATGTTTCCTTATCTTAGCAAATTGAATAGTATAAGGTGGAACACTGATCTCCTGACCTAGGAAAAGAATATTCCTCACCTGGACCTGGACAATCTACCCAATGGGGAACAGTATATTTGATGCCCTCACAAGTAAAAGGTGTGGGAGGGAGATTCTTCTCCAGCCCTGTGATAGATAGCTGTGTAAATCTTAGAAGATATACTTAAACATTGCTGACTCTTTCTGGTTATTTAAAATATCACAAACATGAAAAGAGATGATTTGCATGGCTCCGCCTACTGTCAGGAATCATTTAAATACTTTCTGTTAGAAATACGGTAGCTCTTTACTATGTATTATCAGATCCAAGAAGAAGCACCAGGGGGCGCAAGATACACAGGAAAGAATGACCGACTTAAAGTGGACCAACACCCAGGATTTTCACTATCCTGGGTTTTGGTCTACTTCCGCGGGCACCCCGATCGGGGGTGTCCTGCTGCGTGAAACCCCCCAGAATGGCAGAAGAAACTCACCTCACCCCGCTCCTACGGTGCATGCGCAGGCCTCGTCCAATCAGCGCGCTCAGAGCCACTGTGGTATGCACGTACAAGGGACGGACAACCACAGCGGCTCCAAACATGCTGGCAGCCGCATCTCGCGCTTCCCTCTAACAGGGAGTGCGCCCGCGCCCTGCTAGAGAGATGCAGCCCGCACATGTACCGCCGGAACGGGGGTAAGGTAAGGTGAATGGGGTGTCCTGGGGGGGTTTCACCTGATTTCGGATGCCCCGCGGGGAGGGATCTGATCTGGCCCGGGAATCTATAAGCCTGGGTGTTGGTCCACTTTAAACATGTTGGTAAAATCTTTATATGATGTGATTTGGTATTGATTTTAGGATTCATATGTATTATTTTACATGCATGGGGGTGGGTGAACCAAGCTTCTATTTGGTATATTTTGGATGTAACTAATATTTGCTTAAGATCACAGAAGGATGGGATTTATCAATCAAATATGTATGGTCAGTACTAGCTATATATAATAAATATTTACTGGGATCTCTCATTTAATTTTTATATTGGATACTGGGTTTAATGTATTACATCGTAACTTGTGTATCTACTGATTATTCCCTAGTGTTGAGTGAACCCCTAGAGGTTCAGGTTCGGCAAATTTAGACGAACTTTGAACAAAAGTTTAGTTCAGGTACCCAAACTTGACCCAAACCCGGTCCCAATTAAGATCAATGGGGACCCAAACTTTGTGGGGGGGGAATTCTGCCCCATTGAAAGCAGTGGGGACATGAACTTTGGGGTGGCGATTCTGCCTCTGGGGGAGTGGCGGCCCCCTTCTGTAGCCCTGGACGAAGGCAATTTGACATTGAAAGAATGCAGACCACCATCGGAATTGTGGGGCTCGAGCCCATCAACCTGTTTCTCCGGGTTCAAGCTGAAGTCCGTGTTCGGGTTTGGGAACCCGATCTTCATAGTTTGTTGCGGACCAGAACTCTCTGGTTCGGGATTCGCTCAACTATTATTTAAATGTTATTCACTTATTGGGGTTTTATCATAGGATACCATGTCCCGTATGCTTGTATATATTCATACTGATGTTTAAAAGAGACCATCAATATATATATATATATATATATATATATATATCCTAGATCCTGTATCATATTATAATCATAATTAGGCTGAACGCATATTGCCCTTTACTGGTTGAGTTGGTTCTTTTTATAGGGTTACTTTAAAAGTGTGTGTGTGTGTGTGTGTGTGTGTGTGTGTGTGTGTGTGTGTGTGTGTATTTTTTTAACGAAGATCCATTGTCTTGATCCATTGAAATAGAAGTATTGTGGGGCCTATAAAGTGCTTCTTAGGAAGTTTGTGTGAAAGTTTCTGTTTATTCACAGGTTGTTGTATAGAAATTGGTAAAACATATATTTTTGTTGTAAAAAAAAATGTCCCAGCTTTCCTCAGAAATATGAATTGTATACACAAGGAAAGTATAAAATGTTTAAAAAGTACCTCTGTCACCTAATTTGGCCTTTAGGTTCCAACAGAGGCTGACCTTGTGCTACATGCACAGAAGCCTCCAATTGTCACCCTACACCTTCCTGGGGACAGATTCACTTGAAATGAACCTGTGTTTCTAGCAAAACAGCTGGGGTAAAATGTGTGTAACCCCAGCTATACCCTCTAGTACAACACAGTTAACCTTCTCCAGTGGTGTTGTCAATCTGACCTCAGGGAAAGGTCATTGCTGTCCTTCATTCTGGCCATCTAGACCCCTCTGTTGGCTATAGAAGCACCAAGTGGTGGCTGCAGCAGAATGGCTTGGTGAGAAGCATTGCTATGGCTGCTCATCCCTCTTTTCCTTGGATTACATTTTATTAGGCAAAAACATAAAATGACGCTGCTGATGTTAATTATAAGTAGAGATACTGTAGATAAGCCTTTGCCTGCTTCCAACTAATGGGATTGTGTTGGAAAATAGCACGCCACCAATGTGCATCCAGTGTGCACACCAATAGCACACTGGAAAATAGATCATTATAAACCTTGTGACCCTGAACTACCTGTGACTACCTGTGAATAATCTCACCAAAAGCACCAGAAGCTCTTCCATTACTAACGTATGCACTCTTACCAAATAGGGTTTGTTGTCAATGAGAAGTGATCTGTATTGTGTTTGGCCAGCAAGATTTATAGACCTCTCTAAATTCCAAATAAATTAACAACTTTGAAAAAACGCTGGGTACCAATCCAACCCATCAACATTTAGGACAGGAAACCTTTTGTCTTCCTGTGTCTTACATTTGAGTTGGTATCCTCAGCCACAATGGGTTTGTTGATGCTGTTTACAAACTTGTTCACATGCTCAAAGTGTCTGGTCATCTCTGTGGCCAGCACCATATCAATTATGGCTTGACGAAGAGTTCGGAACTGGGTCCTAAACAGAAGAAAATCATGAACGAAATATTTACAAGATATATACCGTAGCTCACACAAAAAGATCATATTTTACATAGAAACAAAGAAGGGAGACAGTAAAAAAGACTACGTGGGCCATCTAGTCTGTCCTTGTGTGTACTTAAAGGGTAATTCCACATTCGATTGAATTTTAGAAAGTGTATCATTTTGTTTTGCAAAATGATGTCTTGATGCCTGGGATAAACCTATTGTACTTAAAGTGGACCAACACCCAGGGGTGATCGGCCCGGGAATCTATAAGATGCCCGGGCTGATCACCTCACTCACCACAGGATATCCGAGATCAGGATGTCCCGCAGGGTGAAACCCCCCCAAAACCCCCCAAACTCCCTACCTGATCCCCCGCCGCTGCCGCTGCCTCTGGGCGCGCGCATGCCGAGAGTGACGCGTGGGAGGCGGTGGCGGACGCGCTGTCTTGGACACCGCTGTCACCCGCTTGGACGTCGGCGGGGATTGGACGGCGCGGTCACGTGGGAGCGGGGAGAGGTGAGTTTTTTAGGGTTTCTGGGGGGTTTCAGAGAGCGGGACACCTCCGATCGGGGTGCCCCGACGAAAGGGACCAAAACCCAGGATAGTCAAAATCCTGGGTGTTGGTCCACTTTAAAGGGTAATTTCACTTTTCTGTGCCAAAAGAATTTGCTCAAGGTGCTGA
The DNA here is from genome assembly GCA_027917425.1 of Gastrophryne carolinensis. Classification (NCBI taxonomy): domain Eukaryota; kingdom Metazoa; phylum Chordata; class Amphibia; order Anura; family Microhylidae; genus Gastrophryne; species Gastrophryne carolinensis. Next base: position 574,371,550 of record CM051234.1, on the reverse strand, counting down.
GCTGATCTAGCATCTTTAATTTTTTTCTAATATTAGCAAATGTGTGTTTTATGGAAGCAATCTGTTGCTATTGGCAATGTACACTAGGTGCAGATGTGGTGTACGTTGCCAGTAGCAACAGAAGTCATATAGTGAAATCTGCTTCTATAAAACACACATTTGCGAACATTAGAAAAACTTTAAAAATACTAGATCAGCTCATCACATTCAGCAAATTCTTTTGGCACTAAACATCTACCAAAAGTGGATCCCAGTATGTTTATCCCAGGCATTTTAATTACCTAATGTTGAGTTTCCAACCAACTCTGCTGGAAGTTTATTCCAAGCATCTACTATTCTTTCAGTAAGATAATATTTTCTGACATTGTTCCTAATGTTCCCACCATCTAATGCCAGGCTCTGTCCCTCTGTTCTATTGCAGGGGTACTCAACCACTTCTTGTAAAGGTCCATTCAAAGGCATCTGGTGAGAGGTGAAGGTCCAGGCGGAGGGGTGGATAGTTAGAAATCAGCACACTGGGGGAGGGGCTAAAGATTCCCTAGTCAAAACTAAAAAATAGGCTGCTTCAGTCCACCCTAAAATCCTATTGGTCACTGGGGAAAAACACGCGATCACGGTGCTCTGACATTTGGTAATCATGTCACATACTTGTCTCTTTATTCTGTAATGATGAACGTCATGATTTTATTTCCTATATGATTGATTGTATTATCTGACCTACTCTGGGATGATGTTTTGGACATATTCTGACCAGATGATCTTCACTGAATTTGTGTTGTTTATACCACAATTATCATGTTTCCTTGACTACTGTGGTCAGAGATTGTCTCATACAAGCAACCTATTACATTCTTCAGGACCAGTTTAGTAACGACCTCATAGGTATAGTTTTCACCAAGGTCTTTTTTTGCCTATTACCATATAACTGTTCACTTAATATATTCATTTTCTTCTCTATTATTTTGAGGTGGACTATGATCCTGGAGACTGCACACATTCTTGTATATTGTAATACCCATACTGTATCCTTTTCTTGAAAATACAATCTGTAAGAAAGTCATGTATATATTATATAGTATTCTTTCTACTTGGAATATAACCTATATTTGCAACAAACCTTGTGAGTGGTGTGCATTAATCCTTTCCTACTAGATGTGTATATGTATGGGACACTTAAGGAGAGGTGCCCCTGGATTATATTTGCACCCAAGATTGATACTTTCTATTTTTTCTGATGGTGTACTGATAACCTACCATTTTTAATATACCAGCTCTGAGCACAGCAACACAGAAGCAACTGGGTGCAGGACTGTCAGGGCAGGGGTCCAGAAAGCTGGCAGCAAGGTCCGCATTCAGACCCTGGTCCGCCAGTTGAGTATCACTGTTCTATTGTTTGGTGACCTTTAACATATTTGAAGGTTTTCGCTCATTCTCCTCTTTTAAAGTGGACCAAAACCCACTGAACTTGCGAAATACATTTCGCCAAAGCACCTGCCAATACTTCCTTCTTAGGGTATAGAACTAGAATTTTTTTTGCTTCTCAAATTGTCCTGCAGCACTGATTTTTGTCTACTTTCCTCCAAAGTGTAGAAATTAAGTTATCTTAAAGTAAGTCTTTTCCCATACTGTCAGCAAAAAAAACAAACAAAAAAAACAGGTTCGTCCTACTCCATTCTCCAGCATCCACTTCGTCATGGTGACTCAAGCACACCCACTTACTGCAAGGACAGTCATATGACACAGTGATCTCCTGTGAATGGAGAAACAGTCTGCATGGTGCAGGACTCGGACCCTGAGCGCTGAAGTAGGACCGAACAGTTGCAGGAAACAAAGGGTAAATATTATTCTTTCCTGGATAGACCCTTTAAGCTATTCCACAATTTTTGGGGCACACTTCCGACTCCGCTTTCCCATCCATTGCAATGAATGGAGAGACGTGACGGGGTTTAATTCTGTTCTGAAGGAGAGAGAAAATGGAATGCCCCTCGATCTCCGCAAGGTAAGTTTTAAAACATTGTAGCTAGACAGAAGAGCTGGAGGGAGGATAAAATGTGAGTATATATGTTTTGTTTTTTTGCCCGGACAGGAGAAACAATAAAAGATCCATAATACATACCGGTCCATGTTCTTAAAAATGTTGCATTTGTTGTCTTTTGCAGTGAGTTGAAAAGCCAGCGCTGAGTGGTGACTTTCTAGGACGGCCGTGTCATTGTATAGCAGGGCTAACTCGCTGCCGGCGTTGCACAAAAAGGAGTTGGTGCGTCCCGGGTGATCGATATCATGTACTGTGGCAGCTATTAAAGCGGCCACCCTGTCTAGCTGGTCGAGACTTGCCTGCAAAGAGAACCTGTAGTGGTCATCTATTTAGCATGGTAAAGCAGAGGTAACTAAATACTGACAAATGCAACAATTATAGAACATCAGCCAATCGGATCTCGAGATTCAACACATCATTAAACATTCTATTTTCAGGAGAAGTCTCTCATCCGAGGGAGCACTGAAGCAAATAAATTTACTCCCACCCTTTCCTCAAAATACAGAATACTTTTTGTATCCTGCCCTGCAAACTTCAGGGGGACAACTGAATGCCTTGGAGGTTCTGGAATCACTTCCAATTTGGGAGGGGGGGGTTAAAGTGGACCAACACCCAGGATTTTGACTATCCTGGGTTTTGGTCCACTTCGGCGGGGCACCCCGATCGGGGGTGCCCTGCTGTGTGAAACCCCCCAGAAACCCCAATAAACTCACCTCTCCCCGCTCCCACGTGACTTCCCGGTCCAATCCCCGCCAACGTCCAGGCGGGGAACAGGAACGTCCAAGCGCCTTCCGCCGCCGCCGCCTCCCTCGCGTCACTTTCGGCGCGCGCACGCCTAGAGGGGCGCAAGGGAGGCGGCGGCGGCGGCAGAAGATAAGGTAGGTGATTTGGGATGTTTGGGGGGGTTTCACCCCGCGGGACATCCCGATCTCGGATGTCCCGCGGGGTGGGAGGTGATCAGCCCGGGAATCTTATAGATTTCCGGGCCGATCACCTCTCGGTGTTGGTCCACTTTAATGTCATGCTTCCCCACATGCTGGTTAATCACTTTTCTGTGTGCTCTGGCTGTTAGTATGGCTGCGCATCCCTGGCATACTTTTAGGCATGCTATCTTCTTTGTGGCCATATTTTGCAGGTCAGCTTCCCCACAGGTATTTCATGGGGTTAAAGCGGACCTTCACCCTGAATAAGAGCATATCTTATATGTTTCCCACACCCTGTACATACAGATTGCTCACATTAAAAATCATACTACCTGCATCTACTGCATGTTATGAGCCTTTAAACATCCAAGGTAGCGGCTCATGGAGCATCAGGCAGCCTGCAAACAGGAAGTGTATTCTGACTGTGTCGCTCTGCATTCTGGGATTGCTGTCCTTTCCCTGACCCCAGCTCTGCTCTGTCTGTGCAAAGCACATGTACAACCCCACCCCCTGTACTTTATCCCACTCTCCTATCCTCAGTATGTGATGCTTCTGAGTCAAGATGGCAGTGCCCGTATCCTAGAGTCCTGAACAGAGTTGCAGCGTGGTGGGGGAAATAATAAGTGACTAAAAGCATAAAAATATATTCATTTTAGATGCTGGGGAATAGTTTTTTTAAGGGTTTGGGCTTTTCAATAAATCATGCTGAAGGTCTGGTTTAATGTGTGAGCTGACTCTGGCTCCCTGTCCTGATTGGCCGATGGCCACATAAAACCAGGCCTCTCCCAGCATGCATTGCCCGTTATAACTTTTGCTGGGTGCTATAGCACCACAGTTACCTGGATTCTGATGACCTATTGCCGACTTTTGCTACGTCTGACCCTCCTCTGATCGCTACCTGGACCGGCACCTGCCTGCCTGACGGCGAACTTGTCTACTCATCTGTACTGTGAACCCTCAGACAACCCGGCTTGACCCATTCTCCTGTGTATCAGCTTGGAACTTCGAATCGGAAAGACTGTCATTTCTGTGTATGACCACAGCCAGCCTGACTTCTGCCCAGCCTGGTCCCTGGTTCATCTGCCTTCATCCTGTAAGTCCTTCTTGCTATTTAAGTCCTGGGGGCAACCATGTCCAGTGAGGCGCATCCAGCATCCTGGCAAAAGGGGGCTTGTCTATAGGCAGAAGCAGCATCGGAGATTGTGGGTTGCTGACTCACCTGAAGGTGTGTGTTCCACGGGGCCTGACACTTTTATTTGTCAAAAACCTCATGGATGCACAATGAATTACTGTTGGTTGCACAAAAGGGATACAAACAACAACACCACTTAAACTGGACACTTAAGCATGTTGATGGGCACTGGAAAGAACCTATGCTTGGACCTAAATGTAGTACATGCAGACATCTTTAAAGCGGAATAAAACCCTGAGCGGCTAGCCCTGGAATTGAAAACATTCCGGAGACGGCCACTGGCCTTCTCCCCGGGGGATCCAGCTTTGGGTGCCCTGCCATGTGAAACCCCCCAAATCGCCCATATTAACTCACCTCTTCTCAGTCCAAAGGCGCATGCTTTCCTCCTATAAGAACCGTTGTTGTGACTATGTAATGCAAGCAAATCAGGATTGCCCAAGAGCCTGTGCATGCGTAATTAGATCGGGGATAGGTGAGTTATTATGTGCGATCTGGGGGGTTCTACACAGCGGCGCATCCCAAATCGGTAGTCAAAATACCGGGTTTTGCTCAGCTTTGAGCACCTTCCAAATAGAAGGATATGAATAAGTCCAATAGCTGGATGGGAGGGGTCCTCAGGATCCTCTCCATCCTAGTTCTTATTCTATCTTTGTGTATTTCCTGCAGGGTTTGGCTTGCGCCTTTAAACCATACAAAGATTGATAAACTGAACACAGGCCCAGTTATTGAATTAAAGTGTAGTCCTGCTTTTTTTAATTGTCAGAAAAGGGGAGCCTTATTTAGAAGCATCAGAACCACACAGCTATTTGCTGGCCTCAGCGGCACTCAGCATGCAATTTAATAAATAACAAAACTGCAGCATTGATGCGTCCGCCAGCTAGCGTCTTATTTAACCCTTTAAATGCCAAGCACGTGTTCGCTTCTCCTACCATTAAGTGCCAAGCACCTAGAAACTATGTGTTTGCTATTTTTCCCTGCTGCTGTAAAAAAAAAAAACGGCCACCTTTGGCCTAGATCCAGTGCTTCTCCTCTTCCCCGAGGGGAATCCAATCCCACCTCTGTGATCCATTGATGGCAGCCATTCACGGGACTGCCGATGGTTGCACAGGGATGTGCAAAGCCACCAGGCAAACGCCAATAAGCTGCTGGAGGTAACTTGTCGAGGAAAAACGCCTAATAGGTGAAAAATCTGAAGATTGCTGTGCGAACTCGCGTATGCTGGGCAGCAATGCACAGCGTACATCCCAAATCAGCATTCCCCATGCTACAGGGGTAACAGAGAGTCTTGTCAATTTCGACTTCACTTCCTCTTCAACATCTAAGGGCACCTATGCATTTTCAGTTTTTTTGAGGAACCAGAGGCATTTTATTTTAAAACTTCCTGTTTCAAGTGACCAATCAAAAAATACCGTTTTGTGAGTACTTACCTTTAAAACAGATATTATGAGTGTGACATACACTCCGCTTCAACTCTTCATGACATTTGGGTTATTCTCCAGTAGAGGGCGAACTTCTGCAGAAATGAATGCAAAAAAAGGAGCTCCTCCCAGTCCATAAATACCTGGGACCTCCCACCAATTCCCCAGTGTAAGAAAGCAGTAAGGGGACCAGGAAGAACCAAATATAACAATACTAACAACCAAGAAACAATGGTTCACCATATAAAGGATCCAAAATACCAAAAGGGTGGGGTGAAGCGGAGTGTATGTCAAACTCATAATATCCGCTTTAAAGGTAAGTACTCACAAAACGGTATTATTCCAAGTGTGCCATACACTCCGCTTCAACTCTTCATGACATTTGGGACATCCAATAGCAGTGTCCGTCATGGGTGGGAACCATAAACAGTAAAGAATGCACCAACTTAAACCACTGCAGCTTGCAGAACCTTGCGGCCAAAAATGGCATCCGCTGAAGCCCGCACATCAACCTTGTAAGACTTTGAAAAGGTATGAACGGAAGACCAAGTAGCAGCCTTACAAACTTGTTCAACAGAAGCCTGGTGCTGAAAAGCCCAGGATGCACCAACAGCACGGATAGAATGCGCAGTGACCCTAAAAGGGGGAGTCCTCCCCTTAGCAGAATAGGCCCCAACAATGGCCTGACGAACCCATATGCTAATGGTAGACTTAGCAGGCACCAAACCTTTCCTGGGCCCGCAGGGCACCACGAAAAAGGCATCCGTCTTGCGGAAAGAAGAAGTAGTCACCAAATAGTACTTAACACAGCGAACCACATCCAAATAGTGCAAAACCCTCTCCTTGTCATTGCTAGGCTTAGGACACAAGGAAGGGAGAATATCCTGATTGAGATGGAAAGCAGAAACCACCTTAGGATGCAAATCTGGCTTAAAGCGAAAGACCACCTTGTCCTGGTGTCTTTCAAAGTAAGGGGCCTGAATCGACAGAGCCGCCAACTCACAGACACACCGAACAGAGGTAATACCGTAGCCACCAAGAAGGCAACCTTTTGAGTGAAAACAGAAAGAGCAATATCCTGTATGGCTCAAAAGGAGGACCCAGGAGAGCCGAAAGAACCAAATTCAAATCCCAAGCAGGAACCATAGCCTTCCGAGGGGGTCGAACATGAGTGACCCCCTGAAAAAAAGTCTTAACCAGCGGGTGTAAGGCAAAAGATCTTTGGAAGAAAACAGACAGAGCAGAGACCTACCCTTTCAAGGTACTAAGCTGGAACCCAAGATCCAGACCGTGTTGAAGAAACTCCAAAATCCTAGGGATCGAATACACCCTGCAAGGCAAGGCCCTAGCCTCACATCAGTCAATATAGGACCGCCAAGTCCTATAGTAAATGCCAGAAGAGGACCGCTTCCTAGCTCTAATCAAGGTCTGAACCACAGCCTCAGACAAACCTTCCTCCTTCAGAATGAAGGTTTCAACAGCCAAGCCGTCAAAGCCAGCGTTGGTAAATTGGGATAAAGTAGTTGACCCTGAGATAACAGATCCGGAAACATGGGAAGCCGGTACTGATCTACCGCCAGCCTTACAACGTCTGCGTACCAAACCCTTCTTGGCCACCTTGGAGCCACCAGAATTGCTGGTGCCTCTTCCAGAGCCAGTTTGCAAACTACCTTGCCCAGCATGGAGAAGGGAGGAAACAGGTACAGAAACCCCAGATCCTTCCAAGCAAGGGACAAGGCATCCACTGCCAGAGCTAGAGGATCCTGAGATAGAGACACAAAGGCCGGGAGTTTGTGATTGTGCCGTGAGGCAAAGAGATCCACCTCCGGCGTCCCCCACTTGCGACAAAGAGACCGAAAAACCCAGAGGTTGAGAGACCACTCTCCTTGGCGAGAGGACCCCCTGCTCAGGGAGTCCGCCTCCGTGTTCTCCACTCCCGGAATGTAGATTGCCGAAATGCAAGGGACATTGCTCTCCGCCCAATGCAGGATCAGAGAGACTTCCCTGAGGGCACTCCTGCTGCGAGTCCCTCCTTGGTGATTGATGTAGGCTACCGCTGTCCGATTGTCTGCTCGAATCTGAACCGGTAGACCCTGTAAGTGCGACGTCAGCCGTGACAGGACAGACCGGATGGCTCTGAGCTCTAAGACATTGATGGGGTTGTGAGCCTCCTGAGGACCCCACACCCTGCTGAACTGATGAATTTTCCAGAAACCTCCCCAGCCCGACAGGCTGGCATCCGTGGTAACAGTCTCCCAGCGAGGAACCAGAAAGGATCTGCCCCTCAACAGGTTGCTCGACTCCAGCCACCACCGAAGGGACTGCCGAAACCCAACATCCTGAACGGTTGATCCAATGACAGCGGGCACCTGTCCCAATGCGTCAATAGATGAATTTGAAGAGATCTCATGTGAAACTGCGCAAGCGGGACAGCCTCGAAGGAGGCCACCATCAATCGCACCAGTTTCATCCCCTGCCGGATAGAGGGGCAAGGATTGGCCAGAAGAAGGCGGATCAGATCCTGAATCCCCTGCACCTTGGTCTGGGGTAGAAACACTCTGGCCTGAATGGTATCCAGATTCATGCCAAGGAATGAAATCACCCGTGATGGCAAGAGAGAGGACTTGGGGCGGTTGATCACCCACCCGAAGCTCTCCAGGGTCGACACCACCTGGTGGGTGTCCAGCTCCGCCTGACGGAGGGAAGAAGCTGAAATCAATAGGTCATCCAGATACGGCACAATGCGAATTCCCTGAGCTCTGAATAGGGCCATTATGCCCGCCAGAACCTTGGTGAAGACCCTCGGCGCTGAGGTCAACCCGAAGGGAAGGGCTACAAACTGAAAATGTTGATCGTCCACCGTGAACCTGAGGAATCTCTGATGCGCTGGAAAAATTGGAACATGCAAATACGCATCCTTGATGTCTATGGATGTCATGAAATCCCCTTGACGAAGGGAATTGATGGCCGAGCGCAGAGTCTCCATGCGGAACTTCTTGGTACTGATGAATCTGTTGAGGACCTTGAGGTCCAGAATGGGTCTTACAGAACCTTCTTTTTTGGGGACCATGAAAAGATTGGAGTAGAAACCCCTGCCTCTCTCTGACGGAGGCACCGGGCATACAACTCCCATGTCCAGAAGGTTTTTCACTGCTAACAGGAGCCCCTGTGCAGCCTGAGGGCCCAAGGGCACCCGAGACCTTAAAAATCTTGGAGGAGGCCAGTACTCGAACTCCAGTTTGTACCCGGAGGAGACCACTTCCAAGATCCAATTGTCTGTGACCTCCTGGGCCCAGACCTGGAAGAAGAGCCGCAGCCGCCCCCCCACCCGTGCGGGTGAGGGCGCCCCTTCATTGCTGAGCTGGTTTACCCGCAGGCTTGGGCTTGGAACCCCAGGCAGAAGCGCCTGCCCCTGTTCCAGGAAGAGCCTCTGACACCCGAGAAGGCCAAACCTCTGTCAGCTCTGGCACCTCGAAAGGAAGGATTGAAAGAGCCTGCCCCCCGAAGGGACGGCGCTGTTTCTTCCGCTGAGGTAACTTACCTCCCTTTGCCACAGCATCCAACTTATCTCCAGCCGCGTACCCAAAAAAGGAAGATCTGTGAGCGATTTCTTGGCCGCAAAGTCCGCCGTCCACTGACAGAGCCATACCGAGCGGCGCATGGCCACCAATAAGGCTGAAGTCCTACTACACATAACAATAGTCTCTTCCATAGCAGCCAAGACAAAATCCAATTCAAATCTTTTAAGCGTAGTGAACTCAGCGCTGGCCGGATCAAGGTGAGCGTCATTTAACCAGTCCCTAATCAGAGACCTAGCAGCCACCGACACCAGTGCAGATGCACAAACAGGCTGCAAGGCCGAGCCAACACTGGCGAAGGCATGGCATGCCATCTGATCAAGGCGCCTATCCTCACCATCCTTTAGGGAAGTGGCCCAGCGCTTAACCGCTTCCACCGGGAAAGGATACTTCTTATCCCATCCCTGAGGAACACCTGGAAGCCGACTAGGTTTCTCCCATTCCCTAAGGATCAGTGCATCAAAATGACCCTGGGTAGGGAACTCCAAACGAGGCTTGTGGGCCCCCCCCCCAAAAAAATTCCCCCTTCTTGAGAGGGGGTGCCTCAGGAGGCGCAATATCCAAAACCTCCAAGAGATGTGACAAAACCGTGGCCGTGTCAATAGCATCCCCCAGCGCCTGCCCAACATCAGCCTCGCCAAACCGTACATCGTCAGCCTCTGACTCCTCATACAATTCCCCCTCCTCTAACGGGGAATAATCCGACATAATAAATGAATCATCATCAATATCCCAAGTCGCCTGGACCGACGACAAATGTCTCTTTTTAGCCTGGGCCTTCTTGCCCACTGCGCTAACCATACATTTCTTGATGCTGGCCAACCTAGCACAAACATCGGAATGCGACTCCCCGCTGGCACCAATGTCACTTGGGGTACGGATAAGGCGGGGAGGGGAAGGCGATGGAGCGGGGGGCGCCTACCCAGAAGGCTGGGCACCCGACTGCCGCGATATGGCCTTTTGTGCACATGGTATACAAATAAGCACATTCTCACCCGTAAGGGATGCCCCACAACCCACATATGGCTGGGATTGTCCCAGAGGGAGCCCGAGCCCGGTATCCTGCAGAGCCTCCATATGGTGATTCTTGTGGTTAGTCACAAGACCGCAGGGAATTTAAGCAATAAGCAACCCGGGATGCCCCTTAAAAGTCCCAGTGGGAGGATTTTTGGGTGAGCAATCTAAGCCTAGGGACCCCAGGACCAGGAGGAACCCCTTAAAAAGCCCATACACGAAGCAATCTGAAACACACAAGCATTAAAACAATCACGCTGAAGAAATAACTAAAAAATACCAATATATTAATATTGATACACAATACAACCATATGCTCAGAATATTCTATAATTAAAAATATCTATATATCCATGTGAAAGCACAAAAGCATGAAGAGGAGGCCCCCCGCTCAAGGAGGGCCCCCGCAAAAGCTAAGGAAGTGGCCGCACAGGCGCTTACCGACCGAGGAGTTAATCTGAGCAGCAGCCAGAGCAATCACACAAGATGGCCACCGGAGAGTCACAAGAGCAGAGGTGAGGAAGAAGGGGTGCAGGACAGCGCCGAACGTGCGCTCGTCAGGCCACGCCCCCTCCCAGCAACGCGGGACCAGGCCATCGGCGCGTCCGCGGTAGCCCCGCCCCCTCGTTTGGCCCGCATAATCGCATAATCGCGGTCCCGCCGCCGCCACCTAACACAGCCTGAGGGAGAGAAGCTCCCCAGGCTGAGTAAAGAAGGTAAAGAGTGAAGGAGACCCCAGTCAGCACCAACACACACACAAGTGAAAGACACACACACACTCACACAGTGCTTCAGTAGTTAAACAACTGTGGGTGAGGCCAGCCCCCCCCCCCCCCGGAGGGAAAGGAAGGGACCCGGAAGGGGGGGGGAATCCAAGCCGGAATCTGGTCATAGGGATTAAGGGACAGGGCATCCCATACCGGGATCACCAACCTGGACAACCGCCTACCCCTTGCAATGGGGTCTCACGGTGGAGCAAGGCTCCTACAACATCCATAAGGTGCTGCCTACCCTCACCAGGACCTGCAGCCAAGGCTGGGAGGCTCAAATAGGGACAATTTAGAAAAGGTCCTGGCAGCAATAGGGACAAAAATGGCCGGGCGCGAGCCCGGCTTACCTGCAAGTAAGAGAAGTCTTCATCTTCTGTCTTGCTTGCCTTCCTGCAGAGAAGGAACTGGGGAATTGGTGGGAGGTCCCAGGTATTTATGGACAGGGAGGAGCTCCTTTTTTTGCAATCATCTCTGCAGAAGCTCACCCTCTACTGGAGAATAACCCAAACGTCATGAAGAGTTGAAGCGGAGTGTATGTCACACTTGGAATAGCAACACTACATCACCCCAGTCAGGTACAGTATGGAGAACAGTAACATTATTCTAACTACTGTATATATTTGTTTTGAAAGGAATAAGACTGTAAATCAGAACGTACATTCACACTTTCCTTTTGCAGGAAGAACGCTGTGGCATGTAGGACATCGGCGGCATGCGTGGAGTTGTGGTAAGAGTTTGTTGCATGATAGTTGGCTTCAATGACCTGCAGCCAGGAACGCAGAGTAGCTTCTGAACAACTGAGAAATTCACACACCCCGAAACAAGCAAATACTTTCAGACCGAGATAAACCAACGGCCTGCAAAAGACAAAAATTGTCAAAAAATACAGTTGTGAATGTTGGCTCATTTTCTCCAACAAAAATAGTATTGTTTTACTAAATTTTACAGCAAATAAAAAATGTGGCCACTCTGCAGGACCTAACACAAGGTCAGCTGTATGGGAGAATTCTTATTTTTACATGCCTACAATTTGGCCTTTCAATGACAAATATGGCCAAAAACAGTTACTCACCTTATTTCTTGTTTTCTTAAATTGTTTTGCTCAACTGAGCTCCAGGGACTTACATAGTGTGCTGAGCCCAACCATGGTAATCGGAATAGAACCTCAGGCTGATCAAATCAGGGATCCTAATTACTTGTGCCTGAAGAGAGAAGCACATGGAGCTGGCAAGCAAGGGGCTTGAAGCCTAGTTGGAGATCGAGGCTGTATAAGTTTCCAGTGCAAGGATGGACCATCTCCCTGAGGGGTAAACTGAGGGGGTTATTCATCAAGCCATAGCGCCAGGTAGCGACTGGCAGTGACAGGTAACGAATGGTGACCTCCAGGCGCTGTACACAATACCACATTGCCATAGAGCACCTGGTATTACCTGTCGCTACCAGTCGCTCTCCCATACATTTCAATGGATGTTCCTTTTCTTCTCTTTAAACAGATAACACAAATAATTGTGTGACCTCTCCTGGCCTAGGAAAAAGTCATTTTTTTTATTTTTTATGCAGAATTGTCCTTACATGGTATTAAAGTGTTAATGTCACAATGTAATAACAATGTAATTCCATATGTTTTTGCTTTGTTGCTAGTGGATATGTGTTCAAAAACGGACTATATTCACACAGCTTCTGGCGCTCTGGGCTACAGCGACCAGATCCAGAGCACCGACGCTGTGTGTGTCTGTTTTTTTGATGAATATGGTTTGAGTCGCTCACACAGACCAGTCGCTACCATTCGCTCCCATATATTGCTGTACTGGCGTGATAGCGACTCACACATCAAATTCATTAATGCCGGCCAGCGACTGAGGCGCTTGGTAACAGCGACCCATAGCCGATCACAGTGACTACTAGCGGTCGCTCTCATTGCCTCGCTACAGACGCTCATCTGTTGGTACCTGGCGCTAGTAATGAATTGCCATTTACTTCTTGCTTCCTTAGTTTTTAGCTGTCCAACTAAAACCTGTGTGTATAGGTTTGTAAAACGTTATAACTGTATTTATTATGCTGCTACCCATGTCTTAATTGACAGATAATTTCTTTTTGTACAGCTGAAAACATTTCAAATGGCCAAAGAGGAGCATCAGAGACCCTGGAGTCTAAAAGTCTCCAGGGACGTCCGAGTTTCATTCCTTGGGGCATCCTGAATTGGGATGCTCTGCTGTGTAAAACCCTGCCGGAGGCCCCATTACACTCACTTTCTCTGCGGAGCACTCCCCGCATCCCTGCTCACCTCTAGCCATGTACATACCCCTGCCTGGCCATTCTGAATGGGCAGCACGGCACTGCTAGAAAGTGAGCGGGAGATGCAGCCGGTGGCGCACTCGCCTCCCTTCCACCCTGCTCGGCTGTCCAGGCGACGGGGAGGCAGATTCATTAATAGCGCCAGGTAGCGACAGATGAGCGCCAGTAGCGTGATTTTCACAGCGCCAGCTAGTATTCGCTGTGCTTGGCCGGGGTTTGCTTGTTGACAGCGACTCAGTCGGTGTGCGGTAATGTTGAATACGGGGTTAGGGGTCGATGTTTCACAGGTTCCGCGTTGTATGGGTGCGCCTGACAGCGAATGGCCAGAACGAACGGCTTGCTGCAGATTCATTAACAAATCACGCTCAAAAATTTCTTGCGCTGTGAATTCCTTGTTTAAACCCCAGAGCGCTGGCGGCGATGTGTGTAAAGTAGTTTTTAACCCCCAAACAACCATTTTTTTTAAATGTAAAAATTATCCAAGTTTTTCTAAACATTTTGTAATATGAATACATGAATATCAGACCTGTAATATCAATTCTGCACAATTTTTATTTATTTTTTTTTTTACTTAAAAAAAAATCCTAACATTGCAGAAGTGGTCACAGAATTTTTGACATTAAAAAAAAAAAAAAAATAGCAATTAATTATGATTATTTAAAGATTGCTCCATTGAAATGCATAGGACAACGCCAGGGAGCGCCAGGTCATACCTGTCGCTGTGATGGGATTATCAGCGGCGCTGTTCGTTGCAGTCGGCTACATGATGAATCCCGCGCTAGCTAACGCTCTCGCCGGCGCTAGCCTCATTTAGCGTGATAAATGCGTCATTGTGACCGCCGCCTGGCGTACTTGAGTCGGTAGCCTCTGTTAGCTGGCGGTACCTGGCGCTCGTCAGACACTACCTGGCGCTAGCCCTTGATAAATAAACCCCTTAGTCTTCAGTAGTGTCAAAGGGAGCTGGTTACATCTGAGTCTGCGCCATGGACATGAATGGAAGGTGAGTAAATCGGGCGACCTGGGGGGGATACACAAAGTGGGGGGATCCCAATTCAGGATACCGCCGCAGAGAGTAACAGCACCCTGAAAAGTGAAATTTTGGTGTGTTCCTCTAGTCTAGAACTGCCTGGGAGGTAGTTAAAATTATAGGCCCCATTCCTCCATAGGAACTAGCGGTCAAAAGCTGCTGTAGTTTGGCTTAGGGAAGTCACTTGTTGCAGTTAGTTACTTGTATAGTCGAGAAGAAAGAGAGAGGGGGGGTTTCTCAGGGATTGGTCCTACTGTCCATCCCCTGGGAGAAATTGAGCCATCCAGTTTTCTTAGTCCCTACTCCCTAGAAACTATAATTTGCTTGGGGGGGGGGGATACCTATTTATGTTTTTAAATAACAAACTATTATAGCTAGCTTGCTACAAACTGTTAACATTATTATTATTATGCCCAGCATGCCAGCACCACTGACGCGTTGCGTGGCAACTACCTACTGCCACTTCATCAGTAGGTAGTTGCCACGCAACGCGTCAGTGGTGCTGGCATGCTGGGCATGGTGGTGGAGTAGGACCTGGTGATGTGGTTATACGGTGATGTAGATTTTTTGATATTGTCTTGAATTATGTGTAATTGATTGTTATTGCGTTAGCATTTTCATTACATATGCCCTGGAGCTTCTTTCCTTCTGTAGGCACTTTGCACTTTTTTGCACTCAGCACTTTAGCTCTCACTTTTATATGTTTGGCACTGTGACTCCCACTTGGTCTTATATGGCTTTTTATTGCTGTACTTAGTTATCAGCATCTATTACTCTTTATATCTTTATGTCTCTTGCACATATCACTAGCACAGCTCATAGGCGAGACTCCAGGGCATTTTTTAGATTTTTTCAGATGTTATAGGTCTTATACATTGTTTATTAGTCACTATACCGTTTTGAAATATTTGGATTAGTCCGTCACACTCCAGCCCAAGCAGACATGTTTTTAATTGATTTTAAGGTATGTTTTGGCTATTATTAAATAAAGATTTTGAAATATTAATAGACTGGTATTTCTGTTGAGCGGCTGATTCTGTAGGCACTTGGGTCTGAGCTGGCAGCCCTTCCTTTTGTACATTGACCATTGCCCGGCCCCCGGGTATTCAGGTCTACTTCAGCCAGCATCCAGTATAGATATATAGCGGAATATATCGCTGTGCAGGTAAATAATTCTTTCTCGGCTGGAGCAGACAGTGATTGTGGAAGCAGGCCCTTTGATAAGCCTTTCTGAGGAGACTGTTCTATGGGCACCTATAAGGTGATTCGAGAGTGTCAGCATCCCCAATCCACACTAGCAAACACAGGACCCAAGAAGGCCCTACTCCCCACACACCTTAGTATTAACCCCAACCACCCAAGTGCAGATGTGCAACACTTACCTTTTGTTTGTAACAGATTCTAGATCAAATATATTAAAATCCCAGGAATCCTCATTTTCCAGTAACTGAGCTATACGAGGCGGAACATCATTGATTGTAATTGGCACTGAAAGGTGGCTATGGCTGTGGTGCATGTCTGTAATATTCAAAAGATACCTTGATTATTATTTTAAAATTGAGTTTCCTTTTTTCAAAACAAACTGATAGCACTAGGTATGTATATCTGAATTTCACACTTATGGGGAGATATTCTCTGATTTCCTGTACTGGGCTTAAAGTGGACCAACACCCAGGATTTTGACTATCCTGGGTCTTGGTCCACTTCGGTGGGGCACCCCCGATCGGGGTGCCCCGCTGTGTGAAACCCCCCCTAACCCCCCGAAAAACTCACCTCTCCCCGCTCCCAGCGCCGACGTACAAGGGGAGAGCTGGGACGTCTAAGCGGCGGCGGCCGCCGCCGCCTCCCTCGCGTCACTTTTGACGCGCGCGCCCCCGCGCCGGCCATTCGCAGACGGCCGGCGCGGAGGCGCGCACGCCTACAGGGGCGCGAGGGAGGCGGCGGCGGCCGGCCGCCGCCGAAGATAAGGTAGGTGAGTTGGGGTGCTTGGGGGGGGTTTCACCCCGCGGGACATCCCGATCTCGGATGTCCCGCGGGGTGGGGGGTGATCGGCCCGGGAATCTTATAGATTCCCGGGCCGATCACCCCAGGGTGTTGGTCCACTTTAAACTGAAGAACAACTACAACAATTCATATGATCAATCAATAAAAAGTATTTTAAATCTTACATTAAGCACATGAGGGTATGCCTGAACAGGTGCAAACCTTTAAATAATGCTTGTTTCCCCACAAAAAGGACCTAGCTATGGTGGTAGGGTGGTGTGGCAAAGGCCTTGCTTCCTGATCATACACACTGGGTTGTTTTGCTTTATTTAAATGTTAGCATTTTTACTGGTTTTGTACTATTATGTGCTATGTTGTTGGACCAAAATCCAGATTTTTTACGGATGGTCATTGTGGTGTATGAGGTGTGCAGTCACACAGAACAACATCCCAACCTCTCTGCAAGGAAGCTCCAGGGGCCATCAACCAGCAGGTCTCTGTTTTCCAAAATACACCCATCTCTCATTTCCTTTTTGCACATTTCTTTCCTCCTTTCTCTCTCCCTATTGTTTTTCTACATTCCTCCCATCTCTTTCATTGCCTCATTCATTCTTTCCCTTTCATTTCCACCTTCTCTCTATCTTCATTTTACTTTTTTTCACATTCCTTAAATCTCCTTTTTACCCATTAAATTTTTCTCTCTTTTCCGCATTCCTGCGTATCTTTTACATAATCACTTCTTGTACCTTGCTTTTTTAGGCTCTGTTCACACCTCTCCATTGCGTTAAGAGCAAGCAATTTGTAAATATACCAGAGGGGAATTGCATCAAAGCAAACACTGCGTTTGCATTGAGTTTTTTAAAAAGAAAAACCTTTTTGGCATAATAAGTCTATGGCAACTCAAACGCAACGCAGGTACACTGTGTTATATGTGCGTTACACTAGTGGTGCCATAAACTTCTATTGATCTGCGCTGAAAAAGGTGTCTGCCGTGCCTGTTTGCGTTGCACAACGCAGTGCAGATATGTGAACTATCCTATCTAGAACAATGTACAATGTTTTCTATGCGCTGTAACTGCGTTTCCCCATCATTTTCACTTCCTTCTCTCTTTCACCTTTCAGGCGCTCTCTTTTTCTGGTGTAGCTACATCTCTTTACCTTAAGCTCTTTCTCTTTTTTACTTTCTGTCCATCCCTTTTCATATATTCTCTTTATCTTACTCAGTTGTTGTCGAAGAATGAATGTATGCGTGTGTTTGGGAGCTGAAACCTTCTACGGGGTGCTACGTAACTTAAAGTGAACCAAAAGCAACCCTGGAATCTAAGGCCCTTATTTATGAAGGAAGCGGCAGGTAGCGACTGGTGAGCGGCCAGTAATGACGGGCCCCGCCACGAGAACGCCGGCTCCCCACCACAATCACACATTTATCAAGCCAATCCTGCTTAGCGACTGAGATAGCGCCAGATAGCCACTCATTCATCATTATTCCAGCCTCAGCCCACAGCGCCAGCGTCCGACCTTGAACAGCGACAGGTATGACCTCTTGCTACCTGGCGCTCTCCAATGCATTTCAATGGAACAATCTTTAAATATTAATAATTAATTGTTATTAATTGTTTTTTTTTTTTTTTTTTGAAATGTCAAAAATTCTGTGACCACTTCTGCCATTTTAGATCCATTAGACCCATCGTCGCCAGCGCTCTGGGGTTTAAACATGCATTTTACAGCGCAAGATTTTTTTGAGCGTGATTTTTTAATGAATATGGTGGGAGCCGGTCGCTAGGGCCAGTCGCTATCATGCGCTCCCATACAGCGCGGAGTCGACTATCAACTACCGAACAACGGCCAAGCACAGCGACTACTAGCGGGTGCTCTGAAAATGCCGCTACAGTCGCTCAACTGTCGCTACCTGCCGCTGTTAATGAATCGGCCTCTAAGACTACAGGGACACCTTATTCACTCCCCCCTGGGGCATCCAGATTTGCTATACTATGCTGTGTGAACCCCCCTCAAAGTTCCCCATAAAATGGAGCCCGTGCACGCTGTGGCAGCTGTAAGCTATACCTCTAGCCAGGCATTTGTGAATGGTCGGCACGCACCCTGTTTGAGGGTAGCGAGGATGCGTCTGCCGGCGCTTGGGACCTTAAGACTCAGGCCCTTAGCCGCGGAATATTTTACTGCAATAGCAGATCTTGGCTATAGTCACGTGGGACATCTTGCTCCTAGCAGGAAGCTTGGGAGATTATTGAAATAACAAACATTTTATCCCTAATTGTGAACCTACTCCATGGGAGTCTTGTGATTTGGAGCAGTTTTTATTGGTTGTCACCTGTGCAGGTAAATTGTTCATATGTGGAAAGCTTGTTTGAGACATCTATTTGGTAAGCAGTTTCAACATATGGTGACGGGATCACATTTCTAATATCCCTAGGAGCATGAGCAGGTGTTGTCTAGTGCTTGAAGGAAGGATGTGTTCTCTTTGAGAACTTTAAGACACTGCTCTATGCATTTACCTTTTTATTAATAGCAGACCTGTAATAAAGCATTCTGCAGTGACCAAGCAGGAAGTCTGTGTAATTCGTACTTTTAAAGAGTAGGACAAACCCACTTGATTACATGTGAACAGGAGGTTCATCAGAAATTCTATGAATGTCACTGGGTCAGAGGGGTGTCACCGACACATAAACCCGGGGAGGCTGATTCATTAATAGCGACAGATAGCGACAGATAACGACTGTTGAGCGACTGTAGCGGTATTTTGACAGCGACCGCTAGTAGTCGCTGTGCTTGCCCATTGTTCGGTGGATGATAGCGGCTCAGTCGGTGTGCCGTAATGTTGAATACAAGATGCTGAGTCGCTATTTGACAGGTTCGCTGTTGTATGGGAGCGCATGATAGCGACTGGACATAGCGACCGGCACCCACCATATTCATTAAAAAATCAGCCTTAAAAATTCCTAGCGCTGTAAAATGCATGTTTAAATCCCAGAGCGCAGTAGGCGATGTGTTAAAAGTCGTTTTTTAACCCCCTAACCACCCCAAAAAAAATGGAATGATTTTGAAATAATATTCAAACCTGAATAGTTTAAAATCAGACCTGTAATATCAATTCTGCCCCAAAAAATTTTTTTTTTTTAAATCCCCAAAAAATACATTTTCAAAGGAAGAAGTGTTCACAGATTTTTTTTTTAAATTAAAAAAAAAAAAAATATATATATATAAAAAAAATAATTATTGATTAAAATACATTCTGCCATTGAAATGCATTGGAGAGCGCCAGGTAGTGAGAGGTCATACCTGTCGCTGTTCAATGATGTTCGCTGGCGCTGTGGGATGAGGCTGGGATAATGATGAATGAGTTGCTAGGTGGCGCTATCTCAGTCGCTAAGCAGTATCGGCTTGATACTGTCGCTATCTGTCGCTATTCCTTGATAAATAAGGCCCATAGCTTCTGTTGGGCAGCTTGTGTTGGTAAGCAAGGATTGACAATGAAGTGAGGCTAAATCTTCTGAATATGGTTACCCGTATATACTCGAGTATAGGTCGACCCGAATATAAGCCGAGGCACCTAATTTTACCACAAAAAACTGGAAAAAGTTATTGACTCGAGTATAAGCCTAGGGTGTTGGAGGGTAGCGGAGGATGCAGCCGCCAGCGCACTCAGATCCACTAGCCTTAGACGAGCTATTAGACGAAGGGGCAGGAGCGGACCTGAGCGTGCCGACTGAACCAGAGGCATTAGCCCCAGCCTGTGCCTGTCCCAATGGGCAATGCCCCAGCTATTCTACAAAACTGCCAGCCACAGTCATGGTATTAGCCCCAGTCTGTGCCTGTCCCATTGGGAATGCCCCTGTCATTCCAGAATTAAACACTGCCAGTCATGGCATTAGCCCCAGCCTGTGCCCTGTCCCATTGGGAATGCCCCTGTCATTCCAGAATTAAACACTGCCAGTCATGGCATTAGCCCCAGCCTGTGCCCTGTCCCATTGGGAATGCCCCTGTCATTCCAGAATTAAACACTGCCAGTCATGGCATTAGCCCCAGCCTGTGCCCTGTCCCATTGGGAATGCCCCTGTCATTCCAGAATTAAACACTGCCAGTCATGGCATTAGCCCCAGCCTGTGCCCTGTCCCATTGGGAATGCCCCTGTCATTCCAGAATTAAACACTGCCAGTCATGGCATTAGCCCCAGTTTGTGCCCTGTCCCAAAGGCCAATGCCCCTGCCATTGTAAAAGAAAACAATGTGGTCATGGCCACAGCAATGACCCCCCAGTATAGTGTCACCCCCTCACACAGCCGCTGGCAGCCTTCCCTCCCGATGCCCAGTCATATTGGAATGGCAGCCTGTGACGGGCATGATGCTGCCAATGAGCAGTGCGAGGGAAGCAGCTGCCAATATTACCTGGGCTGGAGCGGGCATGGTCACACGCACACACGGACACTGCAGCCGCCACCCTGTCCTCGTGACTGCAGCACGAGGACCCCCCCCCCCCTTACCTGTTGTTGCGCGCTGGCCACCTCCGTTCCCTCTGCCTCCGCCGCCGCCGCCGCCTCTTCCTCCTCCTCCTCCGCCGCTGCTCTCACAAACGCGCAGGCACTTCCTGGTTGTTGCGCGCCGGTTGGTGGGCGGGCCCCATGTGGTCGGCGTCCAATAGAAACAATGGACGCCTCCCACCAACCTGCGCGCAACAGCCAGTAAGTGTCAGTGTGTGTGAGAGCGGCCGCCCCTGGACTCGAGTATAAGCCGAGGCGGCTTTTTTCAGCCCAAAGAGTGGGCTGAAAAACTCGGCTTATACTCGAGTATATACGGTACATGCAGAAGTAAAATGCCTCCTTCTACTATATCCAAATCAGAATTTAACAAAAATACTACATAATATTTCAGAATTACAATACAATAAAAACATACTTTTTGAGAAAACATATTCATTTCCCGAAAGTCTTCTCAATCCATCCTGCAAGAAATAATAGACATGGTTATATGGCCCCACATTTCTAAATAGCGCCAATATTTTTACCCACCAAGATTTACATAAAGGGGGTTATTTAAGAAAGGATAGTGCCAGGTAGCGGCACGTAGCGGCAGATAGCATCCGGTGAACGCTGGGCGCTGTATTCAAAACTACATTTAAGAAAGCGAATTTGGCGAGCGCCTCTAACAGCGCCATGTAGTGTCACAAGTATTAATCCAGGCGGCGCTCTAGGCTCAGAAGCGCCAGGTAGTACCTGTCGTTCTGTAGCGCTCTCCCATACATTTCAATGGGGTTTCATTTGTTGTGTATAAATAGCGTGTTTGCCAATTTAATTTTTTTTTTTTTTGCTCCAATGAGGTGTGACCTCACCTGGCTGCAAATAAACACTTTTCGAAACTTTTTTGGCTTTTATTATTTTTATGCAGAATTGCATTTACAGGTCTGCCACTAAAGTCTTATTTTCCCAGTGTTAAAACAATGTCATTCCATGTGTTTTCGCTTTGTTACCGGAGTATGTATTTACAAGAACAGACTTTGATCACACAGCGTCTGGCGCTCTATGCTACAGCGCCCAGCTTTAGAGCGCCGACACTGTGTGTGTAGTTTTTTCTTAAATATGGTTCGGACCGCCGAGTGCCGGACACACTGAGCTGGCGCTACCGCTGCCACTTGCTGCAGCGCTATACTGTTGTTACAGCGCCCAACACACATCTTATTCATCAATGCCGGCCAGGTTACTACAGTGACCAAGGCGCTAGGTTACAGCGCCCAATACCCGCTTACAGCGTCTCCTAGCGGTCGCTCTAAGCGCCGCTATACAGACGCTCATTTGGCCAGACATGGAGCTAGTAGTGAATCAGCCTCCATGTTTATTTCAAAACCATTCTTAGCAAACCACATTTGCTGGGACCCCGGTCCAGCGATGTTCCTGCCGCACAAACGCCCGCCCGGCAGCCGCGGCGACTGCGGCGGCTCCAGTCTCGGCCGGCACGCCCGCGCTCTGCGGCCCGGCAAGTGGGGGGCGTTCCTTACAGGGACAGGGCCAATGAGCCCTATGGGATGTGAGGGCTTCGCCCTCCTCAGCTGTGTGGGCCAATCAGCCCCATTGGAATCTTTTGGGCTAATTGCCCTTCTATGTGTCCTGCCAATGAGTTATTAAATCCTATGTGCACCAATCACACACACCTTCCCTTTCATGTCTGTCTCTATAAAGGGTTTCCCCCCTCAGTTGCCCAGTGCCTGTGATAGCGCCTTGTACCCTGCATAGTCTTGTGATATACCTTGTTGATCTCCGTTGCCGACCCCTGCCTGAACCGACTATTCTCGATCTGATCTCCGTTGCCAACCTCTGCTTTGTACCTTGACCTCGAGCTGCCTCTTCCCTCTGTACCGCTGCGATCTCTGACTTCCCCGTGTCAACCTCTGGCCTGGTTCTGGACTTCCGCTACACTCGCTCTTAGCCATTGGTTCTTCAGACCTCTAAACCAGTAAGCTCCCATCCTTTGAGCCATTGAAGTCCTGGGGGCAACCGATCCCGGGCAGGCGTGTACTGCGTCCCGGCAAGCGGGGGCTCCTACAGGTGAAGCTGGCTGCGGAGATTGGGGGTTGAGAGCTTACCTAGAGGGCTGGAGTTACCAGAGCGTGACAGTTTGCTTCAGATCTTTTAGTATGTCCTCCACAGTTATTAGTCTGAGGTTATAGCATTGCAGGGGGCAGAACATAGGGTAGGGTGTGCAGTGGGCAGGTTACAGGAAGAGTAGTTAGGATGAAGAATTGGGAGGAAGTGGAGCGGGGTTAAAGAGTTAATTCCAGCACAGGCTGTGGTGAGTTGTGCTGGGGGTTACACCCAATCCAATCGTCCCCAAAGCAGTGTGGCCCACTGGCAAGTCTTCCTGTGCCCCCCTATGCCAGTCAACCCCAGTCGGCTACAAGTAACTTACCGTCATCAGACCACCCACAAGGTCATTGGTATGAGGATCCTCTTCTTTGGTTCCCAGCTGGGGAGAATAGAGCTCAGTGGTCCTCAGAATTTCTAAAACTCTGTCTAAGGCCTCTGCCACAGTCACGGGACTGTTCTCTTGAGCAGCATTTATTATATTAATGACCTTTAAAAAGAGAACATTCAGTGTTACTGTATAATAGCAAAACTGTGCCCATTTTTTTTAAACACAGCAAATAACATTTGTAAATGTCCAATGATCAATTTGCAAAAAGCCAGTATAGCTCTCCTTTATGGCACCGAAGGGGTATGCTACTTTACATTTGCAGATTGCAGGATTTGGAGTGAAATTACGCCCTTATTTATCAAGGGCTAGCGCCAGGTAGTGTCTGACGAGCGCCAGGTACCGCCAGCTAACGGCGGCTACCGAATCAAGTACGCCCGGTGGCGGTCACAATGACGCATTTATCACGCTAAATGAGGCTAGCGCCGGCGAGAGCGACGGCTAGCGCGGGATTCATCATGTAGCCGACTGCAACGAACAGCGCCGCTGCTAATCCCATCAGAGCGACAGGTATGACCTGTCGCTCCCTGGCGCTCTCCAATGCATTTCAATGGAGCAATCTTTAAATATTCATAATTAATTGAGTTTATGTTTTTTTTTTTT
This sequence comes from Gastrophryne carolinensis, assembly GCA_027917425.1. NCBI lineage: Eukaryota > Metazoa > Chordata > Amphibia > Anura > Microhylidae > Gastrophryne > Gastrophryne carolinensis. The sequence continues at coordinate 574,347,735 of CM051234.1, read as the reverse complement.
TTTAACTGTCAAAAATTCTGTGACCACTACGGCAATGTTAGATAATTTTTTTTTTTTTCCTTAAAAAAAATATGTGCAGAATTGAGATTACAGGTCTGATATTAATGTATTCATATTACAAAATGTTTAGAAAAACTTGGATAATTTTTACATTAAAAAAAAATGGTTGTTTGGGGGTTAAAAACGACTTTACACACATCGCCGCCAGCGCTCTGGGGTTTAAACAAGGAATTCACAGCGCGAGAAATTTTTGAGCGTGATTTGTTAATGAATCTGCAGCAAGCCGTTCGCTCTGGCCATTCGCTGTCAGGCGCACCCATACAACGCAGAACCTGTGAAACATCGACCCCTAACCCCGTATTCAACATTACCGCACACCGACTGAGACGCTGTCAACAAGCAAACCCCGGCCAAGCACAGCCAATACTAGCTGGCGCTGTGAAAATCACGCTACTGGCGCTCATCTGTCGCTACCTGGCGCTATTAATGAATCGGCCTCTTAGTGTTGGTAATGCACAGTACAAATTTTGATCTGAAATTCATGAGCCCTTTTTAAATCAGTGAACAAGGTGAGTAATACCAATCGAGAGAGCAGAGCAGTTCATTGGTTAGTAAAAGAACTGTGTGTGCTCGTAGTCATCATGGCAACAGTTACGTCTCATGCTCAGCACTCAGATTGTAGCATCTAGACATGTCTGTATATTTGCATTTCCACAGTCAAACCAAAGGCTTTGGAATTCATTCATTATATAAATTTATCTAAGGGTTACCAAGTGCATTGGAGCTTAATGTTCCCCATTGTCAATGAGTCAATAAGTTATCATTACAAAATATTGTGTATACAGATCCACATTAAAATGATCACTGGTCTTACTAAACCCAGGTATGAAGTCTCCTACATGCCCCCATTTTTATTTACCTTTGTAATAGGTGCCTCTATGGTCATGGTGTGAATCCGTGCCATTGATGAGTACCTGTGGTTCTGTAAACTTGCTGCTGCAAAGTGAAAACACATAGTATCAAAAGATATTAGAACACAACTGTAAATAGTGACACAACATCTGACATCAAAGCAGCTTAGTAAAGATTAAATTCAGTGCTGGTTGCTGATTGGAGGAGAGCATGCGCTGTGGGATAACCAGCATAATGAGTTTCCATGGCAATCTGCAGGATTTTACACTCTGGGGCATCCCACATCGTGATTCTCCTCCCCCCCTTACTCTTCAAGGTAGTGAGCATCATCCCTTTCCTTTGCTGAGTTAGGGGCACATGCCGAGTCCTACCCATTAGCCTCTTTATATTCAGCATTTCCAGTCATCCCCCCAGCCATGGGGGTGGGCGCTCTGAAAATAAAAGAACTAAAGGAAATGAGTAGTTGGAAAATGCCTTGGGCAGAAGATGGGTTAGGTTAGCCTGTGGAGCACCCAGGAATTCTATATGTGGGTCCGGTAGGGGACGTGGTGAACATTAGGATGTAACTGCTGCAGGAACATTGATGGGTATTTTGCATGACTTTCTGGGTGCTTCCGCTGCTGTTTATCACTTTGTGGCCAGGCATCCTCTCCTCACAACTCCTGATCTATGACAGACCGCTCCTCCTCCTCCTCCTGAGGTGTGTCCTGAGCTTCATGAACTTGCGTCTCCCCCCTGCTCTTCCCCAATGCACAACTCACTTCACTTGACGGGGAGGCCGATTCATTAATAGCGCCAGGTAGCGACAGATGAGCGACAGTAGCTGTATTTTCACAACGCACGCTAGTATTCGCTGTGCTTGGCCGTTGTTCGGCTGTTGACAGCGACTCAGTCGGTGTGCGGTAATGTTGAATACGGGGTTAGGAGTCGCTGTTTGACAGGTTCCGCGCTGTATGGGAGCGCATGACAGCGAATGGCCATAGCGAACGGCTCCCAGCATATTCATTAACAAATCACGCTCAAAAAATTCTCGTGCTGTGAAATGCTTGTTTAAACCCCAGAGCGCTGGCGGCGATGGGTTAAAAGTAGTTTTTTAACCCCCAAACAACCATATTTTTTGATAAAAAAAAAAACATGTTTTTCAAAACATTTTGTAATATGAATACATTAATATCAGACCTGTAATATCAATTCTGCACAAAGTTTTTTTTTTTTTTTTTTTTACCTTAAAAAAATATCTAACGTGGCAGAAGTGGTCACAGAATTTTTCACATTTAAAAAAAAAAAAAAAAAAAACATTAATAGCAATTAATTAAGAATATTTTAAGATTGCATTGAAATGCATTGGAGAGCGCCAGGTAGCGAGAGGTCATACCTGTCGCTGTTCAAGGTCGCTCGCTGGTGCTGTGGGGTGAGGCTGGAATAATGATGAATGATTCGCTATCTGGCGCTCTGTCAGTCGCTAAGCAGGATCGGCTTGATAAATGTGTGATTGCGGAGGGGAGCCGGCGTTCTCGTGGCGGTGACCGTCATTACCGTTCGCTCACCATTCGCTACCTGGCGCTATCCCTTGTTAAATAAGGGCCATAGTCATGACTAATACAGTGGCACTGTGTTCTTGGGTTTAAAATTCTGGATCGTCCTTTTGGGTTAGTGTATATTTTCTTAATTGTTGCCCACAGATTTCACATATTATTATATTAACTTACATTTCCACCTTTTTAAAATATTTAACAAAGAAAAGGTCATGCAGCCCTGTCATTTGCCTCCCCCATCACCAGAGATATTAATTCCATCTCCTATAATTTCATTGGCTAATAAGATTAATCAGCTCTTCTATTATACACCTATTATTTGCCCCTGTGCGTACCTAATTATACCCTCCACATCTTTAAATCCTTCATAATAAATTCCTAGCTCATATATTTCTTGGGTTATTTCCCCCCTGCCCATCATTATATTCCCTTGCACACTGTTCATTAAGTAATCCATTAGTTTTGTACCTTATAGTCTATAATAGCTTATGGTCACATAAATCTGAAGTCACCAAGCGATTATCTCTGAAGAGTCAAATGATACACATGTATAATTGTTCTACTTTATTTATTGAGTTTATTTATTTCTGAGTTTCCAGTAGTAATGTCTATCTATCTGTATACTGTTGAAATTGTGTTGAATCAACTATAAATTGTGGAAGCTGCTGATGTCATTCATTAGAGTTGGTAAGTTGATCACCCTTTGTGATGCCATTTTATATGCATGTGAGACATTTAAAGCTGAAACTGTAACCTTGTATCACTATTGAGTTTTGTCTATTTTAGTTTTCAAACAGGTTCTAATGATCAAATCAAAACTGTGGAAACTAGAGTTTAATGTCTCTAAATGTAAAATCCTGCACTTGGGTAGAAGGAATCCCTGCTCTGAGTACCATATGGGCAGCACTGTGTTAGCCAGGACCTCGGAGGAGAGAGATTTAGGGATACTGATTACTGATAGCTGCAAGATGAGTGGACAGTGTAGCCAGGCAGTGGGAAAAGCAAGCAGGATGCTCGGCTGCATAGCTCGAGGCATCACCAGTAGGAAGAGGGAGGTTGTGATGCCGCTGTATAGAGCCCTGGTAAGGCCACAGCTAGAATACTGTGTGCAGTTCTGGAGACCTTACCTGCAAAAAGACATTATTCAAATAGAACAGGTCCAAAGGCGGGCAACGAAAATGGTGGAAGTACTTAAACTTAAAACTTATCAGGAGAGACTTAAAGAACTTAATTTGTACAGTCTGGAGGAAAGAAGGGAGAGGGGGGACATGATTGAGACCTTTAAATATGTGAAAGGATTGAATAAGGTTCAGGAGGGAAGTGTTTTTAAGAAGAAACTTAATGATAGAACAAGGGGGCCCAACCTGAAGCTAGTCGGGGGGAAGATCAGGAGCAATGTTAGAAAATATTATTTTACAGAAAGAGTAGTAGATGCTTGGAACAAACTTCCAGCAGAGGTAGTTGAAAAATCAACAGTCACTGAATTTAAACATGCCTGGGATAAGCACACATCTATCCTAAGATAAAGAGTACATACAGTATACACATAAGGGCAGACTAGATGGACCGTATGGTCTCCTTCTGCCGTCAACCTTCTATGTTTCTATCAGTCTAGTCAGGCGGTTGCCTGGTAAGTAAGTATCAGGACACTTACACCTGCGGGACTCAGTTACGTGGGCTGTTATATTTGTACTTTTTATAAGCGAGATCGGAAGGCTTGCCTGTGGATTACTCCTGGGTTTGCTGAAATGAGCCTCCTAGCGATGATATGTCTGTATGAAGAACTGTAAAACCTGGGATGTAGAAACCTGAGGATTGCTTGGTGAAAATGTTGCCACATGTAAACTGTAACAGTCTGATGAATTCTCCTGTATTTATAAATTATCCCCTCGATTCAAAGAGCAAAAGTTAATTGATTTCGGATCGAGAATCGTAAGTTTGGGTGGGTGTTTGTCATTTTTTTCCTTTTTTTTTGGCCATTTCGTATTCGCACGATCGTTCGCGCATAGACGTATATGAACATACGCTTTTCGGACGTCAATCAGATATTTTGCGTTAGTTCGTGTCTTTTTCCCGTCCAAATCGTATTATTTGTGTCAGATCCTATTTTTTACGTCCTTCACATGGGCTTGCGACCAATTCAGAGAGGTGATTGCTAATTGTTTTGAAGCCCATTAAAGAGCTGCTTTACGAAATGTTTGCCGGCAGCTATTTGGCCTCGGGAGTAGGATGGAGAGGAGCGAGTTTGTGGCACATCAAGGGCTTATGCTTTTTGGCATTGAGTTGATCCAGATGTCTGAGAGCAGATTGCCCCTGCGTCGTCGCATGAACATCGATAGCATGAATGATGTTGAGCTGTTTGAGCTGACCAGGCTTAATCGCGCTTCCCTCCATAAATTATATAGTGAGCTGCGGCCATGGTTAGCCCGCACCACAAGGAAGGGGCATGCAATTTCAGGTATGACCAAGATGCTTGGCTGCCTGCAATTGTGTAATCATTCCAATGGTTTAATTTGTTAATCAAAGTTCTGTTATTGATTAATCATTTGGGAATTAGATTAATTGTTTTGTTTCAATGCAATAATTAGTCCTCAGATAAAGCTATAGAGCCAGCTATGCAGAGATCTACAAAACATGACCTGTTGGTGGAGCTTGTTCCAAAGCTTTAGTTTGCTTCCACATGAAAGTGGACCTACTCATCCTCAACAGAACAGTGCCAGGGAGCGTCCTGTTTGGCAGGGGCACCTAACGTATACTACCCCGCACCCAATGAGTGAGCCTTGCATTAGAGTCAGAGGTCTGATGGGGGGCAGGAAACCATGTCATTGCATTTCACAGATATTTGTTGTCGTCATCATACTTGGCTCAATGTCTGATATGGCTTCCTAAGGACGACCTGTAGGCGCATCCTTACGCTCGCTGCAAATCTTGCTTAAAAAAGGAACGGGAGTCTAAAATACTCCAGGGAGTCCAATGTCCTTATCCCTTGGGCATCCTAATTTGGGATGCCTCGCTGTGTAAGAACCCTGATATTGCCCACGATACTAAGCCAGCAATCACACTACATCTTCAAGGCCACATCCCCACTAAACCCTCTGACTGAGGGGCGTACCCCTGTCAGGCATTTGTAAATGGCTGGAGCAGGTACACGGATGAGCAGGGTGCGATCAGCAGTGTGCGCTCCATTGAAATCTCTTCGTCGATCTGACGTCAGGTTGGCTAAAAGCAACATAAACGGAGTGCAAGCTACTGTAGGGATCTTCCCGGGGGATGGTGTGTTTGGACACAGTTCACGACAGACTTAGGTGTTATAAAAGCAGGTCTTGGCGTTTATTCATGGCATAAACAGTCCAGTAAACAAAACATACAGCAGCAGCGTGCTTCTTTAGTGTACAAAACAAAATAAAGACCTAACCCGTCTGGGCGCTTACTAGCAGGTTCTTCTCACCTAGCTGACACTTTCAAAATACAGCATTCACCTGGACATCGCAGGGTGAGTTTTTAGCTCCAGCAGTGGCTGCGTTCGCAGCTTCCTTCACACACACACACAGGCTGTTCATTTCAGGCTGAGAGCAATAGCCTGCAGTCTCTGCAGAGCTTTTACCTCCCAGGCTAATTAGGATCAGAGCTCACCTGATTCAAAACCCAAACTGGATCGGGGAGGTGTGGAGTGACAGGTCCCTCTACCAAACCTACCTGCCATTCCATATAAATCCAGGCCCGGCAAAACTTAAACACCACCTCAGCAGCATATCACTGCTGGGAAACAAATCAATCCTGGACTTACCATCTCACCCAGCGTAGTAACCTAGGTGAAATGTACACCCCCTCGATCACTTCTCCAGTGACATGTCTACATATCCCCCCCCCTCTTCTTCAGACCGGAGGGCTGAGCATTTTGTCCCCACAGACAATGTACCCTCGACAATGCGTCAGCATTTGCCTGTAATTTCCCTGGCCTGTGTTCCACAGTGAAATTAAAGTTTTGTAGGGACAGAAACCATCTAGTCACTCTTGCGTTTCTCTCCTTATTTAACTTCATCCATGTTAGGGGGGCATGGTCTGTCACTAACTTGAATTTCCTTCCTAGCAAGTAATATTTTAGGGATTCGAGGGCCCACTTCACTGCCAAACATTCTCGCTCCACAATGGCATAATTTTTTTCGGCCGGGGTTAGCTTTCTACTCAAGTACATCACCGGATGCTCCTCACCATTTACTACTTGTGAGAGTACTGCACCTAAGCCTGTGTTAGAAGCATCTGTCTGGACCAGAAATTCTCGCCTGAAATCGGGGGTAACTAACACAGGTTGTTGGCACAAGGCAGATTTAAGGCTTTGGAAAGCCTTCTCGGCCTCTGGAGTCCACGTGATCATGGCTCTCTTTCCGCCCTTGGTCAAGTCAGTTAGGGGAGCAGCAACTGAGGCGAAGTTCGGCACAAATCTACGGTAATAGCCCGTAATACCAAGGAAAGCTCTGACCTGTTTCTTTGTCAGGGGTCTAGGCCAATTCTGTATTGCCTCCACTTTATTAAGCTGTGGCTTAATCAACCCTCTTCCAATAATGTAGCCCAGATACTTGGCCTCTTCTAGGGCTATTGCACACTTCTCGGCATTTATGGTCAACCCCGCATCACTTATGGTATCCAATACAGCCTGTACCTTACAGAGGTGACTTTCCCAATCAGGGCTAAAAATGACCACATCATCGAGGTAGGCAGCTGAGTAATCACGATGTGGTCGCAAAATCAAGTCCATCAACCTCTGGAAAGTCGCAGGTGCTCCATGTAACCCGAACGGCATCACTACATACTGGAATAGCCCATCAGGGGTGGAGAATGCAGTTTTCTCTTTAGCCTCATTAGTAAGTGGAATCTGCCAATAGCCCTTTGTGAGATCGAGGGTGGTTATGTATCTGGCATTACCCAACTTCTCAATCAACTCATCTACCCTGGGCATAGGATAGGCATCGAATTTTGAGATCTCATTCAACTTTCTGAAATCGTTACAGAACCTCCAAGTTCCATTAGGCTTTGGGATTAATACAATCGGGCTGGACCATTCACTCTGTGACACCTCAATTACTCCCAGATCAAGCATACGCTTTACCTCGGCAGATACGGCTTCCCTACGGGCTTCCGGGATCCTATAGGGCTTGAGGTTTACCCTGCTTCTAGGCTCAGTTTCAATGTGATGATAGATGAGGTGTGTACGCCCTGGGAGGTCAGAAAACTTGTCTTTGTTTTTCTGTAAAAATTCCTGAGCCTCCTGTTTCTGTGACACTGATAGGGTATCACCAACCTTGACTGGAGGGATTGGTTGTGACAAATTACTAACAGTATTTGTCGCCCCCAAGGATTCCCTGTCTTTCCAGGGCTTAATCAAGTTTACGTGGTAAACTTGGAAAGGCTTCCTTCTACCTGGTTGGTGCACCTTGTAGTTCACCTCACTGACCTTTTCCACAATTTCATAGGGACCTTGCCACTTCGCCAGGAATTTACTCTCAACAGTGGGAACTAGTATAAGGACCCTATCGCCTGGGTTAAATGTCCTGATTCTTGCAGACCGGTTGTAAATTCTACTTTGGGCCTCTTGCGCCCTCTGGAGGTGTTCCCTTACTAGGGGCATTACAGCGGCTATACGGTCCTGCATTTGTGCTACATGCTCAATAACGCTCTTGTATGGGGTGGACTCGCTCTCCCATGTCTCTTTTGCAATGTCCAGTAGACCCCTAGGGTGACGACCATAGACCAACTCGAATGGTGAGAACCCTGTGGACGCTTGGGGCACTTCCCTAATAGCAAACATGAGGTAGGGTAACAAATGATCCCAGTCACGGCCATCTTTTTCCACCACTTTTTTCAGCATATGTTTCAAAGTTTTGTTAAATCTCTCCACCAATCCGTCCGTCTGGGGGTGGTATACAGAGGTACGGATGGGTGAGATTTTAAATAGTTTGCATAACTCCTTCATCACCTTTGACATAAAGGGTGTACCTTGGTCAGTTAGGATTTCTTTGGGGATTCCAGTCCTAGAGAACATATAAAACAACTCACGTGCAATTGTTTTAGATGCGGTGTTTCTTAAGGGCACAGCTTCAGGATAGCGGGTCGCATAATCCATGACCACCAGAATATATTGGTGTCCTCTAGCGGATTTTACAATGGGACCCACTAAATCCATGGCTATACGCTCAAAAGGCACCTCTATAATAGGGAGCGAAACCAAAGGACTGCGAAAATGTGACACTGGGGCACTAAGCTGACATGTGGGGCACGACTCGCAGTACTTTTTAATATCACCATATATCGCCGGCCAGTAGAACCTCTGGAGAACCCTCTCCTGCGTTTTGTCAGTCCCCAAGTGTCTCCCAAGAACATGGTTATGTGCCATGTCCAGCACCTGACGCCGGTACGGCTTAGGCACCAGAAGCTGTTCCACAATCTCATCCTTAACCTTAGTGACTCTATAGAAAAGATCATTAGTCACAGAAAAATGTGGAAATCTTTTCTCAGCATCTGGTTCCTGAGGTACCCCATTCATGACAGCAACCTGCTCTCTCGCATTTTTGAGAGTGGGGTCCTGTAACTGTGCAGTCCCAAAATTATCCCTAGACACCTCTAAGTCGGGTATATTTTGCTCAGTGGGAGGAGCCTCCTCCTCTCCAGCCAGGACCTGCAAAGGAAAACAATTATTTTCATCCTGCACACTTTTATCATTTACAGGGGGTAACGCAACAACCTTAGGAGTTTCCTCACTCCTTTCGGGGGATTTTCTTTTTCCCCAGAGAGCCCAGAATAGTGGAAAATCGCGCCCCAGTATTACGTTGTGCATGAGATTTTTAACCACACCCACTTCATATTGTACGGTGCCTTGTTTAGTCCCGACTTCAGCCAGCACTATAGGGTACACTTTTGTATCCCCATGTATACAAACAACACTCATATGCTTTTTACACTCAAAGTCCCCAGCCACCAGGCTGGCATGCACCAAGGTTACGAGGCTTCCTGAGTCCAGCAACGCCTTAACAGGAAAGTCATTAATTGTAATGTCGCAGATTTGCGGTTCAGTCTCTAGTCCAGGAACTGCAACACAAGATGGTTCCGCAAATAGCGACTGACGCCGACTAACCTCACAGTCCATGGGCTCAGTGGTAAGAGGGCAATGGGCAGACACGTGTCCCGTCTCATGGCATCTCCAGCACTGGATAGAGCCTGTTCTCCTTGGCCAGGAGTCCTTTTTAGGGCTACTTAGCCACCCGGGACCATCTCCAGTCTTTTGCCCCTGAGACACCACTTGAGCCCTTTTTCCTCCCTCAGCACCCCTCCACACTCCCCCAATAGATGGAAGTCTCTTACCAGCTGATGGCACAGATCTGGCACTCCGGGGAGGTGAGGGGGCTGCAGAAACATCACGGAGGTAGTCCTCAGTCGCCTGGAATCTCTCCACAAGGTTGACAAGTTCGTTTGCATTCTTAGGGTCACCTTGTCCCACCCAGCGTTGCAGGTCAGCAGGAAGTGCTCGGAGGTAGCGGTCCATCACAACCCTCTCTAGGATCTGTGCAGGAGTAGAAGTGTCTGGCTCCAACCACTTCCTCGCCAAATGGATCAGGTCATACATCTGGGACCTCGCCGATTTGTCCAAACTGTAGCTCCAGTTGCGTACCCTCCTGGCACGGACCGCAGTAGTAACGCCTAGCCGGGCAAGTATCTCCGCTTTTAGCCGAGTATAGTCCTTAACCTCTTGCTCACTGAGGTCATAGTAGGCCTTTTGAGGTTCCCCTGTTAAATAGGGCGCAATTACCTCTGCCCACTCAGCGACGGGTAACTTCTCTCGCTCAGCCGCACGCTCAAACCCAGTTAGGAAGGCCTCAACATCATCCTCAGCAGTCATCTTTTGCAGCGCTCGCTGCACAGCTCTTTTCACATCAAAAGTCTCTGGAGCGGCTCGCACCACTGTGTGGGGGTTAGCAACCACAGGCGCCTCTTGTTTTGCAATCAGGTGTTCAATAAGTTGTTGTTGGGCAGCCATGGTCTGTTCATGGCGTCTATTAGCCTCTATCTGGGCCTGTTGTTGTTGCAAACTTACTTGCATAAACTGCTTCAGCATCTCCTCCATGTTGCCCGACTGTTCTTGGAGTGTAGTTGCAGCTTTCACCCAAGACATAGGCAGCTGTAGCCAAGTCTGTCCACACCGTTGCCCCTAGCAACCGTTTTGCCCGCTCCGCAGCACCAATTGTAGGGATCTTCCCGGGGGATGGTGTGTTTGGACACAGTTCACGACAGACTTAGGTGTTATAAAAGCAGGTCTTGGCGTTTATTCATGGCATAAACAGTCCAGTAAACAAAACATACAGCAGCAGCGTGCTTCTTTAGTGTACAAAACAAAATAAAGACCTAACCCGTCTGGGCGCTTACTAGCAGGTTCTTCTCACCTAGCTGACACTTTCAAAATACAGCGTTCACCTGGACATCGCAGGGTGAGTTTTTAGCTCCAGCAGTGGCTGCGTTCGCAGCTTCCTTCACACACACACACAGGCTGTTCATTTCAGGCTGAGAGCAATAGCCTGCAGTCTCTGCAGAGCTTTTACCTCCCAGGCTAATTAGGATCAGAGCTCACCTGATTCAAAACCCAAACTGGATCGGGGAGGTGTGGAATGACAGGTCCCTCTACCAAACCTACCTGCCATTCCATATAAATCCAGGCCCGGCAAAATTTAAACAACACCTCAGCAGCATATCACTGCTGGGAAACAAATCAATCCTGGACTTACCATCTCACCCAGCGTAGTAACCTAGGTGAAATGTACACCCCCTCGATCACTTCTCCAGTGACATGTCTACACTACCTATAGTGATCATTGGGATTTCACAGAGTGGTGCATCCCAAATCAGGAGGCCCTACCAGACAGAAGATCCCAGATCCTGCATTTAATTACAGCATGCTGGAGCCCCCTCGCACCTAACTGCACAGGACGCACAGAATATTCACCTTCATTACGAGCCAGCGTTGGGAAAGGAGCCCCGTGATTGGCCACTGGGCGTGACCACCCGGCGGCCAATCTCAGGACTCCTTTCCCGGTGCTGGCCCGTAATGAAGGTGAGTATTCTGTGCGTCCTGTGCAGTTAGGTGCGAGGGGGCTCCAGTGTTCTGGATGCTCCCCGAGGTTCTTGCTATCTGCAGAGAGAGAAGGGCCAACACCGTTAAAGTAATAATGGATGTTGGTCCGGTTTTGGTGAGGATCCTGTCTGTTTGAGAGTAGGCACCCAGGCTTGGGCCAGTAAAAGGGGTGATTGAAGAGGGGGCAGGGATTCTGGGCTGGTTATATAGGTTCACTTTGGATAAGGTGGTAAATGCTGAAACAGAGGTGCTGCAATTGTGGGCTGGCACAAAAGAGACCAAAAAAAGGACTAATGGCAGGGACAGTAAAGCCTAATTTTTTAAAAAGACTCCATGTGCCAAAAAGTATTGCTTGTAGCTGCTTGGGTTCAACTTATTGTCATCTGGGTTGAGGAACTGGTGAGAAGGGCTGGGGAAGATCTAGCAATCAAGATAACTCAGCGGCTCCAATGCCAAAATACTGGAGGTTGGAGTTAAAATAACTTCATGGTTGTATTTTAAGAAAAAAATTACCAGTGACAACTGATACAATAGATACAATGGCAGCAGCGGCTGCTAACTTAGGCCCTTATTTAACAAGGGATAGCGCCAGGTAGCGAATGGTGAGCGAACGGTAATGACGCTCACCGCCACGAGAACGCCGGCTCCCCTCCGCAATCACACATTTATCAAGCCGATCCTGCTTAGCGACTGACAGAGCGCCAGAGAGCGAATCATTCATCATTATTCCAGCCTCAGCCCACAGCGCCAGCGAGCGACCTTGAACAGCGACAGGTATGACCTCTCGCTACCTGGCGCTCTCCAATGCATTTCAATGGAACAATCTTTAAATATTCATAATTAATTGCTATTAATGTTTTTTTTTTTTTTTTTAAATGTCACAAATTCTGTGACCACTTCTGCCATGTTAGATATTTTTTTTAAGGTAAAAAAAAAAAAAAAAAAATTTGTGCAGAATTGATATTACAGGTCTGATATTAATGTATTCCTATTACAAAATGTTTTGAAAAACATGTTTTTTTTTTGCCAAAAATATGGTTGTTTGGGGGTTAAAAAACTACTTTTAACCCATCGCCGCCAGCGCTCTGGGGTTTAAACAAGCATTTCACAGCGCGAGAATTTTTTGAGCGTGATTTGTTAATGAATATGCTGGGAGCCGTTCGCTATGGCCATTCGCTGTCATGCGCTCCCATACAGCGCGGAACCTGTCAAACAGCGACTCCTAACCCCGTATTCAACATTACTGCACACCGACTGAGTCGCTGTCAACAGCCGAACAACGGCCAAGCACAGCGAATACTAGCGGGCAATGTGAAAATGCCGCTACTGTCGCTCATCTGTCGCTACCTGGCGCTATTAATGAATCGGCCTCTTAGTGCAGAGAAGAAGGCTTTGATATTTTGGAGAAATGGGTACAGGTTCTATTACAAAGATGGTCTGCAGCTATATGGGTGTATTTGTATTGGGAGTAAAAAAGTTAAAGGGTTAGAGGAGATGTAAACTTCAGTGGGTGAGGAACCTAAAGCAGACTGAAGACAGCTGTAAAAATAAACTAGCTCTAATGAAGACCTAGAATGAGCTGGGAATTGTGAGCTCTAATATTAACCAGGTTAGCAAGGCACTCTTTTAGAAAGGGCCAGTCTTCTGTTGGAGGCAAACAAAAACTCTCTGGACAATAGTAGGCCAACATTTATGACCAAGAGAAAGAAGTCCTTACCATCGCTGCTTCGTGATGTGATGGACTTGACATCAATCGACTCTTTCCTTCTATTCTTGTGCCTGAATGAGTGAGAACGAGCCTCTGCAGAACAGTATAAAAATAAACCCATAAATACAGTGTTCTTTAAAAAAACTAAAAATGCAAGTAAAGAATAGAAATCTACTTTCTAAACGGTTTATGTTTAAATATTGAAGCAGCTGGAACAGGCTTGTGGAAATAACCTTTATATAGGACCCGTAATTCCTGTCCTCTGGAAATTCAGCAGATTTCTAGATTCAGCCCAGCGCCACCATCGCCCCTCAACCCTGCCTCTGTAATAAACGACCATCGCCCCTCAACCCTGCCTCTGTAATAAACGCAAAACCCACACTCCACTCCTCCCCTTCCATTGCAGTGAATAGAGTGGGCGTGGACGCATCCATCTGACTGGTTGGGGCATGTGTCAGTCACTGAGGCAGGTTCCAGGGCCGATGGCGCAGGACTGGATCTAATAATCAAGTACATTTCTAATCGCTGGATCCTCTGTGGGGAGCATAGGCGTGCCTACGTCTTTTTGTTTGTATGTCAGTGACAATGACTTACAATGACCAAAAAAAAGACAGACTTCAACTTGGGCTTGTATTATAGATTCCTAGAGGTATCCTGATCCTGACATCCCTTACTCAGCCACGTGCTATGGAAACGGTGGGGGGGGGGTCACATTTTGTGGCATCCTATATCAGGATGAACCACAGATTATTATAGACTCTAAGCCATTGGTTGCTCCCCTTTAAATCACCAGGGTTTTGGTCCACTTAACAGGGACATCCAGATTTGGGATGCCCCTCTGTGTGTGTATCCCCTACAGATTGCCAGTAAAATTCAGCCTTCCTGCGTAGGTGCGGGCAGGCAGCTAATCAGCATGTTCGTAGTAAAGGAGCGCCAGCCACATAGTTTGGAGAGTAAAATCATCAATCCTTTATTCCGTTTCCGTAATAAAAAGCCATTACAGCAAGCAAGACACAAAGCACATGTAAAAGGCAGACCCCCAGGTCATGATTAAGAGCCTTCGCTCGAAACGCGTAGACGCGGGGTCTGCCTTTTACATGTGCTTTGTGTCTTGCTTGCTGTAATGGCTTTTTATTACGGAAACGGAATAAAGGATTGATGATTTTACTCTCCAAACTATGTGGCTGGCGCTCCTTTACTACGAACATTGATTGAATTAAGAGGTGAGCACTCTTTGCCGGTTGCCCATTGTTTGGATGCTGCTGCAGTTTTACGTGGTCTGAGGCTGGCAACCAAGATAGCTAATCAGCATGCTTGACTCTATTCGGCTTTGGCGCTGGCCTCTAGCGCGGGGGGGGGGGGGGCATGCCAGCACCAGCTATTCACAAATGCCTGGCACGGGTACGCACCTAGCTAAGGGTATAGCGGGGTGATAGCCTGTGCATGCTCCATAGGAATGGCGGCTAGGTAAGTTAATGTGGCGATAGCAGAGGTTTCACACGGTGGAACATTCCACATTGGGATACCCAAAGACGAGGGAGTAGGCTGACCCTGGAGACTTTTGGAGATGGCTTTTGGTCCACTGATCACCAAAGAATTGCCATCCAACGTGGTGTAGGGGGCATCCCGATTGGTGATCAAATCTATCTGACTACCCCGATGATGTATATACAGTATTGTATGAACACTGTGTAATAAGCCAACCTGTCAATGCGTTGTCTACACAGAATTTCTCATCTCTGCTTAACTTGTAGATCTGAAAAGTATAGACAAAAATGAAAATCAGTTGCTATTGTATGTCCAAAATCAGCTTGATTAAACGGTTGGTTGATCCCTCTGGTTTGGCTGCAATAAAAGTGGTTTGATCAGGAGTTAGAATACAGAAATAATGCTCTTAAAAAGGAATCTGTAGGATGTCCTCTGTCGTCAGTTAAAGGTAAATCATATACCAACCACACAGAACCTTAATGACAGCTTCTAGCAAAGCCGCGTTGAGCGACCCTTTAGATGTAGATGCATTTAAGTGGTCATGGAGATTGCCTTCACTTACCTCTAACTGCACTTTCAGTAGAAATGCAATGGTAAAGGTTTTGGCTGGGGACATTATTATTATTATTATCAGCTTTTTGGCGTCCCCCAAGGAGAACACTGGACCTGTGCTAATGGGCAGCAGCGTCTTTTCTGAATCCCCTTGTCCCGCCGGGTCCGGGGTTCCCTCCAGGTGTTCTGATGCCTAGGCAACCTGATTTGTAATAGCGGCTTATTGCTATTTCAATTCATCTGATGTGTGTAGATGCTTTTACTCATCATGCGATACATTACACTGAGGACATTTCATGGAGTGGTACAAGTGGGTTTTTCAAATTGGTTCTGTTGAGACATTCCTCTTTTCTTTGTTTTGAATATATATATATATATATATATATATATATATATATATATATATATATATTCTTATATTAATTCATCTTTTAAATATATTTTTGAATTATAAGTACAAAATATTTTTGTTTTGCTATATTTTATAGTCCACTAAGAGAACTGTGCTAGTTCCATTAAGGGAATTTATCTATCTCTAAAAAGTTAGAGGAAAGCTCCCTTTATGTCAGTTTTTTTGGTGTTCTGCCTTATTGTTTTCCTCTTTTAAAATATAAGATAAACATTTTGTTAGGGTTGTGCTCCCAGACCTGTCATTTACTTTTCAGCATGCAGTCTCCAAGGCCCTTATTTAACAAGGGATAGCGCCAGGTAGCGACTGGTGAGCGGCCGGTAATGACGGGCACCGCCACGAGAACGCCGGCTCCCCACCACAATCACACATTTATCAAGCCAATCCTGCTTAGCGACTGAGATAGCGCCATATAGCGACTCATTCATCATTATTCCAGCCTCAGCCCACAGCGCCAGCGTCCGACCTTGAACAGCGACAGGTATGACCTCTCGCTACCTGGCGCTTTCCAATGCATTTCAATGGAGCAATCTTTAAATATTAATAATTAATTGCTATTAATGTTTTTTTTTTATTTTAAAAGTCAAAAATTCTGTGACCACTTCTGCCATGTTAGATATTTTTTTTTAAGGTAAAAAAAAATAAAATAAAATTTGTGCAGAATTGATATTACAGGTCTGATATTAATGTATTCATATTACAAAATGTTTAGAAAAACATGTTTTTTTTTTTTTTTTCAAAAAATAAGGTTGTTTGGGGGTTTAAAACTACTTTTAACACATCGCCGCCAGCGCTCTGGGGTTTAAACATGCATTTCACAGCGCGAGAATTTTTTGAGTGTGATTTGTTAATGAATATGGTGGGAGCCGGTCGCTCTGACCAGTCGCTGTCATGCGCTCCCATACAGCGCGGAACCTGTCAAATGGCGACTCCTCACCCAATATTCAACATTACTGCAAACCGACTGAGTCGCTATCAACTACCGAACAACGGCCAAGCACAGCGACTACTAGCGGGTGCTGTGAAAATGCCGCTACAGTCGCTCAACTGTCGCTACCTGCCGCTATTAATGAATCGGCCTCTAAGAGAACTGTGCTAGTTCCATTAAGGGAATTTATCTATCTCTAACAAGTTAGAGGAAAGCTCCCTTTCTGTCAGTTTTTATTTGTGTTCTGCCTTATTGTTTTCCTCTTTTAGAATATAAGATAAACATTTTGTTAGGGTTGTGCTCCCAGACCTGTCATTTACTTTTCAGCATGCAGTCTCCAAGTTTCCTTTACTATATATACTTTCTTACCACAATTCCCAGAATTCATTAGCAGCTTTGGCTAAGTCAAGCAAAAGTTATGATG